>OZ012741.1:30269013-31469013 GCA_963859935.3 Lathyrus sativus | reverse complement strand
GAAAGTAAAGAACAAGATTTTCAAAGGGGACCTCTTTTCTCTCTTGCAAATGGGTCCAGTCCATTACCTTTCTTTGAAAGCTCTCCTACAGCAAGTGGACCTTCAGTTGATCTCCGTTGAGGTTGCGGCGGTAATCCAAGAAGTTGGGACATTGATCGACCAGGTTCATACTGACTTTGGGCTCTTGCCTCAGTTCGAAAAGGATATATCTGAGAAGTCAGGTACTGAGGCTGCTGCTTGGACTGCTGTTGCGGATTGTGAGGACAAAATTGCAGCGCTGGAGGAGCAAAAGGCCAAGAATCAACATGAGATTACTGAGAACGAAACGAGAATCGCTTGTTGGGAGCGTAAGATCAGAAAACTTCGCAGCAAGATAGCCAAAGCTCAGAAGAGAAACACTGAGTTGTCTTCCTTCAATGATTCTTCCTTGTCGACAGAGCTTGATCATGCCATCATTTTTGCCGAGGAGGCTCGACAACTTGAAGCCGAGATTGCGCAAATGAAAACCGACAGAGCCTCTTGCTAGAGTCGTCTCAATGCTCAGAAGGCAAGCTACCTCAAGATGAAGGTCAACCTTCCTTTTTAGATTTCTGAAATGTTTAATGTTTATTTTCTGGCCTTTGTAAGCCATGTTTCTATTGCTATATTCGTAAAGACTAAGCCATTTTGGCATATTTCATTGATGCCATTTATGGCCTTACTTATTAGCTTTATATCACTCTGTTGAAATATTTACCTCTCGAAGCGTTGGTTTGTATTTTTTCAAATACTTACCGTTTACTTTCAAGATTCGTTTATCATTGCTAAGCTCCTCAACTTCGTATGCCCCATTCAAGAAGACTTTTGAGATTTGAAACGGTCCTTCCCACTTCGGGGACCATTTGCCTAGTGTCCTGACCTTTTGATCCATTGGCAGGATTACCCTCCAAACTAAATCTCCAATCAAAAAGGTTTTTGCTTTGACTCTCTTGTTATAGGATTTCTCCTCTCTTTTCTTTTTCCTTCTCAAGAGTTCCAACGCTCTTAACCTTTCCTCGTCTAAATCCACTAACTCGTCGAGCATCATGTCCCAATAGATTTCACGGGGAATTTCGTGATGCCTCTGAATCCTGGCTGACTGCACAAGAATTTCGACTGGTAATACTGCATCATGGCCAAAGGTCAGTCGATAAGGTGTAGTGTTGGTAGCTTCTTTGGGGGATGTTCGACATGCCCATAGGACCTGGTCTAGGGTTTTATGCCAGTTTTTTGGCTTACCCCCTACTTGCTTTTTTATCATTCCAATTACTACCTTATTCGCTGCCTCGACCTGGCCATTGGCTTGGGCGTAGTAAGGGGTCGAAGTAAGGATTTTGAATCCTATTTCTCTGGCAAACTCTTGCATTTTTCGACCAGTAAAGACTAATCCTTGATCTTTTGTTATCGTTTCTGGCAGACCAAATCTAAAGATAATGTATTTTTGAATAAATTCAATCACATTGTCTTGGTCTACTTTCGGCAGGGGTACCGCCTCGACCCATTTGCTGAAGTAGTATATCCCCACCAAGATGAATTTCTGGTTTTTCGAGGACGCGGGTCGAATTTCTCCTATTAGGTCCAAAGCCCATCCTCTAAATGGCCACGGCTTAATTATGGAGTGTAACTCGCTTGCTGGAACATGTTGTATACCCGCGTTTATTTGGCACTCCTGGCAGCCTTTGGAAAATTCGATACAATCTTTCAGCATTGTAGGCCAATATAGACCTTGGCGAAATAGTAGCCATTTCATTTTCTGGCCTACCTGGTGTGCCCCACATGGTCCACTATGGACTGATGATAATGCTAGATACGCCTTGTTAGAACACAAATTGGTTCTTAATAATAACTCTTTGTTTTGATGATAACTGTTAGGAAATTTATATTTAAGAATTATATACTCTAAAATTTGTTTGAGAGTTTTACTGCAGACTGAAATGAAATTAACTCTCTAGAAGCAAATCTGTTTTGAATACAAGAAGTTATCCTGACTCTAAAGTGCCAGATGCATCTTACAGAAGAATCTGATTGCTCTTTACAGAAGATCCTGAGCGTAGTCTCTAGAAGGATCTGAAGCAAGAAGCTCCAGAACATTCTGAGTCAGAAGCATCTGAAGATAGTCAGAAGCATCTGAAGCTGAAGCATCTGAAGCAAAGAAGAATATTGTTTGAAGAGTTTCTCAAAGCATAATTATACAGAAGTTTCTGAAAGTACCAACGCTGCCAAGTATTGAAGTTCTGTGTCAAATATGCTCTGATGATCAACACGCTGAAAGCACACATGCTGCAGAAGACTCTGACATAGCAAAGTTCTGAATATCATTAGAAGACTCTGATCCATTCAGACTCTGAAGAACTTGCTGAAAACTGAAGAAGTAATTTTCAAGAATATATCTATTGGAGTAAATCAACGTCTCTTTCCTCATTTGTGCTAGACACACTTACACAGACAAAAAGGATTTTTCTGTGCTATCTACTTCTAGGAAAGGTCACTTGATGTGAAGACAAAAAGGCTCAGACCTTTTTGGGACTCTCTTTTCAACGCTCAGCATCCTTGGATCAGCTGCCTATAAAAGGAGAACTTCACCACATTCCTCAGTTACATAATTTGCTGGAAAAAAATCATATTATTCTAAGCTTTCACTATTTCATATTCTTCTTAGAATTTCTTGTACTTAAACTTAAGAGAAAAATCACTGTTGTGATAAAAGCTTTATAGAAGCATTAATACTCTTGTATTTAATTTACATTGATTGTAAAGGTTTTTCCTTAAGAGGATTCAGTTGGAATCAGTAGCTCTTGAGAAGACTAAGAACAGTTGTTCTTAGGTGTTACTATTGTAATTAGTTTGATTTAATAGTGGATTAAGTCCTTGTTGAGAAAGGCAAATCACTCTAGGAAGGGTGGACTGGAGTAGTTGTTTAAACGAACCAGGATAAAAATAATTGTGTGATTATTTTTAAGTCTTAATCTTTCATACTTATTCAACCCCCCCCCCCCCCCCCTTCTAAGTATTATCTCACCTTCAGTTGGCATCAAAGCTCTGGTTCTGAGTGTGCTACCACTTAACAGTGTCAGTAAAGATCCAGAGAGAAATACTTTGATATATATTTATTTGTTACCATGGCTGATTATTCAATGTCAAATATTAACAATAAATATGAAGAGAGGGATAGGATCAGCACCAAACCCCCAATGTTTGATGGGGAGAAATTTGACTACTGGAAAGACAGGATTGAGAGTTTTTTCCTAGGATATGATGTTGATCTATGGGATCTAGTCATAGATGGATATGTCCATCGCACAGATGGGAATGGCAAAAAGATTGACAGAAAATCTATGACAGATGCTCAGAAGAAAGATTTCAGAAATCACCACAAAGCCAGAACTATACTATTGAATGCAATTTCACATACAGAGTATGAGAAAATTACAAACAGGGAGACTGCTTTTGATATGTTTGAATCCCTAAAAATGACTCATGAGGGAAATTCTCAAGTTAAGGAGACAAAAGCTCTGGCTCTGATCCAGAAGTATGAGGCCTTCAAAATGGAAGACTCTGAATCTGTTGAAGCCATGTTCTCCAGATTTCAGATACTCACTGCTGGGCTGAAAGTTCTGGACAAGGGATACTCTACATCAGATCACGTAAAGAAAATCATCAGAAGTCTTCCTACCAGATGGAGACCAATGGTAACTGCCTTGAAGATGGCCAAAGATCTGAACAAGATCTCTCTAGAAGAACTCATCAGCTCACTGAGGAGCCATGAGATTGAGCTTGAGGAAGATGAACCTCAGAAGAAGGAAAAAGGTAAATCTGTTGCATTAAAATCTAACAAAACTGCTAAAGCTTTGCAGGTCATTAAAGAAAGCTCTGAAGAATCTTCTTTTGAAGAAGAAGATGAGTTATCCATGTTGTCCAGAAGGATCAACAGACTCTGGAAGCACAAGGGAAAGAAGTTCAACAACTTCAGAAGATCTGATAATAGAAAAGAATCTTCTGGACACAGAAGATCTGCCAAGAAAGAAGTTGTGTGCTATGAGTGCAAAGAACCTGGGCACTACAAGAATGATTGCCCCAAACTTCAGAAAGAAAAACCCAAGAAGAAGTTTAACAAAAAGAAGAAGGTTCTGATGGCAACATGGGATGACTCAGATGAATCTGAATCATCTTCTGAATCAGAAGAAGAATGTGCCAATGTTGCACTGATGGCCAGCACAGAGGATCAAGAGGAAGGTACCTCAGGATATGAATCAGAATCTGAATCTGATGATGACGCAGAAGAGGTAATGGCTAAACTTACCAAAGAAGAACTCATAAAAGTTTTAACAGAAGTTCTTAAAAGTTATAACAATATCAAACTCAAATACAAGAAGCTGAAAAGCAATCTTGAATCTGAGATTGATCTTTTGAAGACAGAACTTGTTGAGCAAAAAGAAATTAATCTGAAAATCAAAAATGACTTTGAAATAACTCAACAAGAATCTGAATCTGATACTAAGTCATGTGAAAACATTTTAGAAAAATATGACTCTAGCTTTCAGAGATTTCTCACTAAGAGCATAGACAGAAGCAAGATGGCTTCCATGATCTATGGTGTTAGTGGAAACAACAGAAGAGGTATTGGATATGAATCTTCATCTGGAAGCAATCCAAAACCTGTTGACAAACTTTTCATCAAGAAGACACCTCTGTATTCTCAATTCAAATTTGGTCACTTGAATGACATTAAACACACAATCTCTGAGAAGAATACTTATGTGTTTAAACCCAAGGCAAGTCAGAATAAACATTATGTTGAAAAACAGAAGTTTAGACAAACCTACAAACCAACTAACCCCAAAGGACCCAAGAAGATCTGGGTACCTAAAAACAAAATAATTCCTGTTGCAGATGTTCTTAGCAGCAAGGTCAGGACACCAATCATGGTACCTGGACTCTGGATGCTCACGACACATGACAGGAGAAAAGTCTATGTTCCAAAGCCTGGAACTTAGATCTGGAGGTGACGTGAAGTTTGGAGGGAACCAGAAGGGCAAGATCATTGGATCTGGCACTATTGGAAATGGTAAACTTCCCTCTATTACTAATGTTTTACTTGTTGAAGGGTTAAAGCATAACTTATTGTCCATAAGTCAATTAAGTGACAATGGTTATGATATTACCTTTAATCAAAAATGTTGTAAAGCTATTAGTCAGAAGGATGGCTCTATCCTATTTAGTGGTAAGAGGAAAAACAACATTTATAAAATAAATCTTTCAGAACTTAAAGTTCAAAATGTTAAATGCCTCTTGTCTGTTAATGAAGAGCAATGGGTCTGGCACAGAAGATTGGGCCATATTAATATGAGGCGTATATCTCAGATTAATAAACTTAATCTTGTCAGAGGACTCCCTAATCTGAAGTTCACTTCAGATGCTCTTTGTGAAGCATGCCAGAAAGGGTAGTTTTCAAAAACATCTTTTAAATCAAAAAATGTTGTTTCTACTTCTAAACCACTAGAACTACTTCATATTGATCTGTTTGGACCAGTGAAAACTGCATCCATCAGAGGCAAGAAGTATGGATTAGTCATTGTTGATGACTTTAGCAGATGGACATGGGTAAAGTTCTTAAAACACAAGGATGAGTCACATTCTGTGTTCTTTGACTTCTGCAAGCAAGTCCAGAATGAAAAGAATTTCAAAATTATAAAAGTCAGAAGTGATCATGGTGGTGAATTTGAAAATAAATATTTTGAAAAATATTTTTCTGAAAATGGCATTGCTCATGATTTTTCCTGTCCTAGAACTCCACAACAGAATGGGGTTGTAGAGAGGAAAAACAGAACTTTGCAAGAAATGGCCAGAACCATGATCAATGAGACAAATCTGGCAAAACATTTTTGGGCAGAAGCAATCAATACAGCCTGTTATATTCAGAACAGAGTGTCTGTTAGACCTCTTCTAAAGAAGACTCCTTATGAACTGTGGAAGAACAAAAAGCCCAACATTTCATATTTTCATCCCTTTGGATGTATTTGTTATATGTTAAACACTAAGGAAAATCTGAGCAAGTTTGATTCCAAAGCATAGAAGTGTTTCATGCTTGGATATTTTGAACGCTCTAAAGGCTACAGAGTATACAACACTGAGACACAGATTGTGGAAGAATCCATTCATGTCAGATTTGATGATAAGCTTCGCTCTGAAAAGCCAAAGCAGGTTGATAACTCTGCAGATAGGGAAGTAGTCTTTATTGACTCTGAAGTTCCAGAAGCAGACAAAACTCAAGTGAAGGAACCAGAAGCAACTCCAGATGCTACTCCCTTAACTTCTCAGATGAATAATCTAAACATTTCTGAAGAGTCAACTATCAGAGGATCATCATCCAGAATTAAAGCTTCTCATCCAGAGGATGTCATTATTAGAAAGAAGGATGATCCCATCAGAACAAGATCCTTTCTAAGATCATCTGAAGCATCACTATTTGGACTAGTGTCAAAAATTGAACCATCTTCTGTAGAAGAAGCTCTGCAAGACAATGATTGGATTATTGCCATGCAAGAAGAGCTAAATCAATTCAACAGAAATGATGTATGGGATCTAGTTCAAAGACCTAAAGGATTCAATATAATTGGTATAAAATGGGTCTTCAGAAATAAGCTAAATGAGAAAGGAGAAGTTGAGAGGAATAAGGCAAGGCTGGTTGCTCAAGGGTACAGTCAGCAAGAGGGTATTGATTACACTGAGACATATGCTCCAGTGGCAAGGTTAGAATCTATACGCCTTCTTATTTCCTTTGCTGCACAAAATAACATCACTCTGTATCAGATGGATGTTAAAAGTGCCTTTCTTAATGGTATTATAGAAGAAGAAGTTTACGTCCACCAACCTCCTGGTTTTGAAAATGAAAAATTTCCAGATCATGTTTTCAAATTAAAGAAATCTCTATATGGATTAAAACAAGCTCCCAGAGCTTGGTATGAGAGATTGAGTAATTTTCTTCTGGAGAAGAATTTCATCAGAGGCAAAGTGGATACAACACTATTCTGTAAAACAATCAATAAAGATCATCTAATTTGCCAAATTTATGTAGATGATATTATTTTTGGATCAACAAATATTATGCTTGGAAAGGAGTTTGCTACATGTATGCAGGCAGAATTTGAAATGAGCATGATGGGAGAACTCAGATTCTTTCTAGGAATCCAAGTTAATCAAACTCCAGAGTGTACCTACATACATCAGACAAAGTATGTTAAAGAACTTCTGAAGAAATTCAACATGTCTGACAGCAAGCTGGCAAAGACTCCAATGCATCCTACTAGCTCACTTGGCAAAGAAGAGGTAAGTAAGAAAGTAGACCAGAAGCTCTACAGAGGTATGATTGGCTCTCTTCTTTATCTTACTGCTTCTAGACCTGACATATTGTTCAGTGTTTGTCTGTGTGCTAGATTCCAATCAGATCCTAGAGAATTACACTTGACAGCTGTCAAGAGGATTCTAAGGTATCTGAAAGGTACTTCTAATGTGGGTTTGTGTTACAGAAAATCTGATGATTTCAAATTAGTTGGATTCTGTGATGCTGACTACGCTGGAGACAGAGTGGAAAGAAAAGTACTTCTGGAAGTTTTCAATTTCTAGGAAGAAATTTAATCTCCTGGTACAGCAAGAAGCAACCCACAATTGCACTTTCAACCACAGAGGCTGAATACATTGCTGCTGCTGGATGTAGCACGCAGATGCTCTGGATGAAGAGTCAACTAGAAGATTATCAAATTTTTTAGAGTAACATTTCTATCTTTTGTGATAATACTTCTGCTATATGTTTGTCCAAGAATCCCATTTTACATTCTAAGGCAAAACATATAGAAATTAAGCATCATTTCATCAGAGACTATGTTCAGAAGGGAATCATAAATTTAGCCTTTGTTGATACAGATCATCAATGGGCAGATATTTTTACAAAACCCCTTGTTGAAGATAGATTCAATTTTATTCTGAAAAATATTGGTATGGATTTTTGTCCAGAATGATATTTATCAGAAGCAAATTGTTACAGATGCAAAAATGCTTAAATACTCTGAAGCATTTTTTCTGTTTATTTATTTTATTCTGATCAATATTTCTGATGTGAAACTCTGAACTAACAATCTTTAGAAGATCTGAACGTTGACTAACGTTTCATTTCTTAAGAGAATTCAGAGCAGCATGCAAGTAAACATGTGTCACACAAAATCTGAAGAGGTGGCGTGTACATAACTGAAGAGACGTTTAAGGTGAAGTTTGAATAGTAAGAATCTTGGTTTTCCCCCCAAATTGTCAGAAGCATTTAATGTTTTGAAATGATTTTTATTCTCCTCATTTAATGCTTGTTCAAACGTGCGTTTTTCTGACTTTTGATGTGCCTAAGTGTTTAGTATAAATACTTGTCTTGTATTCACTTTCACACTTTTCACTCTCTCAGAATTTACATGCGTTTTCATCTCCTATTTTCTCTGCATAAAAACCCAAAACCTAAGTGTTTGAAAAAGCATTCTTCAATGGCGTCTTCATCATCAACAACTGCTCAGTTCCAATCTACTATGGCTGTTGTGACTTCAGAAAACTTGGGTGTTGCTCCATATTCTCCTCCCAAAAGAACACTTCTAACGCCTGTTGATAAACTAGAACTTCTGTGTGAATCTATGGTTGAGTTTGATTCTCTGGCAGATAATGGGTTTGAGTTTCGTTCCATAATTAGGGCTCAAGGATGGGTTAAGTACTTTGATAGGCTGTTTGGACCAGTTTACCCTCTCCTTGTGAAAGAATTCTGGATTCATGCATCAGTTTATCCCAAGTTCATCTTATCTTCTGTGCTAGGAAAAGAGATTATTATCACAGAGGATCTGATAAGAAGACTGATAGGTTATGAAGAAACAGATGGTGTTTCCCACTTGCCAGTTGGGCGTGTGGACATGGGTGAGGTTTATGAGGAAGTTATGACTGCTGGTCAAGCTTCTAACAAATTCAAAGATCTGAAGCCTGATTACAAGATCTGGGCCAAGATCTTTATGGGATGCATCCACCACAGGAAATCAACCAATTCTCCAGATTATGTCAACAATGAACAGATCTATTTCATGTACTACCTTAGTCAGAGCACCAAGGTAGATCTTCCATACATTCTGTTCATGCATCTGTGGAATCATATCAATGCATCTAGAGAATCTGTGAAAGAAAAAGGCCAGAAGATCAGGACTTGGATCCCCTTTGGAAGATTGATCTCAGATCTTCTCACTGAAAATGGTTTAGTGACTGCTCTGTACGCTGCTGGGGTTACAGAGGAATTAGAGTTTATAATGGGAAAACCTCTGAACGCTAAAAGTCTTCTGAGACTCAAAATTGTTGATGAACTCACTACTGCTCCAAAGAGGCTGAATATGTCTGAATTGAATAAGAGGGTTCCTGTAGCTGACTTTCCTCTATTCTTTGCTGAAGAACCCAGACATATAGTGCTTATGTATATAGAAGAATGCAAGAAGGAAGGAATACCTGTTCCAGCTAATGTGTTTCAGCTAGTCAAACAACCACTACCAGATGCAGGAGAAGAAGAAGTACCACTTCAGAGGAAAAGGACTCAGCCTGTAGAAGAATCTGAACCTGTCCAGAAGAAGGTCAAGATTGCTGAGAAGCCCAAGAAGCTCTTGAAGAGAAAAGATTCTGAAGAAGCTGCCTATGTACCTGCCAAGAGGATTAAAGTAAAAGGTACTAAAACATCTGTAACTTCTGCAAATCTTGTTATTAATGATTCAAATATTAAGTCTGTTCCGAAACCACCTGTTACTCAAACCACTTCTGTTACTGCCCCCAGTTCTGTTTCACCTCAAAAACAAACAACAGGTTCTGTATCAAAACCATCTCAACCCAAAATTCATATCAAACACATTGTTCCACGACCATCACAATCAGAATCACAACCAACAGAACCACAACCATCAAAACAACAACCATCTGAAAAACAAACATCTGATCAACCACAAACCTCAGAACATCTAGAAAACCAACCCAAAGAAGTTCAACCAGAAAAAGCCTCTGACAATCCACCATCAAATAATCCACCTTCTGAACCTATTGCACCTGTTACTTCTGAACCCACAAAAGTAACTTCTGCTCCTGTTTCATCAGAACCACCATCCAAACAATCTGACATTCCTTCAGAACCCACTAACACTTCTGAACCTCAAATCCCTGAGACAGAAGTTCTTGATGTCACTCCACTAAAAACAGTGTTTCAAGTATCTTCTACCTCTTGTACACCTACAACATCCTCCAACTCATCAGAATCAGAAATCCACCCAGATTTTATAATTTCTCCATCTGACAAATACCCTGAACCTGAACCTGAATCAACCATACCTTCTAAAACTCCCATTCCAGATCCTATGCCTCCACCTGCACCATCATCTGAGATATTAATCCCCAATTCCAATCCATCATCATCTGGTATATCTTGTGCCCAAGTTTCTTCTCTTTATCATAATCTATCTTATGGTTTCAAACTGAAAGATTTTTATGATAGAGTTGAACCTTCTGAATCCCTCAACCCTCTGAAACCAAAAATCAGACAGGCTCTTCCATCTGTGATTATTTCATACATTCAATCAATGAACAATGTAGGATCCTTAGCAACAATATCTGGAACCTCTGGTAAAGTTGTTGTTTCAGCTCTGCAACTTGCATCTGATAACACAGTTGCATCTGCTGAACCACCAACATCTGCTTTCATACCATACTCAAATGAACCTTTTGATGATGTTTACCCACGCTCCAGACCAAAACCTCATTTGCTTAATGCTTTAAACAAATCCTTACCTCAAAAACCAGAAATTCCTTTCTTTCCATATTATCCCCCTCCTCTGATTTCCATCCAAAAATCACTTCTACCACCAACTCCCAAACCTAAACATATAACTCTGGAAACCTTGCTTAAACCACAGCCCAGACTTAATATTGATCATTTATTTCAAACTTTTTTGCAAGAAATACAGATGTCTTTAGGTACTGTTCAGAAGAGATGCTCTGAAACAATGGATGCTAATGAATCTGACATCATCTGGAAAGGATTCATCAATAGATTCAACACTGTAGCTTCAAATCTGAAGAACGTTTGTTCTGATGATGCAAAGCTCAGAGCTGAAAGGACTCTATTCTGGACTGTCAACAAAACTGAACCTCTGCTTCGTTTAGATGCTCCTCCACCTCCAACAGAATCTACTGCCAATGCATTGACTATGACTCTGGTAGAACCCTCTTCAGGATCTACAGAACCAATGGCAATTGACTCTGTTCCGGCTGCAGAACCTCCACCTTCTTCATCTGAGATAAAGACAGAACATCCAGACTTTGAAGACAAGATTGCTGCTCTGGAGGCTGGTCAGTCAGAGATAAAATCCTGGATGGCTAAGCAAGATAAGAAGTCTGAGGATATGACAGAATGGATGTCAAAACAAGATGAGAAGAATGAAACCATGACTAAGTGGATGTCCAAGCAAGAGCAATCCTCCTCTGAGATTACAGATCTATTGAAGATGCTTTTGTCCAAACACTCTTAGATTTTTTTTTCATTCTAATGTTTTTGCATCTGTTGTTTGCATCTGAATTTTATTGCTACATCTTCTGATGTTTACCTCTGTACTCTTGCTCTGTTATTTTGAATGAATCAGTTTTCTCCATTGAATTATCTTATTTATTGTTCCTTTTATTTGTCTTTTTAAAAGTTTTTACTTTTTGCTTATGACAAAAAAGGGGGAGAAAATATAGATCTGAACTGTTTAATATAACTTCACCAGAATGAATCTTCAGACATATCTATTCTATCTAACATTTAACTTGACTATTTCAGAACATTTGATAAGAACACTCTATAAAAGAAACTCTGAGTCTCTCAGATCATTTGTCTATTATCAAACTCTGAATCTTATATCTGCAAGACATTCTGACCCTAAAATGTTATAAGAACAAACAAGATCTAACTCTGAAGATTACTCAAGACAAAAGGGAAGTTTCTATTCCTTTTTCATACTTAACTCAGGGGGAGATTCATCATCTCAGGGGGAGTTATAATTCTTTATGTTCAGTTAAATAAAATTTCTGATACTTTTTGTCATCATCAAAAAGGGGGAGATTGTTAGAACACAGATTGGTTCTTAATAATAACTCTTTGTTTTGATGATAACTGTTAGGAAATTTATATTTAAGAATTATATACTCTAAAATTTGTTTGAGAGTTTTACTGCAGACTGAAATGAAATTAACTCTCTAGAAGCAAATCTGTTTTGAATACAAGAAGTTATCCTGACTCTAAAGCGCCAGATGCATCTTACAGAAGAATCTGATTGCTCTTTACAGAAGATCCTGAGCGTAGTCTCCAGAAGGATCTGAAGTAAGAAGCTCCAGAACATTCTGAGTCAGAAGCATCTGAAGATAGTCAGAAGCATCTGAAGCTGAAGCATCTGAAGCAAAGAAGAATATTGTTTGAAGAATTTCTCAAAGCATAATTCTACAGAAGTTTCTGAAAGTACCAACGTTGCCAAGTACTGAAGTTCTGTGTCAAATATGCTCTGATGATCAACACGCTGAAAGCACACATGCTGCAGAAGACTCTGACATAGCAAAGTTCTGAATATCATTAGAAGACTCTGATCCATTCAGACTCTGAAGAACTTGCTGAAAACTGAAGAAGTAATTTTCAAGAATATATCCGTTGGAGTAAATCAACGTCTCTTTCCTCATTTGTGCTAGACACACTTACACAGACAAAAAGGATTTTTCTGTGCTATCTACTTCTAGGAAAGGTCACTTGATGTGAAGACAAAAATGCTCAGACCTTTTTGGGACTCTCTTTTCAACGCTCAGCATCCTTGGATCAGCTGCCTATAAAAGGAGAACTTCACCACATTCCTCAGTTACACAATTTGCTGAAAAGAAATCATATTATTCTAAGCTCTCACTATTTCATATTCTTCTTAGAATTTCTTGTACTTAAACTTAAGAGAAAAATCACTATTGTGATAAAAGCTTTATAGAAGCATTAATACTCTTGTATTTAATTTACATTGATTGTAAAGGTTTTTCCTTAAGAGGATTCAGTTGGAATCAGTAGCTCTTGAGAATACTAAGAACAGTTGTTCTTATGTGTTACTATTGTAATCAGTTTGATTTAATAGTGGATTAAGTCCTTGTTGAGAAAGGCAAATCACTTTAGGAAGGCTGGACTGGAGTAGTTGTTTAAACGAACCAGGATAAAAATAATTGTGTGATTATTTTTAAGTCTTAATCTTTCATACTTATTCAACCCCCCCTTCTAAGTATTATCTCACCTTCACGCCTCAGATTCACTTAGACACTTAAGTAAAACTCCCTCAGGAGTTCTTTTGAATAATTCGTTTCCTAGGAGGACGTAGCTCAGTGCTTGGTATTTTATTTTTCGCTTTGTGGTGCTTGTAGGATTTTGGAGGTATTCGACCAAAGATCTTCTCCAGTCCCCATCCGACATCGATTCGATTGTAAAGATCTCGAAGATCTATTCGTCGGCGAAACCGAACTTTGCAGCCCTCAAATATGATGGCTGCAGTGCCACAGCTGCTACCTTGCTTCTGACTTGGATTACTTCTCGCAGGTCTTCGCAGGACACCTTGTATCCTGATGCTATTTGGGTCAAATCGTTGGCCACCTGATTTCGTAGTCGTGGTATATGCCGAATAATAGTCTCTTCGAATTTCTTTAATAGCCTATTTGCTACTACAAAGTACACGATGAGGCTTTCTTTGACACACTTGTATTCTTTTGTCAATTGTTTTATGACTAACTCTGAGTCTCCCATTATTTCGACTCTAGTTGCCCTCAATTCCAATAGAATTTCAAGTCCAGCTATCAAAGCCTCGTATTCCGCCTCATTGTTGGAGCATGGCTCACCTATTCTATACTTGAATTGTATTGGAATTTTGTCAGAAGAAATAATCAGCATGCCTATGCCAGTTCCCTTCTTATGGCTGGAACCATCGAAGTACAACTTCCAAGGTTCTAGTTCGACCATATTTAAAGCGTTTGTATCTACGGAGTGGTCGACAATAAAGTATGTCACTATTTGCCCTTTAATTGCTTTCAATGGTTTATATGTTAAGGAAAATTCCATTAACGCTAATGCCCATTTACCTATTCGACTATGCAAAATAGGTTTAGACAACATATGCTTTATAACATCAAAATGTGAAGAGACACAAACATCAACAAACTTTATATATTGTTTTAATTTTGTACATGAGAAATATAAACATAGACATAGCTTTTCTACTTCGCTATATCTAGTCTCTGCATCATTTAGGACTCTACTAAGGTAGTAAATGGCTCTTTCTGTGCCATTTTCGTCCTCTTGAGCTAACATGCTTCCCAGAGTCTTGTGTGACGCAGCTATGTACAACCTCATGCTCTTGTATCGACAAGATGGAGAGAGGATTGGAGGATTGGTCAAATAACTTTTGATTTTGTCGAAAGCTTCTTGTTGTTCCTTCCTCCATTCATACCCTTCTTTGGTGACTCGAAGCAACGGCGAGAAAGCTTGTGTTTTGCCGCTTAGGTTCGATATGAACCTCCTTAAGAAATTAATCTTGCCCAACAGGGATTGTAAATCCTTTTTATTTGACGGCGCCTTGGTCTCCATAATGGCCTTCGTCTTGTTTTGGTTTATTTCGATGCCCTTTTTGTGGACTACGAAACCCAGGAAGTCACCCGCCTGCACAAAGAACGCACATTTTAGAGGGTTCATTTTGAGGCCAAACTTCCTCATCCTTAAGAAGGATTGTCGAAGATGATCTATATGATCTTTGCCTGATACAGATTTAACCACAATTTCATCAATATATATCTGCATAAAAGATTCTATATAGTCATGGAAGATTGAATTCATTGCTCGTTGGTATGTTGCCCCAACGTTTTTTAGGCCAAAAGGCATCACTACCCATTCGTAGGTGCCTATGGCCCCTGGACAACGAAACGCTGTTTTGGGAACATCGTCCTCGGCAATGAAGATTTGGTTACAACCAGAATAACCATCTAACATACTAAGATATTCGTGGCCGGCGGCTGAATCGACTAGCATTTCTGCCACCGGCATCGAATATTCATCCTTAGGAGTTGTTGAGTTTAAGTCCCTAAAGTCTATGCAGACTCTCAAGGAACCATTTTTCTTAATAACTGGCACAATATTAGCAAGCCATTCGACATACCTGGTTGTGCGGATGAATTTGCACCGCAGAAGTCTTTCGATTTCCGCTTTTATTTTTGATAGAACCTATGGAGCAAAACGCCTTGGGCTCTATTTGACTGGTTTCTTGCCAGGCTTGATTGGCAGTCTATGTTCTACCAACTATCTTTTTAATCCTGGCATTTCATCATAATCCCAGGCAAAACAGTCTCTATATTCTCGCAACAGCTGGATGACCTCATCTTTGAATTGAGTGTCGAGGTTGGCACTAATATAAGTTGGCCTTTTGATAACGCCATCTCCTAAGTCCACTTCCTCTAGCGGGTCCTGCGCAAGCATCTTGGCATCCTCTGCCAAGGGATCCTTCTCGAAACCCAAAGGTTTATCGTCATAGATAGCGTCAAGCCTTTTGCTTTCTTGATGGGTTTCATCAGATAATTCCATGTCGAAGCCTTCCTTGTAGCCTCTCTGAAGAATTTAGTTATTGGCCTCTGTGGCCAATTCGCTTTCGACAGCCTCCAAGGCTGTTTGTAGTCTAGTTTCAGCCACATAATCCGAAATCCTTCGAAGCGCATTGGCTTCAGTCATTATTACTGAAATCACTTCCCCATCCCGTGGGGTCCACTGGCAAGGTTCCAAGGTATGGAAGCCTTTCTCCTGGCACCTCTCTGTCCCAAAGGAAACCGTCTACAGGATGTAAGTATAATGAGCCAAATACTTCGTCATCTGGCTTGAAATCGAAGTTCGCTGGTCCACAAGGACCTATACCAGCCAAGTGTTTGTTGAAGTGCCTTTGATCGACATAGTTGATGGGTGCCTTAAAGTACCCTTGATCAGCTTCAATATTTTCCACGATGTCGTCTGGCCTCCAAATTGCAATTCTTTGGTGCATCGAGGATGGCACTGCCCCCACGCCGTGAATCCATTCGCGTCCAAGTAACAAGTTGTAATTGGCTGTAGTTTCTACAACCATGAATACCGGTGGCCGCGTTACCGTTCCAACGGTGACATCTACCTGGATTACTCCCCTGGTCGAGCCTACCTTGCCTTCATAGTTGGACATGACCATGTTGTGTGGCTTGGTGTCGGCATCGCACTTCCCGATTTTGTTTAATAGAAAATGTGGCATCAAATTCACAGTTGTGTCACAGTCCACCAGAATTTTGTTAACTGGGGTATTTTCTACTTTAGCCGTGATATAGAGTGGCTTCAAATGGTTCCTCATCTCCTCAGTAGGCCGTTCGAAGAAAGCATTCTTCTCTTCGACACAGTCGTTGTTCATCACATAATAACAGACGAGTTTGTGTGCT
Source organism: Lathyrus sativus (assembly GCA_963859935.3). NCBI lineage: Eukaryota > Viridiplantae > Streptophyta > Magnoliopsida > Fabales > Fabaceae > Lathyrus > Lathyrus sativus. Next base: position 31,452,462 of record OZ012741.1, on the reverse strand, counting down.
GCCATTTCACAGTCTGCGTCAGTGTCACAGTTTTCGACCACGGACAATCTGTCATATTCTTTTGGCATCACTGACACTACGTTCACCAACAAATTTAGCGAATCGTCAGAATCTGAGTCGAAGTTGTCCGTCATCTCATCATCGACCCCAGTGATCTCCCTCTGACTTCTAACCTGGTCAGAGAACAACTTCCTGCCCACTGGCGGTTGTGTGGTTTTGCTGATCATCTTCAACGGCTCTCTCTGATTTTTAGTTGGGAGATTAGTACTAGATTCGGCCTTGTCCTTCGACGCCGTTTCTCTAAGAGCTTTTCTTTTCCGTTGTTCCTGCCTCCACTGCGATCGAGACATGGGGTTTTTCCCCTTATAATTCTCGGATACATGGGCCATCTTTGAAGACTGGAATTCTTTTCGATAGGAAACTGAGGACCCCCTATTCACTTTGAAGTTCTTCCATTTTTGTTGGCCTTGTCGTCTATCCTCGTTGGGTTTCATCCACCTACCATCGGTGTTTCCAACAGCGGGTTTGAAACTAGCAGGCCTTGTTTTGGGGCCTCTGATGTGGGGTTCAGATCTTTTCAGCAAGCTGCTTTGTTTATCGAATTCAGGCATTTCCCTATTTTGCTTGAGCCTTCGTGTTCCCTAAAGTCTCTGGGCAGCCTTTTTGTCGAAAATCGCGCTGCATCTTGGGCATAACATCACACTGGAACCCTTTCCCTGACATCTGTGAAGAAAATCCACAATTGTTTCCTCTTGCTTCGGGTAAGCCTCCTTAGTGATTTCCTCTTGGTTGTTCAACTCACTGTCCCCCTCACCTTCTTGTTGGGTAACTTCCATCATGTTGATCTCAACCTCCTCGACCAAATTCAAACCCTTTAAGCTTAGACCCAAACCTTCAATAGCCTGGTCCATTTCGACGAAGTTGTCAGCCATCTCCTTGATCACCATCTCCCATTTTGGATTGTCTGCTACCCCATCGATGTTTCTAGTATCCATCTCCCCTTCACTGCCTTGATCAAAGCCCATTATGACCTTTGTCATCACAACATTCTTGACGAAGTCATCAGTAACTTCTATCATGCTTTCTGAGAAGTCGCGTCCTTCAGTGACCTCGATCATGTTGGCTTCTAATGGCTCTGTGTAGTGAGCGTCCGTCACTTGTAGAGGGTCCGTGTCGACCTTCATTTGGCTGGCGGCTTTCTCCCCAAACTTCAAGCGTCCCTCCTGGATTGCGTTCTGAACAAGATCCCTGAAAAGAAAACATTGAGATGTTTTATGACCCAGAAAATTATGGTACTTACAAAAACCTCTCTTTTTTCTTTGCTCTAGCGATGGCAATTTAGCACCAGGTGGCACTATCATTTGCCCATCTTTTACCAACAAATCGAAAATTTCATCACATTTGGTGATGTCGAAGGTATATATTTTCTTTGGGAATCTATCATTCCTTTTTGATTCGACAAAACTCTTTCAAATGGAATAATCAAGGCCTCCAGCGGCCATTTCGACCAGTTCGTGTTCCGGCACTTGCGTGAAACACCTGGCCTTGAGTAGTCGAAACCTATTAAGGTACTCTTCGATTGGCTCCGAAAACTTACGTTTTACGCTGGCTAGTTCTTTCAAACTAATTTTGGTCTGGCCCATGTAAAACTGCTCATGAAACAAGCGTTCAAGTTGGGCCCAACTACATATGGTGTTAGGTGCTAGCGTTGTGAACCAAGTGAAAGCATTTTTTGTGAGGGAACTTGGAAAGTATTTTATCCTAAGGCTCTCATCATTCGCTATTTCCCCGGCTTCTATCACATAACGAGCCACATGTTCGACAGTAGATTCCGTCGTATCCCTTGAGAATTTAGTAAATTTTGGTACTTTCGTCCTAGGAGGTAACTCTGTTTGAAGGATCTAATCTACTATCGGGGATGTAAAGTTTGGCCGAGTAAAACCAGTGTTTACTCCATTTCGAGCCATAATCCTTTCGACCATGGCCGCTAGATTGTTGTCAATGGCTATGTTATTGCGTCGAACTTCCTGGACCACGTGATCCGCATCCTGGTTTCGGTTTATCACGACCACTCCTTGGTTTCCTTCGTCTAGAACATGGACCTGGTTCATTTGATTTTCTCTTACTGGTTCAACTACAGGAGGTTCGACTCTAGCCTGGTTTTCTAAGTGTATTTCCCTTGCGTTTCTTACGTCCTGTCGAGGGACGTTCGCTATTGGGTTTTGATTTCTGGGTATAGGGGGTACTCCCATGAACTCATCCAATCGTGTCAACTGCAGCGTCAATTGTTGGTTGGTTTGGGTTGTGTTATGGATCAATGGCTGGAAGATTTCGCCCATAGTCTGGGACAAAGTCTGAACAATTTGCATGTTGCTCTCATCCATCTGTTGCCTTAAGCATGCGACTGAGGTATTGGTCAAGTTGGGGACTTGCGTCGAATATCCCAGACTCTGGCCCTGGAAACTTCGACCAATGTTCACACCAGATCCTGATCCTTGCAGCGGAGAAGTCACAGGGTTATCTGAAAAGATGGGGGGAGCATTTTGAAGCCCCTGCGTCACGGTTGTAGGCATTCCATATGTTGGATTCCTGGGTATCTGTACCAACCGAGGAAGAGGATTTTGTCTAGGCAGTGGGCTTCCTCCTAATGGTGTTTGAGGATTGGACACTTGGGGTCCGATATATTCCAATACTGGCTGACTATAGGGTCTTATTATAGTCGACCCAGTCCCTAGTATCGAAGGCGTTGGTACAGGCCTTACCGGGAGCCCTACTTGCTCTCCAGTCGATGGTATTGAAGACGACACTCCGTCGTTTCTTGTTTCTTCACTAGAGCCATTTTGTTGGCCATTTGGCTGAACGGATTCTGTCGCCATATTCCTAGTATTACGTCTTACTAAACTTTCTTCGTTTACAGTGGTTATTCTGCCACATCTTAGTAACATATAATGTATTTTGAAGACAAGTTGATAAGGCTTATATTTCTAAAGTTTTATGATCTCAAAACTTTCTTTGTTTAGCACTGTCCCACCAGGTGTGCCATTTTGTTTATCGTGTTTTTTGGTAAACAACCTCTGGTCTATCAATTTGGTGTCAAATTGACTAACTTGCAGGATTGACCATACGAAATCCTAGGATATGTGCTAAAGGGTATTTCTATTTGAACCTATCTAAAAATGTGTTTCGACAATACCAAGAAGAAATGATTTAAAAGGGGGCAGAACTATCCACTACGTTTAGAAAAGGGAAGGAGGAAGAATTGCAAGAAGGAAAAGAGATAAAGGTTTTTTCTGGGAGAGAAAGACTTAGTCGAAGTAGTAATGGTGAACAAAAGGAAAGACGAAATAAATATGTAAAAGTACTTGACAAAAGTAAAGAAAACAAAGTAACTTCATTGAAAAGATAAAGGATGGTGTGTTTACATCACGCACATTCTCTATAATACTCTTTTTCTCTACACTCGGATACTTGGAGTAATTTTAAGAGTGACTTGTACAATAGTAAATTACAACACACTTAAGTTTATGTCTAAGACTCCTATTTATAATAATAATAGTAACTGCTAATAACCTCCTTAGGCCATCTATTTCTGACAAGTGTCACACCGCATGCAGTCCTTTGTCCGGTGAGCGCCACTTGTCCTTCTTAGTCATAAGAAAATATAACTACTCCCTCCAATATTTAAATTTCAAAACTCAATTCATCCCCACTTCTAAATCTCGGTCGAAGACTAATTTCGCTACTTAGGTCAAAATGTCTAGTTCCAAGACTTCAATTTTTCTAAGTCCTTGGAGGACCTGTAGGTCCTTTAACAAGCTGAAAATAGCCTCAAAACATGGGTCGTTGAATTGGCGAGCTAACAGTGGGCTTCTAAGAGGCAAGGATGCTTAGAAAAAATATCATTAGTAAATTACATAAGATCCCTTTTTGGAGTGTAAAAAATATTTGTTGAAAGGACATTTTTGAAAAATCATTCAATTGTATAGTATTAAATAGATAGTAGATAAGTGGTTTGGCTTGGTGATAAAGATAAAAGTCCAGGTCCTGATGGCTACAATTTTGGGTTCTTCAAAAATTGTTTGGACATTCTCAAGATTGATATAGTAAGGTTTGTCAATGAATTTCACTCTTCTTTTAAAGTTCCCAAAGCAATTACATCATCTTTTATAGTTTTAATCCCAAAATGTGAGAATTCCCAAAGCATGGAAGATTTTCTGCCAATTTACTTGATTTGAATCCTTTATAGAATCATTCCATAGTTACTTACTGGTAGATTAAATAAAGTCATGAATTCTCTAATCTCACATTTCCAATTGGCTTTTTTAGCATGTCGCAAGATGCTAGATGATATTGTGGTTGTGAATGAACTGTTAGATTATTCCAAGAGATTTAAAAAGGAGTGCTAATTGGATAAGGACACTACTACAAAATAGATATTTCGTAACACCAATTTTACAATGGTCATAATGTTAACTAGGGTAATAGTTTACTTTTGGGCGCTTTTTTTTTGTTGGTATTTATTAAAGGACATGTCACAACGGTAAAATGAAGCAACCGTAGTGAAAGGTACACTGAGTGAAATGAAGCAACCTTGCACATCACCACGATTTTGTTTTCAACCGTGATGAAAGGTGATACTTATTTATATATAAGAAAAATTATCTCTCACTTTAGTACATAACAATTGCCTCCCTCAAAACAAAACCCTAACAACTCTTTCACTCATTTCTCTCAAAACGAAACCCTAACAACTTTGTCACTTATCTCTCTCATATGGAAACCCCAAAACAAAACTATAACATCAAATCTTAGCCAATGGGTATTTATAGGTTTGTTTTCTCTATTTTTTTTTCAAATTCTATTTCAATAGCTTGTTTCATGATGTTTAAACTTTCTTCTTGTTTTGACTTGTAGGTAGGGATGTTTGTTTCAATAAAGAGAAGATAGATAAAGTTAGCGTTGCAAACTTGTATGTATGGATGTGAAGTTTGCGGCTCTAACTTTAGCTTCAGTCTTATTTCATTGTGGGCATGCCATTATGGGACATGTATGGTACGTTTCTGAAGTATTCTATGAGTTTATATGTTTGTGGTATTTGTTGTTTATGGTTTTTTATTAATGAATGTTATTTTTAATGTTTATTTAAAAGATAATTTTATTATATATTATGTGGTTTGAGTATTTTTCCAATCCCTTACCGAATATATAACTTTCCAAACTACATTAGCGAATTATTATATGATAGATAAAATTGTATTAGAAAACAAGTACACATTCAATTTTTGACAAGAATTCTTCACAGTATTAACTGCACGTTGTTCTTTGGCCCTTAGAACTTGATTTAATGATTGTAGTCTTCAACCACCCACCTTTCCACGTCTAATATTGTTTGTAAAGTAAATAATGCTTTGCTGAAAGAACTAAAGGTGAGTGCAGGGGCGGTTGAAGAACTAGGTTGGTTAAACCAACTTCTTACTATCAAAGAACAAAATACACATAAGGTGTTGAACAACTCTTGTCTAGCATTGAATGTGAACTTGTACTTTTAATATAACTTGATTATTGTCATATTATAATGTTCTAGTGCAGATTGAAAGGTTATATGTTTAGTGGCCATTGGTGAAATAAGCATTCCGCATAATTTATAATAAACTCAGGTCTAAGTATCACAACGATTGTTTGGCACAACATTTGTTAAAAATGTTGCATTTAAGGATATCACAATGGTTGTTTGAAATAACAACCGATTAAAGACTATTAGTCGATGAAATTTGAATTTCCAGATGAAGATATTATGTTTCTGAAGAAGAAAAACTGTGATGAGCCTTTTCCTGATGATTGTCCTGGGATTGAATATCAGTGGAGTTTGGTTTTCGATGGTGCTCTCAATTCATATATGGCAACACAATCGGGGCAAGGATTACAACTCCTCAAAGTTCCCACAAACCGTTTACTGCCCGATTGACGTTTTCTTGCACCAATAGTAAAGCCGAATATGAAGCGTGCATTATGGGTTTGGAAGAGGCCATTGATCCGAGGATCAAGAATCTTGATGTATATGGCGATTCAGCGTTGGTCGTTAATCAGATTAAAGGTGAATGAGAAACTTGTCAGGAAAACTTGGTACCTTACAAGAATTATGCCAGAAGATTGCTGCCTTTCTTTGATAGAGTTGACTTCCATCATGTGCCAAGGGCTGAGAATCAGATGGCTGGCGCATTGGTCACGTTAGCTTCAATATACAAAGTGAAGATGGTTGGCGCATTGCCAAGAGGTATGTGTCTTGACATACCTGCCTTTATGTTTGTAGTTGAAGAGGTATCAGATGGTAAGCCCTGGTATTTTGACATCAAGTACTTTCTCAAGAATCAAGAGTACCCATTTAGGGCATCTAGCAAGGATAAGAAGAATCTAAGTGAAGGTGAGAAAATACTTAGAATGGGGGGGGGGGGGGTTGAATAAGGATTTTGAAAATATTATGGCAATAAAAACACAAATATTTTTATCTTGGTTCGTTGAACTCAACTAATCCAGTCCACCCTATCAAGAGTGATTTGCCTTTCTCCACAAGGACTTAATCCACTATAATCAAACTGATTACAATATCAAACACTAAGAACAATTGTCTTAGTCTTCTCAAGATCTACTGACCACAACTTGGTCTTCTCAAGGAACTTTTATGATCAAATGTCACTACAAGAAAATTGGCAAATTGTGACGGTTCATTTTGATATATTACGATGGTTTTAACCGTCACAATTTGTAAGTTACGACGGTTTCAATCCCGTCGCAGACACGTGCGTCGCGAGGCCGTATTGCGACGGTTGTGAAAACTGTCGTACAAACCGTCATTATTTTCACGACGGGTAGCTAACTGTCGTAATCTCCATATTGTGACAGTTTTCGACCGTCTTAACTTGTTTAATGATTTTTGTTTTATTGCGAAAGTATATTGTGGCGGTTTGGACCGCCGCAAGTTGCAAATATTTTTTAAAAAAAACTATGGTATATTGTGGCGGTTTGAACCGCCGCAAATTGCAAATATTTTTTAAAAAAAAGAATCTGCAAGTTCTCGACCACCAATATTTCCAACCTATAAATTACCACCAGTATTAAGTGAAATATGATGAAAAACATTGCAGCAGATTTTGTTTACCTCATATGTCACAGCCCATTAAGGATCTGCTATCCAAATTATCAACCTTACAAACCTACTTGTTATGCATATATTATTGTTGCACCCCAAAATTTGACCAACATTTCTTTACCTAGCTTGTGTTTCATTTCATTGACATTAGCATTATCATTTGCATTTCATTGACATGTGTGCAGGAGATCAAGAGGTATGAGTATCAATCAAGGGCTACACAAGACTATGAAGCTAGTTAAGAAGGTCATTCAAGTGTTCAAGGGTTGATATCCTTGTCAGAGAAGTTAAAAGATCCTCAGAGAGAATGGTTGAAACCAAGAGTGTAGGTCTCCTAACTTGAGAGTTGTGGGAGCTCCTTAGATGATTCTGAAACCATGAAGAAGGACTTGAAGCCTTGAGAGAGCTTATGAGATTTCTTGAAAGCCATCATGAAGCCTAGACAGGTTATTGTGCAAGATTAAGAAGACTCAGCCATGAGTGGTGTAATTAGGGTTTGACTGGGTCAACCCTAGGTCAACTGATGATTTGAACAAGGTTGAGACCTAATCCAAGAGCCATGTGATCATGGATTGATGCAATGAGATGTTATAAGGATGATTCTAAGGTCAACTCATCATGATTGAAGAGTTTGAGAAGTTTCAAGCTAGGGTTTCTAAGGCTTGACAGTGTAAAATCCCCTAGTTTGACCCCTATCTTCAAGGCAGTTTAGCTCAAGATGTGATTGTCATCTCATCTTGCCCCCAACATGAATTTTGTAGATCATGATCTTAGCTTTAATTTGAGTGCTAGAAGTCCTTGATAGGATTTGTATAACTCAAGTTATGACTTTGACAAGTTACAGGTCATCTGAGGTGTGTGAATTTGGGGGCTTGAAAGTTACCCAACTTGCATCAAACTTTTGCCTAAGAAGGATGATTCCTATGGACTTTTGGTCAACATGAATGTTGTTCCTTATCCTCTTAGCTTTCTAGAGAGTACTAGAAGTTCTTGATAGGATTTGTAGAACTCAAGTTATGGCTTTGACAAGTCAAGGGCATTTTGGTCATTTGGAGATTACAGGTCATTTCAAGTATAAGGCCATAACTCCTATTTCCAAGCTTCAAATAGAAAAATGTTCAACATCAAACTTGTTCAAAATGATGTTTTAAGGCTAGTAAGGAGGTCACGAGATGTTGGAAATGCTTGTAGCCCAAAGTTGCAAAAATGACCTAAAATAAGGGCATAAGTTAAATAAACCAAAGTTGGAAATTGATATTTTCAACCTACACATCCAAACCATGGCATGTAATATACCATTTTGACTCTAGAAAACATTTTAAGAACATTGGTTTAGCCACATTTTTGAGTTGAGATTCAATTTGTGGACTTGCTTTGAAAAGTGATTACTTGCATATTAAGTAACATGTGCAAAACATAGAATCAAGGCATGAGCAAGGTCCTTGGCAAGCTAAACCCTTTAAAAATGTCACTAGGGGAGAAATTGAAAGAGAATGAGGTTGGTTTCAAGCTGCAAACAGAGCTATGCATATCATGATACATGGTTGAAAATCTCATGACATGAGAAGTGGAAATTCTCATTAGAAGGATCTAGAGGGTTCTAGATCATTCATACATCATCTATATATTGAGTAGAGGTGATCCATTGAAGAGGTTGGTGATGATTGAAGGAGAGAGCATAGATTGAGATTGAGATTCCATAGCTTGCAATTGAATTCTGTTTCACCAAATTCTTCACTTTCCATCCATTTTCTTGATTGAAACTTCTTCCATGGATGCTAAGGAGTGATTCCAGATCATAATCCAAGAGAATTCGTGGCTAAATCGTGTATGAGCAAGTGAATTTTCCCACCTGCAACTCACCATCAGATTTCAAGATTCAAGCACTTTCAACCGGTTCTTTTGCATACAGAAGCAAGGAGAGGGTTCATTGATCGTGTTTGAAAGATTGGAGAGCTTGAATTGGAGGTTTAGTGCATCTGTTCATCCAAGATTTTCAGGTTGGTAACTTTCTTCCCCCATGTCGCTACTGCGAAAATCGGCGCCGGCTGAACAGAAGAGTCGCCACCGTGCGTTATTTATCCCACGGGAGGGAAAGGAAACGCTCAGAGTAAACCTCGCACAACACGGGAAAGGTATGGTCGTCGCAACCAAAACCTGGATTCAGGAGTCGGTTACGCAAGGGGAAGGTATTAGCACCCCTCACGTCCATCGTACTCGATGGGATCCACGCTTGTTTTCGGGTATGGATTGTTATTCTATCTAAACTATAGGTCAAGGGTGAAAAAGAAAATAAAATGAAAATAAAAATGACTCGGCAAAGTATCGCACTTTATGCCTACGTATTCCCGTCTGGAACGAGAAATCAGAGTCAACGTAGTTCGCCTACCTACGGGAAAGGAGGGGAAGGTTGCTCGCTAGGATATCGCATCCTATGCCTACGTACTTTCACACGGCATGAAAGATCAGAGCAAACGTAGTTCGGGCCACGGAAGACACAAGCTTGTCTTGGTTGATTTTATTCTTTCTGAAAAAAGGTTTTCTGATTAGCGGTCCAGGAGGACAAAAATGACGCTTTGATGAGTTCACATTCTTTTACGGAAGAAGTGTCTTTTATTGTGTTTGAAATCTTTATGTGTTTTTCTGTTTGTTTTGAGAAAGAAGGAGACAGAACTCTAACCTACGGTTGCAAAGGGGAACAAACTAACCTAATGTTATCATGCATGGGTTAAGACCTAGTGTCTATCATGCTCCTCTCTTGCGCAGAGAGAAACAGAGATCCTAAGGGATAGGCAGAAACAGAAACAATATCAGATATATACAGTAAAACAGTAAAATGCATGGATGCAGCAGTACAAGCGAGGCAAGGGAGTCCCACTCAACCTCGAACCTAGAAAACAATAGGCAAAAGTGAACAGACTTCACTTTCAACCCAGCAGGGTAGACAGCAAACAATACAGTCCAGAAAACCAATCAATACATCAGCAATAAAATACAACAGCAAAAGAAACAGCATCAGCAGCTCTGAATCAACATCTGGCTTCAAGTAATCTCCAATCAGCTACAGGCTTCAACAAGCATCAATCTCCATCTTCATGACCTTCAGGCAAGGGCTTTGATCATCAGTCTTCTATCTGCAATGGCTTTTCTTCAAGCTCAAACCTCCAGGATGAGGGATTAGTCACAAGAGTGAATTGGGTGTTAAGCAATCAGTTGACTACCAAAGGTGGTGAACAGACTGCTTCTAACACAAGAGACATTTTCTCTCAAGAGTTCTATCTCATAGACACCATCACCAAGCCTTCCAAAGGAAGGGGGTGAGTGTCTTAGAGAGACTCTGAATCACAGAGAAGAATGGATGCAGACAAGGCAATCCATGTTTGAGAAACAAACTCTCTAGCCTAGAGCTCTGCCTAGCTCCTAAACCCTAGTTCCTCAGCAGCTGCTAGCAAGAACCTCCTCTCCAACTCTGGCAGTTGATCTTCAATCTCTAGATCTCCATCTCCTCAAGTCTTCAGCTTCCCCAGGTCCCCAGACAATCCCAATACCCAAGCAAGCAAGCAATAATCCCCAGAGGGCACACCACACCAGACAATCAGATATACACAGAGTATTAATAGCAGTAGGGGAATCCTGACTTTTTCTAAGGGATCTAATAACTACCCATAGCCCCTATAGTCCCATAACTAATCTAGTCAAATCCTAAGTCCTAAGGGAAATGAAATCAAACTTCTTAAGTCATCACCTAAAAAACCCTAATTTGTACATGTTATTCAAGCCTACATTAAGCACCTAAAATTAATTCCTAAAAATGGGAACTAAATTGAATTTACAAGTTCAATATCTAATCTATACAACCTAAAAAGAATGGATGAAAAATATGAAAGCATTTAATAGAACAAAAATTATTAAAATCATGCATGAAATGAAGCTATTTAAAATGACATTTATTTAGAAAATATGGAAAAAATATGAAATGAAAATAAAAATGCAATTTTATTTTTCTATAATTTTCTAGACATCCTAAAGAAAATAGTGTAAAAAGAATGAATTGAAAATGATTTTTTATGTATTTGTTATGAATTTTTAAAATGAATGAAAAAACATGGAAAGAAAATAATAAAAAAGAATAGAGAAATAGCCAGGGGGGGTTCAATAAGCAACGCGCTCAGTTGATATTTCATTAGGCCAGGCATTGGGGGGGTGCGCGTAGCACTTGGTTAAGGCCCAGCATCATTCAGAAACAAGGAAAACTAAGGAAGGCGCAGGGGGTGAGAAAAGAAATAGAATCACGTTCAAAACATAGTGGGCTCATGCACTGGGGGTGGGGATAGCACTCCCATTCAGGCCCGCCCGTTTCAATTAATGAAACGGTGCGTTTGGCACCAACTCATCTCCCTCCAAAATCAGAATTAAATGAGAGCCCTAGGATCGCTCTCTGAGTCAAAGGTCCAACATGAAATGGACGCACACGATTTCGTCTTCTTCATCAGTTCAAAAGAGAGCTAGGGTTTCCCTCCATGGCCACCATGCACGAGCAAACCTCAACTCATCTGTTCTCACTCTACAGGCCATGAATCAACACGATGTAAACATGAAAAATGCTCAGGATCTCTCCCTCTATAATCCTATGGTCTTTGCTTGCTTTGAAACTCAACAAATCAACAAACCCGATAGCAACAACTTCTGACTCCATGAAAACACTCTGCAACTCACCATCACAATTCTCCCTCAAACTTGCACTAATCTAATCTATAACTAATGGTTATCATTCTGATCTATCAAGCTAAGCTTATGATGCATTCTACTACAAGTTCCAAGCCCTAACAGTTTGGTGCACCTGCTAACAATTGTCTCTATTCAGCCTCAAATTCATCTAAACTAATCTCCTAACAGCATGGACCATGAATATACTAGTAAAACTAACTAAATCTCCCTAGATTGCATAAGTTAGAAAGATTTGCACCTTGAGCAAGCTTTAATGGAGGCTGAGTAATCACGTGGATCCAGGCTCTTGTAGGCTTCAATCTTGATCCATTCTTGATGTACTCGATTCTGTTTGCAAGATTAGGATGAAACTTGGCTTGGATCTTGATCTACAACTGAATTTGCAGCTTGTATGTTCTTGAAGAAAGTACACGAAAATGGATTCTAACCACCAAATCTTTGCTTCAATTATGATCCAGGATGATGATTGAATGTAGGAGAATCAATGTGGATGAAAATTGATGAAGATTTTGTGAGATTGAAGTGAAATTGCAATGAGAAAAGAATGAGAGAATTTGTGAGATTTTTGTGAAAAATGGATCCAACCCTTGATCAATCTTCATTCCATGAATATATAGGGCTCACATGAACATTCTAGATCCATCTTACACATTCCCTTGCCTTCCAACTTTGATCCATTTTTGAAATGTTTCTTAAAATGCAAGTAACCAAGGATAACTTTGAAATCTTCCACTAAACTCAAAAAAGTGTTTGAACCATTGTCTTTAGAATGTCTTTTCCATTCAAAATCATATATTGGAAGTCTCCATTTGGACTCATAAATCTCCCAAACCATTTTTCATCTTGACTTTATTCAAATTATAAGCCATTTTAGTTCAAATTTGGACCAATCATGCAACTTCATGTTATGAGCTTTTCCAACAATTTGTGACCTTCTTTCTAGACTTAAAATCCCATTTGGAGCAAGTTTGATGTTGTAAGTTTTTCCATTTGAGGCCTCCTTCTATGAGTTTTGGACATGAGTTAAAATGACCTGTAATTCACAAATGCCCAAAATACCCTTTGCTTGCCAAGACCATAAGTTGAGTTCCACACATCATATGAAGGCATGCTATACCATTCTAGAAAGCTAAGACAATGAGGAACAATTCTTATGTTGACCAAGAATTCATTTGAAATCTCCTTGAAGGGCAAAACTTGCTTGGAAGTCAAGTCACTTTCACAGACAAAATTTCAGACACCTCAGATGACCTGTAACTTGCAAGGACCATAACTTGAGTTCTATAAATCTCCTTGATGTCTTCCACCACTCAAATTAAAGGTATTGAGATCTTCTACAAGTTTCGTGTTGGCCAAGAAGCCATTTGAAGCTAGCATTTTGACTTATCTTGCTTGGAAATTTGACCTAAACTAGGGGATTTTACACAGAAACCCTAATTTAGAAACTCCTCTTCTCCTTGATTTCTCTTGAATTCTCCTTGGCATATCTCCATATCCTTATTTATATGACAAATGATGAACCCCACATCTCTCCACTAGACTTGAATGCCCCTTAAATCAGTCAATTGACCTAGGGTTGACCTAGGGTTGACCCAGATGAAACCCTAGTTGACTGCCTTCAGCTATAGCTCTTGTGCTCTCATCAATGACTTGTCTCCTTATCCAAATGACTTTCTAAGTCTATCATAATGTATAGATACTCTCCATGCCTTCAACTCACAGCTCACAACCCTCTTGTTGACCCTCAGATACCCTCAGCTAGGAGATGGACTCAAGGCTTGATCTGCTGAACTCTTTGCTTTCAAATTCTTTCCTGATGACTTGAATGAGATTGAATTGGGATAATAACCTCTTGATAGGCTTCTAGAGATGAGAATGATGATTGGTCCCCTGTTGAATGACTTGCTATGCTTATGCTATGCAGATGGTTAGTCTATGTACATGACTCTATATGCAAATGCTAATGATAATGAAACATAAACCCAAGGAGTAAGGTTGGGCAAATTTTAGGGTGCAACAGCTGCCCCTATTCAAGCGACTTGGACCCGATTGGGTGAAGAGCCCGGAGCCTTCAGACATTCGCGGTACGAGACGGTTGAATACTAGTGAAACCAGAAATTTGCCAACCGCAAAACTAAATTGCGCTCCTGCTTGAGGGAACGACATTCATCAGCTGAATCTGACTGTTACGGCAACCCACTGATCTCGTGCGACTGTGCTAGGGATGGTCTTCATCGTTCTGAAGAGGATTCTGTCATAACAGATTGTTTGCTTGTCCACGTCAGGACTCTATCCGCCATCCATACGAAGAAATCTCAACTAAAACCTGTCCACGTTAGGACTCCACTTGCTGTTAACCCAGAAAAATCTCGGCAACTCCGCTGGGGATAATTCGTCTGCATTTCCATAAACTGAATCGTCCACGTTAGGAATAAAACTCTTCCACGTTAGGAGTAACACCTATCCACGTTAGGAATAACATCGTCCACGTTAGGAGTAACACCTGTCCACGTTAGGAATTATCTCTTCTGTATCTGTCCACGTCAGGACTAAACCTTTCATCTTTCCACGTCAGGAAGCAATCTTCTTTCCACACAAGGAGAACTATATCAATCTGTCCACGTAAGGACTCCAATACCACTTGACATGTCCGCGTCAGGACTCCAATCTTGATATGTCCGCGTGAGGACTCAATCTTTCCACGTAAGGAATAAACTCGTCTTTCCACGTAAGGAAACTATCTTTTTCCACGTAAGGGATGCTCTTGATATGTCCACGTAAGGACTCTGATCTTTCCACGTAAGGAATACCAACTTCTTTCCGATTTGTCCGCGTCAGGACTACACTTTTCCACGTAAGGAACGCCATCTTGATCTGTCCACGTAAGGACTCCACTCTTTCCACGTTAGGAATAATAATTTCTTTGATTTGTCCACGTCAGGACACTGATCTCGTCTTGATTTGTCCACGTTAGGACTCAGGCGTCTTCGACCCGCTGAGGAAATAAGACTTGTCCACGTAAGGACTCACACCCTGGTCTGATCTGTCCGCGTCAGGACACCAACACAAAGAGTAATCACTTTTGTCAACGTCATGACCTCCCATTCCACTAATTCCGAGAACTCGAATCTGCCCACGATAGGACTAACACACCTCACCAATCCAGGGAAATAAACCTGTCCACGTTAGGACGCCCACTTCTGAAGAAATCCCGCCAATCTAGGGATAAATTGTCCACGTCAGGACTTAGTTCTCCACTGATCCCAACCCACAAACTTCTTAGCACTAACGTGACAGCGACTTTGAGACGGACTCTACTGGGGATGTCTGGAAACCAAACTATTAGACGCCTGTTCTGATAACCGGCGGTGGCCTCTGAAATTCTGATTCATGGAACCCTTGATGACAACTGATTCTGCCTGGGAACAAAGAGAAACTTATCCTGGCAACTCTGGCGGGGAAAATAAGAGACATTTGCATAAATGACTCTGTTAGAGACAAAGAGAATCTCATCATGCTAACTCTGTGGGGGAATACTGCCGAAACTGACATTATCATTGGATGTCTCATGCCGAGATCTTGAATGTTTGGTAGTTCATTTGAGCAAGAGTTCTCTCCACCTGAACTGCTAGAGTACAGAAACTGCTTCAGCAAAATAAATGCTGGAAGGATAATGCCGACTCCGCCGGGGATAGCCAGATGCTACAGAATTATTCCAGCAAAATAAATGCTGGAAGGGTGAAATCGACCCTGCTGGGAAATTGGGAACTCAAATCAAACACCTTGTTGAGGTAACCCCCTGCTGGGGAATATAACCTTGCTGGGGAATATTAGATGTGTATAGTACGATCGGACTTTCTGCTGGAACGTGGACTGATATCACCAGTATCTCTGACAAAATAAATGACAGGACCCACCATCAACTCTGCTTTAGAGAGTCTTGATCTTCGAGTTCCACTGGAAGGAATGAAAACACTTGCAAAGAGAATTCCGCTGGGGATGGGATGATTCTCTTGGGGAAAATTGACTGACTCCACTGGGAGAGAGTGCCTGACCCTGCGGGGAAAGATGAACCTGTCTGAATACAGCCTTATGATCTTGGAATTGCCAAACTCTGCTGAGGAAGAATAACTTTTCTGCTCCCTTTGGGTAAGCTACGGCTAGCTGGGGAATTCTATCCTTCCTCAGGAAGAACATGCATGACCTGCATGGGGGCTGAGTCTTTCGTTATCGCAATCTTTTGATCACCTTCTTCGTACGGTTATGAAACCTGCAACAACACAAACAAGACACGACAAGCCTGTGCAATCAAATCAATTCAAGTTAGTGACGTTACACTCAGTTAATTCAAAGCTTTAACAATTGTTGGCAAGGGCCAGTGATGTTATACTCATGCTAGCTTCACTAAACTTAGGCGTTTTATCATGCACAAAACAGTAAAGAACAGGCATCAAGTACTGAATAACGTATTTTATTGATCGGGCCCCTGAATAGGCGGAGTTTTTGTACACGGGATGTAACTCCTGAAAAGAGGAAGCTACGCAAAGCAAATACATAAGTATGCACAAGAAGCATGAATATTTTGACAAATTAAATGTTGTACACATGTCGGCAACGGGATGCAGATGAACACCACGAACTGATCCTCCTATGACTCATCCGACTCTAATGCTTTCCCGGTATCCCCACTTCTGAAGAGATTGTATCCGATAACTGGCTCCTCAAATATATTCTCCCGCATTGATGCTCATTGAATTCGAATTCGGACCGCAGTCATTTGCTTTTCAAATCCCTAACTTTTGCGTGAACCGCCCTTTACGGGTTTTCAGTTCACCGGGATACCCTTTTTTGCCGAAGCCGCCCAGTGTAGGTTTTCAACTTCGCGGGTGTACATTTTTTTCAATTTTATCCCTAACTTTTGCCCGAACCTTTCATTCTGTTTTTGGTTCGCCAGGATGCCCCATTTTTGCCTGGACTCTCTTTTTCTGTCCAGCGGGTCTATTTTAAGCAAAGTATTTTTTAACTGCGTCCGAATTCACAGGTAACGCAAAGTCTTCTCCGTCCATGGTGGACAACAACAACGCTCCTCCCGAAAAGACCTTACTGACAACGTATGGCCCTTCGTAGTTGGGGGTCCACTTGCCCCTGTGATCTGCTTGCGGCGGGAGAATCCTTTTCAGCACAAGGTCGCCCGTCTGAAAGCTTCGCGGAAGTATCTTCTTGTCGTACGCTTTCTTCATTCGTCTTTGGTACAAACGATCGTATGCTAGAGAAGCTAGCCTCTTCTCATCCATCAAACTCAGTTGGTTCAACCTATTCGTTACCCATTCTGCCTCGTCCAGCTGAACGTCTCGCAATACCCTCAGAGAAGGGATCTCAACCTCTAATGGTAATACCGCTTCCATTCCGTATACCAACGAGAACGGAGTTGCCCCGGTTGATGTGCGTACCGTCGTACGATAACCGTGCAAAGCAAAGGGTAGCATTTCATGCCAATCCTTATAGGTCACCACCATTTTCTGGACGATCTTCTTGATATTCTTATTGGCCGCCTCAACAGCGCCATTCATCTTGGGTCGGTAAGGGGAGGAGTTGTGATGTTCGATCTTGAAATTCTGACAGAGCTCCTTCATCATTTTGTTGTTCAGATTTGAACCATTATCCGTGATTATCCGCTCGGGAATCCCATATCGGCAAATGATATCTCTCTTGATGAACCTAGCCACCACTTGCTTCGTTACATTTGCGTAAGACGCCGCTTCCACCCACTTGGTGAAATAATCGATTGCTACTAGGATGAACCGATGCCCGTTAGAAGCCGTCGGCTCGATCTTCCCAATCATGTCGATTCCCCACATCGAGAATGGCCATGGAGATGACATCACATTTAGAGGACTCGGAGGCACGTGTATTTTGTCAGCATAGATTTGGCACTTGTGGCACTTCCTTGCGAACTTGAAACAATCAGTTTCCATCGTCAGCCAAAAATAACCTGCCCGCAGCAGCTTTCTCGTCATAGCATGCCCACCAGCATGCGTACCAAAGGTACCTTCGTGAATTTCCTCCATAAGAAGCTTTGCCTCTTTCTCGTCCACACAACGCAACAACACCAAATCGTGGTTTCTTCTGTACAAGACGCCATCTGGATTCAAGTAGAAATTACCCGCTAATCTCCTGAGAGTCTTCTGATCTTGACTGGATGCCCCAGCCGGATACTCTTTATTCCTCAGGAAATTAAGGATATCGAAATACCACGGTTTGTCGTCAGATGCTTCATCAATAGCAAATACATAAGCTGGCCTGTCCAACCGAGAGACAGTGATTTGGGGAGCTTCGTTCCAGAAGTTGACCTTGTACATGGAAGACAAAGTGGCAAGGGCGTCAGCCATTTGATTTTCTGCCCGCGGTACGTGATGCAATTCAACTTTGTCAAAGAAAGGCAACAATCTCCTTGCATAATTCATGTAATGTATCAAATTAGGCTGCCGTGTCTCCCATTCCCCTTTGATCTGATTCACCACCAGAGCTGAGTCTCCGTATACGTCTAGATGCTTGATTCGCAAATCAATGGCTTCTTCAAGCCCCATTATGCAAGCTTCGTATTCGGCCTCATTGTTGGTAACGGCAAAGGTCAATCGGGCAGTAAACGGGATGTGCGACCCGTGCGGCGTAGTAATAATCGCCCCTATTCCGCTACCGTAAGCATTCACAGCTCCGTCAAAAATCATCTTCCACTGGGACCCCAACTCTGGTCCTTCGTCTGGCAACGGCTCTTCACAATCCTTCATCTTTAAGTACATGATATCCTCGTCAGGAAAATCAAACCTCATCGATTGGTACTCTTCAATAGGCTGCTCCGTCAGATACTCAGACAGCACACTCCCCTTTATAGCCTTTTGCGAGACGTATTGGATGTCATATTCAGTCAAGACCATCTGCCAACGGGCAATTCTCCCTGACAACGCCTGCTTTTCAAATATATATTTGATAGGATCCATCTTCGAGATGAGCATGGTTGTATGATTCAGCATGTACTGCCTCAAACGCTTGGCGGCCCAGGCTAGCGCGCAACAAGTTTTCTCCAGCATTGAGTATCGAGATTCACAGTCTGTAAATTTCTTACTCAAATAATAGATCGCATGCTCTTTTCTCCCTGTCTCGTCGTGTTGACCGAGAACACAACCCATACTTCCCTCAAGAACCGTCAAATACATTATCAAGGGTCTACCTGCCACCGGGGGTATCAAAATAGGAGGCTCCTGCAGATACTTCTTTATTTTATCGAACGCCTTTTGACAATTTTCGTTCCACGTCACAGCTTGATCTTTCTTTAGCAACTTGAATAATGGTTCACATGTGGCCGTTAGATGAGATATGAACCGGGCAATGTAGTTCAATCTCCCTAAAAACCCGCGTACCTCTTTCTCTGTTTTAGGCGTCGACATTTCTTGAATCGCTTTTATTTTAGCAGGATCGACCTCTATTCCTCTTTCGCTTACAATAAACCCCAGCAGTTTACCCGATCTCACCCCGAAGGTGCATTTGTTAGGGTTCAGCCTCAGCCTGAACTTCCTAAGTCTTTTAAACAACTTCAACAGATTCACCAGATGCTCTTCCTCCGTCTGGGATTTAGCAATCATATCGTCAACATAAACTTCGATCTCTTTATGCATCATGTCATGAAAAAGAGTCGTCATCGCACGCTGATATGTTGCCCCAGCATTTTTCAAACCAAAGGGCATCACTTTGTAGCAAAATGTTCCCCAAGGCGTTATGAAAGTAGTCTTCTCCATATCCTCTGGCGCCATTTTAATTTGATTGTAGCCTGAAAAGCCATCCATGAAGGAGAATACAGAGTATTGAGCAGTATTATCAACTAACACGTCAATGTGAGGAAGCGGAAAATCGTCTTTTGGGCTTGCTTTATTCAAATCTCTATAATCCACGCACATTCGAACCTTGCCATCTTTCTTTGGCGCTGGTACGATGTTGGCAACCCATGAAGGATACTTCGTCACAGCCAGGAAACCAGCGTCCCACTGTTTCTGAACCTCCTCTTTGATCTTCATTGCCATATCTGGTCGAGTTCTGCGAAGCTTTTGTTTGACCGGCGGGCAATCTTCTTTCAGTGGCAGTCGGTGCACAACCATATCTGTATCGAGCCCTGGCATATCCTCATATGACCAAGCGAATACATCATTATACTCTTGGAGCATTTCAACCAGTCTTCGCTTGATATCACTCTGCAGTGCGGCTCCGATACGAATATTCTTCTCAACCCCTTCCGACCCCAAATTGATAATTTCGATGACCTCGTCGTGAGGCAGAATGGCTCTTTCCTCTTGCTTCACTAACCAAGACAGTTCTTCAGGAACGTCGCTATCTTCGACAACCTCTTCTTCAGCCTGAAGCACGGGGTGCTCAAAGTCGGGACGAGTCATAGGTGGTTCAAGGGTGTCATCTGAAAATGTTATCCTGCAAAAGGAATGGTTAAGTGCTTCAAAATGCGTATAAAGCGAATAACCATGTTGCCATTTTATTGAAAAATACAAAACAAGAAAGACAGGGATTACAGTATTTGCACATGAAAAAAACGCCATTTATTTAATGATTAACACGCAATGTTTATAACAACACAGCCCTAAGCAAATCCTGATGCCCCGGGCAAGACATCAGATTATTCAACAATTAATAAAGCAAAGCATTACTGTTTAAAAGTCACAGGAACAAGCTCCTGAATAGACCAGTTGCACAGTCCTTGTCCTGGCGTGCTTGGCTGAATCCAGGCATCCATATCACAGTCGCTGTCCCCTTCATCAGACTCTGAAGCAGCATTGACAGTTTCATGACATACTCCACTGGCAGAGATGATAATCGGCTTTCTGAAACGGGGGGCCCCCACGGAAGGAGTTGATGACGACGGTCGGTACCCCAGTCCGAACCGGTCCATTTTCACAGGAATGTCCAGCACTTTGCCCCAGCCCTTGGCTTCTCCTGCTTCCACTAGCGCTTGAGCTTCTTTATACGATGAGACAGCTATCTCTGGCACTTTGCTCGGCCCGGGACCCTTGTCCTTGATGCGCAAACCTTCGAATGCCTGGCATGGCGTTTCGTGGATCTCCCCGTCGACTTCCACATATTTAAACGAAGATAGATGGCTGACCAGGATGTCTTCTTCTCCGCACACGGTAACTACGCTGTCTCCGACCATATATTTTAACTTCTGATGCAGGGTAGACGTGACGGCCCCTGCCCCATGAATCCAGGGTCTTCCAAGCAAGCAGCTATACGCAGGCTGTATATCCATGATATAAAACTCTGTTGCAAACACCTCCGGCCCCACTTGCAGAGGCAAAGTAATCGATCCGAAGACTGTTCTCCGCGTGCCGTCAAATGCTCTGACTACCAAATCACTGGGTGTGCACAAGATCCCTCGAACATTCAGCTTCATCATTGCCTTCTTGGGCAGCACATTCAAAGATGATCCGGTGTCAACCAATACGTGCGACATTACCGACCCTCTACACTCAACCGATACGTGTAATGCCATATTATGATCTCTCCCTTTCGGAGTCAAGTCAAAATCGGTAAAGCCCAGACTGTGGCCTGCATTCACATGTGCCAATACTCCTTCTAGCTGATTTACGGAGACATCCTGGGGTACAAAAGAAGTGTCCAGGACTTTCAGCAAAGCGTTTCTGTGAGCTTCCGAACACAACAGCAATGACAGGATAGATATTTTGGACGGCGTCTGCTGCAGATGCTCCACAATCTTATAATCACTTTTCCGAATTAAGCGCATGAATTCTTCTACATCCTTCGACGCCGCTTCTTTTTCACTTGCTTGTACCGGAACATTTTCAACCGCTTTCCCTTTTCCTTTCGCTAATCTTTCAGCCTCCACTTCAGGAGATATAAAGATCCTGCCGCTCCTCGTCATGCCTCCTGAACCAACAACATTATCCACAATCTCCACTGGCTGCTTGTTAACATCTATCTTTATCCCGTCACAATACACCTCTAACCCATATGACCATGGGACTGCTTTCGTGTTCTCATACGGGATTGGCCCGGCCTTAGTTATGGTAATCGGTGGTCGCTGAGCTGGTGCTGCAATAGTGATCGTCTTCCGCGGAATCGTTACCGTGGCCACATCACTCTGATTATCCATTACTGCCCCTGCAGGCTCATCAGTTGCCGCTCGATCAAACTGCAATATACCTTCATCAATTAAGGCCTGAATGCCTTTCTTCAAATCCTCACACCCCCCAGCTAGGGTCCAACAATCTAAGCAGTACTCGTTACATCCTGGGTAAACACCTCCTTGTAACAGTCGGCTTTTTATCTCGCTCAGCGGCGTCTTTAAGTCTTCAACATTCATAATGAGATTCAGACCTTCCTCAGTCAGCACGGCGTTCGCCCCATGATTAGGCATGGGTTTCTGGACTATATTCGGACCTGCCGTTCCAAAATTGATAGTCTTGTTGTCTAAAAGATCCTGCACAACGTGCTTAAAAGCATGGCAACCTTCTATATCGTGACCCGGGGCCCCAGAATGAAACTCACAGTGCCTGCTTGCATCATAGCCGAACGGGGGAGCTCCCGTTATCGGCGCCAGAGTTCTTTTCTCTACCAGATTCAATCCCAACAATGTCTGCAACAAATCAGCATAGGTTGAGGGAGGCTTCTCAAACATTCTTCTCGGTTTACTACCCTGGAATCTTCGTTGAGCCTGCTGTGCCCCCTGCTGAGGCTGCTGCTGCTGTGGCATTGGTTGCTACTGAATCGGTTGTTGTTGCTGGAGTGGCTGTTGCTGATATGGGATAGTAACACTCGACACCTGCTGCGGCTGACGATATTGACCTCTTCCCCTGCCTCGGCCTCGGCCTCGGCCTCCAAATACTGCGCTCGCCTCGCCCTGACGGCGCCCACCATAAGCTTTCCTATTACTGCCAGATGCAGTTGATTCCTCGACTTGGAACTTTCCTTGCTTAATATTACGTTCAATCTTTTCCCCCATCAGAATCAGGTCTGAAAAACTGGCCAGAGACGTATGAAACAGCATATCATGAAACAGCCCTGTGAATGTACCGACAAACATATCATTCATTTCCTTATCTTCCACCGGAGGACGGACCCTGGCAGCCATATCGCGCCACCTTTGCGCGTACTCTTTAAAACTCTCCCCCTTCTTCTGTGAAAGCCCGGCCAACTGGACCCGATTGGGCGCCAGGTCGCTGTTATACTTGTAATGGGCTACAAACGCCTCTGCTAATTGCTTCCATGTCTTGATATCAGTTGGCTCCAACCCCATGTACCACTCTAGGGAAGGGCCCGACAGACTATCCTGAAAGAAATGCATTAGCATTCTTTCATCAGTGGAGTATGCAGACATCTTTCTGTAATAAGCTCGCACATGCACTTTCGGACATGTGTCTCCTTTGTACTTATCGAACGCAGGAGCTTTGAATTTAATTGGCACCCTCAAGCCAGGTACCAAACCCATGGTTGCCATGTCCAATCCCACAGCACTCTGATTTAGGACCCCCTTCATCTGCTCTTCCAGCATTCTAATCTTTTGGGAATCATCCATCGGCCCTTCAAAACCTCCTCCGGAGAAGGCGTCTTCCTGTTGGTCTTCTTGCCACATACCGTTTCCAGCCCCGTACCCATCGTACGCATTATTACGTCCAGCTCTGATCTGATTCATTCCTGGACCTCGGCCTCTGTTGCCGTACCCTCAAAACACATCTCCAAATGGTCCCTGACAGACCTCATACCTCTCCATAAATATCCAAGATCCCTGATCAAGAAATAACCGGTAGTCTGAAGGTCTAGTTACCTGCATAACCCTGAATCCCCTCACAGGTGGGTGGCCCTATAACTAGCACAAGGTACGGCATCCTATGCGGTCGTCGGCGTCACAGACTTTCAGGGTTGATGATACGATTCCCAGAAGGAGTGGCATCATCAATTCCTGAAGAGGCCTCACTTAGCCAACTTCCAAATGATCGGTCCCCAGAGTCGACAATCCAACTAACCAGCAACCCACGCCAACCAAAGGAAGGGGCAGGAGGCCAACCAGAGGAACCTCGTCTGAGTGTAGATTTCATGGGACACCGAAGCAAGCAAAGCAAGCGGGCGCCCACTAATTTCTACTCTAATTCTAGGTGCACTCAAGCCCAGGTCCGGCTTATCTCTCAATATCAGAACACCCGTCACACCCCAGATACAGCAACAATAATCAATATATAAAGCTGAAAATACAAGGTTAGAAATATAAAATAACTCCATACAAAATCCTCGACGGGAAAACAAGCGCTAGGATTGACTCGCTCAAGGGACGTTGGATCCCAAATGCATAAGAACCATCGCAGTCCTTAGCAGCCAGGGGACGTTGGATCCCCAGCAGAGTCGCCAGCTGTCGCTACTGCGAAAATCGGCGCCGGCTGAACAGAAGAGTCGCCACCGTGCGTTATTTATCCCACGGGAGGGAAAGGAAACGCTCAGAGTAAACCTCGCACAACACGGGAAAGGTATGGTCGTCGCAACCAAAACCTGGATTCGGGAGTCGGTTACGCAAGGGGAAGGTATTAGCACCCCTCACGTCCATCGTACTCGATGGGATCCACGCTTGTTTTCGGGTATGGATTGTTATTCTATCTAAACTATAGGTCAAGGGTGAAAAAGAAAATAAAATGAAAATAAAAATGACTCGGCAAAGTATCGCACTTTATGCCTACGTATTCCCGTCTGGAACGAGAAATCAGAGTCAACGTAGTTCGCCTACCTACGGGAAAGGAGGGGAAGGTTGCTCGCTAGGATATCGCATCCTATGCCTACGTACTTTCACACGGCATGAAAGATCAGAGCAAACGTAGTTCGGGCCACGGAAGACACAAGCTTGTCTTGGTTGATTTTATTCTTTCTGAAAAAAGGTTTTCTGATTAGCGGTCCAGGAGGACAAAAATGACGCTTTGATGAGTTCACATTCTTTTACGGAAGAAGTGTCTTTTATTGTGTTTGAAATCTTTATGTGTTTTTCTGTTTGTTTTGAGAAAGAAGGAGACAGAACTCTAACCTACGGTTGCGAAGGGGAACAAACTAACCTAATGTTATCATGCATGGGTTAAGACCTAGTGTCTATCATGCTCCTCTCTTGCGCAGAGAGAAACAGAGATCCTAAGGGATAGGCAGAAACAGAAACAATATCAGATATATACAGTAAAACAGTAAAATGCATGGATGCAGCAGTACAAGCGAGGCAAGGGAGTCCCACTCAACCTCGAACCTAGAAAACAATAGGCAAAAGTGAACAGACTTCACTTTCAACCCAGCAGGGTAGACAGCAAACAATACAGTCCAGAAAACCAATCAATACATCAGCAATAAAATACAACAGCAAAAGAAACAGCATCAGCAGCTCTGAATCAACATCTGGCTTCAAGTAATCTCCAATCAGCTACAGGCTTCAACAAGCATCAATCTCCATCTTCATGACCTTCAGGCAAGGGCTTTGATCATCAGTCTTCTATCTGCAATGGCTTTTCTTCAAGCTCAAACCTCCAGGATGAGGGATTAGTCATAAGAGTGAATTGGGTGTTAAGCAATCAGTTGACTACCAAAGGTGGTGAACAGACTGCTTCTAACACAAGAGACATTTTCTCTCAAGAGTTCTATCTCATAGACACCATCACCAAGCCTTCCAAAGGAAGGGGGTGAGTGTCTTAGAGAGACTCTGAATCACAGAGAAGAATGGATGCAGACAAGGCAATCCATGTTTGAGAAACAAACTCTCTAGCCTAGAGCTCTGCCTAGCTCCTAAACCCTAGTTCCTCAGCAGCTGCTAGCAAGAACCTCCTCTCCAACTCTGGCAGTTGATCTTCAATCTCTAGATCTCCATCTCCTCAAGTCTTCAGCTTCCCCATGTCCCCAGACAATCCCAATACCCAAGCAAGCAAGCAATAATCCCCAGAGGGCACACCACACCAGACAATCAGATATACACAGAGTATTAATAGCAGTAGGGGAATCCTGACTTTTTCTAAGGGATCTAATAACTACCCATAGCCCCTATAGTCCCATAACTAATCTAGTCAAATCCTAAGTCCTAAGGGAAATGAAATCAAACTTCTTAAGTCATCACCTAAAAAACCCTAATTTGTACATGTTATTCAAGCCTACATTAAGCACCTAAAATTAATTCCTAAAAATGGGAACTAAATTGAATTTACAAGTTCAATATCTAATCTATACAACCTAAAAAGAATGGATGAAAAATATGAAAGCATTTAATAGAACAAAAATTATTAAAATCATGCATGAAATGAAGCTATTTAAAATGACATTTATTTAGAAAATATGGAAAAAATATGAAATGAAAATAAAAATGCAATTTTATTTTTCTATAATTTTCTAGACATCCTAAAGAAAATAGTGTAAAAAGAATGAATTGAAAATGATTTTTTATGTATTTGTTATGAATTTTTAAAATGAATGAAAAAACATGAAAAGAAAATAATAAAAAAGAATAGAGAAATAGCCAGGGGGGTTCAATAAGCAACGCGCTCAGTTGATATTTCATTGGGCCAGGCATTGGGGGGGTGCGCGTAGCACTTGGTTAAGGCACAGCATCATTCAGAAACAAGGAAAACTAAGGAAGGCGCAGGGGGTGAGAAAAGAAATAGAATCACGTTCAAAACATAGTGGGCTCATGCACTGGGGGTGGGGATAGCACTCCCATTCAGGCCCGCCCATTTCAATTAATGAAACGGTGCGTTTGGCACCAACTCATCTCCCTCCAAAATCAGAATTAAATGAGAGCCCTAGGATCGCTCTCTGAGTCAAAGGTCCAACATGAAATGGACGCACACGATTTCGTCTTCTTCATCAGTTCAAAAGAGAGCTAGGGTTTCCCTCCATGGCCACCATGCACGAGCAAACCTCAACTCATCTGTTCTCACTCTACAGGCCATGAATCAACACGATGTAAACATGAAAAATGCTCAGGATCTCTCCCTCTATAATCCTATGGTCTTTGCTTGCTTTGAAACTCAACAAATCAACAAACCCGATAGCAACAACTTCTGACTCCATGAAAACACTCTGCAACTCACCATCACAATTCTCCCTCAAACTTGCACTAATCTAATCTATAACTAATGGTTATCATTCTGATCTATCAAGCTAAGCTTATGATGCATTCTACTACAAGTTCCAATCCCTAACAGTTTGGTGCACCTGCTAACAATTGTCTCTATTCAGCCTCAAATTCATCTAAACTAATCTCCTAACAGCATGGACCATGAATATACTAGTAAAACTAACTAAATCTCCCTAGATTGCATAAGTTAGAAAGATTTGCACCTTGAGCAAGCTTTAATGGAGGCTGAGTAATCACGTGGATCCAGGCTCTTGTAGGCTTCAATCTTGATCCATTCTTGATGTACTCGATTCTGTTTGCAAGATTAGGATGAAACTTGGCTTGGATCTTGATCTACAACTGAATTTGCAGCTTGTATGTTCTTGAAGAAAGTACACGAAAATGGATTCTAACCACCAAATCTTTGCTTCAATTATGATCCAGGATGATGATTGAATGTAGGAGAATCAATGTGGATGAAAATTGATGAAGATTTTGTGAGATTGAAGTGAAATTGCAATGAGAAAAGAATGAGAGAATTTGTGAGATTTTTGTGAAAAATGGATCCAACCCTTGATCAATCTTCATTCCATGAATATATAGGGCTCACATGAACATTCTAGATCCATCTTACACATTCCCTTGCCTTCCAACTTTGATCCATTTTTGAAATGTTTCTTAAAATGCAAGTAACCAAGGATAACTTTGAAATCTTCCACTAAACTCAAAAAAGTGTTTGAACCATTGTCTTTAGAATGTCTTTTCCATTCAAAATCATATATTGGAAGTCTCCATTTGGACTCATAAATCTCCCAAACCATTTTTCATCTTGACTTTATTCAAATTATAAGCCATTTTAGTTCAAATTTGGACCAATCATGCAACTTCATGTTATGAGCTTTTCCAACAATTTGTGACCTTCTTTCTAGACTTAAAATCCCATTTGGAGCAAGTTTGATGTTGTAAGTTTTTCCATTTGAGGCCTCCTTCTATGAGTTTTGGACATGAGTTAAAATGACCTGTAATTCACAAATGCCCAAAATACCCTTTGCTTGCCAAGACCATAAGTTGAGTTCCACACATCATATGAAGGCATGCTATACCATTCTAGAAAGCTAAGACAATGAGGAACAATTCTTATGTTGACCAAGAATTCATTTGAAATCTCCTTGAAGGGCAAAACTTGCTTGGAAGTCAAGTCACTTTCACAGACAAAATTTCAGACACCTCAGATGACCTGTAACTTGCAAGGACCATAACTTGAGTTCTATAAATCTCCTTGATGTCTTCCACCACTCAAATTAAAGGTTTTGAGATCTTCTACAAGTTTCGTGTTGGCCAAGAAGCCATTTGAAGCTAGCATTTTGACTTATCTTGCTTGGAAATTTGACCTAAACTAGGGGATTTTACACAGAAACCCTAATTTAGAAACTCCTCTTCTCCTTGATTTCTCTTGAATTCTCCTTGGCATATCTCCATATCCTTCTTTATATGACAAATGATGAACCCCACATCTCTCCACTAGACTTGAATGCCCCTTAAATCAGTCAATTGACCTAGGGTTGACCTAGGGTTGACCCAGATGAAACCCTAGTTGACTGCCTTCAGCTATAGCTCTTGTGCTCTCATCAATGACTTGTCTCCTTCTCCAAATGACTTTCTAAGTCTATCATAATGTCTAGATACTCTCCATGCCTTCAACTCACAGCTCACAACCCTCTTGTTGACCCTCAGATACCCTCAGCTAGGAGATGGACTCAAGGCTTGATCTGCTGAACTCTTTGCTTTCAAATTCTTTCCTGATGACTTGAATGAGATTGAATTGGGATAATAACCTCTTGATAGGCTTCTAGAGATGAGAATGATGATTGGTCCCCTGTTGAATGACTTGCTATGCTTATGCTATGCAGATGGTTAGTCTATGTACATGACTCTATATGCAAATGCTAATGATAATGAAACATAAACCCAAGGAGTAAGGTTGGGCAAATTTTAGGGTGCAACACCCCAGCATGATTTAGGTAGAATCAAGTTGAATTAAGGTGTTAGTTGCATTGTAGAACGGTGTAGGATGGATTTCAGATAGTTAATTTGAGAATTAGAGACCAATTTAGGGTATTACCATTTTCGGTTGAGGTTTGGTTATGGCGAATCTTGAGGATTTAGGCTGAATAAAGGATATGGTTGAATTCGTGACACAATTTGGGACAAGTTTCATGTATTGACCATTGGCAATGGAGGCTCCTAGAGAGAATTAGGGTTGAGGAAGATGACCGGAGCACCACCGGTGGTGGCCGAAGCTGGGCGCGAAGTTGCAGAGGTTTGAAAGGTAGGAGATGACTCTGGGACCATTGGATCATGGTTGGACCTTTGACTAGAAGCTCATCCAACGGCCACGTATTAATTTCCATTTGTGAAGGAATTCTGATTATGAAACGCACCGTTTCATTTAATCAGTGGTTTTGGGCTTAGTGGATAGATTGATATCTCCACCCCCAGCGGGCCCAATCCATAGTTTGTACTGATTCTGTTTACTACTTGCACCGTGCATTTGTCTATTTTTGTTGGATTTTCCATTATTTTTCATTTTGTACATGGTTCTTGGAAAAATCATATAAAATTGAAAATTAATCCAATTAATCCCATTCTTTTTGCATTTTACTCATGGTTGAGTCTAGTATTGTTTAGAGAAAAAATATTTTCATTTCATGTATTTTCTTATTTAATGGGAATTTTACATTTTAATTGATATTGAAATGGTTATGTTTGATACATAATTTTGTGGAATTTTGTGTGATCATGTGGTGATGATTTTGATCCTAATTTTTTGTGTATGATTAGGTTAGACATGTATGCTCCCATAGTATTTTTCTCACATTTTTGTGATGAAAATAGGTGTGCTTTCTAGATTGACATTTAGGTGCTTCCTTTTAGGGTTTAGGTTTGATACCTCATAATGTAGAATTTATTTCTAGGTCTAATTTGATGATTTGATCTCTGAAATTAATGTGGTAGAGTCATGATTGACCTAGGTTCCCATAGATATTTTTGTAAGATTTTACAATTGAGTTTAGTATTTTAGTTAGGACTAACTTTAGCACTAGGTTTTAGGTGATCCTAACTGACTAATTCAACTAGTTTAACTTCTTTAGTTCCCTTAGATTAGGGTTTTTGCTTTGTTTGCCTTTGGTTGAGACTGAAGACAAGTTGAAGACAAGGTGAGGATGCTTGAAGTTGCTTGAAGTTGCTTGGAGCTTGGATTTGTTTGTGCCTGAAGGTGTCTGATGAAGATTTAGGAGATAGAGGACATAGGGAGAGCCTTAGGGTTAGAATGATTTCTTTCACAAATATGGAAAGCATCTTGTGCTTCCATTCCTCCCAATGACCAAAAGTCCTTCTCAGATATTCACATCCCTCCTTTGGAGGGATGAGTGGCTTTATCTGGGAAGTAGAACTTTGAGGGAACCAGTCTCTCATAATGATGAACCCTTACAGGCTTCCTTTGGTTGTCTGCAAGTTGTTTATCATTTCCACTCATCCTGTTAAATCAATTGTATTCTGGTTTGAGTATCTTGAAAGATGTTGGGCTTGAGTTTGAAGATGAGGACTTCACTGAAGAGTGTGGAAGAGGATGATTCCTTGAGCATTGCCATTGCAGCTGAAGCTAGAAGAGCAAGAAGAGCAAGTTGATACTTGAAGACCCAAATGAAGATTGAGTGAAGAGCTGAGGCTTGAGGACTGAAGGATGAAGTTGATACTTCCAGGTGATTGAATATTACTCTGAGAAGCTGAAGCTTGTAGGACAAGAAGACCAAGTTGATACTGGCAGAGCAAAGAGAGCTGAAGCCTAAAAATTAAGTTGATACTTATAAAAAGGATTCAATTGAGATTGAGTATAGAGCTGAGGCTTGAGGAAGAAGATAAGTTGATACTTACATTGGTGCATTGAGAGCCTGAAGGAATCAAGTTGATACTTGTAGTTAGAAGCCTGAAGGTGGAATTGACTGAAGAGCTGAAGCTTGGAGAAGAGAGAATAAGTTGATACTTATGGATTGAAACCCTGGAGAAGCAAGTTGATACTTGTCATGGAGGATGATGGCCTTGAAGGGTGGTTGAAGTCTGAAGACTGGGTTGCTGTTAGAAGAGCTGAAGCTTGGAATTAGAAGAGAGGGGTTGATCTTCTTTTCTTATCTGTTTTCTTTTCTGTGCTGATGTGCCTTGTTTGACTTGCTTGATGCATTAGAATAAGTCCATATCTAGACTGACTTTAAGCTAGGAGCATGATTGCACTAGAGGTTGAGTTGCTCCCTCTGCTTGTATTTTTACTGTGTGGCTTTGCTTGCGGATATTCGGTAGAGCCCTGCTCCCTTGCCCATGTGGTTTATTTTGCTTGATAGCATGTTATGTCCTCTGTATGATTACAGTTGTTATTGTATTTTGCTTGATAGCATGTTATTTCTTCTGTAAGATTGTTGTTATTCATATCTGGCTTGAGGTTGAGATGAGCTTGTGGAGGATGCTGCCCCACACACATTTCCTCCCTCACTTGCATTGCATGCATTTTACAGTCGTTTACTGTTTACTGTTTGAGATGATGTTTTATCTGTTTATGTTTATCATTGACATGATCCCTTAGGACTCTCATTTCCTTTGGTAAGGAAGTGATGATAGAACTTTAGGTTGAAACCTATGCATGATAACTTCTAGGAGTTCCCTGTTTCAAACTTCAACTATAGGATGAATCCTTATCATGACAACAGTAGGACTTGATAGTCTCCCCTTAGTTGATCCTGTTCTCTTCTCATCTCAAAACAACTTAAGATACAGTAATCATGAATGATTTCTTTCGTACGTTACGAGCCTTAAGCTATCTGAGAAAGGATTGTTGGAGAGCTTCTTTCCAACAGTCTGGATGTTTAGTATGGCACCCTTTGGGTGACATGCGACGCATTCACTCTCAGGTCATAGTCTTTAGTGCGATTGAAATTGCAAACACAATAAAAAACAGTTCTTTTGTAAAAGACAGAAAACAAACTTCAAACCTTTTTGCCCCGTGGGCCCATAATTCAAAGGAAAGCTTTTCTGAAGAAAAGAGTGTCGTTAAACTTCAGCGCCAACACAAACAGGCTTTGTCCCTAACTGTTGGAACTGCTGTTTAACCCTACTCGATAAAACAGATGAATCTGAATCCCCGTAATCCGTATTATCCCGAACTACGTAAGCTCTGATCTCTCATACCTGTTGAGAGCACGTAGGCACAATACTGATGTATTGGCGAGCCACCTTCCCCGTAACCCGTAGTAGGTCAAACTACGTTGACTCTGATTTCTCATTCTCTAATGGAATACGTAGGCATGAAGGGCGACGCTTTGCCGAGTCATTTTCTTTTCTGTTTAAGCTAGCCTTGATAGGTAGATAGATAAACCAACTCGTCTAGTAAACACAACAAGCATGGATCCCGTCGAGTACGACGGACGTGAGGGGTGCTAATACCTTCCCCTTGCGTAACCGACTCCCGAACCCAGACAACGGTTGCGATGACCTTGTCTTATACCTATTCGTCAGGTTTTTCCGATCGTTTCCTTTCCCTTTCCGAGGGATAAATAACGAAAGGTGGCGACTCTTCTGTTTTGCCGGCACCTTATTTTCGCGGAAGCGACAATTACCTATTAAGTTTACATTATTAAAATCAAAGTAGTTCATCTAGCAATGATCTGCTATCCAAATTATCAACCTTTGATTTGATACTTAACATGTTCTTCTCCAAATCAGATGGCTTCACCTCGAGCTCGCCGAGCCGTTCTCTGATTATTCCATCGATCTTCGTTTTAATATCTGCCACCTCTTGTTCTTTTTGAACATTCACTGTCGTTGAATTTGATATCGTTAAATAGCATATAGAAAATGAAAGGAGACCTGAACCGGCTTCCGACATTATTTTCTGGCAATTTACATCGCACTGATGGTAAGGATTAGATGCTTTAGGACATATTTTGAACCTTCAATCTAATTGATGTTCACTAATAAACATAAAGAAATTTCTCATTAGTTGCACATGCTTCAATAAATTGAGCCACACAACATCCAACATAACAGGTTCCACTCCCACCTTAAATGTGTTCTACCTATGTCTTTATTCACCTATGTCTTTATTCAATGCAGCTTCTTCCATATATGCCTTTCTGTGATCATCATTTTAAGTAAAGTCATAATAAAAAAACACACAATATTTAATTATATTGATTTAATCATGGACTTGTGCTGAAATTAAAAGCAGAGAGTTAAATTCTTGACTGTTTTGTTGAACAAGGACTTGTGAATACAAGGAATGACATAACCACCAGTAAATGTGAGTTTTACTATATTCCTCTACTTTCATCATTATTCTGAGATTTGTTATTGATGTGACACATTCAAGGTTCAGCAATGATAACAACATTCAATTTCAATTTCAAGGTTCAACAATGAAAAAATTCAGTTCCAAGGCTCAACAATGTTCAGTTTCAGTTTCAAATAATACAAATTACTACTTGATAGTTAAAATAAAATAGTTTGTTGTTACTATGTTTGATATGAACCATTAGTTTAAGAGCAAAAAGAATGAATATTCATTACCTATGATATTTTCTTGGAGTCATATTGAAAGAAAATAGTTTGTTGTTACTATGTTTGATAGCTCCCCTATTCTTAACAGTATCGATGTCCTTTGTTGCTTCTATGAATACAAGAAAAATTGATTAGTTAAACTATGCATCTCTTTTTCTTGGTTGCAATCTAAATGAAACCACACATTGATCTTCTCAATTACTTTTGCACCTTCGTGAAGGCAACGAGCAAGACTACGATATGAATTCCTGAGCATAAGCTGCAAGGCAATCACGATGTCCATAGGCTCACTTAGAAATTCCAGTTGCAGCGACAACAACAATCTCAGATACAACAACAAACTCCATACTGGATAGCAAGAATATCATGAAAAAGACAACCCACAGAAGAATCATTACATAGACAAAAATACCCGGATTAACAGACTAGGCACCCAAACTCAACAGAACATGCATACCAAATACATATATCCACAAACAAAATAATGAAAAAAATTATTACTGAAAAAGCCTACAAAAGAATCACTTTCATACATTGAAAAATAAGTATAATAAGTTATTTCATTATTTTAAACTATGTATTGATCTCTAGCTAATTCGAAAACATATTACTAAGAAACTTCTAATAATACAGAGCAAATTTTGAATGTTTTTGGGATTTAGAAATAGAGCCTTTACTTGGCAGAAATAGTGATTATAGTGACTCCCAATTGCATAATGAAAAATCCCAGCGACACCTGCATTTTGAGGACTGCAAAGCTATTGCCTCCAAAAAATAATAATAAACTATGTAGTCAACACAACTTATAATGAATTTTAATTCCTAACATAGAAAAGTAAATCAATAAAGTCATCATGATTTCAAAATTATCTAACGAGAGACCAAATGGCTAGAGTCATATATTGTTCTATTATCTACAAACATTTTCCAAAATGGAGGATCCCGAATGATTTATGCAAGGTCTGGTTAGTTAAACTTAGAATTTAGAAAGTAATATGAGTTATATTTATGCAATGCCAATTTAATGATTCATCTTTTTCCATAATCATTTGCTTTATTATTCATAAAAATATGGATGTTCCTCAACTTTGATTTTTTACTATATTATTACCAAAAAAGTTCATTTGCAAAAAGCCTACTAGATATAGTGGTTGACTAATTAGAAGTTAGAACTAGTACAACTCAATTATAGTTTAAAGTGCAAAATAACTTGACACCTATGAACCTGCTTGGTTTCCAAATATAAAAGCCCCCTTGCCCCAATAGTCGCAGGATATATAGAAGCACTATGTCACTTTATATGTTAGAAGCTTATCATATGTGAGTACTATAAGTTAGAAAAACCATTATATATTAAATTAAGCATACGTGATGAGAACATTAAGTTCTTCTATATCCCTCTAACACATAACACGTTGATAAAAAAATATTATCAAAATATCAGGATCTGCAAAGAGAGTAAAGAAACAGGGTCACTAATATGAATAACAACACAAATATTTATTCGGCCTTAATTGACTTAAACATTTTCCACCTGTACTTATAATGTCATATCATATCATCCATAAAGAACAACTTACATAAATAATCAATTCAAATCCAAAGTTAGTAAAATAGTTATCTAAATCTTCGGTATAATCTTGTCAGAAATATCATCATTGCATTCATCATTAGAGACTTATTGTAATATCTCTTTTGATAGACAATATTGGCCTAATTTTATAATCCATCAGTTAGTACCATATTTAAGAGTTAAGACAATTTAGGATGTTCATTTTTCAAAACCCATGCCAATCCAATTTTTTTTTATAAAATTAAACAAGAACAGGTAAAGGGAAAAATTGAGAGGAAATTTGAAAAAAAATTGAAAACAATATATTATGTTATGAGTTTGAGCTGATCGAACATAGAGAACTCTAGAAATCGGATATTTTTCTTGGGACAAATAGGTTACTGAATTTATGAGGTGTGTGTGTGTGTGTGTGTGTGTGTGTGTGTGTGTGTGTGTGTGTGTGTGTGTGTGTGTGTGTGTATGTGTGTGTGCGTGTGTGTGTGTGTGTGCGTGTGTGCGCGTGCGCGTGTGCGTGTGCGTGTGTGTGTGCGTGTGTGTGTGTGTGTGTGTATTGATTTAGTCTAGATGATCTCTCCCGTCTCAATGATGTATTAAAATTTATTATGCATAAACATTATTTTCATGTAGTATAAAAATACTCTTCAAATGCTTCTAGTTATGCTTATAGGTATGTCAGATGTTCAGAAAAATAGCTAGACACCAATTGCATCATTAACATATATATTCACTAAAACAGATATATAAATTTAGAATCAACAACAATATCATGAAAATATATTACTAGCAATGACCTCGTATGCATGCGCCAACAAAAAGTTTAGTATGAGTGCAAGACTTCATGACATTAAAGTTTTAACTAATCGATTTAGTCAACACCACCAACATTTATAAGACTCCATAATTCCCAATTCTATATCATAACACCATCCATGACAGCCAATATCCTGGTGGTTGCACTCTATGTTTCTTTACTTGATTAGTCTGGTCAGCCCCTTTGTAGGCAACCCTTTACAAGCCACCAACAACAAGCTTTGATGTCAATTGATAAGTATGTATGCACTTGGGAAACCCTCCCTTAATGCTTCCTATCAAGGGGGAAGAAACATCTAAGCCACTTGAATACTCATTGAGCACCCTATACTACACAATGTGAGACTTGGGCATCCCATAATACCCAAATCCAGTATCATTCTTTTCCAATTGAATGATCTGGCCTACGATCCTGTCTCCTGACCTTACCCATATTGAATATCATTCTTTTATAGTGAAGTCAGTTAAAGGCATCACATAAACAACTTAAGGTGTAATTATTTCTTATATAGATTAAGGCATATCCAAAAGCTAGTTACAAGGCTCTATTACAAAAAATTATAACAAAACTAGCAGAACTCATTGCGACATCTTTCCTCACCATATTTTCCCTTAAATTTTGTGCAATATGTATGTTATCTTTGTAAGAAAAATTTTAATATATCCTTATAAATCCTGGCTTCAATAAAGAAATCATACTAACTAATACCTTTGTGTGAAGTGCTTTGCAGTCTATACAATCAAGTTAATAGAAATTCATCACAATCAATCCATCACCAACTTTTACATAAGAATGAACAAGTTCTTGAGCTGAATGGTTCTCAATCATACTTGTCTTTAAGTTCTTTGTCAACCATTTTAAAGTTTTACTGATACAAAATGTTGTTTGTGCCTGAAATAAAAACATAGAATTAATGTAACAAAAATAACATAATTAAAAAATTAACAGTTGCAAAACTTAAAAAGAAGAGCTTTACATACATTATAACAACAACAACCAAGTCTTATCCCACTAAGTGGGGTCAGCTACACGGAGCTTTACATACATTAATAGAGACAAATATTGTTTTTCATTATATCACCAACACTTGAGAGCAAAGCAATGTAACATGTTTTTCTCATTTTCATTTTAGCAAAATGTAGCAGACATTTATATACGCATAAAATCAATAAATTATAGTTTGAGAAACCACAAAGATAAGGTATAATCCAAACACAACTGAGTTGAAACAATAACCAATAATTAACTTCAATTAATGGTACACTCATTTTCTTCTTCGGTTCCTATTATGTAAAGCTCTAAGGATGAAGCCTAAAACCTAGGAGATCTCAAATAAAAGCATTCATGTATCCTATCCTTTGTAGTCCTAAACAAAAGAGCTAAGAGTAATGATTGCACAACAAATATAGGAAACATATGCTACTGAACAAAAAAAACATATAGCTTAGATGCTTAAGAGTAAGATACAACACAACTGATGTAAATCAAGAGGAACACAAAAAAGATGCACGTTCTCCCACTCTGATTCGCCAACTTCCAATAATATCTAGGCATCAAACAAAAATGACCAAATTAGGAAAAATCATCCAACCAGCCCTTATACCAGATCCACCCTAAATCAGTGCCTAAACTACTGTGACATACCTTAATTTAGCAGAAAACATCATACTTATGCTTAAAATAACAACTCATTGTTATGAAAAACCATCCCCGCCAACAGCGCATCAAGCCATCGAAACTACAACCGGGAAAAAAGCCAAATTAGATGAAAAATGTAAAACTAAAACAATGACCAGTAAATAAACTCTTCTACAATGAAAACATTGTCTACAAATATTGAATCTTTTAAAAGCCCTACTCACTTCTCTTACACAACCATAATTGACTATGATATAATTCTGAAATCAATCAACCCAAAATAACAAATATCAATTACCCTAAATCTTCAAATTAAACAAATAGAAGATAAATATGAAACACTCCAAAAGAAACCACACAATATAGACAAATCAGATAAATATTGAGACAATTAATTTAGAGTTACAAAAAGAAGTGTAAAACCTAAAAAAAATTCAACGTAGAGCTGGTACGGTGGCGCAAGGGTTTCAAAGAGAAGTTATGATGCAGTGTTATGCAGGCGGATACCTTGATGTGTAGGTACAATGAATCGAGACCCATATAAGTGGATTCGTTTTCAAATAATAAACATTGGAGGTTGGAATCACATTATCTTCCAGCGGTAGAAGCTAGGTTTTAGTTGATTTAACATAAAGAATGGAAATATGAGACTGATTGAAAGGTAATGATAAGAAAATATTAAGAAATTTTGAGACTAAGGGAATTTAGAAAGGATTCATAGTATTGACAAATTTGAGGGAAAATTTAATTTGTAATGAAGGAGGAAATTAGGAGCGCGGGATGGAAAATAGTTGGAACGCGTTATGCCTCTATTAGGGCTGGAAATGAGTCGAGTCGAGTCGAACTCACCTCAGCTCGGCTCGACTCGTTAAGAATTGTTCGAATTCGAGTTCGAGTTCGAGTTCGACACGAACTTTTTTTTAAGCTCAAACTCGACTCGTTATAAGTTCACGAACAGTTCGGTTCGACTCGTTAGGTTCATCTCATTAGGTTCAGCTCACATGGTTCACGAACTTAAAAACTATTTTTTTAAATATATATATTTTTTAGTATATTTGACATTTTAAATAAATATATATATTTTTAAATAAAATATTAAAATAAAATAAAAGTTATCATATTGAAATTTAACTTTATCTTCGAAATCTACTAATTCAAAACCTACACAACTTTCAAGAGATACACTTGAGAGTCTAATTCAAAAACTAATAAATTGAAGATTAAATTTGTCTAAGATTTGAAGTAAATATTTAAACCTAATCTTAAGGACAATATAATTCTTTTCATATGTAATCGAGTTGACTCATGAACCTAACGAGTCGAACTATGTATAGTTCAAGTTCAGCTCATTTAGTTAACGAACTTAATTTTTCGCTCATACTCAACTCATTTGGTTCATGAACCTAGTTCAACGATTTAATTGTCGAGTCGAACTCCGAACTATCTTCGAGTTGGTTTGGTTCATTGCCAGCCCTAGCCTCTATGAATGGTTAGAATAAAGACAACAACAGTTAACAACAATTGTCGCCGCACATGTCGTAAAACTTAAGCTAAGGCAGTTTTTAATGAACCGTTGTGGGAAATATATATATATATATATATATATATATATATATATATATATATATATATATATATATATATATATATATATATATATATATATATATATATATATATATATATATATATATATATATATATATATATATATATATATATATATATATATATATATATATATATATATATATATATATATATATATATATATATATTAACATTGGTATCAAAATTAATTTTAATAAAAGTTAACTATTTATATAATAAAATAGAACATATTTTAATATTATTTTAGACAAAAATATTAAGCTACATTGTCATGATAATTATAATAATTATTAATTAAATTAATTAATAAAATTGAAAAGGTTGGAAAATAAAAATGAAAGAAAAAAGTGGAAAATCAAAGGAATAAAAAAATAGTAATTATGATTTGTTAAAGTAATTGCGACAGTTCGCCTTAACTATCACGAAACTGTCGCGAGTGTGGATAAAGGGTGGTTCTTTGGTAACTGTCGCAATTATTTTATACAACATGCCTAAAAAATTTGCGACGGTTGGCTCAAACCATCATGAGAACTGTCGTAGTCCAGGAATAAGGACAGTTTTTTATAACTGTCGCAAAAAATCTATGACAGTTGACCCTAACTGTCGTGACAACCGTCGCAATCTAGGAATAAGGACAGTTTTGTGATAATTGTCGCAACTCAAGTGTCGTAAATCTCTGTTTT
Organism: Lathyrus sativus; assembly: GCA_963859935.3. NCBI lineage: Eukaryota > Viridiplantae > Streptophyta > Magnoliopsida > Fabales > Fabaceae > Lathyrus > Lathyrus sativus. The sequence continues at coordinate 31,412,523 of OZ012741.1, read as the reverse complement.
TCTTGTAGTGTGTAAACTAAACAAGTGTTTGAAATGCTTCTAAAAAAGCTATATCACAACTGTGATTTACACTTAAGTTTAAGAACGTATGAAATAAATTCAGAAAAGAGTAATAATTTGTATGAGAGCTTTTCAATAAATTTTTGTCAAAGTACGTCAACTGAAGAAAGTTGTTGAAGGCTTGCTTTTATAGACTTAGATGTCCAAGACGTTGCAAGCTTGAAGACCGTGTACTGCAAAGTAGTTGTAATCTTTTGTCTTCATATGACTTGACCTTTCCCAGAATTAGAACGTTTAGAGAAATCCTTTTTGCATGTGTTCTTATGTCTAGCATAAAAGAGGAAAGAGTTGTTTGGCATAACCAACAGATATAACTTTGAATAATCTTCTTCAAAAAGTTTCTATCTCACAACAATCAACATCAGAGCCTTGAGTGATCAAAGTCTTTTATGTTCTTAGAGTTTGCTGTATCAGAGTGTTGCAGCAGTGTGCTTCAGCGTGAGTTATAATCAGAGCAGAGTTTAGAGATCAGATCCTCAGTACTTGCAGCGAACAGTACTATCGAGTCTTCTGAAAAATAATGCTTGAAACTCTTCATACAAAGTCTTCAGTCTACGCTTCAGATCCTTCTGTAGCTTCTGCTTCAGAGTCTTCTGTAGTCAAAATGTTCAAGAAGCTAAGGTCTATGATGAATGTAGATAGTTTAGACACAATGAATTAAGTGGTGTATTAAATATGTAATTCACTGTTTTATAAAGATTAGATTTGATTTAGAAATATCAGATTTTATTTAGAAGAGATTAGATTAGATTTTTTTGGCCTTTTATAGTTTGAGATTTGGCTTGGGGTGCAGTTGCAATTACAAGTGAACTAACAAAATTTCTACAGTTTGTGGGCAGAGAGTTCTCTGCAGAAAATTAGTCATCTTCTTCTTCTCCAACATTTAATTTATTTCTTTCTTTCTAAACTTTTATTTCATTGTTATTACGTGAGTTGAAACAATCTTGAGATCAAAATTGATTGAGTGAAATTCTCCATAGGTTGTGGTTGATTTTCCAACATCATTACTCTAACTAAACAAAATTCCACTATTTATACACACTCTCAAATCTGAGTTGTCAAACTAAATGCATCTCAAATTAAGCTTAAATGACAGTTAAATGAAAATTCTAACTGAATATTGGATTACACTTCAATACGATCTCTTAATCCATATTCAAAACTATAATAAAAATCAACAACACCAATTTCATCCCTCAAATGGATAAATTGTTCAGTTTTGATTACTTTAGTCATCACATCTCAGCTTCTTCTTAGTGCTACAGTGCACAACTTAAAGCAGTCCATTCTAAACATGGTTTCTCAAAAAATAGAGCTTCATATCAATGTGTTTACTCCTTTCATGTAGCACTGAATTCTTTGAAAGAATTATAGCTGATTTATTGTCAATCATCAACTTCACAGGCCTGCTCACCTTGATCTTCAGATTCTGCAACAAATTCAGAATCCGCACAGCTTGACAGGAAGTCGGGGCACCTACAATGTACTCAACTTCACAAGTTGATAATGCAACAACTGGTTCCTTCTTGGAGCACCAAGAAATAAGACCTCCCATATACATGAATAAATATCCATAAGTACTTCTTATCTTAACTCTGTCACCACACCAATTAGAGTCTGTATAACACATCAACTTTGAATCAGATTTCATACCATAAGGAAACAAAACTACATACTTCTGAGTTCCCTTAATATACCTCAGTATCCTGACAGTGACTTTATAATGTGACCACTTTGGTTTGATCATAAACCTACTTACCATTCCAACTGCATAGAAAATATAAGCTCTGATATTATAGAGATATCTCAATGAGCCTACAAATTTTTTAAAAGTTGTCACATCTACATCATCACCCTCAACATCAGAATCAAGCCTGAGATTTGTTTCAGCAGGTGTGATTGCAGACTTGCAATTCATTAGCTCAAATCTCTTCAGAAGCTCAAGTTTATACTTCAGCTAATACAAGATTATAGCCTTATTAGAGTACAAAATCTCCATCCATAGAAAATATGTTGAAATTCTAGTATGCAGATCAAATGTGTTCCAAGAACATTGATCTCTGCTCAACAAGGATGAGGACAGACCATGGCCAATTTAAATTTCTTTAAATTGCCCCAATGTCATGACCAATGGCATGACTTCTGTGGTGACATCTGTAGTCTGTCATACTATTTATCTAACCATTTAAAGTATAGAATTGTAAATGCAGAAAGATAAATAACACAGTAATTGTTCACCCAGTTCGGTATCAACGACACCTACATCTGGGGGCTACCAAGCCAGGGAGGAAATTCACTATTAGTAGAATCAATTCAAAGTCAAACCTCCAATTTGCACTTCTCAATTAATCTCTACCCAATGACACTTCAGCCTAGAGACACTCTAGTACCTGAGTATACCCACTCACTCCCCTTCAATCACACAACAGTGATATCAAACAATTACAAAAACAGTATGAAGAGACACTTCATACACACCTAGATCTTGCTTCACAGCTTTGATCAAGGAACTCACACACTCTTGCTTCACAGCTTCGAGTGAGACACAACCTAGAATCTACCTAACCAAAACAATCATCCACCAGACAATTGCTTGGATTACAAGTATTCCTAAACAGACTTTACAAGTGAATACTAGCCTTCTTCACTTACAAATATTTCTACCTCAATGTATCAAAAGATACAAAGGGTGACTTACACAAGGGACCCTCAACCCTAGACCTCTATTTTACACTCTGGTTTTTCTTGATGTGAGTGCTTGCTTTTTTTCTGCTTCTGCTCCTCCTTTTATAGTCGTGCAGACTGGGCTTGGGCTGTGCAGAAGTAACAAATATTAGTTTTAACAAAATAAAACTAATTTCCACAATTCAATGTGTTGTCCAATTAGGTCATGGCATGGTCTGCATTGCCTTGAATCTCTCCTAATATAACTCAGGGGTCATAACAAGTTTTCCTGAAATCTAGCCTGAGATAACAGAAAACCAACATGCCTGCACGACTGATGTCATACGATCAATGTCATGGCATTTAGTATGACATCCACTCTTCTGCAGATTTTTCTTTACACCAGACCTGGCTTCACCCAATCTTCTGCAGAATAATATTAGAAACAATTATATTCAAGTTTCTTAAAAGGTCTCCAAGATCCTTTTATGAATACCAATACAATATGTTCTTGTTCCTAATCCATCTCCTTGACATATTTACTGATGAGGTATTTTCAACATGGTCCCATCAATCCAAACCAATTCTGTCAGGAGATATACACTAGCAACTCCTTTTGTTGTCATGCAACTATGTTTTGCTTAAAACACATGACAACACACCTCACTCACCACAACTCACATTGTTGTGGCTGCACACCTCACACTGCCTCTAAGGAACTTCATCACAACTTAACCTGTTGTGGCTGCACACCTCACACTGCCTGTGAGGAACTAGGCTACTGCTAACCCATAATAGTGTCTGTTGTGCCAGACAGCTATGTCATTACTTTGGTAATGACATCTATGACAATTGTCCTTTCTTCAGCCTCTACTAGCTCTTGCTTGCTCTTGCTGCACTCGACCTTGATGTCAGCCTCTGCTAGCTCTTGTTGCACATAGCTCCTGCTGCACCAGATGTAATGACATCCTGTTTACAACACATGACATCATCTTTGTTATCAGCTCCTGCAAGCTTATCAGCTCCTGCAAGCTCCTGCTGTTTCTCACACATGACAACAGTTAGATGTCTTGATGGATGTCACGACATTCAGCATGACCTTCACATTAAACCACTCCACAACAGTTCTTTCACCAGCTCTTGATTGCTTCTTTAGCGATGTCATAACTATGGTAATGGCATCCTGCTTAACATTTGTGCAGAATTTTGTTTTACCACAATTTAGCCAATCATAAAACCATGGACAGTTCTATATCATAGAACCATGGAACTAACATATGTCATATTTCTTAGATCAGTCATCTCAAACTCATTCATTAGCACCTTCTTTAACATAGCCATATCTTATGAAAAGCTTCCTATTAGCAATATGTCATCAACATAGAGACACAACAAAATTATACTTCTATCAGATGTATACTAAACATAAACACCATACTCCATCTCACATTTCCTGAATCCTTGAAGCTTGAAAAATGAATCAATTTTCAGATTACAGACTATAGGATCTTGTTTTAGTCCATACAAGGCTTTTTGTAACTTGTACATCATCCCTTCCTAGTTATTTTTTCACAAATCCAGGAGGTTCTGACACGTAAATTTCCTCTTGTAAAAGACCATGCAGAAATGCATATTTCACATCTAAATGCTTCAAAGGCCAATTTCTACCTGCAACTATAGAAATCACTAGTCTGGTTGTTTCATGTATAGCTACAGTTGCAAACACTTCAAAGTAATCTAAACTTGATTTCTGTAGACACCCTCTAGCTACTAACCGTACTTTGTGTTTTCTGATTGATCCATTTGTCGTTAGTTTAACCTTACTAACCCATCTCACACTGATGGATTTATTGTTCTTTGGAAGCTTAGTCAACTCCCAAGTCTTGTTACTTACTATAGTCTTAAGTTCTTATTTTATGGCCTTTAGCCACACTTTCTTTTTGAGAGTTTCTTTAGTACTCATTAGTTCATAGTCTACCAACATGGCACATTGAATAACTTCCCCTTCAGATTCTATCTTAGCATCTCGTAACATGTCAAACTCTGCAAATCTTCTTGCTATTTGTCTAATTCTTTGTGGTCTCTGAACTTATTTAGTATCTTCTTCAGATGCTGGAATAGTGTCAGGTGCTGGACTATCTTTAGTGACTTGACTAACTTCAAAGGCTTGATTACCACTAGATTTTGGATCATCATCTGAATCTGGATCAGAATTATATTCATCCTCAGAGTTAGATTCTCATTTAGACTCTTTTTCAGCATCATAGTAACCTTAAGACTCTGACTCATCTTCAGACTCAAAATCTCTTTCTGATTCTGAAATATCTTCATAAGATAACTCATGTGTTAACACTGCACTTGAGTTGGATCGAGACTTGTTCCAATTCTATGCTTCTGATTCTTTCATATTGACATCTCAACTTAATTCAACTTTGTTAGTGACGGTAAAGTAGAGCTTATAAGCACTTGTATCGTGGTACCCTACAAGCAACATAACTTTGCTTTTGTCATCCAACTTCATTCTCTTAGCATCTGGAGCATGTTTATAACAAACAAAACCAAACATCTTTAGATGGCTTATACTTTTCTTATCTCCAGTCCACTTCTCTGAAGGAACAATTCCTTTAGCTTCTTAGTTGGACATCTATTGAGTACATAAGTTGTAGTCGCAACAACACAAGGTGTGAGGGAGTTTCTTCTCCCTCAGCATACTCCTTGTCATATTAAGCAAAGTTCTATTTCTTCTTTCAGCAAGACCATTATTTTGGGGAGTGTATGGAGCATTAACCTCATGCTCAATTCCATCCTCCTCACAGAACCTTCTAAACGCTGTAGAGTTGTACTCACCTCCACCATCAGTTCTGAGAATTTTTAGCTTCTGACCACTCTGTTTTTCAGCCTTCACCTTGAACTTTGGAAACTCAATAAACACTTTGTTCTTAAACTTGATGAGTGTTACCCATGTCATCCTTGCGAACCCATCCATAAAAGACACAAAGTACTTGTTTCCTCCAAGTGAAAGTACTTTAAATGGTCCACAAACATCATAATGCACTTCTCTCAAAGCATGTTTTGCTCTTGGGGCTACTTCTAATGCAAATGGAAATCTTTGTTTCTTACCTTTCATGCTTATCTCACATGACTTCTCAGACTTCACAATCATAGAAATGCCATGTACCAGCTTCTTATAACTCAGATTCCCTAAGCTTGTGAAGTTGAAATGCCCCAATATCTTATGCCACAACTCACTGTCACCTTCAGCACTAAGGCATTTATTGTCATTTGTCTCCACATTCACCTTGAATGTTCTGTTGTTTCCCTATTTGGACTGCATAATCAGCTTCTGATCAGAATCATACAACTTCAAAAGATTGTCCTTCATAGTAACTGAGAAACCTTTCTCAATTAGATGACCTACACTCATCAAATTGTTTTTCATGCCAGGAACATACCAAACACCCTTGATCAGAACAATTTTGCCATTTTTCACTTTGACCTTGAGATTTCTCATTCCTTCAGCATTCAAATACTTATCATCAACACATCTGATCTTTGTCCTCTTTCTAGAGTCAAAACCTATCAGCCATTATTTGTTTCCAGGTAGGTGATTTGAGCAGACAATGGGGTGAGCAGAACCCAACCCAACCCGAAGACCCGTCCCAACCCAATATAGGTGGGATGGGTTCGGGTTGACCCTCGGGTTACCCAACCCGTCCTAAATTATGAATGGACATGTGATACTATTTATTTATTTATTTAATTTATTGATATATTTAGATTATTCCAAATTTTCTATAAACTTTTCCACTTTTCACCTCATAATTTAATTATGCACTAAGTAAATATTAAGTACTCATCTGTTCTCTTACATCATGTTTTTAATTTTACATCTTCTTACTATGTTTTAGGAAAAAAACGTGATGACATATTATCGGGATTTTTACGGGTTTAGGTATGGACGAGTCAGGGTCATTAAAATAACCCGATCAAAAGTTAGGACGAGTTAGGGTTAGTCAAAACCCATCCCGACCCATCCCTTGCTCACCCCTAAACAATGTCCATATACCACCAGTCTACCAAATATCCACCGTCATATTCAGAAGTCATCAATAGCACAGGTTCATCATCAGATTCTCCTCTGAATATGTTTGCTTCTTCTTATTTCCTTTCCTTGTTTGACCAAAGGTCAGCAACAAAGTGACTAAACTTCTTACAACAGTAACATTAAACCTTCTTATTCAAACTTCTCTTTTCCTTTCTGATGTTTCTTCTCATCGGAATTTGAGGCTTCTGACTTATGATAACCACCAGCATGTCTCTTCTTGGCCTCTAACCAAGACTGCTTATGAATCTTCTTACCAGAAGTCACCTTTAAAGTCAGATCTACCTATCTTTCATAGGTTCTCTCATTTAGACGCAACTGTTGTGCCTCTAGACTGCTCTGTAGCCCTTCAATTCTCATGGTGCTCAGATCCTTAGAATGTTCAATAGCTACAACAATGTAATCAAACTGAGGAGTATGAGATCTCAGTATCTTTTCAATGATTACTTGTTTAGAGAGAGTCTCTCCATAAGATTTCATCTCATTTGAGATCAGAATTACTCTGGAGATGTAATAGTTACCTTCTCATTGTTCTTCATGTTAAGATTCTCATACTGCTTACGTAGAGACTAAAGTTCCACCTTCTTCACTGATGCATCACCACCGTAGCATCATATCAGTATGTCCCACACAACCTTCGTCTTCATCAAATTAGCGATCTTCTCAAATACATTCACATTCATCACTGATGAATGTAGAAGAGAGCTTTCTGATCATTTTTCCTCATCTTATACATGTTCCTTTATGCTTCAGTTACATTCGCTGCAACTGTTGCATAACTGTGATTGACGAAATCAAGAACATCTTGAGCGCCAAATAACACATGATCTGAATCGTCCATCGATTAGAATTCTTTCCATTAAAGACTGGAAGCTTTGTGTTTAAGCTACCGTTTCCACCATTCATCTTCGATCTTGTGCAAGAATTTACTCTGATCTCACCAAACACTCGTGTTTCCCAAGAAATGATATTATGTTATGATTTCGAACTTCAATTCACTATGAATTTCAAAACCAAATCAATCACACATGTCTCACGTTCACTTATGTTTCCTTTGGTGTTTCTCATGGATCCGAATCGAAGTTCTAGATATCAATTGCTGGTGCACAAGAAAGAAGAAGATGAAGATAATGAAGATGGAAAAGAAATGAAGGAGTAAATATGTCACTAACTTCTATTGAGATTGAAATTCTATTAGAGTGAATTATTACTCTAACTGAACATAAGGCCATTATTTATTCACACTCTCAAATCTGAATTGTCACATTAAATGCATCTCAAATTTAATTTAAATGATATTTAAATGAAAATGCTAAATGAATATTAGATTTAACTCCAATAAAAAATATAAGAACTCCTAAAATTAAATTCTTTAATTTTATGTCATTTAAGTTATCCTAAATTTTAGTTAAATAAATTACTTTATACATAAATCCTATTTTTTTTAAATATTTCCACAACTTTTATCCAAAAAAAATAAAAAACTCACGTAAGAATAAATCCTCTCAAAATATTATATTATCACAAAATCTTGAAACAACCAATCACAATAAAATCATAAGTTAATATATAAACAATAAATCCCATCAATCACTCAAAAATAATTATTAAGAAACTTTGCTTGAGCATGATGGAGCATGCCTGGTCCGTTTGTCTAATTTATAACTTTAAATACTTTTTTAAAAATAAATTGATAAAAAATAATTTCATAATAGACATAAAAATAATGATTTCTTTTGAAGAATTTTGTACAAACACATAATGCAAATATCTAACCATAGAAAAAATTTCACTTCATAGGTGGCCGACATGCCACGCCCCATTTTGTAGCCATACAAAAAATTCTACTTAGAACAATGCAAAATATTTTAAAAAATTAAAATATATAATATTTTTAATACAAAATATATAAAAGGTCTCAAAAAATATATATAAGTAAGAATAAGTGGCGGAAATAATCAAATGTGCTTTCAACTATTTTTCTTTTTAATTTTAAGCGGTTTTTGTCGGCCAATAATATATGTTTTTTAATATTTTGTAGAGTTATGTTCATTTAAAAATGTCAAAACAGAGTACTCAGCTCCAAACAAACCTCAAATTTTATAGGATTGATAAAAAGAAATGTTATACTATAAGTTAAACAATGTTATCTTAGTCGGATCTTAGATGAGTTGTGGGTTATTCTGTTTTGAACTAGTATATTTTTAGTTATTTTTAATTCAGAATCTTATGACGCATCAACCGAGTGTTACTCTAAAATAGAATAAAATTTTAATTCAGAGATATATCTCTTGATGTTTTCAACCATTTCATGTTAGATATTTTCAAAAATATATTTTTGAAATAAGCTTAAAAAAAACATGGAAAGATCTCTGAATATTTTAATTTGTATGGACATGTTTATGATTATGTATTTTTTTAAAATTTATTTAATAACATGAAGAAAATGCTTATAGAAATTCTCTTCATTCTACATCTTACATATTTTATTTCTCTGCAGGACATGCTTGTAGCCGCAACAGATACCACATCAGCCACATCTGTTTGGACTTTGACTGCATTAATTAAAAATCCAAGAGTAATGAATAAAGTACAAGAGGAAATTAGGAACAAGGGAGGTAAAAAAGAATTCTTAGATGAAAATGATATTGAAAGTTTTCCTTTTTTGAGGGCAGTGATAAGAGAGACACTAAGATTGTACTTACCAGCCCCACTTCTTGTGCCAAGAGAATCAAGATAAAAGAAGATATTGATACTGAATGCTTGGGCTATTCAGAGAGATTCAAATGTTTGGGAAATTCAAGAGGAGTTTTATCCAGAAAGATTCTTAGAAAGCTCAATAAATTTTCTTGGACAAGATTTTGAGCTTATTCCTTTTGGAGCTGGTCATAGAATTTGCCCTGGTTTATCTATGGCTACTGCATCAATAGAACTTATCCTTGCAAACATTCTTTATTCCTTTGATTGGAAATTGCCACATGGGTTGGTAAAAGAAGATATTGATACTGAAATGCTGCCAGGAATCACTCAACACAAGAAGATTCCCCTTTACTTAGTTGCCGAGAGCCCAACGTAGAGGCATCCGTTTACGGTAACTCTGTTTAATTTTTGTTGAATTTGAATTTTAAGTATGTGTGTGAAACATTATTACTAGTCAAAGAAGTGGAAATCCTTATTATTTAATAAATCATCTTCAAATGATTGTTGTATAATAAATAAAGAGGATGCTTCGTGGTTATTATACTTCACATATGGAAGCCATTGAAGAATGGCAAGAAAGCTTAAAGAGAAAAGGAAGAAGATAAAATCCAGAGCAATCTTCTCTTATTGATTGAATGAGGATTACATCAACTATATAGTTGGAGGAGAGATAACAAACTTCATAACAGAATGTAACAAACTATATAACTAACTATTGATAGTGTCATCTGTTAGTGGTTATGGAATATAAGAATAACTCATACTCACATTAGTTTGAAATAAATAAATTATTGGTCTATCAAATTGCATTTTAAAACACACACATATACAATATGTGTGTATGTGTGTTTTCTAAACAAAGATCTTTTATAAATTTAGTAGGTATATTTTTATTTTTTCTTGAATACTTGAGATTGAAGTTGGGCATCTAACTTTTTAAATTGTATTTCTTTATTAATGAAATTAATTTTTTTATTATTAATTTGATTAATGAATGATATAACCCTACTTTAGACAGAGTTAAAATCTCTAATTTTAGGTTGTTCTAAGAATTCAAATTTAATTTTTTTTAAAAGCCTAAAGTAAAGATAGGAAAGAGGTTCCTAGAATAATTGATTCATTAACATTTTTTACTAAAACAAAATAAATTCTATAACAAATTTGATCTTTAGAGATCTTAACACTATATAATTTGTAACATACTTGTAATTTATTACCATCGACTCCTCGTAAGAATTCTTTGGTTATTTTATAATATTGAGTTAGGATCAACTCTTCTAACATGCAGTTTAAATACGTCACGAAATCTATCAAAGCATCTAATTCATAATTTATATCTTTAACAATGATATTTATTTTACTAAACCATTTATGGAGTGTCAATTTCTCTATTTTGCTAAAATAGATATCTTCATTACTCAACAATATTTTCTTCATTATTTTTAGTTGAACTAGATGAGGTTAACATGTTTTGATTAACTTGATTCTTAATAATCATGTTTCTTTGTAATTCTAAAATTTTAATATCTATCTCATCATCTCAGATTTTTAAAGTTCTAATTTTATTCTTTAAATTCTAAATTTCTTTTTGTAAATCTTGAATAGAAACAGTTTTTTTTCTCTTGTTTCTTAAACAAAGCCATAACATCTTTAAATTATACTTTGTGAATATTATTCTTATGAATAACATTTTCATGTGTATAATTTTTAATTTGTCTCATGAAGGTATTCTTGCTTTTCTAGTCTTCCATTTTGTCAAATATTCCTATTAAGGTATTGACTTCATTATTTGTTAAAACATTAATTCTTTTGTTACAATTGCAGAAATCTAACCCGAAACATTTTTTGGAACTATTAATTTGATTTATTACCTCATGATCTCACCTGATCAGAAGGAGTTAATGGTCGGTCACACGTCTGAGTTGTCTGACTGCAGGGGAGAATGGAGGGGGTGTACCTGAAACACACTCAGATGTCAAAGTAAGAGTCGGGAAGAGTGATAACAAGTACAAAAACAGAAGTAAGAATGAGATTACCTGACCCTCTTGTGAAAGAGGATATTTATAGTGTGTCCCTAGCGCAGGGTCAACGGTTACTTCGCGTTGGGCTGGGTTGTCAGGCCCAATGTTGGTAACTGTTAGGGCTGACGTGGCGTCAAGAAGACCAGCACGTGGTCTTCGCCCTAGTGTAACTGCTCCGTGCTATCCGGGAGGTGAAGGACCGAATAATCAGGGCACACGTAGTTACCTGATGACGTGTCTCCGCGTAGGGGACACATTGAGAACGTGAGAGAGGCCAGAGGAGACCTCTGAGCTAGATAGGGTCTGCCCGACGGTTGGGCAGAAGGAAGAGTGTAACACCCCCTTTCTATACCCCAAATAAATTAGATGAATCAATTAGGCACATAGAAAATTTATTTCATCAGAGTTTGATTAAAACATGGTATAAAAGAGGCGCATCACATTATCATGAAATTAAACACATACGATACCTGCTCAAAATAGATATGCAACAATGGGTAACCCACATCTCAATATTTAGAATAAAGCGGAAACATCCAAATATTGAATCAATCACATTCATAAAGGTATATACAACCATCAGTTAATTCATGCTTTACAACATATCCACAGCAGATACATACACATATGTATCACAAAAGAATCAAAACAAATGTAACTCCAAAAGAGTCAAAGGCTTCCTAACTACCCAGATGTTACATATCAGAGCCATTGACCAAAAAGAATGAAGACATCGCTTCACAAAAAGAACCTCCAACTTCCTACTCTGCAATGCCTCATAGAGCATTAGAAAACAGCAGAAGGGTGAGAAACAACATCATAACAGTTAATGCATAAAATTGTATATATACATAGCTCCATAATTATACAAGTTATACTCAAATTATGTTCTCACCACATTAAGCATATACAAATAATCATGTCTCTACACATACACATGAACATTCACTATATTTTCTCCAAACAATCACATACAACATACACAGTTATATTCACGCAACCAATGCATCATACACAGATGACTCATGCAACTCATAGAGACCGACACACGACTCTATGCAGATGCAAATGCGGTACCGACTCATTCAACAAATTCCCTAAGGAATCGAGTATTCAGCAGATCCTCCACGGGATCAAGTACTCAGCAGATTCTCCACGGAATCAAATATTCATCAGATTCTCCACGGAATCGAATATTCAGCAGATCCTCCACGGGATCAAGTACTCAGCAGATTCTCCACGGAATCAAATACTCTAACCAATCCTCCACGGGATTACATGTTATGACCGATTCTCCGAGGAATCACACAATGCAACCGATTCTCCAAGGAATCTAATATAACCATCGTATCATACGAGGTTCTGCAAATCCTCCGAGGGATCATTCAACACAAAAATGCATACTATGCTCACAAACATACTCATTGCATTTATCACATACATAGCATATATCTATCATGCATTCACATTATGCACCATTCCACACATGGTTTACACACATATCAGCCTATCAATGTGTTTCTATTCAATTCGAGCAAATGCACAAGATTGTCAAATATTCAAGATTCATCATTTACTCTACAATCTAGGATTCACGCCTTTAGGCCACCCACAGCACGACATGTCAAAATAGTTCACACATCGATCATTCATATAGGCACTAATCATAATTGAATCAATCAAACATCATGTCATGAACAAACAGCAAAACAAATAACACTGCCAGGTTCGCCAACCTTCGCCTGGCGAAGCCACGCAGCGAATGCTCGCTGACCTTCGCCTGGCGAACTCCCCAGCGAAGTCCACTGGGAGTAATTCTGGAATTACTCGCTGAGGCTCGCTACCCACTCGCCTGGCGAACCTTCGCCAACTCACCTCGCCTGGCGAACTTGCCAGCGAATACAGGGTATTAGCTTCTGACTTGCTTCACTACAGCTCGCTGGGCTTCGCCTGGCGAAGCTTCGCTGCCATTCGCCTGGCGAACTTGCGAAGACAGAACTTCCATGGCTGTCTCAAAGCCCAAACTCCACACAACCAACCGATTAAATCCAAACCAGTCACAGTAGCACAACCCAACCATCACCCGACTAAACTACATCGTCTAATCCGAGTTCTAACCGATTAAAACCTCATTCTACTCCCAAAACCAACTTCTAACCTAAGTGGAAAAAGAGTAGAACTCTACAAAATCCACACACATACACATACAATCATATACATTAAAGAGATGATGGAGTTTCACACCCTTACCGATCGATTGCAAGCTTTGGTGATGATTCCTTGATGATTCTAGGTTTTCCTCTCCACTTTCTCTTCTCTTTCTCTTCTCCTCTTTTCTTTCTCTTGCTTTTCTTCTTATGTTACTATCTTTCTTTCTTTTTCCTCTCTTATTCTATTTCTATCTCTATTTCTTTCCTCTCAAATTCTTTCCAACACTTATCAATCAATTCTCACACTAAAGTGCTAAATGTCTAAAATGCCCTTTTTACTCTAATTCCCCGAAAACTCTCTGAATCGGTAAAATAGATAAAATAAGCAAAACACCACATAGCAATATATAATTTCTCAATTTAAAATAAACATCAATTAAATAAATTAAAAGACTCAACAATTAATGGGAATTCAGAATCGGGGCGTTACAACTCTCCCCCACTTTAGAAATTTTCGTCCTCGAAAATATTACCTTATTCAAACAACTCTGGATGCGATTCTCGCATCTTGCTCTCCAATTCCCAAGTCATGTTGCCTTCCGCGGCACCTCCCCAGGACACTTTCACAAGCGCAATATCCTTGCCTCTCAGTTTCTTAACTTCACGGTCCAAAATACTGACCGGTAAAACTTCAACTGTAAGGTTATCTCTTACTTCAACTTCATCCATTGGGATCACATGTGACGGATCCGGAACATACTTCCGAAGTTGCGAGACATGGAATACATCATGCAAATTCGAAAGCTTCGGAGGCAACGCCACACGATACGCCACATCACCAACCCGTGCGATAATCTGATACGGACCAATAAAACGAGAAGTCAACTTTCTCGACTTCAAGGCACGACCCACACCCGTAACTGGTGTAACTCTCAAAAACACATGGTCTCCCTCTTGAAACTCGAGATCCTTTCTCCTTTTATCATGATAACTTTTCTGTCTATTCTGAGAAGCTCTCATCTTTTCCCGAATAAATTTCACCTTTTCCGTCGTTTGCTGTACCATTTCAGGACCAACTACCGACCTTTCACCCGTCTCATGCCAACACAGAGGTGTTCGACATCTCCGTCCATATAAAGCCTCAAATGGCGCCATACCGATACTCGAATGGAAACTGTTATTATAGGTGAACTCAATCAACGCTAAATAACCGTCCCACGCACCACCTTGTTCAAGCACACAAGCACGCAACAGATCTTCTAACGATTGAATCGTCCTCTCGGTTTGACCATCCGTTTGCGGATGATATGCCGAACTCAATCTCAACTTAGAACCCAAGGCACCTTGCAAACTCTCCCAAAATCTTGAAGTAAATCTAGGATCTCTATCCGACACAATACTCTTAGGAACTCCATGAAGCTTCACAATAGTGCCAACATAAATCTCGGCTAACCTTTCCAAAGAATAAGTAATATCAATCGGAATAAAGTGAGCCGATTTAGTAAGCCTATCAACAATCACCCAAATAGCATTATGTCCTCCTTGCGTATTCGGCAATCCCGTAACAAAGTCTATCGATATACTATCCCATTTCCATTCCGGAATATCCAACGGTTGCATCAATCCACTAGGCTTCTGATGCTCTACCTTAGACTTCTGACAAGTCAAACACGAGTACACAAAACGAGCAACATCGCTTTTCAATCCAGACCACCAAAAGATCTTCTTCAAATCCTGATACATCTTATTCGCTCCCGGATGAATACTTAAGTTACTCCGATGTCCCTCTTCCAATATCATCTTTTTCAAATCCGCATCATCGGGAACACAAATACGACCTCGAAACCTCAAAACTCCTAATTCATCAACTTTGAAATCTTCATTTCCATTCGTCATCAAATCCACAAATTTCAAATCCAACTTTTGCTTTTCACACACCGTAGCAAGGAAATCATTCGTGACATGCAACATACCAAGCTTCACACTACTCGGCGTTAACTCACAAACCAAACTCAAATCTCTAAAGTTCTCCAAAAGTTCCCACTCTCTAACCATCAAGGTAGACACGTGCAACGACTTCCGACTTAAAGCATCGGCTACCACATTCGCCTTACCCGGATGATAATTTAAACCAAAATCATAGTCCTTCAAAAGTTCTAGCCATCTCCTTTGCCTCATATTCAATTCCTTTTGATCAAACAAATACTTCAAACTCTTGTGATCGCTAAAAACTTCAAATCTTGCACCATAAAGATAGTGCCTCCAAATTTTCAAAACGAACACCACGGCCGCTAACTCCAAATCATGAGTAGGATAATTCTTTTCATGCACTCTCAACTGCCTAGAAGCATACGCCACGACCTTCCCATCTTGCATCAATACACCACCCAATCCTGACAAAGAAGCATCGCAATAAACCACAAAAGGTTCCGTAGGATTCGGCAAAATCAAAACTGGCGCTGACGTTAACCTTCTCTTTAATTCCATGAAACTCTCTTCACAATTAACATCCCAAATAAAAGCCTTTCCTTTACAAGTCAACTGCGTTAACGGAAGTGCTAACCTTGAAAATCCTTCGATAAACCTCCGGTAGTAACCGGCCAAGCCCAAAAAGCTTCGAATTTCCGTAACCGATCTTGGAGTCTCCCATTGCATTACCGCATCGATCTTGGATGGATCCACACTAATACCATTGCCGGAAATAATATGTCCAAGAAAACTCACCTCCGACAACCAAAACTCACACTTAGACAACTTTGCATACAACTTCTTCTCCTTCAAAATCCGCAACACAATCCTTAAATGTTCTTCGTGTTCCACACGAGACTTAGAATAAATCAGAATGTC
Source organism: Lathyrus sativus (assembly GCA_963859935.3). Taxonomy (NCBI): domain Eukaryota; kingdom Viridiplantae; phylum Streptophyta; class Magnoliopsida; order Fabales; family Fabaceae; genus Lathyrus; species Lathyrus sativus. The sequence goes on along the minus strand of OZ012741.1, from coordinate 31,395,979 downwards.
GTCAATAAACACTACCACAAAACGATCCAACTGCTCGTGGAAGATACGGTTCATATATTCCATGAAAACACCCGGCGCATTAGAAACTCCGAATGGCATCACCGTATACTCGTAGTGACCATATCGTGTTCTAAAAGCCGTCTTCGAAATATCTTCTTCCTTAACCCGAATCTGGTGATAACCGGATCTTAAATCAATCTTACTAAAAACACGGGCTCCAACCAATTGATCCATCAAATCATCAATTCTTGGAAGCGGATACTTGTTCTTAATTGTCACCTTATTCAACTGCCGATAATCAATACACAATCGCATACTACCATCCTTCTTCTTTACCAACAAGACCGGCGCACCCCAAGGAGAAACACTTGGTCTTACAAATCTCTTATCCAACAAATCATTCAACTGCTTCTTTAACTCCACCAACTCCGATGCCGACATCCGATACGGGGCCATCGAAATCGGTCTAGTACCCGGAACTAGATCAATAGAAAATTCAACCTCTCTCTTTGGCGGCACGTCCGCAACATCTTCCGGAAACACTTCAGGAAATTCACAAACCACAGAAAACACGTCGAGCTCCACTTTGCTCTCCACCGACAACGATGCAAACAAACCAAACAACTGAGCTTCGTCCGCTAAAAGTTTCTTCAACTCTTTAGTGGAAAGAAAACTCTCGTTTTCACCATCTTCCAAAGAAGGAAACCTTACTAACTTGTGATAGCAATCCAAATGAACTCTATTAAATTGCAACCAATTCATACCCAAGATTACGTCCAAACCTTCCAACGGCAAACACGCTAAATCCATAACGAAGTCCTTACCATACATGGTCAAAGGACAACTTGCACACACCAAAGAAGTAGTTACCGACCCCGAAGCGGGAGTCCCAATAACCATACCACTACTCAAAGAAACCATACACAAATCCAACCGCTTAGCACACGCAAGAGAAATGAACGAGTGAGTCGCTCCAGTATCAATAATAGCAACTAAAGGCATATCATTAATAAAGCATGTACCTTTAATCAAACGATCCGCTGCATTAGTAGCGTCTGATCCTGCTAATGCGAAAACTTTTCCGCCCGCCTGAGCTTGCTTCGGTTTGGTACAATTCGGGCTAATGTGACCCACCTCGCCACAATTAAAACACTTCACAGCATTCTTTCTACACTCTGCTGCATCATGACCAAAGAGTCCACAGTTGGAACACTTCGCCTTGAACTCTCCACAATCATAAGACTTGTGGCCCATCACGCCACACTTAAAACATTTGATCGCACCGGAACCTCCTCCGGGTCTCCTATCAAAGTTTCCCTTATGTTTGCCCTTCTCAGCAGGCGTCACATAAGGTCCGCTTCGTACTTGCTGCTTCCCTCTCCTCTCGCTCAAACCCTTATAATGAGTAGAACGAGCTCTACTGTCTTCTTCATAAATCCTACAGCACTCGGTCAAATCCGAAAATCTTCTTATCCTTTGATAACCTACCGCTTGCTTTATCTCCGGACGCAAGCCATTCTCATACTTGATACATTTGGAAAATTCCGCCGTAACCGCATCATAATGAGGGTGAAACTTCACTAACTCAGTAAACTTAGCGGTGTAGTCCACCACCGACATATTACCTTGTTTCAACTCCAGAAATTCCATTTCTCTCTTCCCTTTAACACTTTCGGGATAATACTTCCTTAGAAACTCAGCACGAAATAAATCCCACGTAATCTCCTCGTCGTCGACCTCAAGAACTTGCCTCATGCTGACCCACCAGTCATCGGCCTCTTCTCTCAGCATGTGAGTCCCTAGTCTCACCTTATTCCCTTCAGCACAATCCATCACCCTAAAAATTCTCTCAATTTCCTTTAACCATATCTGAGCACCATCCGGATCAAATCTCCCTTTAAACACCGGTGGTTGGTTCTTCCTGAACTCATCATTCGCATTCACGTTAGGTGCACCTTGCACAGCTCTGGCCATAGCCTCTAACGCCGCTGCCATAGCATTGTCATTACGACCTGCCATATTCTGAGGATTCCCAAAAATAACAACAAGGTTAAACAACCGTTCAACCAACACAACAACAAGACAGACACGACTGACTCAACACTGGCTCTGATACCACTTAATGTAACACCCCCTTTCTATACCCCAAATAAATTAGATGAATCAATTAGGCACATAGAAAATTTATTTCATCAGAGTTTGATTAAAACATGGTATAAAAGAGGCGCATCACATTATCATGAAATTAAACACATACGATACCTGCTCAAAATAGATATGCAACAATGGGTAACCCACATCTCAATATTTAGAATAAAGCGGAAACATCCAAATATTGAATCAATCACATTCATAAAGGTATATACAACCATCAGTTAATTCATGCTTTACAACATATCCACAGCAGATACATACACATATGTATCACAAAAGAATCAAAACAAATGTAACTCCAAAAGAGTCAAAGGCTTCCTAACTACCCAGATGTTACATATCAGAGCCATTGACCAAAAAGAATGAAGACATCGCTTCACAAAAAGAACCTCCAGCTTCCTACTCTGCAATGCCTCATAGAGCATTAGAAAACAACAGAAGGGTGAGAAACAACATCATAACAGTTAATGCATAAAATTGTATATATACATAGCTCCATAATTATACAAGTTATACTCAAATTATGTTCTCACCACATTAAGCATATACAAATAATCATGTCTCTACACATACACATGAACATTCACTATATTTTCTCCAAACAATCACATACAACATACACAGTTATATTCACGCAACCAATGCATCATACACAGATGACTCATGCAACTCATAGAGACCGACACACGACTCTATGCAGATGCAAATGCGGTACCGACTCATTCAACAAATTCCCTAAGGAATCGAGTATTCAGCAGATCCTCCACGGGATCAAGTACTCAGCAGATTCTCCACGGAATCAAATATTCATCAGATTCTCCACGGAATCGAATATTCAGCAGATCCTCCACGGGATCAAGTACTCAGCAGATTCTCCACGGAATCAAATACTCTAACCAATCCTCCACGGGATTACATGTTATGACCGATTCTCCGAGGAATCACACAATGCAACCGATTCTCCAAGGAATCTAATATAACCATCGTATCATACGAGGTTCTGCAAATCCTCCGAGGGATCATTCAACACAAAAATGCATACTATGCTCACAAACATACTCATTGCATTTATCACATACATAGCATATATCTATCATGCATTCACATTATGCACCATTCCACACATGGTTTACACACATATCAGCCTATCAATGTGTTTCTATTCAATTCGAGCAAATGCACAAGATTGTCAAATATTCAAGATTCATCATTTACTCTACAATCTAGGATTCACGCCTTTAGGCCACCCACAGCACGACATGTCAAAATAGTTCACACATCGATCATTCATATAGGCACTAATCATAATTGAATCAATCAAACATCATGTCATGAACAAACAGCAAAACAAATAACACTGCCAGGTTCGCCAACCTTCGCCTGGCGAAGCCACGCAGCGAATGCTCGCTGACCTTCGCCTGGCGAACTCCCCAGCGAAGTCCACTGGGAGTAATTCTGGAATTACTCGCTGAGGCTCGCTACCCACTCGCCTGGCGAACCTTCGCCAACTCACCTCGCCTGGCGAACTTGCCAGCGAATACAGGGTATTAGCTTCTGACTTGCTTCACTACAGCTCGCTGGGCTTCGCCTGGCGAAGCTTCGCTGCCATTCGCCTGGCGAACTTGCGAAGACAGAACTTCCATGGCTGTCTCAAAGCCCAAACTCCACACAACCAACCGATTAAATCCAAACCAGTCACAGTAGCACAACCCAACCATCACCCGACTAAACTACATCGTCTAATCCGAGTTCTAACCGATTAAAACCTCATTCTACTCCCAAAACCAACTTCTAACCTAAGTGGAAAAAGAGTAGAACTCTACAAAATCCACACACATACACATACAATCATATACATTAAAGAGATGATGGAGTTTCACACCCTTACCGATCGATTGCAAGCTTTGGTGATGATTCCTTGATGATTCTAGGTTTTCCTCTCCACTTTCTCTTCTCTTTCTCTTCTCCTCTTTTCTTTCTCTTGCTTTTCTTCTTATGTTACTATCTTTCTTTCTTTTTCCTCTCTTATTCTATTTCTATCTCTATTTCTTTCCTCTCAAATTCTTTCCAACACTTATCAATCAATTCTCACACTAAAGTGCTAAATGTCTAAAATGCCCTTTTTACTCTAATTCCCCGAAAACTCTCTGAATCGGTAAAATAGATAAAATAAGCAAAACACCACATAGCAATATATAATTTCTCAATTTAAAATAAACATCAATTAAATAAATTAAAAGACTCAACAATTAATGGGAATTCAGAATCGGGGCGTTACAACTCTCCCCCACTTTAGAAATTTTCGTCCTCGAAAATATTACCTTATTCAAACAACTCTGGATGCGATTCTCGCATCTTGCTCTCCAATTCCCAAGTCATGTTGCCTTCCGCGGCACCTCCCCAGGACACTTTCACAAGCGCAATATCCTTGCCTCTCAGTTTCTTAACTTCACGGTCCAAAATACTGACCGGTAAAACTTCAACTGTAAGGTTATCTCTTACTTCAACTTCATCCATTGGGATCACATGTGACGGATCCGGAACATACTTCCGAAGTTGCGAGACATGGAATACATCATGCAAATTCGAAAGCTTCGGAGGCAACGCCACACGATATGCCACATCACCAACCCGTGCGATAATCTGATACGGACCAATAAAACGAGAAGTCAACTTTCTCGACTTCAAGGCACGACCCACACCCGTAACTGGTGTAACTCTCAAAAACACATGGTCTCCCTCTTGAAACTCGAGATCCTTTCTCCTTTTATCATGATAACTTTTCTGTCTATTCTGAGAAGCTCTCATCTTTTCCCGAATAAATTTCACCTTTTCCGTCGTTTGCTGTACCATTTCAGGACCAACTACCGACCTTTCACCCGTCTCATGCCAACACAGAGGTGTTCGACATCTCCGTCCATATAAAGCCTCAAATGGCGCCATACCGATACTCGAATGGAAACTGTTATTATAGGTGAACTCAATCAACGCTAAATAACCGTCCCACGCACCACCTTGTTCAAGCACACAAGCACGCAACAGATCTTCTAACGATTGAATCGTCCTCTCGGTTTGACCATCCGTTTGCGGATGATATGCCGAACTCAATCTCAACTTAGAACCCAAGGCACCTTGCAAACTCTCCCAAAATCTTGAAGTAAATCTAGGATCTCTATCCGACACAATACTCTTAGGAACTCCATGAAGCTTCACAATAGTGCCAACATAAATCTCGGCTAACCTTTCCAAAGAATAAGTAATATCAATCGGAATAAAGTGAGCCGATTTAGTAAGCCTATCAACAATCACCCAAATAGCATTATGTCCTCCTTGCGTATTCGGCAATCCCGTAACAAAATCCATCGATATACTATCCCATTTCCATTCCGGAATATCCAACGGTTGCATCAATCCACTAGGCTTCTGATGCTCTACCTTAGACTTCTGACAAGTCAAACACGAGTACACAAAACGAGCAACATCGCTTTTCAATCCAGACCACCAAAAGATCTTCTTCAAATCCTGATACATCTTATTCGCTCCCGGATGAATACTTAAGTTACTCCGATGTCCCTCTTCCAATATCATCTTTTTCAAATCCGCATCATCGGGAACACAAATACGACCTCGAAACCTCAAAACTCCTAATTCATCAACTTTGAAATCTTCATTTCCATTCGTCATCAAATTCACAAATTTCAAATCCAACTTTTGCTTTTCACACACCGTAGCAAGGAAATCATTCGTGACATGCAACATACCAAGCTTCACACTACTCGGCGTTAACTCACAAACCAAACTCAAATCTCTAAAGTTCTCCAAAAGTTCCCACTCTCTAACCATCAAGGTAGACACGTGCAACGACTTCCGACTTAAAGCATCGGCTACCACATTCGCCTTACCCGGATGATAATTTAAACCAAAATCATAGTCCTTCAAAAGTTCTAGCCATCTCCTTTGCCTCATATTCAATTCCTTTTGATCAAACAAATACTTCAAACTCTTGTGATCGCTAAAAACTTCAAATCTTGCACCATAAAGATAGTGCCTCCAAATTTTCAAAACGAACACCACGGCCGCTAACTCCAAATCATGAGTAGGATAATTCTTTTCATGCACTCTCAACTGCCTAGAAGCATACGCCACGACCTTCCCATCTTGCATCAATACACCACCCAATCCTGACAAAGAAGCATCGCAATAAACCACAAAAGGTTCCGTAGGATTCGGCAAAATCAAAACTGGCGCTGACGTTAACCTTCTCTTTAATTCCATGAAACTCTCTTCACAATTAACATCCCAAATAAAAGCCTTTCCTTTACAAGTCAACTGCGTTAACGGAAGTGCTAACCTTGAAAATCCTTCGATAAACCTCCGGTAGTAACCGGCCAAGCCCAAAAAGCTTCGAATTTCCGTAACCGATCTTGGAGTCTCCCATTGCATTACCGCATCGATCTTGGATGGATCCACACTAATACCATTGCCGGAAATAATATGTCCAAGAAAACTCACCTCCGACAACCAAAACTCACACTTAGACAACTTTGCATACAACTTCTTCTCCTTCAAAATCCGCAACACAATCCTTAAATGTTCTTCGTGTTCCACACGAGACTTAGAATAAATCAGAATGTCGTCAATAAACACTACCACAAAACGATCCAACTGCTCGTGGAAGATACGGTTCATATATTCCATGAAAACACCCGGCGCATTAGAAACTCCGAATGGCATCACCGTATACTCGTAGTGACCATATCGTGTTCTAAAAGCCGTCTTCGAAATATCTTCTTCCTTAACCCGAATCTGGTGATAACCGGATCTTAAATCAATCTTACTAAAAACACGGGCTCCAACCAATTGATCCATCAAATCATCAATTCTTGGAAGCGGATACTTGTTCTTAATTGTCACCTTATTCAACTGCCGATAATCAATACACAATCGCATACTACCATCCTTCTTCTTTACCAACAAGACCGGCGCACCCCAAGGAGAAACACTTGGTCTTACAAATCTCTTATCCAACAAATCATTCAACTGCTTCTTTAACTCCACCAACTCCGATGCCGACATCCGATACGGGGCCATCGAAATCGGTCTAGTACCCGGAACTAGATCAATAGAAAATTCAACCTCTCTCTTTGGCGGCACGTCCGCAACATCTTCCGGAAACACTTCAGGAAATTCACAAACCACAGAAAACACGTCGAGCTCCACTTTGCTCTCCACCGATAACGATGCAAACAAACCAAACAACTGAGCTTCGTCCGCTAAAAGTTTCTTCAACTCTTTAGTGGAAAGAAAACTCTCGTTTTCACCATCTTCCAAAGAATGAAACCTTACTAACTTGTGATAGCAATCCAAATGAACTCTATTAAATTGCAACCAATTCATACCCAAGATTACGTCCAAACCTTCCAACGGCAAACACACTAAATCCATAACGAAGTCCTTACCATACATGGTCAAAGGACAACTTGCACACACCAAAGAAGTAGTTACCGACCCCGAAGCGGGAGTCCCAATAACCATACCACTACTCAAAGAAACCATACACAAATCCAACCGCTTAGCACACGCAAGAGAAATGAACGAGTGAGTCGCTCCAGTATCAATAATAGCAACTAAAGGCATATCATTAATAAAGCATGTACCTTTAATCAAACGATCCGCTGCATTAGTAGTGTCTGATCCTGCTAATGCGAAAACTTTTCCGCCCGCCTGAGCTTGCTTCGGTTTGGTACAATTTGGGCTAATGTGACTCACCTCGCCACAATTAAAACACTTCACAGCATTCTTTCTACACTCTGCTGCATCATGACCAAAGAGTCCACAGTTGGAACACTTCGCCTTGAACTCTCCACAATCATAAGACTTGTGGCCCATCACGCCACACTTAAAACATTTGATCGCACCGGAACCTCCTCCGGGTCTCCTATCAAAGTTTCCCTTATGTTTGCCCTTCTCAGCAGGCGTCACATAAGGTCCGCTTCGTACTTGCTGCTTCCCTCTCCTCTCGCTCAAACCCTTATAATGAGTAGAACGAGCTCTACTGTCTTCTTCATAAATCCTACAGCACTCGGTCAAATCCGAAAATCTTCTTATCCTTTGATAACCTACCGCTTGCTTTATCTCCGGACGCAAGCCATTCTCATACTTGATACATTTGGAAAATTCCGCCGTAACCGCATCATAATGAGGGTGAAACTTCACTAACTCAGTAAACTTAGCGGTGTAGTCCACCACCGACATATTACCTTGTTTCAACTCCAGAAATTCCATTTCTCTCTTCCCTTTAACACTTTCGGGATAATACTTCCTTAGAAACTCAGCACGAAATAAATCCCACGTAATCTCCTCGTCGTCGACCTCAAGAACTTGCCTCATGCTGACCCACCAGTCATCGGCCTCTTCTCTCAGCATGTGAGTCCCTAGTCTCACCTTATTCCCTTCAGCACAATCCATCACCCTAAAAATTCTCTCAATTTCCTTTAACCATATCTGAGAACCATCCGGATCAAATCTCCCTTTAAACACCGGTGGTTGGTTCTTCCTGAACTCATCATTCGCATTCACGTTAGGTGCACCTTGCACAGCTCTGCCCATAGCCTCTAACGCCGCTGCCATAGCATTGTCATTACGACCTGCCATATTTTGAGGATTCCCAAAAATAACAACAAGGTTAAACAACCGTTCAACCAACACAACAACAAGACAGACACGACTGACTCAACACTGGCTCTGATACCACTTAATGTAACACCCCCTTTCTATACCCCAAATAAATTAGATGAATCAATTAGGCACATAGAAAATTTATTTCATCAGAGTTTGATTAAAACATGGTATAAAAGAGGCGCATCACATTATCATGAAATTAAACACATACGATACCTGCTCAAAATAGATATGCAACAATGGGTAACCCACATCTCAATATTTAGAATAAAGCGGAAACATCCAAATATTGAATCAATCACATTCATAAAGGTATATACAACCATCAGTTAATTCATGCTTTACAACATATCCACAGCAGATACATACACATATGTATCACAAAAGAATCAAAACAAATGTAACTCCAAAAGAGTCAAAGGCTTCCTAACTACCCAGATGTTACATATCAGAGCCATTGACCAAAAAGAATGAAGACATCGCTTCACAAAAAGAACCTCCAGCTTCCTACTCTGCAATGCCTCATAGAGCATTAGAAAACAGCAGAAGGGTGAGAAACAACATCATAACAGTTAATGCATAAAATTGTATATATACATAGCTCCATAATTATACAAGTTATACTCAAATTATGTTCTCACCACATTAAGCATATACAAATAATCATGTCTCTACACATACACATGAACATTCACTATATTTTCTCCAAACAATCACATACAACATACACAGTTATATTCACGCAACCAATGCATCATACACAGATGACTCATGCAACTCATAGAGACCGACACACGACTCTATGCAGATGCAAATGCGGTACCGACTCATTCAACAAATTCCCTAAGGAATCGAGTATTCAGCAGATCCTCCACGGGATCAAGTACTCAGCAGATTCTCCACGGAATCAAATATTCATCAGATTCTCCACGGAATCGAATATTCAGCAGATCCTCCACGGGATCAAGTACTCAGCAGATTCTCCACGGAATCAAATACTCTAACCAATCCTCCACGGGATTACATGTTATGACCGATTCTCCGAGGAATCACACAATGCAACCGATTCTCCAAGGAATCTAATATAACCATCGTATCATACGAGGTTCTGCAAATCCTCCGAGGGATCATTCAACACAAAAATGCATACTATGCTCACAAACATACTCATTGCATTTATCACATACATAGCATATATCTATCATGCATTCACATTATGCACCATTCCACACATGGTTTACACACATATCAGCCTATCAATGTGTTTCTATTCAATTCGAGCAAATGCACAAGATTGTCAAATATTCAAGATTCATCATTTACTCTACAATCTAGGATTCACGCCTTTAGGCCACCCACAACACGACATGTCAAAATAGTTCACACATCGATCATTCATATAGGCACTAATCATAATTGAATCAATCAAACATCATGTCATGAACAAACAGCAAAACAAATAACACTGCCAGGTTCGCCAACCTTCGCCTGGCGAAGCCACGCAGCGAATGCTCGCTGACCTTCGCCTGGCGAACTCCCCAGCGAAGTCCACTGGGAGTAATTCTGGAATTACTCGCTGAGGCTCGCTACCCACTCGCCTGGCGAACCTTCGCCAACTCACCTCGCCTGGCGAACTTGCCAGCGAATACAGGGTATTAGCTTCTGACTTGCTTCGCTACAGCTCGCTGGGCTTCGCCTGGCGAAGCTTCGCTGCCATTCGCCTGGCGAACTTGCGAAGACAGAACTTCCATGGCTGTCTCAAAGCCCAAACTCCACACAACCAACCGATTAAATCCAAACCAGTCACAGTAGCACAACCCAACCATCACCCGACTAAACTACATCGTCTAATCCGAGTTCTAACCGATTAAAACCTCATTCTACTCCCAAAACCAACTTCTAACCTAAGTGGAAAAAGAGTAGAACTCTACAAAATCCACACACATACACATACAATCATATACATTAAAGAGATGATGGAGTTTCACACCCTTACCGATCGATTGCAAGCTTTGGTGATGATTCCTTGATGATTCTAGGTTTTCCTCTCCACTTTCTCTTCTCTTTCTCTTCTCCTCTTTTCTTTCTCTTGTTTTTCTTCTTATGTTACTATCTTTCTTTCTTTTTCCTCTCTTATTCTATTTCTATCTCTATTTCTTTCCTCTCAAATTCTTTCCAACACTTATCAATCAATTCTCACACTAAAGTGCTAAATGTCTAAAATGCCCTTTTTACTCTAATTCCCCGAAAACTCTCTGAATCGGTAAAATAGATAAAATAAGCAAAACACCACATAGCAATATATAATTTCTCAATTTAAAATAAACATCAATTAAATAAATTAAAAGACTCAACAATTAATGGGAATTCAGAATCGGGGCGTTACAAAGAGCGTGGCTGGCAGATGTGAGGTGCCTGTTCGACTTCCAAGAGGTTCTTGGCCGACGGGAGAAAGGGTTCTGCCCGACGGGATAAAGGGCTCTGCCCGACAAGGAGGCAGTTTAGGTCTTATTGGGTCTTCCAACCCGATGTGGGGTTGGGCCTGCTCGATTGTGGGCCAAGTGTCGGCCCAGTCCAGAACACCTCATAAGAGGATTCTTCAGATGAGGAAGAGCTTTCTTCTTTTAAGTTTAATTAGATGTTATTTAAAGTAGTTATTGAACTTTCTTTTAATTCTTCTAAAATGTCTAAATTACTAATTTGTTTATTTTTTTTCTTAATCCTTACATTTATTAGCATAATGGAAAAACTACCACACTTATAACATTTAACGATCTTTGTCTTTAGGTTTATATTTATTATTGTGTTTTTTTGTAATGTTTCTTACCATAATTTTTTTTGTAAGATTTTTTTGTAAAATTTTCAATTATCTTTGTAAGATTGCTTCTTATGATAAAGGAAGTTTTTTCTTCCTTTTCTAACATATTTTTTATTCTCAGGGTTATTGGGTGCTCTTAAAGGAGTAGCTTAATATTGCTCGTAAAATGATCCTATTTCGCGCCTATTACTTGCCTTCTCATTAGTTGTCTTATTTTGAAATTATATAATTTGTACAAATTTGTATACCTGTTTTAGTTACATAATTAGACAATCATCCTAAAGTTAATGGTTGATATGAGATAGTTCCATTAAAATTTTGTTTAATATTAGTTTTTACCTCTTCTGCTAATAACCTAGGTAAACCACTAATAAATCTCTGCAACACCATCTGACTTAAGGTAGAGTTTGGATAAGAACACATCTCTATACCACCCATAATTAGACATGGTCGGAAAATAGAGGTTTAGTAATTGGTCTGGTGCTTTTTGGTAGAGCTTTCGAGGCTCTTGTACAAATAACACGGTAGTAGCATATAGGAAAGTTGTAACACAATTCTCTTCTTTAGATTCTATTTTTATAGCAGAATTTATTTGGTATTTATCTTCTGGACTGAGGAGAATATCCCACCACCCTTGTTAAATTTGCTACAAATTTCTAGAGAGTTCTTAAATATAATATGTAAGAAAATATAGAACATCCTAGAAACTATAAGGTGTATGAATATGGTAGAATAATCTAGATATATAAGTATATGGCAAAGATAGAAAAATCTAGATTTATCATGATAATAACCTATCATGAGAACTCTAGAATATTCACCACCATTGAAAGGTTGGTGACTTGAGCCTATAAATAGGAATTTGCTACATTGTAAATTATCATCCAAGAAATTAATCACAAAACCTTCTTTCTAAACTACTCTCTAAAACTATCTTCTACCAACTATCATCTAAACAATTCCAAACAGTGGCATCAGAGCTACGTTCGGTCATACATTGGGCGTAGTTATACTAATACCTACCATTTCAAAATCCTCCAAACTACTTGAAAATATTTCCCTTATACTATTAACCCACTACAATACTTTTTCTAAGCCATGGATAACACTACTCAATCATCAACTATTTGTGTCCCTAATTTCAATGGTGAAAATTATGATTTCTGGCGTGTTAAAATGGAGACATATTTTTCATCTCAAGATTTATGGGACATAGTAGAAGAAGGCTTCATCGCTCCCATAGATACTTCAACTCTAAATGCAGCTCAAGAAAAAGAGTTGAAGAAAAATAAACAGAAAAATTAAAAGGCATTGTTCACCTTGCAACAAGCGGTGACTGATGCAATTTTTCCAAGAATTATGGGAGCTAAGACTGCAAAAGAAGCGTGGAAGACGTTGCAGGAGGAGTTTCAAGGAAATGACAAGGTACGTGCTGTCAAACTTCAATCTCTAAGAAGAGATTTTGAACTATTGAAGATGAAGGAGTCTGAGACAGTTAAAGATTACTATTCTAAAGTTAAAGAAATAGTTAATCAAATGAGAGCTTTTGGGGAGGATATTCTTGACAAGAAAATTGTTGAGAAAATTCTAATTATTATGCCCCCAAAATTTGACCCAATCGTGACAACAATAGAGGAAACCAAAGATCTGTCTACTCTATCAGTGACAAAACTAGTGGGCTCTCTTGAAGCATATGAGCAAAGACTACATAGGCATAAAGAAGATACACTTGAAAATGCCTTTCAGTCAAAGCTCAAATTTAAGTCCCAAAATAAAGAAAATGGAGGAAAGAAAAATTATGGTGAAACTTCCAAAAGAAGAGAAATTCCTAGAAATTTCCAAAAGAACAATCCAGATAAAAATATTCCATGCAATATATGCAAACGACTAGGCCATGCGGAGAAAAGTTGTTGGTACCGTAATATGCCACAATGCAATCATTGCAAGAAATTCGGGCACATAGAGAAACATTGTCGCAACAAAAATAGGCATCAAGCTAATATCGCAGAGGAGCATGATCAAGAACAATGTATGTTCTATGCCACTCAAGAATCAATCAAAGAAAAAGGAGGAAGTTGGTACTTGGATAGTGGACGTAGCAATCACATGGCCAAGGATGAGACTATTTTCAAAAGCATTGATGAGTCAGTCAAAGTCAAAGTTCGACTAGGAAATGGAAGTGTGGTTGAGTCAAAAGGAAAAGGCACCGTCGTAGTAGAGACAGATAAAGGTACGCGACTCATCCATGATGTCTTACTAGTTCCCAGCCTAAAAGAAAATCTTCTAAGCATTGGCCAAATGATGGAGAAAGGCTACACACTTCACTTTGAAGGAGGTGTATGCAAAATCTTAGACAACAAGAATAAAAGGGCCGAGATAGCCGAAGTGAAGATGAATAAGAGCAACAGAAGCTTCTCGCTAAATTTAAAATATACAACTAACATTGCCATGAAGGTACAAGTTGATGATTCATGGCTTTGGCATCGAAGATTTGGCCACTTCAAAACACATGCCTTGAAGTTGTTACATGATAAGAACATGATGAGAGATCTTCCAAGCATAAAGGATAACAATGAAGTGTGTGAAGGATGTCTCCTTGGTAAGCAACAACGATTTCCATTCTCAACAAGCGGAGCTTGAAGAGCAAAAGATCTGTTGGAGCTGATACATACTGACGTCTGTGGACCGATGAGGACGCCATCACACGAGAACAACAAGTACTTCATACTCTTCATTGATGACTTCTCTATAATGACATGGGTCTATTTCTTGAAAGAAAAATCAGAAGTTTTTGGAGTATTCAAAAGGTTCAAGGCCCTTGTTGAAAATCAAAGTGGAAAGCGGATAAAAGTACTAAGAAGTGATTGCGGCAAAGAGTACACATCCCGCGAGTTTGATAGATTTTGTGAGGATGAAGGCATAGAGCGACAACTTACAATCACATATTCTCCTTAGCAAAATGGTGTGTCTGAGAGAAAGAATCGCACAGTTATGGAGATGGCTAGATCGATGCTCAAAGAGAAGCGATTACCTAACACATTCTGGGCTGAAGCAGTCTACACTGCTGTTTACTTACTCAACAGATGTCCAACTAAATCTGTACAAGATAAGACTCCAATTGAGGCTTGGAACGGGAAGAAGCCATCAGCAAAGCACCTAAGGGTCTTTGGATCTATATGCTACATTCATATTCCAGACGTGAAGAGGCATAAGCTTGAAGACAAGACTATACGAGGTATCTTCTTGGGGTATAGCACAATATCTAAAGGCTACCGTGTATATAACTTGCAAACAAAAAAACTCATCATCAGTCGAGATGTTGAAGTTGATGAGAATGCTTCTTGGAATTGGGATGAAGAAAAAGTGGAGAAGAATTTTCCTATACCCACTCAACTACCTCAAGAAGAAGCTGAGGAAGAAGTCCTAGGTGAACCTTCTTCACCTCCACCACAACAACAAGTTCAAGAACTATCATCACCAGAGTCTACTCCAAGACGAGTAAGATCTTTGAGAGACATATATGAAACCTACAACATGGCCATACTCGAACCTGGAAGCTTTGAAGAAGCATCAAAGCATGAAGCATGGGTCAAGGCAATGGAAGAAGAGACAAAGATGATCGAGAAAAATAACACATGGGAGTTAGTAAATCGTCCCCATGGAAAAGATATCATTGGGGTTAAGTGGGTCTATAAGACAAAGCTCAATCCTGATGGCACCATACAGAAACATAAGGCAAGGCTAGTAGCTAAGGGTTACTCACAACAACCTGGGGTTGACTACAATGAGACATTTGCACCAGTAGCTCGTCTTGATACCATTAGAGCTCTAATAGCTCTTACGGCACAAAAAGGATGGAGTATACATCAACTGGATGTCAAATCTGCCTTCCTCAATGGTGTACTTGAAGAAGAGATCTATGTGGAACAGCCACAAGGATTCATATCTGAAGGCGAAGAGAGCAAAGTGTTAAGACTAAGAAAAACACTATACGGTTTGAAGCAAGCTCCTCGAGCATGGTATATCATAATCGATCAATATTTCATGGATCAAGGATTTAGGAGAAGCAAGAGTGAGACCACACTATACATCAAGTCTCAAGGTCAGTACACTTTCTTACTCTCTCTATATGTAGATGACCTTATCTACACGGGAAACAATACTAAGATGATAACGAAGTTCAAAGAAGACATGATGAAGACCTTTGAGATGACCGACCTTGGTTTGATGAGTTACTTCCTTGGTATAGAGGTAAGCCAAAGAAATGAAGGGATATTCATCTCACAAAAGAAATACACAGAAGGCTTACTTAAGAAATTCAAGATGTACGGTTGCAAACCTGTCGTTACCCCACTCATAACAAATGAGAAACTACAAAAGAATGATGGAGCACCAGAAGCTGATGCATCCAAATATCGAAGTTTAATTGGAAGCCTCCTATATTTGACAGCTACACGGCCAGACATAATGTATGCTACAAGTCTTCTATCAAGATTCATGCAAAGTCCAAGTCAAATACACTTTGGAGCAGGAAAAAGAATTTTGAGATATCTACAAGGAACAAAAGAGTTAGGTATATGGTACTCTACCGAGACTAACTCAGGATTACTTGGCTACACCAATAGTGATTGGGCAGGTTCGGTAGATGACATGAAGAGCACCTCTGGCTATGCTTTCTCACTCGGATTAGGAATTTTCTCTTGGGCGTCAAAGAAGCAAGCTACGGTTGCACAATCCACAGCAGAAGCAGAGTACGTGGCAGCTGCTGAAGCAACGAGTCAGGCTATATGGCTTCGTAGGATACTTGAAGACATGGGAGAAAAATAGGACCAGCCAACTAAAATCAATTGCGACAACAAACCAGCAATTGCAATGGCAAAGAATCCAGTGCATCACAGTAGAACAAAACATATAGCAATCAAGTATCATTTTATAAGAGAAGCTGAAGCAACTAAAGAGATCAAACTCGACTACTACAGAACAGAAGATCAAATTGCAGACATACTCACGAAGGCGTTGCCGAGACCAAGATTTGAAGAGCTACGAGCTATGCTTGGAGTCAAAGAAATTTGTATCAAGGAGGAGTGTTAAATTTGCTACAAATTTCTAGAGAGTTCTTAAATATAATATGTAATAAAATATAGAACATCCTAGAAACTATAAGGTGTATGAATATGGTAGAATAATCTAGATATATAAGTATATGACAAAGATAGAAAAATCTAGATTTATCATGATAATAACCTATCATGAGAATTCTAGAATATTCGCCACCATTGAAAGGTTGGTGACTTGAGCCTATAAATAGGCATCTGCTACATTGTAAATTAACCTCCAAGAAATTAATCACAAAACCTTCTTTCTAAACTACTCTCTAAAACTATCTTCTACCAACTATCATCTAAACAATTCCAAACAATCCTTTTAACTGTCATATAAAGCCCATAACTAATATCTCTTTAGTATGTGTTTTTTCGTATTTCCTTTGAGTTTAAACACGGTATAGTCATCTTTTGTATTGTATATAAAACTTGTTTTTCAGACGCATCGTCGATGTTCTACTCGACAATGGACTCTCCTGAATAATTATTTTCTACAAACTACTTCTCTCTTTGAATACTACATCAGCAAATGAAAAGATAGGATAATAGTTTTGAGTTTTAGGTCTTAGGGCTCTACCACCTAATTTGCTCACCATATTGTCGTATTCTTCTTCTCGAGATAAGGTATTTATCTCTCCTGAAGAAGTTCCAATGTTTAAGTAATTTAGTAACTAATTATATCTTATGATTAGTATGACGACCTAACATCATTCCTTACAAATCTTGGTTAGAAGGAGCGAGGTATTGATAAATAGGTCTGGGAGGATCTAATTTATAGTATTTAACATCCTTAGAATGAGGGACAAAGTTTCCTATTCTGTCTAATTATTGAGACATAATGTGAATGATTTGGTTTGAGTAATTTATCTAATTATGCATATTATTAATGTCTTTTCTATGATCGACATGATTAGCTATAGATTTAAATGGTGAAGCCTCTATCTCTATTTTTAATTAGAAGGGGTAATTTTAAAAGCTTTCAAACGTGGATGAACTCACTATATAATTTCTTTCCTATGATTTTTCTATTTGGTATTTACCTTAACATTAACATCTAAGTACATCTTAACAACAAAAGGGTTTTTTTATTGCTTCTTCTAAACACATTAATTCAAACCATGTAAAGAAATAGATATTAATTTCATTTGTTTCTAAATAAATTTATAATTTTTGTAAATACATTTGAGTCTGATCTTTATAAAAAGTTGGGAAATACCAATTTCTCTTCTCAAGATTGTAAACAACCTCAAAGTCAGCTCTAATCCAAGCTTTCTTTATGAAAAAAGGTTTTTCATTTGTAATTACACCTAGTATTTAAGATTCAGTTGGAGAAAGTGACCTAGAAGTCCTCTCCGAGTATATTGGTTGGGGAATTGTGGGAAAAGTTTACTCCTGCAAGATTTACCCTAATTGTTGAATCAACTAAATGTCTAGCATTGGATGTCGATCTAATGCTGCTAGACTGATGATATCGATAGGATTGGTTTCTATTCACCCTAATCCTGAATGATCCATCAATATCCTGAATAACATCTCTAATGGTTCTGACTTCAATCTTTTCATATTTAACAATATCTTGTAATATCCATTCATAAGGAAATTTTTATATAATTTCTGAAGCAGTTAATATCTTTGGTGTCATAACATTAGACCTACTAATATTTTCTTTATACAAGTTTTAATCTTTGGCATAGTTTTAAGAGATTTAAAGTTGTAATTAACATTAGAGATTTTGTAGGTAATTCTACTAATAACATCTATGTTAGCACTCCAGGATTGAAGTTGTCACTTAGACCTTGAACATATAAAACTAATATCTTAGTAATTCATCAGCTAAGATCATAGAGTAATTGGGATGGTAGTTAAAGTAAAATGGACCATCATTAAGATTTGATTTAACTATACAAATAGTTAAATTATGAAAGTCTTTAACTCTGGTATCACGTAAAACTAATATAATGGGGTTTTTTTAACCCTCGTTTATGTAATGATTTTATAGCTATCTGAATTCATCCAAGATGGATATATCAATAACCCTCTTTATAATATTTTTCTAATTACTTTGCATTCAAAAAATTAATAGTTTCATGCTTGTTGCTAAAGGAAGGAGTGACTTCAATAGTATAAATAATTTTTTGACTTTTAAAATCAAAAGTACTAATCTTATAGATTTTCTTTAATTTAAGTATTGGAATAAACTTGTTTACTAATCAATTTTCCATCTCTTGAATTTCAAATTCTTGGTTTTTGAAATTATCTTGATCTAACTTAAATTTATCGTTATTTAAATTAGAAAACAAACAATGGGGGAGATAGAAAGTAAGTGAGAAAACTTAGAAATAACTAGTTCGGAAAAATAAAGTTAATTGAAAAGAGGTTGTTTAGTAATCATGTCTCAAATCGTCAAGGCTTTGAGCTAAGTAGGACGCAGTTCACGTAATAATATTTGTAACCTAACCTTCGTAAATACTTATTAGTCGATGCATTAAGTACTACTTTCTATCCTACAAACTTGTCCTGACAAGGCCAATTCTAACAATTACGCCCTATAAAATATATAAAGGAGGAAGCAAATATTTTTCACCTTTGTATTTTTCAGTCGCAAATGTTTTGTCCTTAATAATGAGAAGGATAACCTTATTAAATTAAGATCTCTTTGGGGGATACTCCACTTCTAGTAAAACTTTTCTTATTTATAACAACTAAATTTTGACAATACACTTTAGATTTGATGAAAGTAGACCCAAGTCTGTAGTAGAGCTAGAAGTCTTTGATTGTGCATGTATTGTATAGAAAAATCCCTTAGAAGACAAGGATATAACACAAAACAATAATCCAAATGAAGACAAATAAATATCTCAAAAGGAAGAAAAAAAACAAAGATAAGAATGTTAGATCCATTCAAAACCTTATGATTTCTATCGATATAGAAATCAAGAACAGAATCTAAAATAATTCATATAAGTCGATATAACATCACCTTGTATCCCTTAAATCCATATCCGAATACAATTATGAGAATGAAGGCGGAAG
Source organism: Lathyrus sativus (assembly GCA_963859935.3). Lineage (NCBI taxonomy): Eukaryota > Viridiplantae > Streptophyta > Magnoliopsida > Fabales > Fabaceae > Lathyrus > Lathyrus sativus. The sequence goes on along the minus strand of OZ012741.1, from coordinate 31,376,191 downwards.
CGTACCTGAATTTTCCATTGAAATCATTGAAGGTTGCGGGCATGTGATCTTCCAATTTGTAGAGTTCCTTAGCGTTCCTTAAATCTCCTCTAGTGAGAATGAAGAGAGAAAACTTGATAAACCTTATTTTCTTCGTGCTCTACAAATGGAGACCATAACCCATTTAAATAACTCTAGGATTATTTCTTAGTTTTCAATATTCTAATTTGGCCCCTCATCAAATTAGATATTGACTTACGGTATCTACACAATAACCTGACCTTTCATGACATTTATGCTTTTATCCACAAACTTAATATTATATTAATTAGACCCCTTTAAGTCTTGACTAATTAAGATAATGACACTAACACCTTAAATGTTACATTTGTGACCCAAAATTCTAACAATCTCCCACTAGTCACATATGTAACTTTACACACGTGTTAGACTTTATGAGCTCAAAATTTGCCATTATATTCTTTAAGCATATCTAAAGTATCTCGTCCATTAGTCATGCAAATATTCATAATAAAGGTGATTTTCATTATATCAATCATAACTAAACCCATCAATGATCACCGATAGTGACACAACTAAATGACATAGATCCATCATGAAATATGTAGCATAAAAATCACATGAAGTTGGTATTTACATGTCGATTTTCAAATGGTCCTACTTTACTCTAGTGAGATCATTCAATAACTTTATTGTACAAAATGTAAACTACTAAATATCAAAATTTATTAATTGGAAAATATCCAAAATCATAATATGCATACATAATACCAAAAACATAACATAAAATTCATAATCGACTAACTCCCTTTGAACCAAAGACTCCTCTAACGATAAAACACCTATGCAAGCAGTGTGCTCATGAAAGACCTTGGGTGGAAGACCTTTTGTAAGAGGATCTGCTATCATGGAGTTTGCCCCCAAGTGTTTTATGGAAATTTGTCCACTTTGTACCCTTTCCTTAACAACTAGGAATTTGATGTTAATATGTTTTGACTTAGTCGAGCTCCTATTATTGTTGGAATACAGGACGGCTGATTTGTTGTCACAGTATAACTTAAGTGACCTTTCAATTCCTTCCATAATTTGCAGCCTAGTGACAAGATTCCTCAGCCAAATCCCATGGTTGGATGCCTCATAACATGCTATAAACTCTGCTTCCATGGTGGATGAAGCCGTAAGAGTTTGCTTAGCACTGCACCAAGAAACTGCACCACCAAGCAACATGTAAATATAGCCTAAAGTGGATATTTTATTGTTTTGGCTGTTGCACCCCAAAATTTGCCCAACCTTTTTCTTTAACTGGCTTTTGATTCATTGCATTTCATAGCATTAGCATTTGCATACAATTGTCCATTTGTAGGGATTAAGAGAGGTGTGCCTAGCATGAGGAGGTTATATAGTTTCCAAGCCTAAGCAAGAGGTTGTATTCAAGCTATCAAGTGCTTATCCTCATCAGAAGATTGTCAAAGCTCATTGAAGGAGTGGATGGTTAAGATTGGTTGTATCTCCTATCTTAGGGGTTAATTGAAGGGAATCAGATGATATTAAGTCCATGGTTATAGATGGGGAGCATTTTATAAGCCCATTGCATGTCTTGAGGGTCATTTAGGGGTTTGTACAAGTCATTATATCAAGTATAAGGAGCCACAGTCAAAGGTGGTGCAGTTAGGGTTTTCATCTGGTCAACCCTGAGTCAACTGTGCAATTAAAGGAGATTAAGACTCAATTCCAAGTCTTTATGATCATGGAATGTTGTGTTGAGACATGTCATATATCATTTCAAGATCAATTCATCAATAATCAAGAGTGTGAGAAGTTGCTAAGCTAGGGTTTCTAAGCTTGTCAGTGTAAAATCCCCTGTTTAGTGCCTAGCTTCAAGACCACATCACTCAAGATACAAGTTTCATCTCATCTTGACTCCAACATGGGACTTGTATAACATGTTCTTAGCTTTAGTTTGAGTACTAGAAGCCATTCATATGAGTTCTAGAACTCAAGTTATGAAGCTGGCAAGTTACAGGTCATCAGATGAATGTGATTTTGGTCCACCAAAGTCAACCAACTTTCAAGACATTTTTGACCTAGAAGGATGTTTCTCGTCACTTTGACCCAAACATGAATGTTTTTCCTTATGATCTTAGCTTTCCAAAAAGTACTATAAGTCCTTCATCTCATTTGTGGAGCTCAAGATATGAAGCTTGCAATCCAGGGGTATTATGGGAAACTTTGATTATAGGTCATTTTTTTATTATGGGTCAGTTTCACAACTTTGCACATCTCAAATGAAACTTTTGCCAACATCAAACTTTCTCCAAATGGGGTCATTTTCATCATCAATCATCAACCTATCATTGGATTGGCTTAGATTGAAGGATTGGTGGAGGAAATTGTCATGAAATAGCATTAAAAGCCATAAAATCAAATAAATTCATTTTGAACCAATTTTTATCAAGTTGGTGCATTTTTTGAGTCCTTTTGACATTCTAAACATGATGGCAAAATCAGAATTGAGATTTGAGGTCCAAAACCATGCCAATTTCATGCTTGCTTCAAGTGAAAGTAACATAATCAAATCACACCATAGGATAAAATTAAGGGTGCAATTCTATCCCTTGGATCAGAATGAAGTGTATGCAAGCTACCTGAACCAAAAGCCAAGCCATTTTAGCTCTAGTTTCATGCGTGTAATGAAGCTTCAAGCCAAGAAATTTTGGATTTCAATTGGACTTCTATGGGCTTGGACTGGGATTTCTTAGTATCTAGATCCATCACATATAATCTCAGCATCATGTACAAGCTCTCAGAATGGATTTTTGATCAAGAATTAAAGAGAAAGCAGTTACAAAAAGTGGAGAAGAAGTGAAAATCGAATTTGGTAATTGAAGCAGTTTTAAGCCAAATCAAGGTCTCCAACACTTCCATTGAAGATCAAGGAACGGTTCTGGTTTGTTTTCATCAAGCTTCATCAAGAATTGAAGTTCCAACGGAGCTATTCTGTTAGGTAACTGTTGAAGCGGTAAAGCAGCAAGCAAAAATATTATTTTCGGAAGAATTTCCTCTGGGATTTATCGTCTCCACAGGGATCAGTGTGAGGGAAAAAATGCCGTTCGACAATCTCTACGTCTCTAAGCTTGGGTTTGAATGGTTTGGGATAAAAATTCAAAAGGAAAAACAAACATAAAACAAGAAAATAAGTACATTCTTAAGAAATGAGAAAACTCGTCAGGAGTTGTATTTCGCTCTACCCATCATGTACTAAAAAATATATGGATCAAATGCACACAACCTAATTCGCTCGTCAATATCATCACGTATCGCTCACAACAGAGCTTATCTCTAACGCAAAGTCGAGAGATCAACCGTATCGTCTCATTGTTGATCTCTCACACAAATTGACAACACGGAGCATTAAGTATCGATACCCACGTGAATATTAGTCCTAAATCTATCTCTAGCATTTAGAATCTAATAGATGTTCATCTAAGATCGAGTTCGAACAGTATATGTCTATCACAATCCAAACCCATTAAGTAAAAAATCAAGATAACCATTGATAAAGAGTTGTAAAAGAGATTTTATACAAAGATCCATAAATATACATACAATCAAGATAAACTTACATACGAAACCCCAACAAATGAAAGATACATAGAGAGGAAGGAAGAAGAACACAAATCTCACGGTTTGTCAACTCCGATTGAAGTGGATTCGACTCCGGATCGTCAAGATGCACCCTTCAATGTTGTTTCTAAGCTAAATCTACTCAAGAATGTGTTGGATGAAGTTGGGGTAAAAAGTTCCCAAACAACATACCCTAAAAAATGCTGAAAAATTACTTAAATAGACAAAAATGGGTCCCAGTACTCACTTAGCGAGTGGCCAGCGAACTGCTGTTCGCTTAGCGAACAGCCAGCGAACATGACAGCAAATTATTTCTTGTTTCGACCATAACTTTTTAACCGTAACTCCGTTTTTCGCCCGGTTTGAAGCGTTGGAAAGCTTATTCAATGCTCTATCAAAAAATGCTCTAACATCAATGCTTTATTACCTACAAAAATGAATGAAATTCAATTAAACTCAATGATATTTACAGGAAAACATAATATATACACTATAACGTAAAGTAAACGCATTTATAAACAAAGCGGAGTTTATTCGAACGATTTTAACATAAAGTAACGTTAAGTGCAACAAAACCTATATACAAAAATAGGTAAAATTTGCACTTAACAGTAACTAACTTTTCCAAATTACACTCTGTTCATGTAGCAATTCAATGCCATTGTTGCACATTCATGCTCCCCTAACTGTATAGATGAATTCTGGATTAGTCTAGGCTTTGTTTGTGTCTATTCTTGATTCGACCTTGATCATAGATGGCTTCGGTTAGGCTTAATTATATGAGATAATTGAAAATAAACCATGGATTCTCGATGTACTAAGCAAGGCAAGTAGAATGGTATAGGAAAATGTTAGTTTTTGTGAGGTCTTTAGAGTTGCTACAGTAGTGCCCTACCGGAGAAGACGACCGGAGCCGCCGTGCTCCGGTGTCTGGTAATCTCCCTTCAACCATGTTTAAAACTTTAGCACTTGCGTGTTACATTGATGATCTTTGGATCAATTGACTGAACTTTAAAACGTACGGCCACGATCGAGTATGAACATAGTTGACCAAACTTCTAGTGAAACGGTGTGTTTCAGTAAGTGGAGCCTGATTGGATTTGGGCCTTACATGTTATTCACACCTCCCCTCAATGAAGCCCAATGAGATATAGTTGATTATGCTTGCTATTCCCACCATCACTTTTTCCAATTTCATTTCTTTTTCACTATTTTCCCCTTTTCAATTCAGTTGCAATTTAATTCATGGAAAATACCTCAACACCTCTAAAAAATCATAGAAAAATACTTTCATGTAGTTTTAGATGTAAACTAATTTTACCAATTTTTCGATTAACTTTTAATTCATTTCAATTAAATCTTGAATTTTCTTTTTGAGGTGTTCTTTATGAATTGAAAATGGCATATCCATGGTTTAGAATTTTATTTCTTGATGAAACTTCCATATAAATTCTTGATTTTTCTTGGGCATATTCTTGATGAATTAATTGATTTTTGGATATTTTTCTCCCTTATTTTCAGTACCATTTGAGTAGGTTTTGGTTGAACCTTTTAGGATCCTCCTTTTGTGCTAGTTTTTAGGATGAGACAGCCTATGTCCCATTAGTGGAATTCTAATGAAACCTTATAAAAATACAGAAAAATTTGAAATTTTTAAAGGACAATACTTAATTATTTAAAAACATACTGTTTCACATACATATGCTTCAAATATATTTTACAGAGTTTGACACCGTTAAGACTAGCGGCCTTGCCACATAGATAAAACATAAAATAAAAGTACAGAAAGGAAACCAAAAAGAAAGCATACCAAAAGGGACCTCCTAAGTCCAACAAGACTGACACTTATACTGACTGTAGTAGTAGGGATGTGATTAGCGTTTGACAAAACACTAACAGCTCCCAATCTAGATGTTATAGTAACACATCTCCACGTCACTTCATATCCTTTCCTTCTGAGTTGTCGGGAAGTACGCAAGATTCGAGCTCATCGTCTGATCGTCATAAAATAATCCAAAATGCAAAACAAAAATGACACAGGGCTAAGATTCATGTACAAGTTTAAAAGTGGGAATGAATGTGTAAAATAATAATATATATGGAAACCATATTTATACAAACAAGCGTATCTTATACCCACAATTACATATACTTTATTTATTCTAATGCATCCCTGAACTATATGCTGACTCAGGCCACTAAACGCTGTCAATGATATCTATCCCATTTACCAAGATCAGATATCACTAGACCACATGCCACCAACGTACTCCCAATTACCAAGAGCTACGCCACCTAACTTCACATGGAGCCTAGGTGTTATAAGTCGATCGTCCCTGAGAATTCAGGCCAAGAACCTTGTCTTGCCTAGCATGCATAGATAATAATCCCCGTCGGGATTGCAGGCGACTGATCAACCTCGTGCGTCCCATACCGCACGGCGGTGGACTTACACATTCCTTAATGCAAGTCTATATGATCACTCACTCATCTTGTGGCAACTCTTAGCCATAAGTATTAAGTTAATAATGGGGAATTATCGTATCAACTTTTCAAGTTATACTTATTATCTAGATACTTAGGTTGAGTACCAAATCCATCCAATGTCTTGCCATATTTGATCTTTGTCCTTACATAATAAGTTCAGTTTGTATAATGGGTAATTGTATGGTTAACTTCCCAGGTAAGAGAGGTGGACTGTAAACGGCATAGTCGACCAAGTCTTTCCTTAGCCAGAACCCAACCAAATATAACTACTCATTGTATCCAACTTTCCTTATGTTAATGGGGATCAATTACTTAATATCTAGCAATGTTTTTCTCTCATTAACCGATTATTTCCTTAATCTATCAATCACAATCATTCAAGTATAAATAAAATAAACAATTATAAAATTAACCGAATAATGCAAGCACAATACAATACCAAATTGTCAAAGATTATTCCTATGATAATTAATTAAGGCCGGCGTAACCTCGCCTAGTGATTTGTGAAAATCATTATTTGAGAATAGGCTCTCCTTAATTATTTATCGCTAGTAGGGCTTAGGTCACCACTACACACATATATATTAAGTTATTTTACGCTAACCGTCCCAATCGTATACGAAATCTTGCCCCCACCTTTTGTTGAGTGTTGTTGAAAGTCCACAAGTGTTGTCTTCGATCTTTGCCAAGAACCTAATTTACGATAACCGTTGGATTGTACGAAATTTATGAAATAATTAGAATATAATTTATGGTTAATTGAACATAATCCCGTTATAACTTGAAATATTTATTTATTTAAATATATCATAATAACCTCCAAAATAATTATTAAATTCAAATATAAATTATATTATACCTCCTTTTGAATTTGTTTGTTTTAGAAAATTGTCAAGAGTATATTTCTAATAACATTTAAATTATAATAAAATTTGGGCATTATAACGACTTAAAATGGTAAAATTTATTTTGGACTTTATAAGTTCAATATATCGACGTCTGAACGGAATTTGCATAGAAAATTTAAAATAACCTTTATATAAATAACATAATTAAAATAATATAATTAAAATAAAATGGACATTATAACGGCTTACCGATTACTTATGAAAATGATTTGGGCAGAACTTTGACGTATAAAACTCCCTTGAAACTTTAGAAGAACTTTTACCACAAAATACTCTAAAGGTTACGAACCGATATCGTGGGAACTTCGATAACTAAAACTAATATTGCTATATGAAGAAATTAGAGAAGGAAAGAAGTAAAGAAGTAAGAAAGATGATTTGTGAATGAATGAATGAAAATGGGGTGGAAGAGACCCCTATTTATACTAGTTGTAAAATATTAAAATAACATAATTTATCATCTTTTGCCCATACCTTCCAACTTTTCAACTCTTGCTAGTAAATATGTCTCTATCAAATATTTACTAATCTTTCATCAATAGTGCTTTAGGTGTTCTAGTATGACTTTGTGAAAATAATTTATGACAAAGGTATGGGAGCTTGATTTCATGACATAATATTATGTAGGATATTAATAGAAAATGAGATATATATTTCTTTTATAAAAAGTAAAATGTTAATAATATTAATAATAATAAAAATAGTAAAAAGGATAGTTATTTGATATTTTTATTGTCTTAAGATTATTTTATTTATTAATTGGTTTATAGAGTAAAATGATAATATTCAAATAAAATAAAATCAATTAATAATAACAAAACAAGAACAACAATAATGATAATAATAATATGAATAATTAATTAACTTAAAGTTAAGGGTTTTAAGTACCAATTTAAATTTCAAAGTTTAGTTTATAAAATGAAACGATGATATTCAAATTGAAGAATAAAAGTAATAAATATAAAAAGTAATTAATTAATAAATTAATTATTATAAGTGTTAGTTTCAACATTTAATTTTTAATAACTAGCATTGTTAAAATCTCAAATCTAACTAGATATATTATTTAGTGTATGGAAAAATTAGGATGTTACATTACCACCCCCCTTAAAAGAAATTTCGTCCTCGAAATTTAGCGTACCTAAAACATATGTGGATACTTCTGACGCATGTCTTCTTCTCTTTCCCAAGTAGAATCACCAGTTACATCATCCCACACGACTCTAACCAATGGTATTTGCTTTCCACGAAGTTCTTTAATACGATGATCTAAGATCTTGACAGGTATAGCCTCATATTCCAAATTATCTCTAAGTTCCACAGTTTCAGGCTCAATGACATGTGAAGGGTCCGGATAATACTTCCTCAGTTGTGATACATGAAATACATCATGAAGATTAGACAAGTTTGGCGGCAAAGCAATGTGATACGCTACAGGTCCAATCCGCCGTAGAATTTGAAAAGGCCCGATAAACCTTGGTGTTAACTTCCTAGTTTTGATTGCTCGTGCAATTCCCGCCCTAGGAGTTACCCTAATGAACACGTGATCTCCTGCCTCGAACTCCAAAGGTCTTCTCCTCTTATCATTATAACTCTTTTGACGGTCCTGTGCTGCCTTCATTTTTTCTCTAATAAGTTTAACCTGATCTGTCGTTTGTTGCACGAATTCTGAACCCAATATTTTATTTTCTCCAACCTCATACCAACATAAAGGTGTACGACACTTTCTTCCGTATAATGCTTCATATGGAGCCATGCCGATACTTGAGTGAAAACTATTGTTGTAAGTAAACTCAATCAATGGTAAGAACTCGTCCCAACTTCCTTTGTGTTCAAGAGCACAAGCTCTCAACAAATCCTCTAACGATTGAATCGTCCTCTCAGACTGGCCATCCGTTTGGGGATGATAAGCTGAACTTAACCTCAGTTTTGTTCCTAACTCTAAATGCAACTGATGCCAAAAATTTGATGTGAATCTGGGATCTCTATCACTGACTATACTTGAAGGTATTCCATGCAATCTAACAATCTCCTTTACATATACCTGAGCTAGTCTCTCTAATTTAAACGTCTGGTTGATGGGAATGAAATGTGCACTCTTTGTCAACCTATCAATGATCACCCAAATTGCATCATGTTGTTTCTGAGTCTTAGGCAAAGCGGTTACAAAATCCATGGCTATTCCGTCCCACTTCCACTCTGGAATATCTAAAGGTTGTAGCAATCCGGCTGGCTTCTGATGTTCAATCTTTGCCTTCTGACATACCAAGCAACTTTGAACATATTCTGCTATATGTCTCTTCATTCCAACCCACCAAAACATTTTCTTCAAGTCTTGATACATCTTTGTGGCTCCTGGATGAAAACTCAACTTACTTTTGTGGCCCTCTTCCAAAATCAACTTTTGAATATCCTGATTTTGAGGTACACACAACCTTTCTTTAAACCTTAGGATTCCATCACTCCTTATGTTAAACTCTCCATTTTGACCATTTCTTATATTTTCCTTTATGCTCACTAGACGGTCATCAAGTTGTTGTTCATCTTTGATCCATTTCAGAAATTCATTAGACACGACAATAGCGCCTATGAATATACTTCCTTCATTGTGATGTACTCCTAAGTTTAAATCCACGAATTTGTCAATCAACTCTTCTTCCTTCAACATCATTGCAGATACATGAAGTTTCTTTCGACTCAAAGCGTCTGCTACAACATTGGCCTTTCCGGGATGATATTGCAACTCAAAATCATAGTCCTTCAAGAATTCCATCCAGCGCCTTTGTCTCATGTTTAAATCTTTCTGATCAAATAAATGCTTCAGGCTTTTGTGATCACTTAACACAGTGAACTTTGATCCATAAAGATAATGCCTCCAAATCTTTAAGGCAAACACAATTGCCGCTAACTCTAGGTCGTGAGTTGGGTAGTTCCTCTCATGCACCTTCAATTGTCTTGATGCATAAGCTATCACTTTCCTTTCTTGCATCAACACACACCCAAGACCTTGATATGACGCATCACAATACACATCAAAATTTCCTAATGGGTCTGGTAAGATGAGTATTGGTGATGAAGTCAATCTTTCCTTTAGCTTCTGAAAACTTTCTTCACACTCTTTAGTCCATTCAAAGTTTTTACCTTTCCTCGTTAACTGAGTCATGGGCAAAGCGATCTTTGAAAATCCTTCAATGAACCTCCGATAATATCCAGCTAGTCCAAGAAAACTTCGAATCTCGCCAACATTCTTTGGACTCTCCCACTTTGTTATTGCTTCGACTTTACTTGGGTCTACTGCAATACCTTCTTTACTAATTACATGACCAAGAAATTGTACCTCCTTCAACCAAAATTCACATTTCGAGAATTTCGCGTACAATTGAAGGTCCTTTAATATCTGTAGCACAATTCTCAAATGTTCTCTGTGCTCTACCTCATTCTTGGAATAAATCAGAATGTCATCAATGAAAACTACAACAAATTGATCTAAGTATGACCTAAAGATCCTATTCATGTAATCCATGAATACTGCTGGAGCATTAGTCAAACCAAATGGCATAACTAAGTACTCATAGTGTCCATAACGGGATCTAAAAGCTGTTTTTGGAATATCATCTTCCTTCACCCTGATCTGATGATATCCAGACTTCAAGTCAATCTTTGAGAATACTGATGCTCCTTTTAACTGATCCATCAAGTCGTCGATTCTAGGCAAAGGATACTTGTTTTTCACAGTGGCTTTATTGAGTTGTCTGTAATCCACACAAAGTCTAGAAGAACCATCCTTCTTCTTCACAAACAAGATTGGAGCTCCCCATGGCGATACACTTGGTCTAATAAATTCTTTCTCTAACATCTCGTCTAATTGTTTCTTTAACTCCGCAAGCTCTGAGGGTGACATTCGATAAGGAGATATAGAAATTGGTCCAGTTCCTGGAACCAAGTCTATAGAAAATTCCACTTCCCTAACCGGTGGTAAACCTGGAACTTCTTCTGGAAAGACTTCCGGGAATTCACAGACTACGGGAAAATTTTCCACACTAGGGGTTTCTCCTACTGACATGGAGAATAGCATCATAAAACTTTGAGTGAGGGTTTCAGCTTTGCTGATTTCTCCACTATCTTCTCCAAATGTAAAAATTTTCTCCTTGCATCTCAAGTTGACATCGTTGGCTGATAACCAATCCATTCCTAAGATGACATCTAGGTCTTGTAGCGGGAGTACCACAAGATCTACTAAGAATCTTCTATTTTCTAAGATTATTGGACAGTCTACACAGACTGAATAAGTTACCATTCTTTCTCCCGAGGGAGTTGTGATAGTCAACTTATAATCGTGATCAACAATTTCGAATCCCAAAAATTCAGCACAAGAGGTAGATATAAAAGAATGTGTAGCTCCTGAATCGAATAAAACTGATACCAACTTATCTCCAATTAAACACATACCTTGAATTAACCCAGCTGACTTTGAGATCTCAGCTCCTCTAATTGTAAATACTCTTCCTGTGGTTGGCTTATTTTGATTCTGAGGTCTCTGACCAACACTTGGGCCTCCATTTCTTGCTCTCCCTATGTTGTTATTGTTTATTAGGCCGCTCCTCTGGCCTGTTGGTTGACTTTGTCCTTGGGGACAATCTTTGAGAAAGTGGCCTTTCTGACCACAGCGAAAACAAGTTCCAATATTTCTATTTGGACAATCTTTGTTAAGATGTGCCCCTCCACAGCTGTAACACTTGAACATTAACCTTCTAGAATCCTGGTTATGATAAGGTGTAGGCCTTTGATATGGCCTACCCCCTCGTTGGATTCTTCCTCCGTGGCCTCGGTTAAAGTGGCCCTTGTGATTGTTGTTTTGGGTTGATCCTCCTGATCCATATTGATTCTTCCTATTGTCAATCCCTTCCAACTCCAGACACCTTTCTACTAGCTCACCAAAGCGCATAATATGCAGAGGTAAAACTGCCCTCTGGATATCATATTTCAATCCATCTTGATACTTTTCACACATCCATTCTTCCCTTGGATGCAAGCGGTAAAACTCAGAATACTTTAGCAAGGATTCAAACTTCCTAGTATATTCTCCCACCGTCATCACACCTTGACGTAGATTCTGAAATTCTCTCTCCTTCTCTTTCCTACATAACTTTGGAAAATACTTCCCCAAAAATTCTTCTTTGAACAAGGTCCAATTGATTTCTCTTCCTTCCTCTTCCAATAATCTATACTTTCCTCTCCACCAAGCTTCAGCATCGCCTGTCAGCATGAATGTTGCATAACCAACCCTTCTATTCTCTCTACAGTGAGTGAAAGAAAATATCTTCTCCATTTCTTGCAACCATTTCTCAGCACCCTCCGGATTAAAGTCACCACCAAACTGTGGTGGTTTTCCTTTCAGAAACGAGTTCAATCCTGTATCCTCATGCACCATTTCCCTTTGTTGTTGCTGAAAGAGTTGATGATCTCGAGTGATTTGCAGGATTTGAGCATTTTGTTGTGTTTGAACTAACACAGCTGCAGCAAGTTCACGAACATCTCGAGTGTCAGCTTGAGAGTTCGTTCCAGTTTGGGAATGATCTTCTCGTCCAATGGGAATGGTAGGTGCTCCTTCAGGAGTAACTTCATCACTCGCATTCCTACGTATACCTCTAGTAGTGCCTCTAGCAGCACTCCTACCACGCCTCGCACCTCTGACGTTCTGAACCATAACTTCCTGAAAAGGAATAGTTATTAGGTTCAATCATTCACAAGACATAAAGAACATAACAATTATGTATATTTATATCCCAATGAATGATTCATCGATAAGGATTTTTATCAAGTCTCCCACAGGCAAGGGATAATTGTGTCTAAAATGTTGAATTAATATCTTAAATATAACTAGAATTCAGGAAAACATAATCAACATTTAATGTATAAACAAAAATGTATCAATTTATTTAATAACAACGATTACAAAAATCGTGACCATGTCTCATTCAAAAACCTCTACTTGTAAACCAAGCTAAGACTAATAGTGGTAAAACTATAATTATCATTATTGCTACGAAATCTTTACCTAATTCTTCATGCTTGATGATACCAATAACAAACAAAATAATGACAAGAAGAGTGATGAATAAAAGAAAGGATTTAGCCATTTGAAAGGTATAGATAAATATTTAGGAATTGATATGAAAATAATGGATGGGTGTGAAGTATTTATAAAGTGAATTTTGTGAAGTGTCCGTTACGTTACCGTTGGGTTTGTGACCGTTGGGGAGGAAAAATAAAGTGTGCTAAATAAGTTTCCTAGACCATTATACTAGAAGGCTCTCAAGATGAAGACTCAATGCACAGAAGAAAAGTTATCATCCAGTTTGGAATCCAACTTGATACAGTCAGTATAATTCTAGACACTTACGGTCCGAGCTGAATCGACCAGCTCTGATACCATTAAATGAGACAGCCTATGTCCCATTAGTGGAATTCTAATGAAACCTTATAAAAATACAGAAAAATTTGAAATTTTTAAAGGACAATACTTAATTATTTAAAAACATACTGTTTCACATACATATGCTTCAAATATATTTTACAGAGTTTGACACCGTTAAGACTAGCGGCCTTGCCACATAGATAAAACATAAAATAAAAGTACAGAAAGGAAACCAAAAAGAAAGCATACCAAAAGGGACCTCCTAAGTCCAACAAGACTGACACTTATACTGACTGTAGTAGTAGGGATGTGATTAGCGTTTGACAAAACACTAACAGCTCCCAATCTAGATGTTATAGTAACACATCTCCACGTCACTTCATATCCTTTCCTTCTGAGTTGTCGGGAAGTACGCAAGATTCGAGCTCATCGTCTGATCGTCATAAAATAATCCAAAATGCAAAACAAAAATGACACAGGGCTAAGATTCATGTACAAGTTTAAAAGTGGGAATGAATGTGTAAAATAATAATATATATGGAAACCATATTTATACAAACAAGCGTATCTTATACCCACAATTACATATACTTTATTTATTCTAATGCATCCCTGAACTATATGCTGACTCAGGCCACTAAACGCTGTCAATGATATCTATCCCATTTACCAAGATCAGATATCACTAGACCACATGCCACCAACGTACTCCCAATTACCAAGAGCTACGCCACCTAACTTCACATGGAGCCTAGGTGTTATAAGTCGATCGTCCCTGAGAATTCAGGCCAAGAACCTTGTCTTACCTAGCATGCATAGATAATAATCCCCGTCGGGATTGCAGGCGACTGATCAACCTCGTGCGTCCCATACCGCACGGCGGTGGACTTACACATTCCTTAATGCAAGTCTATATGATCACTCACTCATCTTGTGGCAACTCTTAGCCATAAGTATTAAGTTAATAATGGGGAATTATCGTATCAACTTTTCAAGTTATACTTATTATCTAGATACTTAGGTTGAGTACCAAATCCATCCAATGTCTTGCCATATTTGATCTTTGTCCTTACATAATAAGTTCAGTTTGTATAATGGGTAATTGTATGGTTAACTTCCCAGGTAAGAGAGGTGGACTGTAAACGGCATAGTCGACCAAGTCTTTCCTTAGCCAGAACCCAACCAAATATAACTACTCATTGTATCCAACTTTCCTTATGTTAATGGGGATCAATTACTTAATATCTAGCAATGTTTTTCTCTCATTAACCGATTATTTCCTTAATCTATCAATCACAATCATTCAAGTATAAATAAAATAAACAATTATAAAATTAACCGAATAATGCAAGCACAATACAATACCAAATTGTCAAAGATTATTCCTATGATAATTAATTAAGGCCGGCGTAACCTCGCCTAGTGATTTGTGAAAATCATTATTTGAGAATAGGCTCTCCTTAATTATTTATCGCTAGTAGGGCTTAGGTCACCACTACACACATATATATTAAGTTATTTTACGCTAACCGTCCCAATCGTATACGAAATCTTGCCCCCACCTTTTGTTGAGTGTTGTTGAAAGTCCACAAGTGTTGTCTTCGATCTTTGCCAAGAACCTAATTTACGATAACCGTTGGATTGTACGAAATTTATGAAATAATTAGAATATAATTTATGGTTAATTGAACATAATCCCGTTATAACTTGAAATATTTATTTATTTAAATATATCATAATAACCTCCAAAATAATTATTAAATTCAAATATAAATTATATTATACCTCCTTTTGAATTTGTTTGTTTTAGAAAATTGTCAAGAGTATATTTCTAATAACATTTAAATTATAATAAAATTTGGGCATTATAACGACTTAAAATGGTAAAATTTATTTTGGACTTTATAAGTTCAATATATCGACGTCTGAACGGAATTTGCATAGAAAATTTAAAATAACCTTTATATAAATAACATAATTAAAATAATATAATTAAAATAAAATGGACATTATAACGGCTTACCGATTACTTATGAAAATGATTTGGGCAGAACTTTGACGTATAAAACTCCCTTGAAACTTTAGAAGAACTTTTACCACAAAATACTCTAAAGGTTACGAACCGATATCGTGGGAACTTCGATAACTAAAACTAATATTGCTATATGAAGAAATTAGAGAAGGAAAGAAGTAAAGAAGTAAGAAAGATGATTTGTGAATGAATGAATGAAAATGGGGTGGAAGAGACCCCTATTTATACTAGTTGTAAAATGTTAAAATAACATAATTTATCATCTTTTGCCCATACCTTCCAACTTTTCAACTCTTGCTAGTAAATATGTCTCTATCAAATATTTACTAATCTTTCATCAATAGTGCTTTAGGTGTTCTAGTATGACTTTGTGAAAATAATTTATGACAAAGGTATGGGAGCTTGATTTCATGACATAATATTATGTAGGATATTAATAGAAAATGAGATATATATTTCTTTTATAAAAAGTAAAATGTTAATAATATTAATAATAATAAAAATAGTAAAAAGGATAGTTATTTGATATTTTTATTGTCTTAAGATTATTTTATTTATTAATTGGTTTATAGAGTAAAATGATAATATTCAAATAAAATAAAATCAATTAATAATAACAAAACAAGAACAACAATAATGATAATAATAATATGAATAATTAATTAACTTAAAGTTAAGGGTTTTAAGTACCAATTTAAATTTCAAAGTTTAGTTTATAAAATGAAACGATGATATTCAAATTGAAGAATAAAAGTAATAAATATAAAAAGTAATTAATTAATAAATTAATTATTATAAGTGTTAGTTTCAACATTTAATTTTTAATAACTAGCATTGTTAAAATCTCAAATCTAACTAGATATATTATTTAGTGTATGGAAAAATTAGGATGTTACATAGGACACCCCTAGAACTTTCCCCTCTGTGTGCGTAGTTAGGTTTAGATATTTTCCCCATAGTTTGGACCCCTGGTTCCCAACTCCTAAAGGGGGTCCTATAGGATTTTATTTGGAATTTTTAGGATTAGTTTACTATTTTTAGTGTATTTTACACTTTAGGTCACCCTTGTATGGCTTTCACCCTAATACTTGTGCTAGTCTGATTCTATTTGGAATTTTGTGTATTGTTTGAGTACCCAATCTTCATGTATCCATGTCATGCACATAATAAGGCACTTGTATGTTTAATTTTGAGACTTAATCATGTTCATCACTTGTTTAGTTTAGGCATCCTTTAGGATCTCTTTTTAGGGTTTTCTTTTCATGTGTATATGATGAATGATCCTTCTCTTTTGCATGATTTTCTTGTCATCTCTTGTGCATTCCTCTCCAATTATGTTATGTACATTCTTCTCTCACTTCTCTTTTGGTTTGTGATTCACTTCATGTTCAATTTAGATGCCTTAGGGCATTGTATGCACTTGCTTGATGTATGTTTTGCACTTTTTCTTGTTCGCATTTAAAGGTCGAGATGAGCTTGTGGAGGTTTTTACCCCACACAATATCCTCCCTTGCTTGTGTGTTATCTCTTTGTGTATCTCTTGTTTGCATTAAAGGTTGCGGTGCCCTCCTTTTGCTTGTAATGTTGCATTGCATATGCATTCATTCATATTCATCTTTCATGTCTTATATCATATTGTTTCTCTCTTCTTTGCTTGCCATGCTCCCTTAGGAATTCTCACTGTGTTGCAGTGAGAATCGTAATACCAAGCTATTGATTAACTTGAATCTTTAATTCATAAATTCACAACTGGACTTTAATTTATCCAAAGGAAAGTTCTAAAGAAAGAAAGAACCTTTTGCGCGATGTAACAACAACGCTAAGAGATTCAGGGATCGGGGGTTGGTTATGCATAGGGTAGGTATTTCACATCCTAAACATCTGTAGTACTCTACAGGAACCTTTTGTTTGTTTGTATGCTAAGTTTCTAAGCGTTTGCTATGGATTGGGATTGGTGTAGGTTAAAACCTAAAGATATATACACTAAGTTTGCTCGCAAAGATATCGCGTCTTCTGCCTACGTATTCTAACTAGGATAGAATCAGAGCAATCATAGTTCACCTCACTAGGGTTGAAGAACACTTGATTATGATCAAGGTTCAAAGGGGAACAAACATTATAATGCTTGTGTAGAGTTTAAGGAAACTCTCTAGATCTAAGTTGAACACTCAAGAAAGGGGAGTAAGAAACCATTTCCATGATTCTTACATAGAGTTAACAAACTCTATCCTAAGTTCTAATTGAAAGAGCACTCCTAACAAGGGGTAGGCTTCTTAGACTTAAGCAAAGTCTAAAGGACAGATTCTAACTTAACTAAGTGTATGAATGACTTAACAAAGTCAAGGGGGGAGATGAGCTATCTATGACCCAAAGGTCAACAGAGAGACTTTCCTTTGGAAGGATAGAAGGGGAGGCAACTTGGATGAGAACTAAAGAGTTCCATCACTTGGGGAAACTAAACTTAACAAAGCATGAACATCAAACAAACATGATGAGTACAAGAAACATGGTTACAACCAAGCCCATACAAGAATGTTACAACAAGCAAAGATTTCAAATAGGATGAATGGTTACAACCAAAGCATGCAAGCGTATGATAATAGGCAAGCAAAGATGAGTTCTTACAAGACTCAATGAAAGATAAAGACTTAAGCATATCTTGACAAAGATGAAGGTAACGACCAATGCAAATAAGTCAAACATCATGGGGATATTACATGGAAATCAAATGAATCAAACATGATGAATATATAAGAGGTATGGTTACAACCTCAAGGGAATCAATCACAAACAAAACTTAGAAGATAATTCAAGCATGGCTTAAGAGAAGTTTCAACAAGAGGCAAGGTAAATAACCTTAAGGATAAGCAACTTTCAAGTGGAAAAAAGGTATCACAAACATGAACATCTTTGAAATATTTTCTCATTAAGTGAAACTAGACAACATTAAGAGCATTTTGCAAAAAGAATGGATTAAAAATAATGAAGCATGAGAAAGTTATGAAGTTTTGAATTTTGTGAAGAAATCATAAAAGAAAACAAGTATTGAACCCACGGTCTCATGCTCACCAGCACAAAACATAACCACTCAGCCAACATACACGCATGTACAAACAGATGGAAATGAAGAAGAAAATAATCAATCATGGCAAACAAAATAAAATAGCAAAAAGTTGTCCCATTCAGGGATCGAACACAGGACAAGCATGAAACAAGGTATAACGCGCGCAGGTAACAATCACTGGGGTGGCAATACATCCGTGTATTAAGCCACCCCTAATAACTTATGTACTATAGGACGCGTATTTATGGGCAAAGATCATGGCAAGGCAAGCAAACATGGCCAAATGCGTGAAGATTCAAACTAGTTCAAAACTCCATCAATTTTTGCAAACTAAAAGCCTAACTTGTGTGAAATTTAACAAGGATCAAGATGGCAGTCTCAGTTTTCTCAGAAAATGCACATATTTTGAAATTCGCATGAACGTGCAGTTGTAGCTTTTGAAATGCATTTTGGAAGTTATGAATCAAAACTGATATGAACAAAATCAAAGAAAGCCATACACATGTTTCAAATATGCTACTCATGATTATGCTCAAAGAAAAAATCTCCAATCCATACTGAATCATGAAGTGACCATTCAGTTGCAACTTATGGAAGTAGTTTAGAACAAACTTTGTATCTAACCAAATATTAAAACAACAGTTCACAACATCATTGCTTATCAATCCACAATTTGTAACAGTCACTGAATACACACACACAAATGGTGATAGCTTCTTAAGTTTGAAAATGAGACTTGACATCAGAGGTTAACAAACCTCAAAGTGGCTTGGCAACCAACAATCATGAATAAAACACATACTGATCATCAGTATAGGCTCCAACAACTCTGAATCATTTCAACAGAAGTAATCCAAATCAACATGTTGACAGTTATAATGAGTTGATGAACTCAAAAGGGCTCTCTCAGAGCCACAACATTTTATAACAATGCTGATGAAGAAATAACAAACATGCCATATCATAACCATGTTAATCTTCAACCAAAGCAAAACACATCTGCATAATGATACAAAGAACACTAACACCAAATGATCAACATAATTCCATATGCTACACATCTACACAATGATACAAAGAACACTAACACAAAATGATCAACAGAAATGCCATATGCTACACATCTACACAATGATACAAAGAACACTAACACAAAATGATAAACAGAAATGCCATATGCTACACATCTGCATAATGATACTGAACAGTCAAAGTGAACATGCTGGCAGAGTTCTTATTGCTTCAAACAGTCATTTGATGAATCACTATGCCTTAGCCAAACATAATGTATAACCAACGCAAACTTGCCTAACACAGAAACAAACAGCAAAGGCTGATGTAGCCACAGGCAATAGCCATAAGTGGCTTAGAACCTTGCCTTGACAGTTAGAGTTTAACAAACTCAAACCAGAAATAACTCCTGGCAGGACCAAAACAAACTTCTAAGCATAACCATGTTCGCACCCTTAACAGGTTTGCCATAACAAAACCAGAACACACTTCTAATGAGAATTTGCAACTCTAAGGCAACAGCAAGAACAACATAAACACTAAGGAGTCAGTAGCAACAAGGCAATCAGCTCTTGGTATTCCAATCAATGTTTTATTGATGGATTCCAATCACAGCTTCAACAAATGATCTCCTCCAAGATCAACCAGCATACATAAACACTGAAAATGGCATTGTTGATCCTCAAAGGTTTAGGTATATTTCAACACACCTTGTATGAGTCATTTCAACCTCACTAATACCAAACAAAACCTAGCACAATGCCCTAAGGGCAGACATGACATTTTAAAACAGGTGAGATGCATAAAGAGATCAGAGCATGAAACATTAGCAAAAACAGTTGTGCACACATTACAATCATAGTATATGCAAAGTCTTTACATAAAGATATATAAACAAGGAAACATGTTTGAGAATGGCATATTATACATCTTGCATTGCCCTATACTTGTACTAACAGCAACAACAACAATAAGCCCAATGGAAAAATCTTAGCACTCAAATCCAACTCCAACCATGACAGTTGTGAACCAAAATCTCCTAGAGTTCAAACATGACTTAGGTGCAAAGATACATCATGAAATGGTTAACAAACAATTTAGACATAACAATGATCAAAGCAAACAACAAAACTGGCAGATTTGCATATAAACTATATTTTGCAATTAAACACCAAGCATGTCCAATATGTTCTTGACATAAATGAAAGGGATGGTAACTACCAACCTCTTGTAGACCTCCACACAAGCTTGTTGCAATATGGAATGCCTTGAGAAAACTCCAGCTGCTGTCCAAATCTGCTTTGATGAAAACAACCCTTGCTTGCACTTGAAGGAACTTGTGACAAATCTCAAAATAAATGAGGATGAGGTTGTTTTATGTTATGGACAATTGATACATCATATATCAAAGGTGTATGGAGGGTTAGGATGATGAAAACAGGTCTGGACAGAGATTTGCTTGATTTTGTGTGTGAGGTCAAACTTGCTTGGTTTGAAAGTTGACTTTTGGGAGAATGGAGTTTTTGAGTGGTTTAAGAGTATGAAAACCTTCCACACATCATTTGTGGATTGTGAAGATGGTTTTTGAAGGATTGGAGTGTGTGGAAATGGATTTGGGAAGCCAACTGCCCAAGGTAGATTTTGATGAAACTTGGAATTTTGAAAATGAGGCAAGCAAGAAAGGAAAGAGAGCTGTGGTTTCCTCTTGGTTCCAAGAGTGCTCTGGTGTAAGGAGTAACATAGAGGGAGCCTCTATTTATAGGAAAATGAAGGGTGATGACTGATTTGAAACTTGGCACTTTTGGAGGGAGTTTGAAAAAGTAACTTGTTTGATATTTTGATGCAGCTGCAAAATCAGATCTTTGGCTCAGCTGATGCATTGCTCAAGTGGTATGAATGACATAATAGTGATTGGAGTGGCTAGGCAGTAGGAGGGCTGTTTGCTGCAAGTGTGCCATAAAGTTTCTCTTTCTTCCCTTTTCTTGAATTAAAATAATCCCACTTGCCTCCAAGTTGCAAGACTTGCTAAACCTCCTTATTTTCTGCATTTCTTCTCTTAAAATCCTCTAAATATCACATAGAAATAAGATCCAAGGGCTGAGAATAGCTCAAGTGGTCAAAGGATGAGTTTGTGATAAATTGAAAGGGTGGGACTCAAGTGTTGAAACATCATCTTGTTGAATTCATAACTCTCAGCTCATAAGGGCTATGGAGGAGTTCTAATACATTTTGGAAAGCCCTCATGTAGCTCTACAACTTTCATGTTTTCATGAGTTTCAGATTCCCAAAAGAACTTGGCCAAAAAACCTCTCAAAGTTGCTGAAAAACAAGCCTAAACGTGAAATAACTTAGAATTTTTCTAAGTTACTTTTCCCTCTTGTAATGAATTTGGTCATAACTCCAAATTTATGCATTTTCTGCTCATGGACCACTTTGGGACTTTTGTAGTACTTGTTAAGAGCGTTCCAATGAGCTTTGAACCAACTCAATTGGATGTGTGGTTAAGGAGTTATGGTCTTGCCCCTTTCAAAACCCTAATTCCCGACTTTTGCGATTACTCCCCAATCCTTGATCCGATGGTCATGAAACTTCATGGGTAGGTGCAATATGTCATTAGGAACATTTTTGATTCATATCTTGAGGTCAAATTCCTTATGAGTAAAGAGTTGACTTTTCGGTCAACCGAACGATTGATCGATGACTACCGAGTCGACTGTTGATGCTCTGGGTCTTTTGAGGCCTTGAAACTTATTGAGTAGACTTTACCAAGCCATATGGAAATTATGGACCATGATCCCACCATTGTAACACCTTTTAAATCAAAATTCAAACCACAATTGACTTTTCTTGCTCGAAAACCCTAATCGGGTATCCTAAACTGCTATGTTCTTGATTCTTGGGTGAAAACCTCAAATTGGATTCATACTTGATCCAATGGAATATATTTTATGATGTGGAGACTTATCTCAAGGAGAACCAATCTAAAACGTTGACTGATTAACCCTCGAAACCTCGAAACCTCGATTTCGGCTGTACGGAACCCTGATTCCTGTATCTTAACAAATACAAGCTTGAAACAGGTCAAGGTTAGATAATCAAATGAACATGATCCTAAAATGATGATAAAAATATAAGGGGTCAAAATTTGGGGTATGACAGATAGTGATGATAGACTTTTAGGTTGAATCCTTTGCATGATAACAAATAAGATATAATTCCCTTCTTAATCCTAACCTTAGGACCATGATGCATGACGACTTTAGGGTTTGAGTTTAATTTCCCCTTAGTATGCCCTTTCTCTTTCTCATCTCAAAAATATTCCAAAATAATTAATAAAGGCTAAAGCATATTGTACATTACGAGCCTTAAGAACTTGGGAAATAGTGATTGGGGGGCCTCCTCTCAATTGCTTAGAGTGTTCAGTGTATGTGCTTTGGACGATATGTGACGCATTCGTTTCTGTCATAGTCTCTAGTGCAATATGAATTACAAACATTCATCCAAAAACACTTCTCTAATAAAAGACAAAAATAAATGATCAAACTCATTTTGTCCCTGGGGACCCCCTAATCAAGGAAAACATTTTCATAAACAAGAGTGTTGTTAACTCTTAGTTCTACCGCAAACGATAACGCCTAAGTCTCCAATGGTTGAGCTGCATACACCAAGCTGCTGGAACTATTTGTTAGCCCTGCTCGGGTAAAAAACATGTGAACAAACCGGTGTTCTTATTTTCCCGAACCATGTTTGCTCTGATCTCTCATATTTGTTGAGAGTACGTAGGCACAAGATGCGATGTCTTGGCGAGCAACCTTTCCCCCCTTTTCACCCGTAGTTAGCCGAACTACATTGACTCTGACTTTCCCATTGCACGAGGGAATACGTAGGCCCGGAGTTGCGATGCTCTGTAGAGTCACTTTTCTTTTCTTTTGTCCCAGACCTTTAGTTAGATAGTTTAAACACACCCTTCTAGATAGACAACCAAGCGTGGATCCCGTTGAGTACGACGGACGTGAGGGGTGCTAATACCTTCCCCTTGCGTAACCGACTCCCGAACTCGAGATTTGGTTGCGATGACCGATCTTATCCATTTTCGTCAGGTTTTCTCTACTCGTTGGGATAAATAACGAACGGTGGCGACTCTTCTGTCATTGCCGGCACCTTTTTTCGCAGTAGCGACAGCTGGCGACTCTGTTGTGGACCTTTTCCTAGTGGTGGTCTCGCCTCGCTTTGTTTCCTGGCTGTCTGGGCTCCCCAGCCCTTGGCGACTCTGCTAGGGACTCCAACGGTTCCCTATATGAGTCAATCCTAGCGCTTGTTTGCTTATCTCTTGGGTGTATGTATATACGTGTTGTACTTTATTTACTTCCGCACTTTATGTTCCCGCATTTATTTTCAGCATTATATATCATTATTGTTGTGCTTTGGGGAGGGAGTTCTATTGAGTGATAAGCCAGACCCAGGCTTGAGTACAAACCTAGCATTAGAGAGGAAATTAGTGACGGACCTGTATGTTTCAGCATGCATTAGTCCCCACGAAATTCGCGTTCAGACGAGGTTTTCTATGAAGGTATCCTATCCTGTACATTAGTCGGGAGGGGGTATTAGATCAGGACACTGTCGACTCTGGAGACCGATCATTTGTGATTCAGCTAAGTGAGGCCTCTTCGGGAGATGATGATGCCAAACCATAAATGGTGAACGTATCATCATTTCTTAAAAGTCTGTGACGCTGATGAATGCATAGGATGCCGAACAGTATCAGTGGAACAGGTCCATACCTGAGAGAGGGGTTGGGTTATGCAAGAAAATTTTACCTTTAGATTATCCGGTTTTCTCTATAGTTTGAATCTGAGTTATTGATATCAGTGGCTCCTATTATTAGGGCAGTGATATGTTCTTGTTAAAGCGAAGCGCCAGTTCTTCTCAAGCTACAACACAACAATCTTGATTCCCTGTTTGTTGCATTAGCATTTTTGCATTGCATTGTATTTGCATTTAATTTTTGCATATCCATCCGCCGAAACAGGGAGCTCACCCGTCTTTTGCCAACCCGTAGTTGATTTCCCGACATTCGCATTGGACTTAAAGTAGCTTCTGGAAGGATCATGAACTCAGGAGAGCAGAATATGGTTGTTACTAGGGCAGAGTTTGAATTGATGAAGGATCAGTTGGGTAAGCTCATGGATGCCATAACAACTATGACTAGAGGAGAGGCCAACATTCAGAGGACTCCAGTGAACAACGTTGCTCAAGCTCAGCCTATGCAGATTCCCGTTAGAGATAGAGATTCATCTTCTCTTCATGACTCGGACTATCAAAATTTCACTTTCCCTGTGCCAGATTCTCAGAGGGCTGTTCCAAAAGATAATGCTGAAGACCCCTTAGACTGTTGAATTTATGAGAAAATGTCAGCTGTTGGAGGAAAAACTTGATACCCTAATGAGTCAGGATACTCTCAATCTGAATTCTTCAAGCATGTGTTTGGTGTTAGGCCTTGTGATGCCTCCGAAGTTTAAGATACCGAATTTTGAGAAATTCAAAGGGGATAGTTGTCCAAAGCAACATTTGGTGATGTTCTGTAGGAGAATGACTTCGTATGTCCACAATGACAAGCTCATGATTCACTACTTTCAGGACTGTCTGAGTGGGGCATCGTTAAGTTGGTATATGCAGTTGGAAAGTGATTGCATCAGATCATGGTCAGATTTCGCCAATGCCTTCGTGAAGCAGTACAACTACAATCTTGATATGGCTCCTAGCCGCACGCAGTTGCAAGAATCATCTCAAGCGGACAAGGAATCCTTCAGAGGGTATGTGCAGAGATGAAGAGAATTCACAGCTCGTGTTCAACCCCCACTTTTGGACAAAGAGTTGATTGACATATTCTTGGGTACTCTGAAAGGACATTACTTTGACCAGTTGATCGGTGGTAGAACGTTGAACTTTGCTGACTTAGTGATAACAGGGGAACGTCTTGAGAGCGGACTCAAGATAGGAAATATTCGAGACATCCCCTATATCTCATTTAATGAAAATGAATCAGTTGTCGATTCTCAAAAAGAATGGGAGAAATGTCACCCCAGGATCTTGAGTACCTCAGGTTCAGTTTTCAGACGCCTCGAGCCTTCAAAGACAACAGTCATATCTTCAGCAGCCGTGTCAGCACGCCCGACGAAGACCAAGGAAGCCAGAAAGACAGTTTACTCAGTTACCGGTATCGTACAGCCAGTTGTTACCGGATTTGATCAAAGGTGGATTAATAGTGCCGAAGAAGATTAATCTCGTGATTTCTCCGTATCCGCCAGGTTTTGATGTCAACGCCGGCTGTGAGTACCATGCTGGGGCACAAGGGCATTCAACTGAGGACTATAAGGTGCTTAAAAGCCAAGTTCAGACTTTGCTGGATTCCGACAAGTTCTCAATCACGCCTCAAGGTATTCAGATCAATGATCTTCCTTCATCCGGCCAGGTGGGTGTATCAGTTCATGTTATGGAGGAATTCACTGAGAGTGGTTGTTCAGAAGAGTATCAAACTGAAGACTCATTTGAGGATTGTATCCCTGTGTAGTTTTTGTTCATTGCAGTATGCTGACCATCACCAGGCTTGTTGGCTGAGGTCACTATGTTTGTACTTGGTTACTCCTGTACGATGCATATGTGTGTGATGGTTATCCCTATGCTTGGATCTTGGGTTTCCTATTGCCTCGTTGCTATTTTGAAATTTCCCTGTTGCATACATACGTATTTGCATTCTGCATGACAGTTTTTGCATAACAGGTACCTCAGAGCCAATGATCTTGCTACATGTACTCCGTTGAGTTGTTGCAGGATATACGATCAGATGAGTCACAGGAATCAACCCAGAGCTATGGAGCAAGTTCAAGCAGAGCTGAAGGAAGTCCAAGGCCAGATGAGGCAGTTCATCATGAACATGCAAGCGTTACGCTTGGATCAGGAGATGCTCAGAGAGGAAAACTAGTAGTTGAAAACTCAGGTGGGCTTGATCATGGAAGTGATAAGGCATGTGCTCAGAAAAGAAGGTGATCAAGTGCTCGAAGCTGCGGCCAAAATGCTTGCTCCAGTTTTGTTTGTGGAACCTATACCAAGGAATGACAGGCCTAAGAGATCCTCTGCACAACTTAGGGCTCACGACTTTTCCCTTCAACAACTACCTCCTGTTCCTCAAGGCAATCCCAGGATTAGGAGATATGGTTAAAGGACGAAACCGCTCGACAGAATCTTCGATCAGATCCCTTTCACACATGCTCAGCTGGTGCAACTCTTGTTCCAGTTTCATTTGGTTAAAACGCGGACTTTGTCTCCATTGACTGGTGAGCCACCACCAAAATATAATGTCAATGCCCATTACGATTTCCACTCTGGAGAACAGAGGCACGACATCGCGAACTGTAAAACTTTTAAGCATAAAGTTCAGGACCTAATTGATTCGAAGGCAATTAAATTCACGGCGGGCGGCATGAATGTGTCAGGCGAATTTATTCCATATCATGCAAAGGAGGTGGATGTTCCCATTCCCTCACCTAAAGCTGCAGTGGGTCATGAGTAAATCCTATAGTCTTTGGTGTCTGAATCCCCTGCCCACAGCTGCTGCCTGTTCCTGGGTCAAGCTTAAGGATGAAAGCGCCTGAACAAAGAGAGTCCTCAATAGTTCAGACCCCGTCTCCAGATGTTTCTAATGTTCATAGTCCACGACCTTTTAGATCTTTGCAGCAAAACTATCAGTGCCGGAATCAGAGCAGGCCGTACAACAACCTGAAGAGAAGGAAGGCTCCTCTTCGTCCAGTTAACGTACAGTCAGTTGCTGCCGCATCTAATTCGGAACTCTTTGGTGGAGCCCAAGACTCTAAAACTGGTGCGAAAGCCGTACCCTCCCGGATATGATCCCAATGCTCAATGTGGATATCCTGGAGGATCCGTAGGGCACTCAACTGAGGATCGTGAGGCTTTTCAAGCCAAGGTGCAACAGTTGATGGACAGAAGGTACATATCCTTTCTAGGAGGAAGGTTGGTCATACACGCCAATCGCTTATCTGTTTGAGTTTGAAGACTTCAAAGGGTCACATCCCCAGCAGCGAATCAGTGTGAAATCCCAGTTCCCCGAAGCTGGCTATTTTCGTTTTGTCCTGTTATGTCTTTGCATTTGTAGTTTCTTTCCTGTCTATATGCAAATTTCGTTTGTAAAACTTGTTGTTTTCCATTGATATTGATAATGAAATAAATATGCATGTTTTGATTAAATCCATTCGTATTCACTCTATTGCTTTCATTTATTTCAAACGCTTGTTTAAGTGGAATCTGGGGAGGATGACGAAATTGAAAGACGCGCAAGCTTCCGATTGTATGCTTTTGAATAAAACCTGTTGATGATGTACATGCATTGTTTCAAATCCATAAACACCAGAGATATAAGGAGGATAATCCCTTGTCAAACCCCTTTGAGCCTAGTAGTAGGAGTTTCTTTCTGAAAACGAAAAAACCCTCAATCATAACCCGGGGCAGGGTAGGTGTCAGTTAATTTGGCCGAGTGTCCAAGTTGCAAAAGGAGTGTTCCCGTCGAGGATAAATCACACCTGTACAGGTCGTACCTAAAAAACTACAGTGGTTATCCATTACCGACCAAGGAGTGAAACAGTCACAATCCCTTTAACAAGTCAGACAAGTCGGTGTCACATGATTTGTTCTCGAAAAAGAATTAAAAGAACATAAAAAGAAAATGGAAAAAGCCCGCTAAGTTGAGTCTTGAAAACAGGTGACTTAGGCAAAAAAATTAGGGCGTCCCGCTGGACTTCAAAATCAGAAGAAACTCAAAGAAGTTAGTCCAGGAAAAAATTAGGGAAAAGCAAAAAGGATTACAAAAGAAAAATCCTCGAAAAACAAGTCGTGTGACTCGAGGTACTAAAAGACGAAAAGCGAGTGGATGTCACTCCAAAAACTTGTGGTTTCCTGAACTATCACTCCTGTCCTTCAACTTCTGAGAGGTGAGCGCTCATATTGAATTGGATGAACGTAGGATTGGAGAATATCACGGAGAATGGGTGGGTTAAAATAAATTTTGAGCCTTTATCCTTTCTTTGTAAACCGCGAACCTAACCACGTTACAACCTGAGAAAGTCCTAATTGAAGTAGGTTTATTTCGAAAGCATACTTTAGTATAGATTGCATCGAAACTGACTTCTAAAAGGATTCCTCTTATCGTGTTGGTGCTAATGTCGCCATTCTGATGAGTGATTCGTTCACTATATGTCACAATTTGTTTTTTCCAATGAACAGATTGGAATTTCAAAACTGTCATATGCATTGCGTTTAATATATCTTTTATGTAGAACAATTTGTTTTACTTGCGAGTAAGCGCTTGATAGCAGGAAAATTTTCACACTGGAAAGTTTGATCAGGATAGAATGCAGATTGCCTGAATACTCCGTCAAACCAGGGCAGGATATGTCAAATGAGCGTGGGAGTCAGCCATCCAGAAATCGATCAATCTGGGCCCGTCAGGTCGAGATTCGGTAAATCTCTCGTAGCCAGAGGTTCTACTCCACAAATCGGACAATCATGGACAGAGTCGTTGCAGGCCACCCTGAGAGCGCATAAGCTATTTCTTGCCCAAGGGGCAATTAATATGAAGCACCCCTTTGAGTTTTAAGATGCTGAGGCAGTTCATATCCAACCATAGGGGTACAGAGATTCAGGTTTCCTTTCGAGAAAGACGGCGCAGAAATCCCACAGGCTGGGGAAAATATGGAAGTAGAAGGATGTGTCATATCTGTATCATCAGAGCTACTCAAGGCTATTTGAGCAAGTTCGATCAACTTTCAAGTTCAAGACGAATGTCAGGTAGTCGTGCTACTATCCCTCGACCCTTCAACCAAAAACTTTTGAATTCAGACAGGATATTTTCCAGTGTCAATCGTATCTGACCCTTCACGGATAACCTAAAGTCCAATTCCTATTGGCAATCATTAGGAAGCCCAATCCATATTGGCGCATTATTCCAAAATCCAATTTCCATTGGTACGCAGGAAGACTTCGTCTGTTTTCCCCAGTAAAGTCCAATTATACTTGCAGATCCGGTTATTCCCTAGCTATGTTGGCTTCGTCTTCAGCATTTATTTTGCTGAAGCGGTTTTGTTGAATCCATCTTTCCCGGCAGCCCGAGCCTGAATTTGCATCTTTGGATATAGTTATCATATTTGCATTTCATCCTAAAATGCATAGCATTTCCATTTCATATGGAGCATTACGCCATAGAAAATTCAAACATATGCATACGAAGCATAAGCCAATTTTCTATCAGCCTTCCGTGGAAATTGGAATCACTCTTCAATCAATACAGGGGCATTTATCCAACAGCTTTGTTCACACATCTCATCGGTTTACTCGGGTTTTAGATCATACGTCGGTTATGCTTTGTCCATCAGTCCTCTGATGACGACAGATTTTCTTTCCGCCAATTCCTATTGACGATGTGTTTCTCCAAGCAGATTTTCTTTCCGCCAAATCCTATTGACGATGTGTTCCTCCAGCAGGTTTTCTCTCCTTCTATCCTTAGACGATGCAAGATTTGGATATGGTTTTCTCTCTGTCTATCCTTAGACGATGTGAGTTTCAGAATGATTTTCTGCTTGTTTAGCATTCAACGATACGAATTTCTGGCATGGTTTTCTTTCCGTCTATCATTAGATGATGTGAATATTGGGTGTCTTTCCGTCTACCTTTAGACGATGTGAGTATTGATTTTATTTCTGTCTATCCTTAGACAATGTGAATGTTGTGGTGTCTTTCCGTCTACCTTTAGATGATGTGAGTATTGGGTGTCTTTCCGTCTATCATTAGACGATCTGAGTATTGATTTTTTTTCTGTCTATCCTTAGACAATGTGAATGTTTTAGTGTCTTTCCGTCTATCATTAGACGATGTGAGTATTGGGTGTCTTTCCGTCTATCATTAGACGATGTGAGTATTGATTTTCTTTCTGTCTGCCCTTAGACAACGTGGACATTTTGGTGTCTTTCCGTCTATCATTAAACGATGTGAGTATTGATTTTCTTCCTGTCTACTATTAGATGATGTGAGTATTGATTTTCTTCCTGTCTACTATTAGATGATGTGAAGTTACCAACTGCGTGTTGATCTGGCATTTGGTTTTGATGTCTGTGGCGTTACACAGATGACTGACAGTGAAGTCAGGTATTCTTTATCAGATGACCAGTCAGCTTGTTGCCGTTGCAACTGTATTCAGTTTTTTGGAGATTCTTTTACCACCAATCAAAGTTGCAGTTTATTTTTGCGGTTGGAAAATTTCCGGGTTTCTTTAGTATTCAACCGTCTTTTACCTTGATTGTCTGAACGCCGTTCGCTTCTCACCCAGTCAGGTCCAAGTCATTTTAATAGGGGCAACTGTAGAACCCTAAAATTTGCCCAACCTTTTTGTTTAATTGGCTTTTGATTCATTGCATTTCATAGCATTAGCATTTGCATACCATTGTCCATTTGCAGGGCATTAAGAGAGGTGTGCCTAGCATGAGGAGGTTATCTAGTTTCCAAGCCTAAGCAAGAGGTTGTATTGAAGCTATCAAGTTCTTATCCTCATCAGAAAATTGTCAAAGCTCATTGAAGGAGTGGATGGTTAAGATTGGTTGTATCTCCTATCTTGGGGGTCAATTGAACGGCATGAGATGATATTGAGTCCATGGTTATGGATGGGGAGCATTGTATAATCCCATTGGATGTCTTGAGGGTCATTGAGGGGTTTGTGCAAGTCATTATATCAAGTATAAGGAGCCACAGTCAAAGGTGGTGCGGTTAGGGTTTTCATCTGGTCAACCCTGAGTCAACTGTGCAATTAAAGGAGATTAAGACTCAATTCCAAGTCTTTATGATCATGGAATATTATGTTGAGATATGTCATATATCATTTCAAGATCAATTCATCAATAATCAAGAGTGTGAGAAGTTGTTAAGCTAGGGTTTCTAAGCTTGTTAGTGTAAAATCCCATGTTTAGTGCCTAACTTCAAGACCACATCACTCAAGATACAAGTTTCATCTCATCTTGACTCCAACATGGGACTTGCAGAACATGTTCTTAGCTTTCGTTTGAGTACTAGAAGTCATTCATCTGATTTCTAGAACTCAAGTTATGAAGCTGACAAGTTACAGGTCATCAGATGAATGTGATTTTGGTCCACCAAAGTCAACCAACTTCCAAAACATTTTTGACCTAGAAGGATGTTTCTCCTCACTTTTGCCCAAACATGAAAGTTTTTCCTTATGATCTTAGCTTTCCAAAAAGTACTAGATGTCTTTCATATGATTTGTGGAGCTCAAGATATGAAGCTTGCAAGCCAGGGGTATTATGGGAAACTTTGATTATACGTCACTTTTGATTATGTATCAATTTCACAACTTTGCACATCTCAAATGAAAATTTTGCCAACATCAAACTTGCTCCAAATGGGGTCATTTTCATCAACAAACCTCAACCTATCATTGGATTGGCTTGGATTGAAGGATTGGTGGAGGAAATTGTCATGAAAAAGCATTAAAAGCCATAAAATCAAATAAATTCATTTGAACCAATTTTTATCAAGTTGGTGCATTTTTTGAGTCCTTTTGACATTCTAAACATGATGACAAAATCAGAATTGAGATTTGAGGTCCAAAACCATGCCAATTTCATGCTTGCTTCAAGTGAAAGTAACATAATCAAATCACACCATAGGATTAAATTAAGGGTGCAATTCTATCCCTTGGATCAAAATAAAGTGTATGCAAGCTACCTGAACCAAAAGCCAAGCCATTTCAGCTCTATTTTCATGCGTGTAATGTAGGTTCAAGCCAAGAAATTTTGGATTTCAATTGGACTTCTATGGGCTTGGATTGGGCTTTCTTTGTATCTGGATCCATCACATATAATCTCAGCATCATGTACAAGCTCTCAGAATGGATTTTTGATCAAGAATTGAAGAGAAAGCAGTTACAAAAAGTGGAGAAGAATTGAAAATCGAATTTGGTAATTGAAGTAGTTTTAAGCCAAATCAAGGTCTCCAACACTTCCATTGAAGATCAAGGAACGATTCTGGTTTATTTTCATCAAGCTTCATCAAGAATTGAAGGTCCAACGGAGCTATTCCGTTAGGTAACTAACTTTTCCAAATTACACTTTGTTCATGTAGCAATTCAATGTTATTGTTGCACATTCATGCTCCCCTAAGTGTATAGATGGATTCTGGATTAGTCTAAGCTTTGTTTGTGTCTATTCTTGATTCGACCTTGATCATATATGGCTTCGTTTTGGCTTAATTATAGGAGATAATTGAAAATAAACCATGGATTCTCGATGTACTAAGCAAGGCGAGTAGAATGGTATAGGAAAATGTTAGTTTTGGTGAGGTCTTTAGAGCTGCTACAGTAGGGCCCTACCAGAGAAGAAGATCGGAGCCGCCGTGCTCCGACGTCTGGTAATCTCTGTCCAACCATGTTTAAAACTCCAGCGCCTGCGTGTCCAGAACAGTCTCTGTCTAGTCTATGCACAAGACGAGGGGATTCAGGGCATTCATACTTTAAACAAGATGCAGCTACATCATCTAAACTCCATTTGATATCAATGCCACCCTGTACTGGCATTCCGGGAGGTTTGTTGAGGACAAGAATCTCAGCATCCTTGTAGATAACAAGAGCACTCATAAAATTGATTTGTTTGGAAGTGAGAGTCGGAGTGAGGGGAGAGTCCAGACGTTTGGGAGGTGCAGGAGTTTGTTGTTTGACAGAATGTGGAAGAAATATACGATCTCCGGCGTTCAAGGTATCCTTAGGAGTCACCTTTTTGAATTTATGATCTTGCTCTTGTTCTTGTGGTGGAAGCATTCGAACTTGCTTGAGACGAAAGAGTTTGTGGACAAGGGTTTTGGGTAGTTGGGGGCAGCAACGTGTAACCCATTTGAGGGCAGTAGTGGAAGTGGAGGAAGAGAGTTGGTTGGAGCAAGTGTTGACGCTGGTGGTATTCACAGGTGGAAGTGTAAGCCATTTCGAATCTTCGACGGAGAAATGACAGTGACGAGTCAAAGACCTCAGGGCGAGTCGGACAGACATGTAGGGAGCTGTGGCAACGGCGTGAGCGTCGTAACAATTTGTTGAGTTTTGTGAATCACCCTATTTTCATAAATCTTTTCATTTTTGACAGGTAGCTAACGCAAGGAGCTCGTGAGCGGTGTTTTTCTATGTTGCAAAATTCAAGTCGGGGTTACGGCGCATGTATCGGAGTGAGTGGCAGCTTGGTGACTCTTGTTGGCTTCAAAGACATGAGGTGAAGGTTGCTACCGTGCATATTAAGCTTGGACGAGAAATGCGAGGCGCACGGTTGGAAAACCACATGAGCTTTAAATAAATGTTTTGTATAATTTGGGTTGTTGAAACCAATTGAACCATCATGATATTTGAAATGACCACGTGTAAAAAAGCACATTCTTAAACAACAGGTTTTTTTTTATTTTGGACAAACTGATTGTACAACAAATTCTTTAATGAGTCCATTCCTTGCTTCATGCGTAATTCCATGACATTGGCTCCTCATTTTGTCCTCCACACATGATGTAATAAAACAAGTGGCTTCATACTTGTCTTAGAAATATTTGATTTGAAGATTGTAATAGCCTGATAAGGTAAGTGTGATCATGCTAGGAGCTTTTAAAATGAATTGAAGTTCATCTTTAAACCAACTACCCTTAACAAAACGGCTCTCTTGTTCATAACCCGAAGTTGACAAATCAATAAATCCGACCTTGTTAATAACTTGACGTAGCTAAACAACACAACTTCCGATCAACTTGAAATGTGATAAAAAAAACTTGAAACCAAACACACATGTTTTGTCCATACTGCCAAGAAATAAGGGCAATGCTTTCTTTCACCTCTTATGTTCAACACGTTAGCAATAACCTTGAGAAGCAACTTGGGGCAATGAAAAATATATGAGAGGGTAGGACAAATTTGGGGTATGACAGATGCCCCTATCTAATTGACTTAGACCGAGTAAGATGAAATGTTGCAGCGTTCATTCTTTCGAGGTAGAAGACAATTAGATATAAAGAAGACCCTGAATTTGTCCGAAAAGGAAAGGAAATCCTGGGAACTGAAAATGATGGATGAAGTACCTCTGAGTAGGCTGTAAATAACTGGCAAAAGGTCATCATCACCAAAGGATGATGAGACGAAACACACAAGGCTACTACCACCAAAAGGATGGTAAAGCAAACACCATCGCATAATCTGACATTAATCCAAGTGACAGACCCCCCACCAAAAGGATGATGGAGCGAAACAAAATCAACCCTAACACCAAAAGGATGTAGGGATCCATTATCAAAAGGATAATGGAAAACGCACGCTAGTCATGACACCAAAGGGATGTCAGACCCATCACCAAAAAGGATGATGGAGCGGAAAACAATCAACCCTAACACCAAAACGGATGATAGGGGGATAAGCTTCTCTGAAGAGATTGCCACTTATCACTGAAGATGGATAAGCTTCTCTGAAGAGATTGCCACTTATCACTGAAGATGGATAAGCTTCTCTGAAGAGATTGCCACTTATCACTGAAGATGGATAAGCTTCTCTGAAGAGATTGCCACTTATCACTGAAGATGGATAAGCTTCTCTGAAGAGATTGCCACTTATCACTGAAGATGGATAAGCTTCTCTGAAGAGATTGCCACTTATCACTGAAGATGGATAAGCTTCTCTGAAGAGATTGCCACTTATCACTGAAGATGGATAAGCTTCTCTGAAGAGATTGCCACTTATCACTGAAGATGGATAAGCTTCTCTGAAGAGATTGCCACTTATCACTGAAGATGGATAAGCTTCTCTGACGAGATTGCCACTTATCACTGAAGATGGATAAGCTTCTCTGAAGAGATTGCCACTTATCACTGAAGATGGATAAGCTTCTCTGACGAGATTGCCACTTATCACTGAAGATGGATAAGCTTCTCTGAAGAGATTGCCACTTATCACTGAAGATGGATAAGCTTCTCTGAAGAGATTGCCACTTATCACTGAAGATGGATAAGCTTCTCTGAAGAGATTGCCACTTATCACTGAAGATGGATAAGCTTCTCTGAAGAGATTGCCACTTATCACTGAAGATGGATAAGCTTCTCTGACGAGATTGCCACTTATCACTGAAGATGGATAAGCTTCTCTGAAGAGATTGCCACTTATCACTGAAGATGGATAAGCTTCTCTGACGAGATTGCCACTTATCACTGAAGATGGATAAGCTTCTCTGAAGAGATTGCCACTTATCACTGAAGATGGATAAGCTTCTCCCAAGAGATTGCCACTTATCGCTGATGAAGGATAAGCTTCTCTGAAGAGATTGCCACTTATCACTGAAGATGGATAAGCTTCTCCCAAGAGATTGCCACTTATCGCTGATGAAGGATAAGCTTCTCTGAAGAGATTGCCACTTATCACTGAAGATGGATAAGCTTCTCCCAAGAGATTGCCACTTAGCGCTGAAGTCTTCTGGAGACAACTTACTGGGGAACGCCCATGGATTTACTGGAGATGCCTCTGTCCGGGCTGATTGTTGATTTGAAGATCTGATTAACCACGAGGCTGCAATACATCATGCAATACACCCATGGTCTTGAAAAGATGCCCCTGGTTTGGGCTGACTTTTGCTTTGATATGCTTGAATTTCGTGAGAGGACGCCCGGATTTGCAGATAATGCCCCTGACTGGGCTACTGATTGCGTTGAAGCTCTTGAACTCTACCCAACAAAAGTTGCACAACTTCGTAGGGAACACCCACAGTCTTGAATGACATGCCCCTGACTGGGCTGATAGTTGCTTTGAAGCTCATAAAGTTGCACAACTTCGTGGGGAACACCCACGGTCTTGTGGAAGAATGCCCCTGATTGGGCTCAATCTTGTCTTGATATCTTCTGACTCTGGTAAGAGAAACCCACAGTCTTGCAAGAGGTGCCCCTGTCTGGGCTGATGATCTTGGAAATCTTCGTGATTGATCCTGGATCTGATCTCGCGTATGTGAATGCTTGATGATAATGATGTTCCAAAACAAATGGAAATGCAAGTGTAAATGCTAATGCACGGAGATGCAAGAGCTGAGGAAATATGATACGATATTGGATATGCGTATGATGCACAATGCTTATAAAGCCGAATGCAATGCGTATGATGCATATGATCGCAAATGGTGATGGAAATGCAGGTGAACGGGAATACAGGTTGGAGACACCAGCTTGGTGGACTTGGTGGTTGCCAATGCTTATTGGACTCCGAATTGGAAGTACCAGGTGAGGGCTGGCGTTCGGAGAGCAGACCAGATGGGACTGGTTGGCGAAAGGTTAAGCTGTCAAAGGAGAGCTGATTTTGTGGTTTGCCAGATGGAAGCTGGACTTTGGAATAAGGTTTACCAGACAATAACTGGTGAAATGGCTAAAAGAAGGTTGGCCAGATGAGAGCTGGTTTAAAAAAAAGCTGACATATACCAGGCAGGGATTGGTATTCAGCGAAGGGTTGACCAGATAGGACTGGTTTGAAGGTTTAAAGGTTTGACCAGTTGGGACTGGTACAAAGGTTTGCCAGGCAAGAACTGGACTTTGGAGGTTCAAAGGTTACAAGGTTTTGGCAGGTTTAGGCTGTGGGATGAAGGATCCAATGACAGCAAGGCCTTTTCGGAAGGTTAAGGTTATTTGGGTGAGGTGATGGTATGATTCCCCAACACTCGTTTTGAACTCAACAATTGTTGATGAAGATGAACTTGCTTGAGTAACTTGCCAATGAGACGATCTCGAGATGACTTGCCCCAGAGTTTGTACCACGAAAGGATTTATCGTTGTTTTAACCAATTCTTGGTGGTTGGCTTCAATATACTCTTTGGAGTAGCTTGCTCTTGAAAGAGCGCTGAAGCGACTTAACTTATCCTGATTGAACATTGAAGGGATCTATCCTCAAGTCAAAGAAACTCTGGGTGGCCTGCCCCTGATTGATGTGATTCACCTATGATCAACCGCTTCTTAAATGATTTTCCCCATAATCAACTGATGTTTAGGGATTTGCCTTAAGCTGACTATTTTCATGCTCTCGGATGTCAACGCCCCAGGTCCATAAGGTTATATGGTATACTTGGTTCTGGTCCAGACCGCTGAATAATCCAGCCATGCTTGATTGCTTTGTGTTAGAATTTCCTTAATGCCAACTACTAACTTGTAAATAAAAATTTTGTTCACGAATGGTAATCTCAATGCAAAGTTCATGCATGTTTTTGAAAGAATTGTCTTTTATTACGTGTCGTGAGAGTGAAACGAATGGACCATTTAGTCCAAACGTTGTGCTAACTGGATTGGCGTGAAAGATATAGCAAGGATACTGACACCAATGTTGATGATTAGCAAAATTGTAAGGAGTCAGGTTACGCAACCTCGCAATAGTATTCTTTCAGAATAAACCCCGCC
This sequence comes from Lathyrus sativus, assembly GCA_963859935.3. Classification (NCBI taxonomy): domain Eukaryota; kingdom Viridiplantae; phylum Streptophyta; class Magnoliopsida; order Fabales; family Fabaceae; genus Lathyrus; species Lathyrus sativus. The sequence goes on along the minus strand of OZ012741.1, from coordinate 31,338,140 downwards.
TCAATTAGGTCTTTCGAGGGTTGTAACGTGGTCTGGTTCGCGGTTATAGAAACAAAGGATATTAGGCTCAAAGTTAATTTGTACCCACCCCTTCTTCTTGATGATCTCCATACCTACATTCAGTTAATTCTGCACCTGATTATCTTGACGGTGTAAGCTTGATAGTTCAAGGTTTGCTTGAAATGACAGTCACCTTATTTTGATGGATGTCAGTGACCCTTTGATTTGGATAGCCACTGAATCTTATTTTATTTTTGTTGAGGGTTTGAGGATGTTTTTTTTTTATTTCTGTTTTCGATCCCTAACTTTTGCAGGGACTGATTTTGCTTGTCAGATCCATCGGGATAGCCCTGATTTTTGCCTAAGTCCTCTTTGAGGTGCTTGACTTAGCAGGCTTTTGATTTTTTTTGATTTTGTTGGCGGATGGTGACTGCCATGTCATGGGTCATTGATGAACAACCATCATGTCTTTGGATTTTGCTTTGAGTGCAGGATTGAATTAATTGAATAACTACCCTGCCCCAGGTTGAGTGTTAAGGGTTTGAATATCCGAAGGAAACTCCTACTCTTATGCTCGAAGTGGTTGACTAGGGATTAACTCCTTATATCTCCAGTGTTTAGGGGATTTGAAACAATGCCTGTATATCATTGACGAGATTCTGTCTGAAAACATACGGTTTGCAATTATGGGTATTTCGTTTTCGTCATCCTCCCTCCAATATTGCTAAACAACAGTGATAAAGTGGAGTGGATAAAAAGTGTATGTGTCTGTGATAAGTGGAAATAATGAGTGTATACGACGTGACTGATTCAGAAAATGCACAATAACTCCATTAATATTATCATTCAAAACAACAATGTTTAAACACAAGTAGCAATTAACAGGAAATAAACTACAAGATGCACATGGTAAAAGCGCTCAAGGACTGCCAATGTTGAGGACGTATGCCTGTCTGGACCACTGGCTTCTGGAAATGACCCTTTAAATCTTCGAGTTTAGACAGCTGAGAGGTTGTCATGAACAACTAAACTCCCTCCGGGAAAAGATATGTACCCTTTGTCAATCAGTTGTTGCACCTTGGCTTGGAAGGCTTTGCATTCTTCAGTCGAGTGCCCCATGGATCCACCATGATATCCACACTGAGCTTTGGGATTGTACCCCGGAGGATAAGGTTCTGGCACAGGCTTAAGAGTCTTAGGCTCCACCAATGAGTTTTGGATCAGATATGGGAGGAGCTGACTCTGCGACATAGGGACCGGATGAAGAGGAATAGTCCTTCTTTCCAAGTTGTTGATGGGCCTATGCTGATTTCGGCGTTGACAGTTCTGTTGTTGAGGCACATAAGGTTGTTGGCACTGACTAGGGTATTCCTCATGCGCAGGCCCTTTCATCCTCAGATTTGGCCCAGGAATAGGCAATAGCCGTGGGCATGGAGATTCTGAAACCAAAGATTGTAAGATACGCTCATGACCTGATGCAGCTTCAGGGAAGAAAGCAGGGATATCCACTTCTTTTATAGCAACTGGAATAAGCCCACCTGGCATTTTTATACCGCTTGGTGTGAACTCGAATGCTTTTGAATCGATTAAGTCTTGAACTTTGTATTTAAGAGCTTTGCATTCTTCCGCATTATGGCCCGGTGCCCCAAGATGAAAATCACAATGGGCACTTGCATCATAGCCTGGTGGTGGCTTACCAACAAATGGAGCTAGAGTCCGAAGTTCAACCAATCGAAGTTGAAGCAAAATCTGCAACAATTGAGTATAAGTCATAGGGATCTGGTCGAAGTTTCTATCGGGCCGCTTCAGTCTATGCGCATACCTCCTAACCTTAGGATTGTCCTGTGAAACAAGAGGTATCTCCTGACGGGGAAATCTCGGAATCTTAGGTTGTGCAAAAGATCTACGAGGCATATCGCGCTCTCGAAGATATTCCATAGGTACGGGTTGAATGATCACTTCTGCTGCGACCTCAGGCCTGAGATTTCCATCCTTTCTTAGCACACTTTCCATGACTTCCATAATCTGGCCCATCTGAGTCTTCAGTTGATGAACTTCTTCCTTGAGCATTTTCTGATCCTGACGCAAAGCTTGCATATCCACCATGAATTGTCCCATCTGGCTTCGGACTTCCCTTAACTCTGCTTGGACCTGCTCCATAGTCCACTTCTGCTCCATAGTTACCTCGGCTTGCATTGTCTGACTTGGACTTTCAAGGTGTCTACGTCCCCCTTACTTCAAACTCTTTACAGCTCTTCACAAGTTCAACGGGAGTGTCGGGAAATCAACTGCGGGTTATGAATAGAGGATGGGTGAGGCCTTGGTATCTGGATAGAGAAAATGCAAAATGATGCAAAAACGCTTATGCAAATGCAATGCTATGAGTGCACACGAGAACAGATCCATATCAAGGATCTAAGTCATATATCCTGCACAACAACAAAAGGTATCTCTCCCCTCGGGTGGGCAATCTATTGGTTTACAAAGAGGGTATCCCAAAAGACTTTAAAACAAAGTCCCATGCACTAACCCTCAAAAGTTTTCCATCAGAACGACTACTCGTAAGACGGTAATCCCTTCAAAGGATGAACACGGAGTTATGTTTTAGCAACCTTTGGAATAAGGTTCTAAAAGGTCCTCAGAGTCACGGACTCCCAAGTTGGAAATAAAAACGCCATTACGACTACACGTAAGACATAATCATCCCAAAGGGGTCTATCTGAGCGGTGGGATTCGATCCAACTCAACGAGTCCTAAGTCTCGCAAATCAGAAAGAAACCACCTCCTAATCTTAGTGTATACTCGAAAGCTCGGGTAGAAAGCTTTATCTCACAAACCATCCAATAAACCCAACAGGTTAGAGAATCAAAGCATAAACAAATAAAGCAAATAAAACACAAATACGACAAATAAAATAGGTCTGGCTCGCTAGGATTTTCCCCAGCAGAGTCGCCAGCTGTCGCTACTCGAAAAATGCATCATGCAACGACGGGGAGGCGAAAAAGAAAGGACAGAAGAGTCGCCACCGAACTTTATTTATCCCATGAGGGGAAAGGAAAATATCGAGAAAACCTTAAGAAAGAAATGGATAAGATGGTCTCGCGACCAAGAACGGGTTCGGAAGCCGGTTATGCGAGGGGAAGGTATTAGCACCCCTCGCATCCATCGTACTCGATGGGAACCTTTTGTTTGTCGATGTGAATATATTTGCTTAAATATTATGCTATAAAAGTGTGTTCTAAAAGATAGGGATATAAGGGTTAGAGAGAGGTAACGGAGGAAGAAAAGAGAAAGAACAGACTCGGTAGGACTTCGCAGTCCTATGCCTACGTATTCTCAATAGATGTGAGAAAGTCAGAGTCGACGTAGTTCGGGGAACTACAGATATGGGGGGAATGTGCTCGGAAAGGATTGTGGCCCTTGTGCCTACGTATCTTTACTTGAGAAAGTAAAGAATCAGAGCAGCCGTAGTTCGGCCTACGGTGCGGAGAACCGGTGTGTTTGTGGATGATGTTATCGTGCACGTTCTAGCAATTTAGGTGTTTTGCTGCTCGCTCGTTTGGAGACTTATGCGTACCTGTTTGCGGTAGAACGGACGTAACATATCCTGTTTGAAAGGTTGGTTTTCGCCATGCGAGGCAAGGTATCATGTTTGATTGGTTGAGATTGTTTTTGGGGTGAGATATGTCCTCAGATAGTAACCCCTACGGGTAGTACCCAATTCTTTATCTCAAAGTTTTTGTTATAAAAGGGTGTGGCGAACGAGGCGTCTTCATATTGAAAGACGAGCGTCGAAACCACCCTCACTACAGTGGGCATCCCTACGCTCGGAGAAGAAGAGGTCTACACCCAATCCTCTCTCTTTAATTCAATGCAAAGAGAACTTCGTTCTCTTATTAAAGATGTTTTTGGTTTTGAATGGTAAGTGTTTTGCGACAGAGAACCCTACGGTAAACGTCAACACTCGGGATAGGAGATGGCCTACGCCTAACCACTCCACGACCATTCAAGTTTTTGTTATGAAAAAGATTTGAAAATGCACTCGGTACGGGGCCGAGGTTTTAGGTGTGAAAATTGCGGAAGGAAGTTGTGAAAGTGAGATGGTGGATAAAGTCGCGTCTTCGTATTGAAAGACGAATATCAAGACCACCCTCACTACAGTGGGCATCCCAACATTCGGAGAGGAAGAGGTCTACACCTAATCCTCTCTTTTTAATTCAAATACAAAGAGAAATTAGTTTATTATTGAAAGTGTACTCAGTATGAGACCGAGGTTTTATGAGGAAACGTTGGAAGCGTCTTTGCGTTGACAGACGAGCATCGAGACCACCCTCACTACAGTGGGCATCCCTACGCTCGAAGAAGAAGGGGTCTACACCCAATCCTCTTTTTAGCTCAACACAAAGAAAAGATTTTAAGGAGGTGAGGTTTGAAAATGGACGGGAAGCGTCTTCGTATTGAAAGACGAGTGCCGGAACCACCCTCACTACAGTGGGTATCCCAACACTCGGAGAGGAAGAAAGTCTACACTTAATCCCCTCTTTTTAATTCAATACAAAGATAATTTGATTTTGAAAATTGTTTGACAAAGTTTTGAATCGAGGCGGGACAGGTGACGAAGAGAGAAAATAGGTGGTCTCAGATCCAACATTACTCATCAATAATTTGACTGGTAATGAATTACGGAGGTCTCGTCATCGACCCAAACAGAACTGAATAATAATAAAATCAAAAGTATACCCCAAATTTATTTACTAAAGAAAACTTATATTATTAGTTTAAGATATTAACAAAAGAACAATATACATAAAATAGAAGTCATCAAAATTGTTTTAAGAAGACTATTTGTAAAACATTATATATAAAAAAAACTTTTGAAAGAGATTCAAGAAAAAGGGTAGGGGTGTATATTGAATATGTATGGCGGTTGCTGAGCCACAACAGGACTTCAAATAAAGCCCAATCAGCCAAACTAGTCAACACAACTTAATCAAAATGTAAAAACAAGGTGAAACCTATTTATTTTTAAAAATAAAAAAAAACAATAAAAAGCTGAATAATCAGCTTACTGTAATTCAAGCGGTGACACATCATCTCCATTGAAAGCAAGAAAAATCAAGACAAACCATTTAGAAAGAATAAGAATAATAAAAAAAAAACAAAGAAGAAGAAAAATCAACAAGTATCAAATTATGAGGTGTCATAACCTCAACGACGAAACCATAGGGTCAGAGCATTCACGGAACCACCTTCTTTTTCATCGATCTCGCTCGAAAATATGGTTCGAACCCCTCTCTCCCTTTCACCTGTTCATCTCTCTGTTCTGAATCGTTTCAGTTTTCGTTTCTGGCCTAATCTTGAATTCAAATTGATGTTTCGTTGAAGGGTATTCGAAATGGAAGATGAGGTTCGATAGGGGTATTTCACCGAGGATTTCGTTTGGGGTTAGTTGAGGGATGACGGTTCTGTGATGAAGGGTTCTTTGATGGAAGTCGAAGAAGAAGAGGGTTAAGTGGTTTGGGGTTGCTTGATTTGAGAAATATTCAAGGAATTTGTGATTTAGGGTTTATGAGTTTGTGTGTGGTTGTTGGTTGAAGAAGAAGGGTTTCAAAATCTGGAGGTTTTGAGAACGGTGAAGTTGAACGGTTGATGGGGAAATAGATTCGGGGAAGGAGAAAATCGTGAGGTGAAGTGTTTGATTAATGGCTGTTGCGAGACGCTTCGACGAAGAAGAAGACCCAGAGACGACATCAATCTATCCTTGCTCTTACTCTGATTTTGGCTCCAACTTTATCGCCTTGATTCAGGTTTAAAAGATTTCAGGTTCGATTGAAGTTTGGATTATCCTGTGTTGTTTTCACTTAACTTCATTTCATCTCTCAATCGAATCTTTTGATAAGGATTTCAGAAGTTTGGGGGTTGATATCGTTGGTTTGCGAGTGGAAGTTGAGATTTGCGGATTGGGTTAATTTCACGGAGAAGAAAAGGAGATTGGTTTGGGTTGATGGAAACGAAAGCTCATGCGATGGTGTAGGTGCGTTTCTGGGTTCTGATTGAAGTTGAGGGTGATGGGTTCCGCCATTTCGAAGGTGATGAAGCCGAGGGAGATGAAGGTTATGGAGAGGTGTTGATTTTCTGGAGAAGGTGAGACTTGGAGGTGGGCGGCTAGGGTTGAGAGAGCTCCCTCAGATTAGGTTGTGACTTTCGATTTTAAGGAGGTTTTTTTGAAGTAAGTTCCAAATCCCTCTCCCTTTCTCTTTAATTTTCCTGCCTTTTTGATGTATCCTGGCTGTTGTTGTTGGCAGGTTTTGTTTGGTTGTGGCAGGACCTGTCTGGTGTGGATGTGGTTCAGCAGGGTAATTGCCTTTGTGTAGCAGTGTACAGAGATAGTAGCAGAGTTGTTGTTTGATAGTAGTGGTGATTGCCCTTAGCTTTTTTTTTACCCTTTCCATTGTTTTTGTACACCATAATAGCTGGCAATGATGTTTTCCTATGGTACAATTTTGCTGCAGGTTTTGGTCTGCTGTGGGTGTTGGGATAGTGATGACAGCAGGTTTTGTTTTTGCAGGTCATGGCTTGTGGAGATGTAGCTATGCCTGTGGAATAGAAGCTAGAAGAGCACCCACCTTTCCTATAATTGAGAAGAGGATCATGAAAGCTGCTCCGAGTTCCACTACCCTCCAACTTGCCACCTTTGTTATGTCAATTGTGTGAACATTTTCAGTCAAGGTAGTTGAACCAGTTCCTGAACCCCAATGACCTGCCAATATACTACACAACCCCTCCAATGCGATTCCACGGCTCACAACTCCTGAGGTTGGAGGCTTCAAATTAATTCTCAGAGATGCATTATGATAAGTTCCAACAGAATCCACGGAAGCAATGAGTGACACTATGACCATGATTATGGAAGTCCTAAAGTGGAAAATAAGGAAACCCCATTGTAAAGGGTAAGGAATTCTGACCCATGCCGCAGTAGACAATGCATCGGAAACATCAGTTCTGCAATGTTGAATGGTATACACATGCTTTCTACACACTTCTGTAAGAACGTTTGAACTCGGTATATCGGGATTGCATCTTTTGCATTATTTTGAACATCACCGTCGTCAATATTTTTGTGACAGGAGACATTTTCGGCTTGCAAGTTAGGATTTGAAGGAGCACATAAGTGGAGAACAGAAGCTGCTACATTTTGGTCATGACTCAAGAATTTGTCACATCCCAACTCTTTTCATGAATGGAGGCAAATCCGCCTCCAACTCAAGTGCTTTAACTGCTGAAAGGTCATAACTTAAAGCTGATAGTGATTGCACATTTTGCAGTGCTTGAGATATATCAGGCAAGACTATTTGCTTGCAATGAAGATGTAAATGAGGACGCTTGTCAGAGATGCTCCCCTTAATCAAGTTAAGGCCAAAAGGCAGTGCCTCTTCCTTCAAAAGCTCTTCAGTTGAGTCCTCCGTATTAGACAAATCAAACTGTCCCCACTTCGTATGAGCTTGCCATCCATACTTGTAGTCTCCAACTATTGGTGTACCTAACACCTCAGCACAGTGGACTCGGAGCTGATGTTTTCTACCAGTTAAGGGGGAAAGCTCCAGCCATGTATAACCATGAGATGATGATGCAATCACCCGGTACTCTGTAATTGCATGTTGGGGTGACAGTGATGTAGAATTGTCAACGATAGTTATTCGATCAGATTTTCCGTTGTCAACCGCCACCTTACCCAGCGGAGCAGTAACCAAGCCACTTGAACGTCTAGGACATCCGAGCACCAGTGCCCAATACTTTCTTTGTAGGATTCTCTTTTCCGTGCCATTATCATCGGAAGCCCTAGAAGTTTTGTCGCGGAAGATGGAATGCGGAACCGTAGTACTTGTCTTTGTTCTTCCCATGACGAGAATTCCAGAACAGTCTCTGTCTAGTCTATGCACAAGACGAGGGGATTCAGGGCATTCATACTTTAAACAAGATGCAGCTACATCATCTAAACTCCATTTGATATCAATGCCACTCTGTACTGGCATTCCGGGAGGTTTGTTGAGGACAAGAATCTCAGCATCCTTGTAGATAACAAGAGCACTCATAAAATTGATTTGTTTGGAAGTGAGAGTCGGAGTGAGGGGAGAGTCCAGACGTTTGGGCGGTGCAGGAGTTTGTTGTTTGACAGAATGTGGAAGAAATATACGATCTCCGGCGTTCAAGGTATCCTTAGGAGTCACCTTTTTGAATTTATGATCTTGCTCTTGTTCTTGTGGTGGAAGCATTCGAACTTGTTTGAGACGAAAGAGTTTGTGGACAAGGGTTTTGGGTAGTTGGGGGCAGCAACGTGTAACCCATTTGAGGGCAGTAGTGGAAGTGGAGGAAGAGAGTTGGTTGGAGCAAGTGTTGACGCTGGTGGTATTCACAGGTGGAAGTGTAAGCCATTTCGAATCTTCGACGGAGAAATGACAGTGACGAGTCAAAGACCTCAGGGCGAGTCGGACAGACATGTGGGGAGCTGTGGCAACGGCGTGAGCGTCGTAACAATTTGTTGAGTTTTGTGAATCACCCTATTTTCATAAATCTTTTCATTTTTGACAGGTAGCTAACGCAAGGAGCTCGTGAGCGGTGTTTTTCTATGTTGCAAAATTCAAGTCGGGGTTACGGCGCATGTATCGGAGTGAGTGGCAGCTTGGTGACTCTTGTTGGCTTCAAAGACATGAGGTGAAGGTTGCTACCGTGCATATTAAGCTTGGACGAGAAATGCGAGGCGCACGGTTGGAAAACCACATGAGCTTTAAATAAATGTTTTGTATAATTTGGGTTGTTGAAACCAATTGAACCATCATGATATTTGAAATGACCACGTGTAAAAAAGCACATTCTTAAACAACAGGTTTTTTTTTTATTTTGGACAAACTGATTGTACAACAAATTCTTTAATGAGTCCATTCCTTGCTTCATGCGTAATTCCATGACATTGGCTCCTCATTTTGTCCTCCACACATGATGTAATAAAACAAGTGGCTTCATACTTGTCTTAGAAATATTTGATTTGAAGATTGTAATAGCCTGATAAGGTAAGTGTGATCATGCTAGGAGCTTTTAAAATGAATTGAAGTTCATCTTTAAACCAACTACCCTTAACAAAACGGCTCTCTTGTTCATAACCCGAAGTTGACAAATCAATAAATCCGACCTTGTTAATAACTTGACGTAGCTAAACAACACAACTTCCGATCAACTTGAAATGTGATAAAAAAAACTTGAAACCAAACACGCATGTTTTGTCCATACTGCCAAGAAATAAGGGCAATGCTTTCTTTCACCTCTTATGTTCAACACGTTAGCAATAACCTTGAGAAGCAACTTGGGGCAATGAAAAATATATGAGAGGGTAGGACAAATTTGGGGTATGACACATTCCTCTCCAATTATGTTATGTACATTCTTCTCTGACTTCTATTTTGGTTTGTGATTCACTTCATGTTCAATTTAGAGGCCTTAGGGAATTGTATGCACTTGTTTGATGTATGTTTTGCACTTTTTCTTGTTCGCATTTAAAGCTCGAGATGAGCTTGTGGAGGTTTTTACCCCACACAATTTTCTCCCTTGCTTGTGTGTTCTCTCTTTGTGTATCTCTTATTTGCATTAAAGGTTGAGGTGCCCTCCCTTTGCTTGTAATGTTGCATTGCATATGCATTCATTCATATTCATCTTTCATGTCTTATATCATATTGTTTCTCTCTTCTTTGCTTGCCATGCTCCCTTAGGAATTATCACTTCCATATTTAAAGATAGTGATGATAGACTTTTAGGTAGAATCCTTTGCATGATAACAAATAGGATAGAATTCCATTCTTAATCCTAACCTTAGGACATTGATGCATGACGACTTTAGGGTTTGAGTTTAGTTTCCCCTTAGTCTGCCCTCTCTCTTTCTCATCTTAAAACAATTCTAAAATACTTAATAAAGGCTAATGCATATTGTACGTTACGAGCCTTAAGAACTTGGGAAACAGTGATTGGGGGGCCTCCTTTCAATTGCTTAGAGTGTTCAGTGTATGTCATTTGGACGATATGCGACACATTCGTTCCTAAGTCATAGTCTCTAGTGCAATATGAATTACAAACATTCATCCAAAAACACTTCTCTAATAAAAGAAAAAAACAAATGATCAAACTCATTTTATCCTTGGGGGCCCCTTAATCAAGGAAAACATTTTCATAAACAAGAGTGTTGTTAACTCTGAGTTCTACCGCAAACGATAACGCCTAAGTCTCCAAATGGTCGAGCTGCATACACCAAACTGCTGGAACTATTTGTTAGCCCTGCTCGGGTAAAAAACATGTGAACAAACCGGTGTTCTTATTTGCCCGAACTACGTTTGCTCTGATCTCTCATATCTGTTAAGAGTATGTAGGCACAAGATGCGATGTCTTGGAGAGCAACCGTTCCCCCCTTTTCACTCATAGTTAGCCGAACTACGTTGACTCTGGCTTTCCCATTGCACGAGGGAATACGTAGGCCCAGAGCTACGATGCTCTGTCGAGTCACTTTTATTTTCTTTTGTCCTAGACCTTTAGTTAGATAGTTTAAACACACCCTTCTAGATAGACAACCAAGCGTGGATCCCGTCAAGTACGACGGACGTGAGGGGTGCTAATACCTTCCCCTTGCGTCACCGACTCCCGAACCCGAGATTTGGTTGCGATGACCAATCTTATCCCTTTTCGTCAGGTTTCCTCTGCTCGTTTCCTTTCCCTCGTTGGGATAAATAATGAACGGTGGAGACTCTTCTGTCATTGTCGGCACCTTTTTTCACAATAGCGACAGCTGGCGACTCTACTGGGGACCTTTTCCTAGTGATGGTCTCGCCTCGCTTTGTTTCCTGGCTGTCTGGGCTCCCCAGCAGCTGGCGACTCTGCTGGGGACTCCAACGGTTCCCTATGCGATTCAATCCTAGCGCTTGTTTGCTTATCTCTTGGGTGTATGTATATATGTGTTGTACTTTATTTACTTCCGCACTTTATGTTCCCGCATTTATTTTCAACATTATATATCATTATTGCTGTGCTATGGGGAGGGAGGTTCTATTAAGTGATAAGCTAGACCCAGGCTTGAGTACAAACCTAGCATTAGAGCGAAAAGTAGTGACGAACCTGTATGCTTCAGCATGCATTAGTCCCCACGAAATTCGCGTTTAGACGAGGTTTTCTGTGAAGGTATCCTATCCTGTACATTAGTCGGGAGGGGGTATTGGATTAGGAAACTGTCGACTTCTGAGACCGATCATTTGTGATTCAGCTAAGTGAGGCCTCTTCGGGAGATGATGATGCCAAATCAGAAATGGTGAACGTATCATTATTTCTTGAAAGTCTATGACGCTGATGAATGCATAAGATGCCGAACAGTATCAGTGGAATAGGTCCATACTTGTGAGAGGGGTTGGGTTATGTAGGAAACCTTTACCTTCAGATTACCATGTTTTCTCTACAGTTTGAATCCAAGTTATTGGTATCAGTGGCTCCTATTATCAGGGAAGTGCTATGTTCTTGTTAAAGCGAAGCGCCAGTTCTTTTCAAGCTACAACACAACAATCTTGATTCCCTGTTTATTGCATTAGCATTTTTGCATTGCATTGTATTTGCATTTCATTTTTGCATATCCATCCTCATCCGAAACAGGGAGCTCACCCGTCTTTTGCCAACCCGTAGTTGATTTCCCGACATTTGCATTGGACTTGAAGTAGCTTCTAGAAGGATCATGAACTCAGGAGAGCAGAATATGGTTGTTACTAGGGCAGAGTTTGAATTCATGAAGGATCAGTTGGGTCAGCTCATGGAAGCCATAATAGCTATGACTAGAGGAGAGGCCAACATTCAGAGGACTCCGGTGAACAATTTTGCTCAAGCTTAGCCTGTGTAAATTCCCGTCAGAGATAGAGATTCATCTTCTCTTCATGACTCGGACTATCAGAATTTCACTTTCCTTGTGCCAGATTCTCAGAGGGTTGTTCCAAAAGATAATGCAGAAAACCCCCAGACTGTTGAATTTATGAGAAAATGTCAGCTGTTGGAGGAAAAGCTTGATACCCTAATGAGTCAGGATACTCTCAATCTGAATGCTTCAAGCATGTGTTTGGTTCTAGGCCTTGTGATGCCTCCGAAGTTTAAGATACCAAATTTTGAGAAATTCACAGGGGATAGTTGTCCAAAGCAAAATTTGGTGATGTACTGTAGGAGAATGACTTCGTTTGTCCATAATGAAAAGCTCATGATTCACTGCTTTCAGGACAGTCTGAGTAGGGCATCGTTAAGTTGATATATGCAGTTGGAAAGTGATTGCATCAGATCATGGTCAGATTTAACCAATGCCTTCGTGAAGCAGTACATCTACAATCTTGATATGGCTCCTAGTCGCACGCAGTTGTAAGAATTATCTCAAGCGGACAAGGAGTCCTTTAGAGGGTATGTGCAGAGATGGAGAGAATTCACAGCTCGTGTTCAACCCCCACTTTTGGAAAGAGAGTTGATTGACATATTCTTGGTTACTCTGAAAGGCCATTACTTTGATAAGTTGATCGGTGGTAGAACGTTGAACTTTGCTGACTTAGTGATAACAAGGGAACGTGTTAAGAGCGGACTCAAGAACAGAAAGATTCGAGACATCCCCTATATCTCAGTTAATGAAAATGAATCAATTGTCGGTTCTCAAGAAGAATGGGAGAAAGGAAGTGATGTCACCCCAGGATCTCCAGTACCTCAGGTTCAGTTTTCAGACGCCTCGAGCGTTCAAAGTCAACAGTCATATATTCAGCAGCCGCGTAGCACGTCCGACGAAGACCAAGGAAGCCAGAAAGGCATTTTACTCAGTTACCGGTATCGTACAGTCAGTTGTTACCGGATTTGATCAAAGATGGATTAATAGTGCCGAAGAATATTAATCCCACGATTCCTCCGTATCCGCCATGTTTTTATGTCAACGCCCGCTGTGAGTACCATGCTGAGGCACAGGGGCATTCAACTGAGGACTGTAAGGTGCTTAAAAGCCAAGTTCAGACTTTGCTGGATTCCGACAGGTTCTCAATCACGCCTCAGGGTATTCAGATCAATGATCTTCCTTCATCCGGCCAGGTGGGTGTATTAGTTCATGTTATGAAGGAATTCACTGAGAGTGGTTGTTCAGAAGAGTATCAAACTGAAGACTCAGTTGAGGGTTGTATCCCTGTGTAGTTTTTGTTCATTGTAGTATGCTGACCATCACCAGGCTTGTTGGTTGAGGTCACTATGTTTGTACTCGGTTACTCCTGTATGATGCATATGTGTGTGATGGTTATCCCTGTGCTTGGATCTTGGGTTTCCTATTGCCTCGTTGCTATTCTGAAATTTCCCTATTGCATACATACGTTGAGTTGTTGCAGGATATACGATCAGACGAGTCACAGGAATCAACACAGAGCTATGGAGTAAGTTCAAGCAGAGCTGAAGGAAGTCTATGGCTAGATGAGGCAGTTCATCATGGACATGCAAGCGTTACGCTTGGATCAGGAGATGCTCAGAGAGGAAAACCAGCAGTTGAAAACAAAAGTGGGCTTGATCATGGAAGTGATAAGGCATGTGCTTAGAAAAGAAGGTGATCAAGTGCCCGAAGCTGCGGCCAAAATGCTTGCTCCAGTTTTGTCTGTGGAACCTATACCAAGGAATGAAAGGCATAAGAGATCCTCTGCACAAATTAGGGTTCAAGACTTTTCCCGTCAACAGCTACCTCCTGTTCCTCAAGGCAATCCCATGATTAGGAGATATGGTTAAAGGACGAAACCGCTCGACAGAGTCTTCGATCAGATCCCTTTGACATATGCTCAGCTGGTGCAACTCTTGTTCCAATTTCATTTGGTTAAACCGCGTACTTTGTCTCCATTAACTGGTGAGCAACCACTAGAATATAATGTCAATGCCCATTGCGATTTCCACTCTGGAGGATAGGGGCGCGACATTGCGAATTGTAAAGCTTTTAAGCATAAAGTTCAGGACCTGATTGATTCGAAGGCAATTGAATTCACGTCGGGCGGCATGAATGTGTTAGGCGAATTTATTCTATATCATGCAAAAGAGGTGGATGTTCCCATTCCCTCACCTAAAGCTGCATTGGGTCATGAGTAAATCCTACAGTCTTTGGTGTCTGAATCCCCTGCCCACAGCTGCTTCCTGTTCCTGGGTCAAGCTTAAGGATGAAAGCGCCTGAACAAAGAGAGTCCTCAATAGTTCAGACCACGTCTCCAGATGTTTCTGCTGTTCATAGTCCATGACCTTTTGGATCTTTGCAGCAAAACTATCAGTGTCGGAATCAGAGCAGGCCTTACAACAACCTGAAGAGAAGGAATGCTCCTCTTCGTCCAGTGCCTATGATGTACAGTCAGCTGCTGCCGCATCTAATTCGGAACTCTTTGGTGGAGCCCAAGACTCTTAAACCGGTGCCAAAGTTTTACCCTCACGGATATGATCCCAATGCTCAATGTGGATATCATGGAGGATCCGTGGGGCACTCAACTGTGGATTGCGAGGCTTTTCAAGCCAAGGTGCAACAGTTGATGGACAGAAGGTACATATCCTTTCTAGGAGGAAAGTTGGTCATACACGTCAATCACTTATCTGTTTATGTTTGAAGACTTCAAAGGGTCACATCCCCAGCAGCGAATCAGTGTGAAAGCCCAGTTCCCCGAAGCTCACATCTTTCGTTTTGTCCTGTTATATCTTTGCATTTGTAGTTTCTTTCCTGTCTATATGCAAATTTCATTTGTAAAACTTTTTGTTTTCCATTGATATTGATAATGAAATAAATATGCATGTTTTTATTAAATCCATTTGTGTTCACTCTATTGCTTTCATTTATTTCAAACGCTTATTTAAGTGGAATCCGGGGAGGATGACGAAATTGAAAGACGCGCAAGCTTTCGATTGTATGCTTTTGAATAAAACCTGTTGAAGATGTACATGCATTGTTTCAAATCCATAAGCACCAGTGATATAAGGAGGATAATCCCTTGTCAACCCCTTTGAGCCTAGTAGTAGGAGTTTCTTTCTAAAAACGAAAAAACCCTCAATCATAACCCGGGGTAGGGTAGGTGTCAATTAATTTGGCCGAGTGTCCAAGTTGCAAATGGAATGTTCCCGTTCGAGGATAAATCACACCTGTACAGGTCGTACCTAAAAAACTACAGTGGTTATCCATTACCGACCAAGGAGTGAAACAGTCACAATCCTTTTAACAAGTCAGACAAGCCGGTGTCACATGATTTGTGCTTGAAAAAGAATTAAAAGAACAAAAAAAGAAAAAGGAAAAAGCCCGCTAAGTCGAGTCTTGAAAACATGCGACTTAGGCAAAAAAAATTAGGGCGTTCCGCTGGACTTCAAAATTAGAAGAAACTCAAAGGAGTTAGTCCAGGCAAAAATTAGGGAAAAGCGAAAAGGATTACAAAAGAAAAATCCTCGAAAAACAAGTTGTGTGACTCCAGGTACCAAAAGACGAAAAACGAGTGGCTGTCACTCCAAAAACTTGTGGTTTCCTGAACTATCACTCCTGTCCTTCAACTTCTGAGAGGTGAGCGCTCATGTTGAATTTGATGAACGTAGGATTTGAGAACATCACGGAGAATGGGTGGGTTAAAATAAATTTTGAGCCTTTATCCTTTCTTTGTAAACCGTGAACCTGACCACGTTATAACCTGAGAAAGTCCTAATTGAAGCAGGTTTGTTTTGAAAGCATACTTTGGTAAAGATCGCGTCGAAACTGACTCCTAAAAGGATTCCTCTTACCGCATTGGTGCTAATGTCTCCATTCTGATAAGTGATTCATTCACTATATGTCACAATTTGTTTTTTCCAGTGAACAGATTGGAATTTCAAAACTATCATATGCATTGCATTTAATATATCTTTTATGTAAAACAATTTGTTTTACTTGCGAGTAAGCGCTTGACAGCAGGAAAGTTTCCACAGTGGAAAGTTTGATCAGGATAGAATGCAGATTGCCTGAATACTCTGTCAAACCAGGACAGGCTATTACAAATGAGCATGGGATTCAGCCATCCAGAAATCGATCAATCTGGGCCAGTCAGGTCGAGATTTGGTAAACCTCTCGTAGCCAGAGGTATTACTCCACAAATCGGCCAATCATGGGCAGAGTCGTTGCAGGCTGGGGGCAGGCCACCCTGAGAGCGTAGAAGCTATTTCTTGCCCAAGGGGCAATTAATATGAAGCACCCCTTCGAGTTTCAAGATGTTGAGGCAGTTCATATCTAACCATAGGGGTACAGAGATTCAGGTTTCCTTTCGAGGAAGACTGTGCAGAAATCCCACAGGCTGGGGCAAATATGGAAGTAGAAGGATGTGTCATATCTGTATCATTAGAGCTACTCAAGGCTATTTGAGCATTTCGTATGGAGCATTACGCCATAGAAAATTCAAACATATGCATACGAAGCATAAGCCAATTTTCTATCATCCTTCTGTGGCAATCGAGATCACTCTTCAATCAATACATGGGCATTTATCCAACAGCTTTGTTCAGACAACTCATCGGTTTACTCAGGTTTCAGATCATACGTCGGTTATGCTTTGTCCATCAGTCCTCTGATGACGACATATTTTATTTCCGCCAATTCCTATTGACGATGTGTTTCTCCAAGTAGATTTTCTTTTCGCCAATTCCTATTGACGATGTGTTCCTCCAAGCAGATTTTCTTTCCGCCAGGGGCATTAGCATATGCAGATCAAGGTCCAGGTTCAATCTCTAAGATTTCCAAGATTATCTTCAGCCCGGTCAGGGGCATCCTTTGTAATACCATGGGTTTCCCCTTGCAAAATCCAAGGATATCAAAATGAGGTTCGGCCCAGCCAGGGGAAGTTTTTTTCAAGACCATGGGCATCTCCCATGATGTTATTTCAACCTTGTGGTTGATAAGATTTCAAGAGCATGATTCAGTCCAGTCAGGGACATCTTCTACAAGACCGAGGGTGTTCAGCGCGAGGTTGTTCAACTTTTTGTTGGGCATGTTCAAGATTTTCAAAGCGACGTTTAGCCTAGCCAGGGGCATCTCCTTTGAAGCCGTGAGCGTTCCTCACAAAGTTTTTCAAGCTTTTGTTGACCAAGATCAAGAGTTCAAGTAAAAGTCAGCCTATTTATGGGCATCTTCATGAGCGTTCGTCATAAAAGTTATTGCAACCTTTTGTTGTCAAAGATATAACTCTCAAACAAGTCAGTGGGAGTTCCCCATTGATCTATCTCAACCCACTGTTCCTCTTGGGAGTTCCCCAGTGATTTGTCTACAACAAACTTAACCTTTTTTCAATTGCTTTATTGTCATCCTTTTGGTGATATCTGAACCCGTCAGTTCAGCATAGCCTGCATCCTTTTAGTGTTGGTTACCTTCAAGATTGGGAAGTTATTGTCATCCTTTTGGTGATAGTAACTCTTGAGGTCATCTCTATCATCCTTTTGATGTTGGGTTTGCCATCTTTTTGGTGTCACATTATGCTAGCTTTGCTCTATCATCCTTTTGGTGATAGATCCTGCATCCTTTTGGTGTCAGGATTGCGTGTGTTTATTCTCTATCATCCTTTCATTGATAGGTCTGTCATCCTTTTGGTGCCGGATTATGCGAGCGTTCCCTACATCCTTTTGGTGTCAGGGCGATATGTGTCGTTCTATCATCTTTTTGGTGGTACGACCTTCTGCACATGTCTTTACTATCATCCTTTTGGTGATAGGCTTGTCATCCTTTTGGTGTCAGGTTTTCTCTGTTATCACCCTTTTGGTGATAACGACCTTTGCAAGATATCCAGTTTTTCACGGCCCAAACAATTTCTTTCTTTTCGGACAAATTCAGGGTTTTCTTCATATCTAATTGACCTCTACCTCGAAAGAATGAACTTCATTTCAGTTCATATTATCGGGTTGAAGCCAATTAGATAGGGGCATCTTTCATACCCCAAATTTGTCCTACCCCTGTATAGTTTTCATTCTGCACATGCATCCGCTAACCATATTCAAAAATCCAAAATATGTCGCTTTGCTTGTTGTTTCAGTTTAGGGTTAGATGAGATTGAATTCAAAGTGACTCAGGCAAGTGTTAAGTGAAGTCGAGTGGTGTTGACCTAATTTTCTTGGTCAGGTAAGTTCTGGCTTCATGGCAAGTCATCTGTCCGGATCAGCTAGTCGGGCTAGGTTAGTTGATCTGTAATGTTGTTCAAGAGATTCTATAGAGATAATTATGGTTAATCATGGTTAATTCATTTACGGATCCATTCTTTGAGATATGGTCTTTTGGATCATGACAGGGTCAAAAAATTGGCAGGTGCAAATTCAGTTCATGTTGAGTTTTCATTTGATCAAATGATGCCCAAACCTTTGATGTAAGAGTAATCATGAGTGTTCAGACATGGAGTCAAATCTCTATCCGATTTCAAGTGGAGATTCAAGTCATTTTTCAAGTCACAACTCTTATTGGCAGGGCATGTTTGTAATTCTTGTGGGAATTTGTGGTTCAACAGGGCTCAAGAGTATTTCTAATGAAGAATCTAAAGTTGTTCAAGTTCATTTTTAAGTGGATTCCGGGATTTAAGAATGGCATAACAATTAGTTTAAGTAGTAGTATTCAAGGGTTCCAATAGTGATCATGGCCCAAGTTGGATTATTTCAAAAAAATATGATAAGAATAAATCTTCACAAAAGGGTCACTTTCAAGACCATTTACATCAATGATCCATTGTCCATTACTTTTACAAAAGCTACAAAGAAGACAATGCTAGTTTCTACACAAAAATAAGAAACCCAATACCAAATTATATTTTGTTTCACATCTACATTTTCATTTGTACTGATAAAAATAAAAGCCCATTATTTTTTCTCATCACAACCCAAATTATAAAAATATTACAAGGAAATTCTACAAGATTGATTTAAGGCCCATGGTCACAGTTGTTTGCAAAACTCAATTACAAGAAAACATTGAAGCCCTTGTATCATGCCCTACCCAAGCCCCATTACCAACCCACATTGCACCTGCCACTGGCCTTATTTTTCAGCCAAATACCCTCAGGCCACAAGCTGCAAAAGTGAAAGCCATTCGACACCCACCATGAAAACAAAAGACCGTCTCACGCACGCTAATCCACCATGACTCCAAAACGTGACACACACAAACTCCAGGCCAAATTCTCTTATTCAAACAGGACCCCACACTGCATCTGCTAACAAACAAAATAAAAAAAATTTGCAAAAATACTAGCCAAAACACAGTGCATCAAGTGACTTTACCTGATCTTTCCAAACCTCAAGCAGCGGGACCCTACGAATCCTCCGTACAACCTGCACAAAACCGCTGCGCAAGAAAAAAAACATTGCCAATCCATAATTTGTACAAATTGTTGCAACCAACCATGAATCAAGCCCTCCTGCATACAATTGAAAGCGACACCAGATCAACCAAAAGGATTTTCACTACATCTTAAAACGCAGCAGCAACATGTTTAATTCCCACATAACAATTTGCCAATCATTTCCCCAAATATCCCTCAGGGCTCTTCTATTAAGACAACCCAGTTTTCATCCCATGAGAAAGGGGGAATAGCCACACAAACACTTCCAAAACAAAACCTTGCTTTTCAAACCACTATCAACCTAAAATCTTCCTTCAACCTCAATCTTTAATAAAACCCACAACAGAAGAACATCAACCCGAGATCTTCTTCCTTAACCTTGATTCCAACTCCAAATCCACAATAATCTAGATGATTTCCTTCATCCTCAAAATCCCTTCATCCCCAAATCCTTCAACTTTCCCAACACTTCAAATCATCATAACGCATCAATTCAAATCGAACACAAACACAAACCCGATCCCTATTTAAATCAAATCAGAAAAAAGAGGAAAGCAGTTTAAAACCTACAGAGCTGAAAGGCGAGAGGCAGAGAGATTTGAGAATTAAATTGATCAAGGAATAAGGGTTTAGAAAAATATGGCAATAAAAATAACACAAGAAATAGATTACAATGTCAACCACTAAGAACAACTGTCTTAGTCTTCTCAAGAAATTTTGACCACAACTTGGTCTTCTTAAGGAACCTTTTAAAAATTAATGTAAACTAAACAAGTGTTTAAGTTGCTTCTAAAAAGCTATATCACAAACTGTAATTTTTACACTTAGATTAAGAACGAATAAAAACTATTCAGCTTTGAGTAAGAAAGATTGTATGAAAGTTGTTGAATAATTTCAATGAGTTTTCAATGATTCGTTAACCTTGAAGAGATGTTGAAGATGTCCTTTTATAGTGCTGAAAGTCTAATGCTTGAAGACGGTGAAAGCTGTGTAGCTGTAGCCTTTTGTCTTCACATGATTGTTCCTTTCTCAAAAATGGAATGTTTAGAGAAATGCCTTTTGCCTGAATCCTTGTGTCTATCACAAATAAGGAATAGTTCCGTTGGAGAGGACGTTGAGAATAATACCAAGTCTATTCACGTGATGACATCTTTTCAAACGTAAACAACATCAGATCCTCTGATGTGCTTCTTGTTCTTCAGATCAGATTCAATGATATCAGAGTTGCATCAACAGTGCTTCAGCGTGAGTGATCTGATCAGAGCATACTTGTTTATCAGAGCCTCTATACTTGCAGCGTAAAGTACATTCAGAGTCTTCTGAGACAATGCTTTAAACTCTTCATACAAACTCTTCAGCTACGCTTCAGATGCTTATGCAGCTTCTGCTTCAGAGTCTTCTGCAGCTTCTACTTCAGAGTCTTCTGGCAGCGCTCAGAGTCTTCTGATCACTTGCTTTTGATGCTTCAGAGCTTTGCGTAGAATACTGTTCAGATGCATTTTTGCTTTCATAATAATATTTAATTTAATATCTAAAACAAAAACACTTGAACAAAATTAGAGTATATATTTTCTTAATACAAAATTTCATTAGAGTTATCATCGAAACATAGAGATATAATTAAACACCAATATGTGTTCTAACAATCTCCCCCTTTTTGATGATGAAAAAAACATAGGAAATTTTGTTCAATAAAAAGGATAAATATATAACTCCCCCTGAGATAAAGAATCTCCCCCTGATATGAATACTCTAATAGAAGAAAATACTTCCCTTTTTGCATGAGTATACTTTTCAGATTACGAGCCTGGTTAAAAACTTCTGGTTAGAACCCTGGTTAGAATATACTTTCCAGAATCAGAGCTTGGTAATAGCTTGATTTGCTTTCCAGAACCAGAGCCTGAATTACTCTTACTGATTTTCTTTCCAGGAACAGAGCCTGGTTTATTTTCCATAATCAGAGCCTAGTTTACTTCTAGGATTAGAGCCTGGTAATTAGAACCTGGTTTGAATTATCAGAGCCTGGTAAACCTGGTTTGAATAAAAGTCTGGTTTGGGGATTCTCAGGGTAACTTCAATGAATTTTGTCAGATGATACGTTATAGTTCTGAAAGACTAAAATTCAATGTTAGTTATAAATTATTATGTCTGAATTTCATTTTAGTAACTGTTTATATTTGAACAAACATAATTTATTTTTCTCCCCCTTTTTGTCATAATCAAAAAGAAAAACTTTTTAAGACAAAAAAGATTAACAGAGAAAAACAATATAAGCACAGATAATGAAACATCCAACTTCATAGATAAATAGAATCCAGAAAACATTCAGAGAAAACAACAAGATAACAAAACACAACAAACATGTGCACAAACATAATAGAAAAAGAAACTACGTTTGGCGAGAGGCTATCAACTTTAGAGGATCTGTAATCTGCGAATTAGATTCCTCTTGTTTAGACATCCAAGTCTTAATCTCATCTGTAGTTTGTTCTTGCTTGACCATCCATGTTCTGATTTCTTTGTTGCTGGCTTCTAGCAGAGCAAACTTTTCTTCTAGATCTGGTCTTTCAGTCTTGATCTTAGAAGAAGCAGGTGGAGATGCAGATTCAATAGCAGAAGCATCATCAGTGACCATTGCAGATGCAGATGCAGGTTCTTGAATCTCAGAAGTAGAAGCTTGTTCCACAATCATCAGAGCTGACTGATTTGGCACAACAATTTCTTCAGTAACAACAGCTTCTGGAGGAGTATCTTCAGTCATAGGATCATCAATAGGAGCATTTTCCAGAGCCAGAATTTGAGGTCTACTCATGTTCAGAAAAGTTTGTCTGATAACTTCAGCAAATTTCACCTTTGCATCATCAGAGCAAATGGTGCGAAGATTTGAAGCAACAATGTTGAATCTTGAGATGAATCTGTCCCAAGTAGCTCCAGAAGCATCTGGATTCACACTTGACAAACAGTCTTTCTTCACAGAGGATATCCACACATTCATTTCCTTCTTGAAGCCATCAAAGAGTGTACCAACATCCATTCTAGGTTTAGGTCTTAGGAAGTTTTCTAGAGATGGTGTTTTTGGTTGTTCTGGAGGGGATGGTATTGTGAAGGTTGGGATAATGAACAGAGGACAAGGATAAGGTGTAGAAGATGTTTGGCCAAATGATTCATGAATATCTTGAGGTTTAGGATAGAAATGTTTAAGTTTGAGTCCAGGGGGAAGGTTATCAGAGGGTAAAGGTTTGAAAGAAGCAAACGAAACAAAATCAGATGCATTTTTGCTTTCATAATAATATTTAATTTAATATTTGAAACAAAAACACTTGAAAAAAATTAGAGTATATATTTTCTTAATACAAAATTTCATCAGAGATAAAAACATAGAGATATAATTAAACACCAATCTGTGTTCTAACAAATTCTACCAGTTTTTAGTAGGCCGCCCTTTGCTTGCTTTGAGGTGGATGATGGGCCTTGTGAAGCCTGTAACACCCATTTTAATTATTTAGTATTTTTGGTATTATTTTATTTTGGTGTATCCTTGTGTGGAGGTGTGTCTGAGTGCGTTTGTGGGTGCCCTTAGACTGTAAGGATTATTTAATAACTATAGAATTTGATAGTAATAGAATATAATTAATAGTGGTGATAATTTAATAATTAATAGTATTATTATTATTATTATTATTATTATTATTATTAGTATTATTATTGGAATAAGTAATAAAAGGGGATTTTGGGAGAAGAAGATAAGGAGAACACGATAAACAGTTTGGGAGAAAGAGTAAAGAGGAAGAGCAAGGAGGAAGAGAGGAAGGCTAGGGCTGCCATATTCTTCAAGATTCCTCAACAATCTGAGCAATTAATCGAGGTAAGGGGGAGAAACTGATTGGGATTGGTATTTACATGAATTGGGTAGAGGGGATTCCTTAACCCCATAGGGATTTTGAGGAGCATGATTTGTATGTTAATGAACTGGTGAATATGTGTTTATAATTGTTACTGTTATGATGAATTTCGTGTACATTGATGTGTTTATGAGTATTGCTGCCATTGATGAAATTGGGCATGTGTTGTTGTGAGATTGGTGAGGTTTTGTGTAACTTCTGCAGTAGTAGTGATGAACATGAATATTGGTTTCGGAGAGAAAGTTTAAGGGAGAAAATGATTAGAGTAGTGTGTGATAGTTGTAGTAATGATAGGATAGAGGATAGATGAATGAGTAGAAGTTTATGTAGGGAGAAAACCCTAGATTTGAAATTGTGGATTAATGGTGAATGAGTATAAGTTTATGTAGGAAGGAACCCCATAGAATACTCATGATTTAGTGGATTTTCGAGTTTGGTGAATACCCTAACATGTGGGGATTGATTGTGGTAGCAAAGAGGGAAGGGTTGGTGAAAAATACCATTTTCTACTTAATTTTTCGAAAGCACACAGTAAGCAATCGATTGCACTAGTACAGCAATCGATTGCACAACAAAACAGAGGCTAAAATGTGAAAAGTTGGGTCAAGCAATCGATTGCACTAATACAGCAATCGATTGCATGCTATATAAAAGTTGAAAATTGGAAATTTCTGTTCCAACGATTTTGGCCATAACTTTTAATCCGTAAGTCGGTTTTAGTTCCCGTTCGAAGCGTTGGAAAGCTAATGAATATATCTAGAACATAGTATAGATAATATAATTAGTTACCAAATATTTTTATATCCAATATGTTGGGGAGTCATTGTTTAATTAAATCTTAACTAAAACATGGATTAATTGAGATGATTTACTGATTATTTACTTGGTGCTAAAAGGGGAAATTGTGTAGTATTGAATATTAATTGAAATAATTAAATTGGTGGTGTGATATATGTATGAGGTACGATAATGTGATCAGGAGGATTGTGTGACTTTAATTAAAATGATTAATTGATGAACAATACGTATGTATGATGTATGGTGATGTGATCAGGGGATCGTGTGCGCTTAGTGTGCTTGGATTTAGTTGTTATACATTGGTGTGTATGATTTGATTTGATTATGTAATGGTTTATGTTAGGATATTGAAATGATTAAATTGGTGTTTAATATGTATATATTGTATGGTGATGTGATCAGAGGATCGTGTGCACTTAGTGTGCTTGAGTTCATTTATTGTGCATTTGGTGTTATGCATATAATGGTGTTTGGTGGGATGAATCATTACTCAAGAGGAGTGTATGTGATTCATCCGTACTCCATTGCGGAGAATGGTGGGGATAGATCATGGCCAAGGACGGGTGTATATGATCTATCTGGGGTTCAATTGAATGAACCAATGAGTCGGTACCGCATGCATGGTGTTGAGTTGTATAATTGCATTATGGTGTGTTGTGTTGATGTTGGACAGTAGGTCGTGTTTGATGAATGTTGGGTGATGAATTATATGATTACTACCTTTATTTCATGTACTGTATTATTGATAATTTTGATCATGTTTTATCACCCCTTTGTTGTTGTTGTGGTCTGTGCTTCTTTGGAGGTACAGACAATCCATGTACTTAGCTAGCTTGGATAGTGGTGTGTGAGTCGAGTCGTAGAATGCTCTGATACGTAACCCGGGATCTGGGCGTTTAATTGCTTCATGTTGAATTGTTTTATTTCCTGTGACGTATCAAGTTTGGTGAACCTTTTAATGAATGTTTTTGTGTGATTTGGAGGATGGCCGTGACTGTTGACTGAGGATAATTTCTGCTATTTTATTTTGAAAACCATCTAATGATGAGTATGTTGAATTATTTGGATGTGATATCCCACTTTTGAAAGGAAACTCTGATGTTTAATTGAAATATTTGTATTTTATTTAATTTTGGGAAGTGGGGTGTTACAATTGGTATCAGAGCAGGTCGGCCTGTCCGACCAGTGTAGTAGTTGAGTTTGTCCTTAGGATAGAGGTTGTGTACCTTTTAACCTTGTGTTGTTATTATTAAGCGGTATGGCAGAAAGGAATGATGTTGTTTTGGCTACCGCTATGCAAGCGATGTCGCAGGTGGTTGCTAATCAGAACCAAGCTGCAGGTGCGCAATTTGGCGATTTGGCACAGTTTCAGAATAATAAGCCACTGACATTTGAAGGAGGAATTCTGGATCCTAAAGCTGCACAGAGGTGGCTGAAGGCAATTGAGAAAATTTTTAGAACGATGGGTTGTAATGATGAGCAAAAAGTGAAGTTTGGTACTCACATGTTAGAAGGTGAAACTGAGGCTTGGTGGGACAACAGTCGATAGAGACTGGAGACTGCAGGAGTAGGATTGAAATAAGTGGGGGAGAAAGTTGTGCTTCTCCCAGCTACTTCAAGTGTGGAGTGATGGCTCAGTGTGTTGTTAAATGCTACTATAGTTTGACGGGATCATGTTGGAGGGAATAAATGTGTCTTGCGAGCTTAGATGGTGTGTACAGTGAATTGTTTGGAGTTAAGCCAAATGCTTAAGAGTTGTGTTGGCGAGTCGGTGCAGGACAGTGTTGAGATGTTTAATTTTGAGGGGAATTTTGAGTGTCGATGAAAGTAGAGAAGTTGGCAGGTTGCCGATTAAGTGTGGTTGTCTGGAAGTTATCCTGACGAGACAGTGATATACAGTCAGGACGTGAAGTGGAGTTGTGATCGACTTAGTTACGGAAACTAGCCGATGTTGAGAGCTCCAAATTGTGTGTCTGTTTGGACGGTCAAGGAATTAAATTGAGTGAGTAGTTGGAGACTTGTGTCTGGTGTGTGTGCTACGGCGAAAGATTGTGAAGTCGAGTAGGTAAAGGGTGGATAGTGACTTCTGGTTATAATACCCCAAATTTTTCCCTGAGATTTAGTCGAATCATTTCACATTTCATTGCATTTCGCATAGCATTTTAACTAACCACTAACAAGTCCATGTAGTTGGTTGATTCTGATAGGTAAATATCGTATGGCACGTTGTTTGGTTCATGAAGGGTAAAGTTGTCATTTATTGGCAGCAGATTGTTCAACTTATAAATTTTGGTTTGTAGTCAGGAAATTTGATCCGTTGGATTGTTGATGTGAGTCGGGACCGAGGTGTAGTTGGAAGCGTTTATTTGTGGAAGATTTGAGCTGTTCAGAATGAAATCGTTTCAAGGTTTTGGACTGAAGTTAGCCGGAGAATATGATCATGTGAGCTTAATCAGACGATTTGGATTTATTCAGATAAAGTTGCTCCTGTCGAATTGTCGGAAGGTTTAATCGGAAGTCATGTCGGAGACGGGATTAGTTGGATAAATTGGGTGAATTTTGAATTAAGAAAATTTTTGAATTCTGTTGGTAGTTTATTTTATTTTTAAATCAGCAATAATAAAAACAATTTTACTTCATCATTTAATTCTCGTTTCATTTCATTTTTAAATCATACTTATTTCATTTTCTAACTCTATTTGTTTTCTTTTAAAAAAAAAAATCATAATCTTTCATTGCATTTTTAAATATTTATTTCATTTTTAAACTTTGTCTTCATTTCATTTTCAAATATGTTATGTCATTTTTAACATTATTCTCTTTCCATTTTCAAATCAATTTATTTCATTTAAATTTTGTCTTTATCTCTCTTTTAATAATCTTATTTTAAATGTTGTTCCTATTTTATTTTTAAGTTGATTTTTCACCTTTTAATATTTTAGACACTTTATTTTTAAAAAACAAAAAATGCATTTTCATTTCATTTATAATTTGCATTTTACAATATGCAAAAGTAAATAAACAAATTAAAGAATTTTATTCATAATAATTAAAATTACAAAAAAAGTTAATAATAAATAAAATTACAAAAATAATATAACATTTTTCTCTAAATAAAATTACAAATTTTTTTCTAAGTTTCTTCCGATTTTTTTTTACTCTTCCCGACTTTTCCGATCAAGCGCTCCGAAAAGCACTTATTGAAAAATTGCTTTTTCCCAGAAAATGGTTTGCCAAACAGGCCTTAACGGCAATTTCCCTGGGAAAGTTCAACGCAATGGATCAAACACTTGTCCACAACCAAGACGCAATATTTCTGTAGCCAAATCAACGCAACTTTTCAGCCGTAAAAAACGCAACAAAACCTGCGAAGAGCCAACAACAAGCCCACAAGATCAACAACAAACAACCCTGCAAATCAGTGAATAAACCAGCAAGAATAAATCAGCAAATAAACTCAACATTAAATCCAGTCAAAGCGTCCTGTGAATCCGGCGTGAAGAACGGAAACGAAACCGAAACAAATCCGCCAAAACCCATAGATAAAAAAACCATATAAAGTCATCATAAGTGTTCAAATGAAGAGGAGGACCTTAGGAACCATAAACAGCGGCGTCGCGACTCAGATTCAAAGAACCGTTACGGTTTTCATCATTATCTGAGTAGGAAGAGAAGGATCGAAATCTCAGCAAAGCCATCAAAAAGATCCGAAAAGCTTAAAATGGAACCAAAAAACGGCGGCTCACGGAAATCCGTTGATTCATCATCATCGCCGCCTCCATAACCCGATCGCCGATACCATCATCGCCCTCAAGGAAGCTCGCGACCTACCCTCAACAAAACTTCCGTAAGTTTTTTTATAATGTTTTTTTTTCATGGTTTTGTTGCAGGGAAAGAAGAATCAAAGGCATGCAAGCAAGGAGGAATGTGAAAGGAAAAATCTCCGGTAAGCCATCAATGGCAGCGGCGCCATGGAGAAGAAGGAGAGAAAGAAATGGAAAACCCAAAAGCAAACGCAGCCGTTTGACCGTCCCTGTTGCACCCCAAAATTTGCTCAACCTTTTCTTGCCTGATTTGTGTTCGTTGCATTATCATTTGCATTGTTCTAGCATTTGCATTGCATAGCATTTATTCTCGAGACAAGGGATCAAGGCATTCAGGTGGCTCCAGGTGCAACTTTCATTGCAAGAGGCTAAACAACAAATATCAGAGGCTTCAACACTTGTTTTGCCCAGCAATCGAGCGCCCAATTTTATTTTATTTTGCAGGGAATTTTTCATGTCAGAAGCAGAATTCAGGTTATGTACAGTGTTCCCAGGGTCAGAGCAATCAAGAACGACTTTCAGCAGCTAAACAGAGTTCAGAACGGCAGGAAACGGGCAAAGGGGCAGATTTCCCTCCAAAAGGCGCCAAATTCAAATTTTTGAATGTGTTAATCGATTAACCATTTGAAAATCAGTCCAGATTGGAATTTTTAACAGTGTTAATCGGTTAACCTATAGGGTTAATCGATTAACCACAACAGGTTTTGCCTTGCACGTGAATTTTCAAGTCCAGCCACTTTTGGGGTCCAATTTTGGTCATTTAAATTGCATTTTCACACTTGGGAAGGATCTAAAACATTATCAAATTTCATTTTCCCTCCAAATGCCCAAACCTCATTCCATACCACATTTTCCAAGCCATTTTCCAATCCTTGCTTTGGATCCAAACCAAGAGTGTATATATTTGATTCACTCCAAACCTCACAAGAAGAATCCTGATAATTCACTCTCATTTCAGAATTGCTCTCAATTTTCTCTCAATTCTCTCTCAATTTTCCAATCTCAAAAACCTCACCCAAAGCTCTTCTCCTTGAGATCATTGATTCTCCATTGGAATCATTGATTTCTAAGAGCTAAACCTCCATTAATTCACTCCATCAATTCCATTTCATCATCCAATTTTCGTGCACAAGCAGATCTGAATTTTGAAGTGTTCTTGGAAGTGATTATTTGGCTTATTTTGAGTTGTTCTTGGTGGATCTACATTGCTACTACAAGAATTGGTGTGGATCTTGAAGAATTCTGGTTTTCTTTGCTTAGATCTACTCATTTACAGTTGAATCAACAATTACTGGATCAAGTCTCCGATCCGAAGGATGGAATTCTGATCCGATTTTGTTTTTGAACTTATTTACACAATTTGCATGTGGATCTTTGCATTTGATTGATTATGTTGATTTTGATCCATGATGTTGTTGTGTTATTGTGTTTACATGTTGTTTAAATCAATGTTTACTGGTTTAATTTCGTGCATGATCAATCACATGATAATTGGAGTGTTTGCTTAAGTGATAAGCTGCTGAAAAGTGATTCTGAACTGCTGTTTTTCACCTCTGGCACAATGTTAATCGATTAACCTATGTGGTTAATCGATTAACCAACTCAAATATTCAAAATTTCAAGCGTTTTTCAATGGTTAACCGATTAACCCCTGGCGTTAATCGATTAACACTGTAACAGAGGGCCTGTTTTGCTGTTTTGCTTGCTTGTTCGCGTGCTGGTTCGATCCGAATCATCATAGATCATTGTGTTGCATTAGGATTGAATTATTTTGGATGTTTGTCACTGTTCTTGGCTGTTTAATCATGATCTTGTGTGCATTTTCTACTCGCATGTTTGCATTTGCGTGTTGCTTGTTTTCTCTTCTTCTTTCGTATTTCTTCCCTCTTTTGTTGATTTTTGTTCTAGTGATTGGAATAGAATTAGGAGGAGATCTTTTGCTGGCTGTTAGTAGACATATGCATGTTCCCCTAGGAATTTAATTAGAATTTTACAACTTGGTTTTGTATTTTAGTTGTATTTTGCAAGTGGCTTGTGTTTATGATTTCCTCTCTTGAGTGCTTTGGTTGTTTGGCTTGGTTGGCTGCCTTGGAGTTGGTTTGAGCTCGAGTTCATTTTGGTGGAGCTTCTGGATTCATTGAAGATGCTTGGGATTGAAGATTGGAGCTTGTATTTGAAGGCTTTTCCTCTTGTGGAAGCTTTTTTAGGAGCTTAGGAAATTAGGGTTTTAGGAAGTGCCTTAGACCTAGTTTTGTTTCTTTCTTCAAACATAGAGTGCATTGTTTGCCTCTATTCTATCCAATGACATAAAGTCCTCCTTGGGAAGCTCCATCTCTCCTTAGGAGGGATGAGTGGTATGCCCAAGTGAGTAGAACTTTGAGGATACCTTTCATTTGCAATGTTAAGTCCTTAGTGATTTCCCTTGGTTGTCATTAAGTCTCTTAACATTATAACTTGATCTTGTTGAATGATTCTCCCTTGGAGGTGCTTATTGAAGCTTGGTAAAGAGAAAGTTGAAGCTTATCGAAGTTGACGTTTGAGCTTGGTGAAGCTGGTTGCTTGTTGAAGCTAGGGTTTTGCTGCTTGTTGAAGTTGAAGTCAGGGGCTTGTTGAAGCTAGTTACTGGTTGGGGTTTGAGCTTGCTTAAGTTGGGAGCTTGTTGAAGTTGGTGTCCATTGAAGATTGAAAGTTTATTGAAACTTGAAGATAGGAGTTATTCATGAGGATGAAGGTTGTTGCTGTCAACTTTTTGCTGGTAAATCCACTGTAGTTGCCAGAGCTGGTGCTGTTAGGACTGCTGCTGTAGGAGTTGTTGAGCTGCCCGAGCCGGTTGTGGGGTTTTATTTTCTTTGTTGTATTGTTAATATTCCCATTAGGTTTAAGGTGAATTTTGATTCACTTTGCCTATTGTTTCCTGCTGCATTCATGCATGTTACTGCTTTACTGTATATATGCTGTTGCTTTTCCGTTTATCCCCTAGGATCTCTGTTTCTCTCTGCGCAAGAGAGGTATATGACAGACATTAGGCTTTCATCCATGCATGATAACATTAGGGTAGATTTTGATTCCCTTTTCAACCATAGGCTTTTTAGAGTTCTCTCTCTTCTCATCTCAAAAAAATTCAAAAATACAGTAATGAGGTTAATCGACGTCGTACGTTACGAGCCTTAAGTTATTTGAGAAAAGGTTGCTGGAGGGCCACTCTTCAGTAATCATATTGCTTAGTGTGTTACCCTTAGGGTGACATACGACGTAGTCACTCTCAAATCATAGTCTCTAGTGCGTCAGAGATTGCAAACACACTAAAAAACACTTCTTCCGTAAAAGATTCAAAACAAATATCAAAAAGTGTCATTTTTGTCCGCTTGGACTCTTAATCAAGGAAAACCCTTTTTGAAGGTAATAAAAAACAGTCAGACAAGCTTGTGTCTTCCGTAGCCCGAACTACGTTTGCTCTGATCTTTCATGCCGTATGAAAGTACGTAGGCATAGGATGCGATATCCTAGCGAGCAACCTTCCCCTCCTTTCCCGTAGGTAGGCGAACTACGTTGACTCTGATTTCTCGTTCCAGACGGGAATACGTAGGCATAAAGTGCGATACTTTGCCGAGTCATTTTATTTTCTTTTAACCCTTGACTTGTAGAATAGATAGAATAACAATCCGTACCAGAAAAAAAGCGTGGATCCCGTCGAGTACGACGGACGTGAAGGGTGCTAATACCTTCCCCTTGCGTAACCGACTCCCGAATCCAGGATTTGGTTGCGATGACCATTCCTTTCCCGTCTTTGCGGTAGGTTTACTTCGAGCGTTTCCTTTCCCTCCTTTGGGATCAATAACGCACGGTGGCGACTCTTCTGTTCAGCCGGCGCCGATTTTTGCAGTAGCGACAGTTGGCGACTCTGCTGGGGACAGGAATATCCCCTATGCGAGTCAATCCTAGCGCTTGTTTTCCCGTCAGGGGTGTTGTATAGATTTACTGTTCTGTCTTTACTTTCCGCATTTTATTATCAGCTTTATATTGTTATTGCTGTCGTGGGAAGGGGGTAACCTGTTGAGAGATAAGCCGGACCTGGGCTTGAGGTTACACATAGACTTAGAGAGAAAGTAATGGTTAGCCTGCTTGCTTAGCTCGCACCAGCTAGCCGCGAAATCTCACTCGGACGAGATTCTCTTTGATGCTTCTTACCTGGCCCTTAGGGCTCGACAAGTTGTCTGAACCGAGGATTGTCGACTCTGGGAACCTATCAATTGGGATTCAACTAAGTGAGGCCGCTTCAAGGGATGATGATGCCACACCTTCTGGGTATCGTATCATCGCTCTTGAAAGTCTGTGACGTTGAACCCGCATAGGATGCCGTACCTCGTCTGCGAGTTAAGTACACACCTGTGAGGGGTAGGAGGGTATGTTTGCAGGAAACCTTTGACCTCAGAATACCTGGTTTATCTCTATCAGTGAGATGTGGTTACAGGGTTCTTTTGAGTGGTTGGTTTGGTTTGAGATGAAAATTGGATGGTTCTCAAGGCTTTAGTACAGAGCAGCCCAGTCTATCAGCAGTGCACTTGATCCCTTGTTTGCATATGCATGTGCATTTTCATGATTGCATTTCATTAACATATATTTATGTTGCAGGTGATTATTCCCCTCTGATTCTAGGATATCTTCTAGCCAGGCATGGAGTCCCTGAAGAAGACGGTTGCTTACAGGTTGCATTCACCAAACATCAGTTCATTATTGGGTTTAGTTGCTTTGGCAGATGAGAGTGTGAGGGCTGGGTTCAGAGTATCCTATGGGAAACTGCTTAGCTTGTTGTATACCCCTTCAGCTTTCGAGATTACTGGGGTGTATACTTTGATGCAGTTTTATGAGTCGCAGCTGAGATGTTTCTTGTTTCCAGACTACATTCTTGCACCCACTTTGGAGGAGTATTATGTTATGTTGGGTATTCCCGTGTTAGACCAGATGCCCTTTGTACATGTTGATACTGAGCCTGAGTTAGCTACGCTCGCAGAGATTGTCAGTTTGGGCGCTTCTAAGTTTCCAGGAGGCTTGGTCAAGCTGAATAGAGCTTATGGTTTTCACTTATCTGTCCTGGTTGAGAAGGCTACACAGTGCGCAAAGAATGGGTGTTGGGTTGCCTTTAGTGCTATTCTGGCTGTCTGTATCTACGGGATTGTCTTGTTTCCTAATGTACCAGACTTTGTTGATTCGGATGCCTTCCTGATTCTCGCCTTGAAGAACCCCGTTCCTACTCTCCTGGGCGATGTTTATCATTCTATTCACTACAAGAATGAGAAACGTCGTGGCAAGAATGTGTCCTGCTGTTTTCCTCTCTTGCACAGGTGGTTCCAGAGGCACCTTCCGAAGACTGGGCCATTTGTTGATACCATTGATACTTTGGATTGGCCGTCCCGGTTGATGGGGCTATCTGCTGAGAATATCATTTGGTTTGATCGAGGTATGCTTGGTACTGACATTATATATAGTTGCAGTGGCTTTCCAAATGTTCCCCTGATTGGACGGAAAGGCTGTATCAACTATAATCCTTCACTATTTGTACGACAGTTTGGTTATGCCTTGAGAGATGCTCCTATTGAGGTTGAGATATAGGAATCTCTGTATCTCACAGGCTCGTTAGACGAGGCTTCTTTGATCAGGTTGAGACATGCATGGGCTAGCATCCATAGGAGGGGGAAAGCTTTGCTCGGTAAGAGCAACAACAAAGCTTATGATCCTTATGTGGCATGGGTCCATGAGAGAGCTAATACTTCTTTGATGTCTTATCCTGCTGTGGAACCCCTGTATCTTCCATTGATTGAGGTACCTCCTGCAGAAGAGAGTGAGAAATATAACAAGTTGTTGGCTGCCAATGTGGAATTGAAGAAAGCTAACGAGGAGTTAGAGAAGGAAATTTTCCAGTTACGACGAGAGAAGAAGGAAGCCACCTTCACTGTGAAGGAACATACCGAATTGATTAACAGGTTGGGATCAGAGCTGACAGAAGCAACCAACAAGAAAGAAAAAGTGGGGATAGCCTTGAACGGTGTTAGCAAGGTGCTTACTTCCAAGAAGGAACTTCTAAGCAAAGCTTATGCTCGTATCAGCAAATGGGAAGCTTTGTGGAATGCCACGCTTACCAAGCGGAAAGAGCGCGAAGACGAACTGAAAATGCAGATTACCACGCTGGAGGCACAGGTTAAAGCTCAGGAAGCAAAGATTGCTGAAGTGACATCCCTTAGGAGTACTGCTGATCTCAGAGTCAGTGACATTGACGAGAAGTCGAGAGGTTATGAGGAGAAGGCCGGTTCCAAGAGGTACAGATCTGACGAGAGTTCGAGCAAAGGAGTTTCTCAGGACGACGCCGCAAAGCTGAGATCCACTACCGAGCGGCATGCTTTACTGATTCAGGAGTTGATCTTCCGACTAGGGCACTCAGAGACGATGAGGATATTGGAGGATGTCCGAGCACGCCATTTGGCCTGATGTATCTTTGCCTTACCTTTGTTATTTGTACTTATATTTGGGCCATCGCCAGACTTGTTGGCCGAGGTCTCTACGGTTGTATTCAGTTGAACTCTTGTACTCAGCCTCTGGGAATTTGTTATATATGAGGATTTTCTGGTTTATTGCTTGCTGGATAGGGACTCCATTACCGTAATGGCTTTCTCTCCGGAACTAGAATCGGGGGAATATAACCTGTAGCATATTTACATAATTGCATTTGCATTCACCAGGTAATTATTGGATTGTATCTTATTTCCTGCACCTCTTCAGGTTCTTCCAGGATTGAAAGTCAACGCCCGCACCGATACTCTACTCGTACCAACTGCAAAAGAGTTATGGACCAGATGCAGAGCGAGATGCAGGAAATGCATGAGAAGCTTGCGCTGTTCATGCAGACGATGGAGACAATTGTGAAGGGACAGGAAAACTTGCAAACTTTGGTGCAGCCATTGTTGGTGAGGAATGTCGGGAATGGAAACGAAGACCACAATTCTGTACGTTTTGACACCCTTCATGGGGATGGTACTCCTACACCTGTAGCTCCACTTGTGGTGAATATACCTGCTATGAATGTGAACAATGGCGCTGGCGCCGGGCATGGTAATACCGGAGTTGGTAATGAGACTGTCATTAACAACGTTGGATTCGGAGACGCCAATCTGGGCGGTGATAACAATGGAGGTAATGACTTCGGTAATAACGAATTTGGCTATAACGACTAGGGGTTTGATTATGCTAACCAGGATGGGAAGTTTGGTCTCAACGCTCAGGGTTTCGGACATGATGGATTTGGTAATGCCAATCAGGGCTATGGTGGATTTGGTAACGGAAATGGTGCTGGAATGATGCCTTTTGGACCTGCCGGGGTCGCTCAAGGGTATGGTAACAGGGGACGGGGCCCTGTGATGAATCAGACTAGATTTGGTCGTAACAATGGGTATGATGGGTATGGAAATGAGAATGCTAATTGGATGGAAGACCAACAAGAAGATGCTTTCTCTGGTAGAGGTTTTGAAGGTCCTGTAGACAACACTCAGCGAATCAAGATGCTCGAGGAGCAGATGAAAGGTGTTGTGAATCAGAGTGTTTCCGGTTTAGATATGACCACTATGGGTTTGGTGCCTGGCCTAAGGGTACCGCTGAAGTTTAAAGCTCCCGCATTTGACAAATATAAGGGAGATACCTGTCCCAAGGTGCATGTGCGGTCATACTATAGAAGGATGTCGGCTTATTCAAATGACGAAAGAATGCTGATGCATTTCTTTCAAGACAGCTTGTCTGGTCCTTCCCTCGAATGGTACATGGGGTTGGAGCCTACCCAGATAAAGACATGGAAGCAACTGGCTGAAGCGTTTGTGACTCATTACAAGTATAATAGTGACCTGGCACCGAACAGGGTCCAGCTGCAGGGGTTGTCACAGAAGAAAGATGAGAGTTTCAAAGAACATGCGCAGAGATGGCGTGACATGGCTGCAAGGGTTCATCCTCCTTTGGTTGAGAAGGAGATGAATGATATGTTCATAGGAACGTTCACTGGCATATTTTATGATAAGTTGTTTCCTGCTTCCTTGGGCAGTTTCTCGGATCTAATCTTGATGGGCGAGAAGGTTGAAAGTAATATTAAAATGGGGAGATTCCAAGCTGGGGAGTCTACTTCGGCAGGCGGTAATAGAAAAGTATTCGGTGGTCGTCGTCAAGGTGATTCCAGCGCAGTGTTTGGTGGCCGGGGCAGAGGCAGAGGAAGACACCAGTATAATCAGCCGCAGCAGATAGTGAGTGTTACGATTCCGATTCCTCAACAGAGACAACAACAACAACCACCGCAACAACAGCAGCAGCAGGGGCAGAATGCTGGCCAAAGAAGATTTCCGAATGCGAAGCCGAAAAGAGTGCTTGAAGCGCCTCCTTCCACGTACGCAGAACTCTTTCAGACACTGTTGGGGATGAATTTAGTTGAAAAGAGGACCTTGGCACCGCCCACGGGACCAACCCTTCCTTATGGGTACGATGTTAACAAGCACTGTGACTTCCACTCCGGGGCACCCGAGCATGACATAGAGGCCTGTCATGCGTTTAAAAATAAGGTTCAAGACCTACTGGATAGCAAGGCCATAAATTTTGGACGAGCAGGTCCGAATATAGTACAACAGCCAATGCCCAACCATGGGGCAAATGCTATTTTGACTGAGGAGGTTTTGAATCTGATCATGAATGTTGATGAACTGAAAACACCGTTGTGTGAAATAAAGAGCAGGTTATTGAAAGGAGGTGTGTATCCAGGCTGCGATGAGTTTTGTCTAGAATGTTGGACCCAAGTTGGGGGTTGTGCTGAGTTGAAGAAGGGTATTCAGACCCTGATAGACGAAGGCACGTTGCAATTTGACAGAACGGCAGTTGAGAAACCTGAAGAAGTATTAGCTGATGAGCAAAGTGATGTAGCTACGGTGACAATTCCCCGAAAAACGATAACTATAACGGCGCCAGCCAGGCGACCGACGATCACTATCACGAAGGCAGGGCCAACACCTTATGAGAGCACCAGGGCAGTACCATGGACTTATGGGCTAGAAGCATATTGTGATGGGGAGAAACTTGATATCAGTAAACAGCCAGCTGGGGTTGTGGACAATGTCGTCGGAACTGGAAGGATGACAAGGAGCGGGAGAATTTTTATATCGCCTGAGGTAGAGGCCGAACGATTGGCAAAAGGTAAAGGTAAAGTGAATGAGGATGTTCCTGTGCAGAGGAATGAAAAAGAAACGTCCCTAAAAGATGTAGAAGAGTTTATGCGTCTTATCCGTAAGAGTGACTATAAGATTGTTGAGCACCTTCAACAGACGCCGTCAAAGATATCCATATTGTCGCTGTTATTGTGTTCCGAAGCCCATAGGAATGCGTTATTGAAAATTCTGGACACGTCGTTTGTACCCCAAGATGTTTCTGTGAATCAATTGGAGGGGGTGATGGCGCACGTGAATGCAGGCCATAGTTTGGGATTTACAGATTTTGATTTGACCCCGAGGGGAAGAGAGCATAATATGGCGTTGCACGTCTCAGTTGAATGCAGGGGCACAATCATGTCCCATGTGCTGGTAGATACCGGGTCTTCCTTGAATGTGCTGCCAAAGAAAGCAATGATGAAGTTAGACATCAGGGGGATCATTTGTACGCCTAGTGACTTGGTGGTCAGGGCATCTGATGGTACGCGAAGGTCAGTCTTTGGATCCATAACTTTGCCTTTGCAGGTGGGGCCGGAGATTTTTGAAACTGAATTTTACATTATGGACATCCAGCCAGCATATAGCTGTCTTCTTGGACGACCATGGATCCATGGTGCTGGGGCAGTCACATCTACCTTACACCAAAAGCTGAAGTACATGGTGGGGGACAGTGTGGTCACAGTTTGTGGAGAGGAGGATATACTGGTCAGCCATTTGTCGTCATTCAAGTACGTGGAAGTCGACGGCGAAATCCATGAGACACCCTGTCAAGCCTTTGAGGGGTTGCGCATCAAGGACAAAGCTTCAGGGCCGAGTAAAGCATCAGAGGTGGCAGTATCATCATACAAAGAGGCTCAGGCTCTAGTGAAGACTGGTGAGACAAAGGGCTGGGGCAAGGTTCTGGATATTCCCGTGAAAATGGACAGATTTGGGCTGGGATATCAACCTTCATCATCAACGCCTGCTGCAGGGGCACCCCATTTCAAAGGACCAATAACGATTACGGCTAGTGGGGTATATCACGAGACCATCAACGCTGTTTCAAATTTTGAAGAAGGAGACAACGACTGCGACATGGACGCCTGGATTCAGCCGAGCGTGCCAGGACAAGGGCTTTGCAATTGGTCTATTCAGGAGACTGTTCCTGTGACAACTAAACAATAATACTGTTTTCTTAATTGTTGAATTAATCCAGTGTCCTACCCGGGGCATCGTGATTTTGCTTAGGGCCATGATGTTATGTATATTGCGCTGTTTGATTGTTAAATAAAAGGCGTTTTTCATGTGCAAATATTGTGATCTCTGTTTTTCCTGTTTTTATTTTTACAATAAAATGGCAACGTGGTTACTCGCTTTGTATGCATTTTGAAGCATTTAACCATTTCCTTTGCAGGATTACTATTTCAGATGACATCTATGAACCGCCTATGACTCTCTTCGACTTTGAGCACCCGGTATTTCAGACCGAAGAAGAGACTGTTGAAGATGGCGACGTTCCAGAAGAGTTGTCTTGGTTAGTAAAACAAGAAGAAAGAATCATTCAGCCTCACGAGGAGGTCATTGAGATTGTCAATCTGGGGTCGGAAGGGGTTGAAAGGAACATCCGTATGGGGGCCGCGCTGCAGAGCGAAGTCAAGCGAAGATTGGTTGAAATGCTCAAAGAGTACAGTGATATTTTTGCTTGGTCGTATGAAGACATGTCTGGGCTGGATACGGATATGGTTGTGCACCGTCTGCCGCTAAAAGAAGAA
The DNA here is from genome assembly GCA_963859935.3 of Lathyrus sativus. NCBI lineage: Eukaryota > Viridiplantae > Streptophyta > Magnoliopsida > Fabales > Fabaceae > Lathyrus > Lathyrus sativus. The sequence continues at coordinate 31,299,274 of OZ012741.1, read as the reverse complement.
TGCCCGCTGGTTAAGAAGAAGCTCCGAAGAACTAGACCGGACATGGCCGTGAAGATTAAGCAGGAAGTTCAAAAGCAGTGGGATGCTGGTTTCCTAGCTGTTACAAAATATCCCTCATGGGTCGCTAATATTGTGCCAGTGCCAAAGAAAGACGGTAAAGTAAGAATGTGCGTAGATTACCGTGATTTGAACAAAGCGAGCCCGAATGATGATTTTCCACTTCCTCACATCGATGTGCTGGTTGATAACACCGCTCAATTCTCCGTTTTCTCCTTCATGGATGGCTTCTCGGGCTATAATCAGATAAAAATGGCGCCAGAAGACATGGAGAAGACTACCTTCATTACGCCTTAGGGAACATTTTGCTACAAAGTGATGCCCTTCGGATTGAAGAATGCTGGGGCAACGTATCAGCGTGCAATGACGACTCTCTTTCATGACATGATGCATAAAGAGATCGAGGTTTATGTTGATGATATGATTGCCAAATCCCAGACGGAGGAAGAACATTTGGTGAATCTGCTGAAGTTATTCAAGAGGCTTAGGAAGTTCAGGCTGAGACTGAACCTTAACAAATGCACCTTCGGGGTGAGATCGGGTAAACTGCTTGGGTTTATCGTGAGCGAAAAAGGAATAGAGGTTGATCCTGCAAAAATAAAAGCAATACAAGAAATGCCGACGCCTAAAACAGAAAAAGAAGTGCGCGGGTTTTTAGGGAGGTTGAACTATATCGCTCGGTTCATATCTCACCTAACAGCTACGTGTGAACCATTATTCAAGCTATTGAAAAAAGACCAGGCTGTGACATGGAATGAAAATTGTCAAAAGGCGTTCGATAAAATAAAACAGTATTTGCAGGAGCCTCCTATTTTGATACCTCCGGTGGCAGGGAGACCCTTGATTATGTATTTGACGGTTCTTGAGGGGAGTATGGGTTGTGTTCTCGGTCAACATGACGAGACAGGGCGTAAAGAGCATGCGATATACTACCTGAGTAAGAAGTTTACTGACTGTGAATCTCGATACTCAATGCTCGAAAAAACTTGTTGTGCGCTAGCCTGGGCCGCCAAGCGTTTGAGGCAGTACATGCTAAATCATACAACCATGCTCATTTCGAAGATGGATCCTATCAAATATGTATTTGAAAAGCAGGCACTATCTGGGAGAATTGCCCGTTGGCAGATGGTTTTGACCGAATACGACATCCAGTATGTTTCACAGAAGGCTATAAAAGGGAGCGTGTTATCAGAGTATCTGGCTGAGCAGCCTATTGAGGACTACCAATCGATGAGGTTTGATTTTCGTGACGAGGATATCATGTACCTAAAGATGAAAGATTGTGAAGAACCGTTGCCGGACGAAGGACCAGAATTGGGTTCCAAGTGGCAGATGATATTCGACGGAGCTGTAAAATCCTATGGTAGCGGAATAGGGGCAATCATCACTACTCCACATGGGTCGCACACCCCATTTACTACTCGATTGACCTTTCCGGTTACCAATAATGAAGCCGAATACGAAGCTTGCATCATGGGGCTTGAGGAAGCTATTGATTTGCGCATCAAAAATCTGGATGTATACGGAGACTCAGCTCTGGTAGTGAATCAAATAAAAGGAGAATGGGAGACACGTCAGCCCAATTTGATATCGTACATGAATTACGCAAGGAGATTGTTGCCTTTCTTTGACAAGGTTGAATTGCATCATGTGCCGCGAGCAGAAAATCAGATGGCTGACGCCCTGGCCACATTGTCTTCCATGTATAAAGTTAACTTCTGGAACGAGGCTCCCAGAATTGTTATCTCTCGGCTTGACAGACCCGCCTTCGTATTTGCTATTGACGAAGCATCGGATGATAAACCCTGGTACTTTGACATCCAAAATTTCCTGAAGAACAAGGAGTATCCGGCTGGGGCATCCAGTCGCGATCAGAAGACTCTCAGGAGATTGGTTGGTAATTTCTATCTAAACCCGGATGGTGTCCTATACAAAAGAAATCATGACTTGGTGTTACTACGCTGTGTAGACGAGAAAGAGGCGAAGTTGCTCATGGAGGAAATACATGAGGGTACATTTGGTACACATGCTGGTGGGCGTGCTATGACGAGAAAGCTGCTGCGGGCAGGTTATTACTGGCTAACTATGGAAACTGACTGTTTCAAGTTTGCGAAAAGGTGTCATAAGTGCCAGATCTATGCGGATAAGATACATGTGCCTCCGAGTCCTCTGAACGTGATGACGTCACCGTGGCCATTTTCGATGTGGGGAATTGATATGATTGGAAAGATTGAGCCGACTGCATCTAACGGTCATCGCTTCATTCTAGTAGCTATTGACTACTTCACCAAGTGGGTGGAGGCAGCCTCATATGCTAATGTGACCAAGCAGGTGGTGGCTAAGTTCATAAAGAGGGATATCATCTGCAGATATGAAATCCCTGAGCGGATTATTACCGACAACGGTTCAAACTTAAATAACAAAATGATGAAGGAGCTGTGTCAGAATTTTAAGATTGAGCATCACAACTCTTCTCCGTACCGACCCAAGATGAATGGCGCTGTTGAAGCGGCCAATAAGAACATAAAGAAGATTGTTCAGAAGATGGTGGTGACCTATAAGGACTGGCATGAGATGCTACCTTTCGCTTTGCACGGTTATCGTACGACGGTACGCACATCAACCGGGGCAACCCCGTTCTCGTTGGTACACGGAATGGAAGCAGTGTTACCACTGGAAGTTGAGATTCCCTCCCTGAGGGTATTACAAGATGTCCAACTCGACGAGGCAGAATGGGTGAAAGACAGGTTGAACCAGCTGAGTTTAATGGATGAGAAGAGGCTAGCTTCTCTAGCATATGGTCGTTTGTACCAGAGCCGAATGAAGAAAGCGTATGATAAGAAGATACATCCTCGGAGCTTTCAAACGAGCGACCTTGCGCTGAAAAGGATTCTCCCGCCACAGGCAGATCACAGGGGCAAGTGGACCCCTAACTACGAAGGGCCATATGTTGTCAGAAAAGTCTTTTCAGGAGGAGCATTGTTGTTGTCCACCATGGACGGTGAAGACTTTACGTCTCCTGTGAATTCGGACGCAGTTAAAAAATACTTTGCTTGAAATTGACCCGCTGGACAGAAAAAAGAGAGTCCAGGCAAAAATGGGGCATCCTGGCGAACCAAAAACAGAATAAAAGGTTCGGGCAAAAATTAGGGATAAAATTAAAAAGATGTACACCCGCGAAGTCGAAAACCTACACTGGGCGGCCTCGGCAAAAAAGGGTATCCCGGTGAACTGAAAACCCGCAAAGGGCGGTTCACGCAAAAGTTAGGGATTTAAAAAAGCAAATGACTGCGGTCCGAATTTGATGCTGCATTGCTCGATGGTTGGGAGAATACTTTGGGGGGTTCGATTATCAGATACAATCTCTTCAGAAGTTTGGATACCGGGAAAGCGCCAAAGTCAGGCGAGTCATAGGAGGATCAACTCATGATGTTTGTCTGCATCACGTTGCCGACATATGCACAAATTTGATTTGTCATCGTATTTATGCTTCCTATGCATACTTGTATATTTGTTATGCGTGACTTCCTCTTTTCAGGAGTTGCATCCAGTGTACAAAACTCTGCCCATTCAGGGGCCCAATCAATAAAACATGTTATTCAGTATTTTGATACTTGTTCTTTACTGTTTTGTATGCGAAAAACGCCAATGTTTTAATAAAACTAGCAAGTGCATAACATTGCTGGCCCTTGCCAATAATTGCTAAAACTTCGAATTGACTGAAAATGATGTCACTAACACTAACTTGAATAGATTTGGTTGTATAGACTTGTCTTGTCTCGTTTGTGGTGTTGCAGGGTTCTTGCCCATATGAAGTGGACAATCAAAAGATTGCAGTCCTAACCAGAGACTCATGACAGAAAGACTTGATCATTATGTGAAGTGAATCCCCACGCAGGTCGCACTTCATTTTCAGAAGCGGAGATGACACTGTTCCTTACTGAAGAAGGATCAGTTTCCCCGGCTAGTCGCAGCTCATCCAAAGGATATTCTCCAGCAGGTCAAGATTGATGCTCGCCACAGGATGTCTATCCTCAGTCCCGAGTATGTAAACTGTAGCCAGATGGTTTACTTTTCCCAGTAGGGTCGCTTACCCTCAGCAAAATTTGATAACTCCAAAGTTTGTAAGCTGTATTCAGACAGTGGTGGTTCTCCAAAAGGATTCCTTATCCTCAGCAGAGTCGTTTAGTTTACAGTGGAGTGATAATTCCGGAGTTGTAAATTGTGCCCAGACAGTTATTACCCCCAGTAGGGTTGCTTATTCTCCCCCAGCGGAGTCACTCCCTATCTCCAGCGGAGTTGGTTAATATTCCCCAAAGAGAGTCATTTTCCCCCGGCGGAGTGTTTTCTCCTCAGCTGGTGTTTTCTTTCCTCCCAGTGGAAATCGAAGGTTTAAAGTTCTCCCCGGCAGAGTTGGTTCTATGTCCTGGCATTTATTTTGCCAGAATACTTGGCGGTACCCATTCCTTCCCCAACAGGGTGGTATTTGTCCTCAGCATCCATGATGAAGCGAGCTTATCAGAGCTTTTCCCCAGCAGCCCGAACCTGCATTTGCATTTGCATGTATTATCATGTTTGCATCCATCTAGAAAGCGCGTAGCCTTTCCATGTTGTATGGAACATTACGCCATTGTCAAACATGCGCATTTTGAAACATAAGCCAGGTTGGTTAACTTTTTGCTTTCAGGAATGTTTCTCGACAGGAGTATGGAGTTCTAAAGCTCAGGGGTCTTTTCAGATAATCAAAGTCTTGACGTGAGACATATGATGATGCAATTCAGTTTATCATCATCCCCACATAGTTACTGATTGAGGTTTTCTCGTGTCCGATCAGCAGACTATTTTGCCAAGTTTGTTGTTGCAATAGCATCTCAGGGTCCCATGTATCAAAATTTCAGAAGTGGTCGCTTGTTGTCAGGACGGGTGTCGGCCATTGGATTTCAGAATATCCCCAGCTATGTTGATAGAATTTATTCGTGTTAGCGAGGTTTGACTTCTCCGTGTTGACGGAATATGGAGTCCTGATGAGGACAAATTACGCCTATGTTGATAGGATCTTTCTGTGTTGATGGAATATGGAGTCCTGATGAGGACAAGTTATGCCTATGCTGATAGGATTTATTCGTGTTGAGGAATTATTCTCCCCGTGCTGACGGAATATGGAGTCCTGAGGAGGACAATTTAGGCCTATGATGATAGGGTTTATTCGTATTGACGAATTACTTCTCCATGATGATGGAATATGGAGTCCTGTTGAGGACGAAGTTTGATTTCTACGGGTTAACGGAACATGGGGTCCTGATGAGGATGAGGCTTCTCCGTGCTGATGGAATACAGAGTCCTGAGGAGGACAATTTATGCCTATGCTGATAGGATTTATTCGTGTTGAAGAATTACTCTCCCCGTGCTGACGGAATATGGAGTCCTGAGGAGGAAAATTTAGGCCTATGATGATAGGATTTATTCGTATTGACGAATTACTTCTCTATGACGAGGAAATATGGAGTCCTGATGAGGACAAGTTATGCCTATGCTGATAGGATTTATTCGTGTTGACGAATTATTTTCTCCGGGATGACGGAATATGGAGTCCTGATGAGGACAAGTTATGCCTATGCTGATAGGATTTATTCGTGCTGACGAATTACTTTCTCCGGGATGACGGAATAGGGAGTCCTGATGAGGACAGGTTACGCCTATGCTGATAGGATTTATTCGTGTTGACAAATTGTTCTCTCTCTGTGTTAATGGAATGTGCGTCCTGATGAGGACAATTTATGCTTATGTGGATAGGATCTCTTCGTATGGACGAAATGTGAAGTTCAGAGACGTACAAGAGTAGTATTTCTATGATGATATGATTTATTCATGTTAATGAATCTATTTTCCTTGTGTTGACGAGATGCGAATAGCCCATCCCCAGTGGAGTCGGCAAGTTCTGTCTCTCTCGATGATGGAATACGGAGTCTTGCTGAGGACAAATTTGAAAAGTACTGATGAGGGCAAGTTGTATTCCTCTGATGATAGGATTTCCTCGTGATGACGAATTTATGGCTTTTCGTGTTGACGAAATTTAAGGGCAATCGTGAATAAATTTTTCCTGTGATGACGGGATCTTTACTCGTGTGAATGAATCTGTTTCTCTTCTTGTGTCGACAAGGTTAGTCCAGTTATGGACAGAGGTGTTGTTGCAAAGATAGTTCAGTACCCGTGGTGTTACATGGGTGGTGGGAGTCAAAATCAGAGTTATTTCCCGACGAATGATCCGTTGTTACCCGAACAATCAGGTTCACTCGGCGAATGTCGTTCCCCAAGCAGTGGTGCAGTTTATTTCTGCGGTTGGAAAATTTCAGGGTTTCTTTGGTATTCAACCGTCTCGTACCTCGAATGTTTGAAGGCCGTCCGCTCTTCACCCAGTTGGGTCCAAGCCGCTTGAATAGGGGCAACTGTTGCACCCCAAAATTTGCTCAACCTTTTCTTGCCTGATTTGTGTTCGTTGCATTATCATTTGCATTGTTCTAGCATTTGCATTGCATAGCATTTATTCTCGAGGCAAGGGATCAAGGCATTCAGGTGGCTCCAGGTGCAACTTTCATTGCAAGAGGCTAAATAACAAATATCAGAGGCTTCAACACTTGTTTTGCCCAGCAATCGAGCGGCCGATTTTATTTTATTTTGCAGGGCATTTTTCATGTCAGAAGCAGCATTCAGGTTATGTACAGTGTTCCCAGGGTCAGAGCAATCAAGAATGACTTTCAGCAGCTAAACAGAGTTCAGAACGGCAGGAAACGGGCAAAGGGGCAGATTTCCCTCCAAAAGGCGCCAAATTCAAATTTTTGAATGTGTTAATCGATTAACACATAGGGTTAATCGATTAACCATTTGAAAATCAGTCCAGATTGGAATTTTTAACAGTGTTAATCGGTTAACCTATAGGGTTAATCGATTAACCACAGCAGGTTTTGCCTTGCACGTGAATTTTCAAGTCCAGCCACTTTTGGGGTCCAATTTTGGTCATTTAAATTGCATTTTCACACTTGGGAAGGATCTAGAACATTATCAAATTTCATTTTCCCTCCAAATGCCCAAACCTCACTCCATACCATATTTTCCAAGCCATTTTCCAATCCTTGCTTTGGATCCAAACCAAGAGTGTATATATTTGATTCACTCCAAACCTCACAAGAAGAATCTTGATAATTCACTCTCATTTCAGAATTGCTCTCAATTTTCTCTCAATTCTCTCTCAATTTTCCAATCTCAAAAACCTCACCCAAAGCTCTTCTCCTTGAGATCATTGATTCTCCATTGGAATCATTGATTTCTAAGAGCTAAACCTCCATTAATTCACTCCATCAATTCCATTTCATCATCCAATTTTCGTGCACAAGCAGATCTGAATTTTGAAGTGTTCTTGGAAGTGATTATTTGGCTTATTTTGAGTTGTTCTTGGTGGATCTACATTGCTACTACAAGAATTGGTGTGGATCTTGAAGAATTCTGGTTTTCTTTGCTTAGATCTACTCATTTACAGTTGAATCAACAATTACCGGATCAAGTCTCCGATCCGAAGGTTGGAATTCTAATCCGATTTTGTTTTCGAACTTATTTACACAATTTGAATGTGGATCTTTGCATTTGATTGATTATGTTGATTTTGATCCATGATCTTGTTGTGTTATTGTGTTTACATGTTGTTTAAATCAATGTTTACTGGTTTAATTTCGTGCATGATCAATCACATGATAATTGGAGTGTTTGCTTAAGTGATAAGCTGCTGAAAAGTGATTCTGAACTGCTGTTTTTCACCTCTGGCACAGTGTTAATCGATTAACCTATGTGGTTAATCGATTAACCAACTCAAATATTCAAAATTTCAAGCGTTTTTCAATGGTTAACCGATTAACCCCTGGCGTTAATTGATTAACACTGTAACAGATGGCCTGTTTTGCTGTTTTGCTTGCTTGTTCGTGTGCCGGTTCGATCCGAATCATCATAGATCATTATGTTGCATTAGGATTGAATTATTTTGGATGTTTGTCACTGTTCTTGGCTGTTTAATCATGATCTTGTGTGCATTTTCCACTCGCATGTTTGCATTTGCGTGTTGCTTGTTTTCTCTTCTTCTTTCGTATTTCTTCCCTCTTTTGTTGATTTTTGTTCTAGTGATTTGAATAGAATTAGGAGGAGATCTTTTGCTGGCTGTTAGTAGACATATGCATGTTCCCCTAGGAATTTAATTAGAATTTTACAATTTGGTTTTGTATTTTAGTTGTATTTTGCAAGTGGCTTATGTTTATGATTTCCTCTCTTGAGTGCTTTGGTTTGTTTGGCTTGGTTGGCTACCTTGGAGTTGGTTTGAGCTCGAGTTCATTTTGGCGGAGCTTCTGGATTCATTCAAGATGCTTGGGATTGAAGATTGGAGCTTGGAGTTGAAGGCTTTTCCTCTTGTGGAAGCTTTTTTAGGAGCTTAGGAAATTAGGGTTTTAGGAAGTGCCGTAGACCTAGTTTTGTTTCTTTCTTCAAACATAGAGTGCATTGTTTGCCTCTATTCTATCCAATGACATAAAGTCTTCCTTGGGAAGCTCCATCTCTCCTTAGGAGGGATGAGTGGTATGCCCAAGTGAGTAGAACTTTGAGGATACCTTTCATTTGCAATGTTAAGTCCTTAGTGATTTCCCTTGGTTGTCATTAAGTCTCTTAACATTATAACTTGATCTTGTTGAATGATTCTCCCTTGGAGGTGCTTATTGAAGCTTGGTAAAGAGAAAGTTGAAGCTTATCGAAGTTGAAGTTTGAGCTTGGTGAAGCTGGTTGCTTGTTGAAGCTAGAGTTTTGCTGCTTGTTGAAGTTGAAGTCAGGGGCTTGTTGAAGCTAGTTACTGGTTGGGGTTTGAGCTTGCTTAAGTTGGGAGCTTGTTGAAGTTGGTGTCCATTGAAGATTGAAAGTTTATTGAAACTTGAAGATAGGAGTTATTCATGAGGATGAAGGTTGTTGCTGTCAACTTTTTGCTGGTAAATCCACTGTAGCTGCCAGAGCTGGTGCTGTTAGGACTGCTGCTGTAGGAGCTGTTGAGCTGCCCGAGCCGGTTGTGGGGTTTTATTTTCTTTGTTGTATTGTTAATCTTCCCCTTAGGTTTAAGGTGAATTTTGATTCACTTTGCCTATTGTTTCCTGCTGCATTCATGCATGTTACTGCTTTACTGTATATATGTTGTTGCTTTTCCGTTTATCCCCTAGGATCTCTTTTTCTCTCTGCGCAAGAGAGGAATATGACAGACATTAGGCTTTCATCCATGCATGACAACATTAGGGTAAATTTTTATTCCCTTTTCAACCATAGGCTTTTTAGAGTTCTCTCTCTCTTCTCATCTCAGAAAAATTCAAAAATACAGTAATGAGGTTAATCGACGTCGTACGTTACGAGCCTTAAGTTATTTGAGAAAAGGTTGCTGGAGGGCCACTCTTTAGTAATCTGATTGCTTAGTGTGTTACCCTTAGGGTGACATACGACGTAGTCACTCTCAAATCATAGTCTCTAGTGCGTCAGAGATTGCAAACACACTAAAAAACACTTCTTCCGTAAAAGATTCAAAACAAATATCAAAGTGTCATTTTTGTCCGCTTGGACTCTTAATCAAGGAAAACCCTTTTAGAAGGTAATAAAAAACAGTCAGACAAGCTTGTGTCTTCCGTAGCCCGAACTACGTTTGCTCTGATCTTTCATGCCGTATGAAAGTACGTAGGCATAGGATGCGATATCCTAACGAGCAACCTTCCCCTCCTTTCCCGTAGGTAGGCGAACTACGTTGACTATAATTTCTCATTCCAGACGGGAATACTTAGGCATAAAGTGCGATACTTTGCCGAGTCATTTTATTTTCTTTTAACCCTTGACCTGTAGAATAGATAGAATAACAATCCGTACCAGAAAACAAGTGTGGATCCCGTCGAGTACGACGGACGTGAAGGGTGTTAATACCTTCCCCTTGCGTAACCGACTCCCGAATCCAGGATTTGGTTGCGATGACCATTCCTTTCCCGTCTTTGCGGTAGGTTTACTTCGAGCGTTTCCTTTCCCTCCTTTGGGATCAATAACGCACGGTGGCGACTCTTCTGTTCAGCCGGCGCCGATTTTCGCAGTAGCGACAGTCCCCCTTCCCTTTTATCACTGATTCTTTATTTTTATTTATTTTATTTTTATATTTATCTTGTAATTAATAATTATAACTGTTATTTCATTTTTATAATTTAGTATTTAGATTAACCTTTTCTTATTTTTTAATTCTAAACTTTCTTACATTTTGTTTAAATTTAACCTTTAACATTTTAATCTAAACTATAATATTATCCCATTTAATAAATTTTTTTAACACTTTTGCCCCTTTAATTTTTGTCTAACTTCATGACGTTCCTAACTTCTTTTTTCTCAGTTGCATAGTTTATTGATCCTTTACTTTTTGTACTTCATTTTTTAGTTGTAATTTACGCGAGACAATCGTCTCTCTTATTATTCTTGCATTTTTCATGGTTGTAATTTACGCGAGTTATCGTCGCTTTGCACCTTTTTACTGCTTTTATTATTTCCCCGTATTTCAATTATCGCCATTGTAATAATTTTTCGTTTGCGTCATTTACCGTTAAGCCTCCAAAGGATTAGGTCTAGCCGTTTGACCGCCGAGTCAATAACCCTAACCTTCGACCATTTCGAAACCTTATTTGACTAGGTGTCATGCAGTGGACGAAAATGCCCTTTACCCTAGCTTTAGGTCAAAGAGTCGCCGTACTCTACTTTAGGGTTTCTCGCCGTGGAATCCCTAATTTTAACCCTAATTTCAATCAACAATTCAACGTAGAAATAGGAGTTTCAAAACTCCACGTAAGCGGTTTCTTAAGAAGCGCTTACTCCCCTTGAAACCTTGACCACAGTCAATAAGTTTTGTAACCTCCCTTACGAGGGGACTACGATTACTCTGATTCCATTCCCTATCCAGGATACGTAGGCACAAGATGCAATGTCTTGCCGAGTAAACTTAGGACTAATCCTTAGGTATCTTTAGCTCACTCTATCCTTTAGCTCAATATATACATCAAACAGATAATAAAATAAAAAAGCATACAATAAACAAAAGGTTCCTGTAGAGTACTACAAAAGTTTAGGATGCTAGTACCTACCCTAAATTTAACCAACCCCTTACCTAGGTCTCTCCTCGCATTGTGTTTACGATGCAAAAATAGGTTTTCCCTCTTTTGACCTTTTCCTTCGGATAAATCAAAGAGCGGTTGTAAATCAAGAATTGTGATTCAAACTAATTAATAGTTTGATATCCTATTTCCACCACAACAGAAAATGGCGACTTCACTAGGGACTGCCATAATTTGTAAGGGTTATCCCTACCTTGTTTATTGCATGCTGTCTACTTTATTATTTGTTTGCTTGTATATAATATGTTCATATTGTACCTTGCTTGGGGGGTATCTATTTTGTTGTGAGATAAGTCCTACACCCGGACTTGAGTGACCTTATTATAGGAGGTGAGATATTCGACGAGGCTTATAGGGAGTGATTCCCGACCAAGCCGACTTGAGAATCACCGCTCAGTTGAGACCCTTTCGAAAATGGTTCGGTTGAACGAGTATTCGTGAAAACTTTTACCATGGTCGATTGGAGTCTATGATATTGAGGACCGTAGTACCTTAACACCACCTTGGCCTTATCTAGGACGTAGTGCGAGGACTATGAGGGAATATTCCTGAAATAGTCGCAACGCGATACTACACTCAAAAGAGTTTCTCTTGAGAATATTATTAACCACCGAGTTAATCGGAAAATTGATAATATCCGAAAGATGGATTGATGACTTTGAGCACCGCTTTAGAACCCTTGTTCTGCAGGTACAACTAACCTTAGTACATACCTATTGGGATGGGTAGACCCTAATTCCTTGCATATACCTTTAACCTAGGACTTTGTATATATGCATTTCATCCATAAGACATCATATTGCATCACATGTCATGGAATTCAAATTTTATTTATGAACATTGCAGGATACCATGGATTACAAAAAAAAACTTTGAGATATTCTTTTAAAGGACTTAAGTTAGATGACCTAAGGAAGCTAGGAGCTTTAGTTCAAGATTAACAAAGGATCCAGAAACAAGTATGGAAGGCCGTTATTTTTGTTGAAACCTCAAGTAGACGAAGGTTTCCTTTAGACTTTGTTACAGTTCTAGGATCCAGATTATCTTTTCCTTACATCCCTCGAGTACCAGCTCTTGCCTACCCTAGAAGAGTACTCTCATTTGGTGGGGTTACCTATTCTGAAGGAGTCTTCGTTCCCTTTCTTGGAGAAAGACCCTAAAGGACAAGACCGTTGTTAAAACCATATGCTCGAAGTCATCCGACATCAAGGACACTAATCACCAACAATTGTGAAGACTTTTCCAACGTACCCTTGCTTGGTTTTGATGAAGGATTTATTTTCCTCTAACTCTCGATTTACCTTTTGAAGATAAGCTCATCCTCAAAAAGGCCTAGCCCGAAGAGCAGAGCAAGGGGCAGAACAGGAAGCTTCCTTAGGGTCATTATTAGCTTTTATTTTGCTATTATGCCAAGACTTTTCTAAGAATGTTATTTGTAATCTGTTTTCAAATTAATAAATAAAGTTTTGGTATTCTGCGATATTCGTAAATATTTGAATTCCATGAAATCATTTCATTCGCATTTCGCATTTTTTGCATCATATTTTTGCATCACATGTGTCTCCCGGTTTCTTATTCTCGGTTCTCTCGCCTGCCAATTTCGTCACCCTGGGTCCTCCGCATCAGTACAATACTAGAGCCCAAGCTCGAAAAAGGATGGAAGAACAAGCTCAAGAAATCGACCGTGTCATCCATGAACTCGAAGATCTTCGAGGAAGTGTGGGGCAGATTATGGAGATGCTGCAATCCCTTAAGGTGAAGATGGATAATCAACCTACTGTTGTTTATGAGATTACCAACGCTGTTGTGGGTTCTCACCTAGCTGTTACTGTTGAGAACATACCTCCTCATGGGCTTCAACCTAGTTTGGTGCATCCTACCAATGCTTAACCAGTTCGACGAGTTACTCCTCCGAAGTTCAAAACTCCAAGCGTTGACCACCATAAAGGACCTACACGTCCGAGAAATCGCTCGATGGCTCCTCACCAACCTTGGCAACCTCCGCAGAATTATGTTCAAGGTTATCCAGTTCAGTATGCTCCACAACCCTATGTAGCTACTGTTGCACCTCCTTTCAGTCCTCAATTTCCTACCTATCAGCCTGTGCAACCGGCTCCGGTCTATCAACATCCGGTTTATCAATAGCATCCTGTTTGTCATCCCGCACAGGCTCATATCAGATGTCAACGAGCGTCCAATGCAACTGCTTATCAACAGCCTAAGGAGCAAACACCTCATCAGAACGATCTGAGCAAGAGACAATATAAACCTTGTCCTCCGATTCCAATGACGTTCGCCGAGTTGTATCCTTACTTAGTGCAACATGGCCTGATTACTACCCGAGCTTTGGGTCCACCGCCTAATCCTTTTCCAGCCAACTACGACGCCGCTGCTCATTGTTTATTTCATGAGGGTGCGCCCAGTCACGATTTGGAAGGTTGTTATACGCTCAATAACATTGTCAGAGATTTGTTGGAACAAAAGATATTATCTTTCGATGATCCGTCGCCACAGATCAAGACTCCTCTCAAGGTTTTCAACATATCTCAGCCAGTTACTTCTCCTGTGAATCTGCCAAAGCCGGTATTTATTCAGAAGCCTAGTCCACTGCATTTCAGTAGTCTTCAAGATGATGTGACCCCGAACGGCCAAGAATCTAGGAAAGTTAGTGTGAAGGAAGATTCAAAGACTGATACTGAAGCTTTGACAAGTATAGCTGGGGCAAGCAAGGTGGTTCACCGTGATCGTATCATTGAGGCCTCGCCAGAGGAAACCACTGCTACCATGCCGACTTTGGATACCAAGACTTCATAAAACATTGAGAAGGACTTGTTTGGCAATATTTGTTTATTTATATGTACTTTTATTTGTTTAAGCATAATTATCATGTATGAACTCGTTTATTTTGAATAATTAATGCAATGCATATTTGTCTTAAATAAATCCATTCGTTTCACAAAAATATTTTTTCATTAACTTATAATGCCAACTTTACCCGATCTCTTGCTTTGATAGAGAATTGGGAGGAGGATGATGAACCAAAAACATCAAATCTCTTGTCATATGCTTTCGATTGAAACCTGCTGATGATGTAAGGCATTGCTTCAAATCCCGAACAATGGAGATATAAGGATGGTAATCCCTCTTTAACCCCTTCGAGCCTTGAAGTAGGAGTTTTCTTTGCCAAACATTAAAAAAAACCCTCATTTTAACCTGGGGCAGGGTAGTTTTCAGTTAAACCGATCGAGCGCTCAGACTCTCAAAAAGGAGGAGCGAACCTGTTGCACCCTAATTTTTGACCGTAAGATCCCACCTCTTTTTGCATTTTATTACGTTTTATCTTTTTGTCCCTATATGCGTATTTATCAGGACTAACAAAGGTGTGCAAGATCATTTTGGCTGTTGAGACATCCCTGACCAGTTTTATGTGGCCTTCTAATGCAAATAAGGAGGATTTAAATTCAAGATAGTTCGTATGTGTTTAAAATCCAGATGGTGCAGCCTATCAAATAATTATACATGCCAAGCATAACTAGTTTTGCTCATAATGTGGGATTATCACTTTTAACAAGCTTTCAAATTCTTTGAGTTTAATTCAAGAAAGACAAGTTCCATCAAGTCTTAAGTTCAAGAAGTGATTCAAATGTCGCCATGAAGTTAATTCAAACATTTCATTGCAAGAGTACAAAAAGCCCAAACAAAGGACCATTTCCCGTGACGTTTGGTTCACATTTCGGAGCTATATGAGAATATGCATCTTCGGCATACGTGACTCATGAACACGAGTCCGGCAAACGGTTTTGGGACTAGGGATTTTCAAATCTTATTATGGGGAGTTAACGCGGTCTCGAAGGAAGCTTTGATAAACGACCAAATGTGGACAATTGAGATTACATTTTGAATATTACATTTGTGTTCAGATAAGAGGATTTAAATTTAGAAGGTTTGACCAACAATATCCTGTTAAGAGGAAGACATCATTACTTTACATTCTGGAATTGCTAGGAGTGTTAAAAGCATTCATCAGAGATAGTGAATATCGTTTTTCAAATGTTGGAAGATATAAAAGGGCTAAGTCTAAGTTGTTATAGCAATTCAATGGGATAGCATTAAGTTCTGACATATGTATATAGCTTTATTACACCATGTGACACAATAATTTGGATTAACCCAACCAACTGGGAGTACATAAAGTTTTTTCTACGAATTGCCATAAACTGTCTGCATCAGATGATCTAGTTGCTTTCATAAATTAATCAAGTTTGTCTACACAAGAAATCAAGTTGGTTACACGAGTTTGCACGAGTTCTATGAAATCACAAAAAGATACACAACAATCATGGTCTGCTAAATGTCAAGCAGGATTGTCCTTGCCGGTAACGCACGTAACGACCGGTGGGCATCGCAAGTGCTTGTTCTACATTGGGAGACGCCTCGGTGCATCAGATTCCGCAGGGTTTTCCGCATATAAGATCCATCCAGGAGTTCGCTGTACCTTCTCTTCGCGACATAAGCAAAATGACTTTTATGTGGATTCACGGAAGGACCGGACCTGCATAATGAAAGGAATTACGACGATGTTAGAAAGATTAGTGAAGAGCAGGCTGACACCAGAGAGGGGGATATCAGTTCCGCCATGAAGAGAGAACTATCTACCTCATGGGACATTGGAAATCAGGACCGCAATTGCCGCATTAAAACGATATTCATCCAACAATACTGTCTAAATTGAGCCATGATAAAACCTACAACAGGGCAAAGAAATGAGAAGCTCTGATAGAACTCATGCCAAGAAACTTAATGCACCATTATATCAAAAACAATAATTATCAGGTGCATATCAGAGATTTATCCCTCTTTATTCCAAATCCAACAAGAATGACTTACAGAAGTAGTTAGCCAGATAGAAAACAAGATCAAACCTTGAGCTTGAACAATAGCCAGCAACTCCTTTGCACATCGCAGCTGATGATGGGAGTCCATGACTCTTAAGTTCCTTATTGAAAGCGGGAGCTAATCAGGAATCGCTACAAAGAAAAACGAGCCGGAATCACGGCGAGAAGAGGGAATGGTCAACGGAAAATAGAAGAACGAGAGAGAGTGACGGACGAAAAGGGGATTTGGGGGAAAGCTAGGGTTCCTCGCGTTTTTTTCTTTTCTTTTTTTCGTTGTTTTGTTTAAGTTGTAATCTGCCAATTACCACACACACTAACCACATAAACCACGCACATTAACCGTTAACCCTCTGCTAATCACCAATTAACACTTTAATCAACCTTTTCCAAATCAAACTAATAAACTTTTTAAATTAAGATAATAGGCCTGTTTGTTTTAATTTACAGCAACCCCTCTTTAATCAAATTTAATTGTTAGTTTTTATAATAATTAAAAGTCCTTGTTTTTATAAATCTATAATATAATAAAGATACAATATTAGAACCATTTTATTAAAGAATTCCGCTTCATTGATCTACTTATTTTATTAATAAAAGTCAATCTTTTACAATTTTAATAAACCCTTTATAATAAGTTTTTTTATAATGACATTTGGTAATAATAATAATAAAACCTCTTATTTAATATATCAAATTCTTACTTAAAACCTTTTCTTTTAGGAAGATATGATTAATTTAAACAGACAAAACTAAAATCAATCCAACCTTTTTACTAAAAACAAATCAATCGTTTAAAATCAATTAAATCAATTGTGTACTCACGACACATGCACCTACACCATAGCGCTTTCATGCGTATTTACATTTATCTTTATCTGCTTTATCTTAGTCACAAAGCACACACTCACCTAGCGCTTTCATGCGTTCGTGTATGGCTTATCTTTCTGCAATTTATCTTTACTGCAAGTCATTCATACATCGCATCCGTCCAAAGGAAAAACCTACACATAATTCAACGTTGTGTGTAGTTGCACATCATATGCATCATATCCCCCTTGATCCTTGATCCCATTCAAGTCGATCTTCTTAGGATAGATCCTACCCCATAGGAAGGACCCTAATCTTTACAACATAGAACAAACAAAACAATACAACTTAAAAACAATATAAACACAATAGAGAATAGATGTTAATCATCTTAAGCGAGATATAACTTGTCACGCCCCACAACATAAATACAATCAATATCTCTTGATCGCTTAAGAGAAGACAGAGGCGTACTTGTCGACCCTTCCAAGCGCTCGAAGCCCTTCTCTTAAGACGACATACACAAATACAAATTTTTTTCTACACACTTGTGGTGGCTAAAACCGAGTAATCTCTCTTAAAATGAAGACTCGTCTCTTCTCCTAAACCCAATCAAAGCAACTACCCTAAACCCGTAGGAACTTTGACCACAGTCAAAGAGCTCCTCTAACCCTTTAGGGTGAACTACAACATACTCTGATTCCACTCCCGTAAGGATATGTAGGCACAAGGTGCGACGCCTTATCGAGTATACTTAGAAATAAACCCCTAGGGTTTCTAAACCATTAAGCAGATAAACACTTAGCAGTAAACAAACATAAAACAAGAGGTTCCTGTAGAGTACTACAGAAACTTAGGATGCTAGCACCTTCCCTAAGTTTAACCAACCCCCGAACCTAAAACTCTCTAAAGCTTGCATTTGCATTGCATTGTGGGAATTTCGATCTTTATCCCTTCCTTTGGACAAATCAAAGTTCGGTTGCAAAATGAATTAAAGATTCAAACTAATAAATAGTTTGGTATCCGATTTTCACCGCGACAGAAATGGCGACTTCACTGGGGAACTTCTCTAGTGGGTTTCCCTATCTTATTTTGTTTTGTTTACTGCTTTATATATCTGCCTACTTGATTATGTGTTTACATGCTTTCTCTTATGTTTCTTTTGGGTTTGTTGTCCTTGAGTGGTGAGATAAAGTTCTACACCCGAACTTTGAGAGAAATTAAGATAGGATGGTGATATATTCGAGGAGGCTTATTGGGAGTGGAATCCCTACTAAGTTGAATCGAGAATCCCGCTCAGTTGAGGCCCTTTCGGAATAGTACTGTTGAACGATCCATCGTGAAGACACTCACTATTTTTGACTTGGAGCCTATGATATTGAGGACCGTAGTTACCTTAACCCAACTTTGGCCTTTATTAGGACGTAGTGCGGGACTATGAGGGGGTACCCCCGAAATAGTGCTACGCGATGCTACACTCAAAAGAAGTTCTCTTGAGAATATTATTAATCCTCGAGTACTTGAGAAGTTGATAATATCCGAAAGATGGGCTAATGACTTTGGGAACCTTATTAGAACCTTGTTCTACAGGTACAATCAACCTTTAGTCCAAATCCTTTGGGGATGGGTATACCTTTGCTCCATGCTCGTTGCAAACCTAGGGCGCCCCTTTGTTTGTTTGTATTTATTGTCCTTATGTGAATACTTGTGTTTGCTGCATTCATATAACATCATTCTGCATTGGACTTCATGGGATTTACTTTCGTTTGTGAACATTGTAGGTCACTATGACTTCAGATAAAAGACATACTGTGAAATATACTTTTAAGAGTCCCAAATTGGATGACCTAAAGAAGTTGTGGGGTTTCATCGAAGATCAAGAAGGGTTCAAGACCAAGTATGGGAAGCTGATATCTCTATTGGGTTACTCAGTGAACGAAGGACTTCTTGCTACCTTGCTACAGTTCTACGATCCTCTCTACCATTGTTTCACCTTTCCGGACTTTCAGCTGTTACCTACATTGGAAGAGTATTCCTTTTTGGTGGGTCTACCTATTCTGGAAGAATCTCCTTTTCCCTTCTTGGAAAAGGACCCTGATGAGAAAGATATTGCTAAAGCTCTCCATTTGAAGGTATCCGACGTCAAAGCTAACCTAGTTACTAAAGATGGAATTATTGGTTTAAAGACAGGTTTCCTAATTGAGAAGGCTTCATTCTATGCTGGTTATTCTAATAAGGCTCCGTTTGAGGCAATCTTCGCTTTGCTTGTTTATGGGATGTTTTTATTCCCAAGTTTTGAAGGTTTCATCGACCTCAAGGCATTCAAGATCTTTATGAAGAACAACCCAGTACCGACTTTGTTGGGGAATGCATATCACTCTATACATCTCCGAAACCTTCGTGGTGGAGGGATGATTACTTGCTGTGTACCTTTACTTTACAAGTGGTTTATTTCACACTTGCCGAAGTCTAGCTCTTTTACAAACATCGGCAAAGAGCATTGGTCTTCAAGGGTTATGGCTTTGACCCATTCTGACATTGATTGGTACAACCGAGTGTATGATGGAGTATTAATCATTGATAGCTGCGGTGACTTCGCTAATGTACCATTGCTCAGCTTTGATGGAGGAATCAGCTACAATCCTATCTTAGCCCGTCGACAGTTGGGATACCCGTTGAAGGAACCTCCCAAGAGTGTTCAAGTAGAGGGTATGTTCTTCAAAGATGATATAGAGCTTCTAGGAAGAGTTCTGGACGCATGGCGTAGGGTATACAAGAAAGGGAAGAGAAGTCTAGGGAAGCCTAACTGTGTGTCTCTAGAACCATATCTCCAGTGGGTCAGACAAAGGGCAGCCAATCTAAAGATGCCTTATTCCCGTCAAGATCCCATAGCTCCCAAGAGAGAGCCCACTTATGTCTTTATGTCTAAAGCCGAGGAGTTAGAAGTGTCTTTAAGAAAGTCTCAACATGAGCTGGAATCTTGGAAGAACAAGTACCAGGTAGCAGTGGCAGAAAATGATGAGTGTCAAAAGGAGAAGGTCAAGCTTCAAAAGCAGAATGTTGAACTTCAAGAGCAGAATGTTGAACTTCAAGAGCAGAAGGCTGAACTTCAAAAGGAAAGAGACGAACTTCAGAAGCAGCTACAATTGAAGGATGAAGAGCTACTCCCCTGCAAGAAGAGGAAAGTCATGGAGGATTTATTTTTCTCCGACCCACAATGCACTATTTGGAAAATAATTGTGGACAACCTTATCCGTGAGAAAGCGCAACTAGAAGAGCAGCTCAAGCAGCAGCATTCAAAGCTTCTTTAGTGTCTTTACTAGCTTTTATTTAGCTTTTATTTGGGACTCTTTAAAAGAATATTTATGTAGTCCGTTTCAAATTTAATAAAACGTTTTCTTTTACCGCAATGCCCATAAATAGAGGAATCCCATGAAGTCCTAATCATCTTGCATTGCATTCTTTTTCCATTGTTCACTTCAAGAAACTCAAACTTGTTCTGTCGGTGTTGTAATCATGGATTTCAGAAGAGAAACCTTGAAGTACACTTTTCAGAGCCCCAACCTCGAAAGCTTGAGAGAACTAGCCGAACTCGTCGAGGATCGCTTTGCCTTCGCAGCAGAATATGGAGGAGTTTTCCGTTTCCTTGAGCTAAGGATGAAGGGAGGATTGTTGGAAACATTGGTTCAATTCTATGACCCGATGTATCACTGCTTCACTTTTCCGGACTATCAATTGATGCCGACCTTAGAAGAATACTCAGAACTCCTGAGGATGCCTGTGACTGTTCGACCCTTGTTCACCGGAAGGGAAGACACGCCTAGTCACCAAGAAATTGCAAATGCCACTCATCTTAACCTTGAAGATGTTCAGGCGCACTTAACCACCAAGGAAGGAGTCCTTGGATTCCCCGCCGACTTTTTGATCGAAAAGGTCCGTTACCATGCTGAAAGAAAGGAGGTTCTCATATCGGAAGCCATTTTCGCTTTGTTGGTCTATGGGACTTTCTGGTTCCCCAAAATTGACAACTTTATTGATATGGATGCAATCAAGTTGTTCATACTCAAGAATCCAGTACCCACATTGCTTGCTGATACATACTTTTCGATTCACTCGAAGAATGTCGAAGGAGGAGGACACATTGTATGCTGTACCGCTTTGCTGTACTCATGGTTCATCGCTCGTTTGACTCGATACCCGTCCCTTTGGGATGAAGTAGCAACACCTCGATGGTCCGAGATACTTATGGCCCTTACCCATTCGGACATCGTTTGGTATGATCCCGCCTATGGAGGCGTGCCTATGATTCCTAGCATCGGAGGATTCCCCAATGTACCACTTATTGGAAGAGAGGGATGTATAAGCTATAGTCCCGCCTTAGCCCGTAGACAGTTTGGACACCCTATGATCCAAATACCTGACCCTGTTTCGTTGGAAGAGATCTATTTCAAGGGAGAAGAGGATCTAGATCTAAAGACTGTCATCATTTATACATGGAAATACATTGATAAGGAAGGAACAGCTGCTTCAGGATACCCCGATTGTACTGTCTCTGAAGAATATCTACATTGGGTGCGAGAAAGGGCTCTCGATCTCAAGATGCCTTTTCCTTTTCACGAACCTATGGCATTGTCTCCTCATGACCCCGACTGGTTCGAGGAAGAGGAAATCGAACAAGTAAGGATTGCTTTGGATGAAGCCCGGAAGTTGAGGACTGCCTGGAAGAATAAGTTCTTCACCCTCAAAGTCGAGAAGGAAAGACTCCAGAAGACTCCAGAATTAGAAGTTGCCAGAAAGAGAAAAGCACAAGGAGATTTATTTTCTCCTCATGCCTCTTCAAGTGCTGTCACCAACGATGATCTCCCCTCGACTACCATGGCTTGGAAGGAGTGTGTGGAACGACTTATCATCGAGAAAGCGGCACTGCAGGAGCGCATTGACCGGTTGACAGAGGAGCTCCGTACAAAGAAGACCATGGAGTAGAGTTCTGAGTTTTCTTTTGCTTTCGTTGTAATAAACTCTGAAAAGAGTACTTTGCTTTTCTCAAGAATAAAAAAGTTTTTCGATTATCCTACATTATAACACTGAAAAACACTTTGAGTTTCTTGAAGTCTCCCCTTACATCCGCATTATGCATTAACATTCTGCATGGCATTTTTTTTGTTGTGACTCATTTCGGTTTTCCATCTTTGCTGTCAGTCGCCGTCTCTACCATCTGACCAAGCCGGAAGTATCATTAAAGGATAGTGAGGAGAACAAAGACATGGATCGCATGACTAGCTTCAGAGTAAGGTCTAACCCGACGCTCCGCCGTCCTTCTGACGACTTTGTTCCTATGCAACTTCAGCCTGTGCAAGAAAAGGAAATGGACGACCCAGAGCTTACAGCATTCAAGAACGAGTTTCGTGACTTCGAGGAGCGATGGAAAATAATGAAGAGGAACCGTGCGCCTGATTTCCATGCTCGTGACCCGCACCTAGTCTCAAACTCGGTTATCCCCCCAGGATTCCAGATGCCCGCCTTTGAAGCGTACAAAGGTACAACTTGTCCAAGGTACCATTTGACGATGTTCTGTCAGAAGATGACCGCCTATCTGGGGAACGACCAACTCCTGATTCACTGCTTCCAAGAAAGTTTGGGTAGAGCACCATCAGCATGGTATATGAATCTGCAAAGGAATCACATTCAGTCTTGGGAAGACTTAACTTTTGCTTTCGTGAAGCAATACCATCATAACTTGGGTATAGCCCCGAACAATAGAGATGACTGTGGACCTTCCAGAGAATTCATAACTCCGGTACCCCATCCTCAGCACCAATATGCGATGCCCGCTCGGCATGAACAACAACCACATCCTAGGCAGAGGTTGGCCTCTCCAGATCAACCACAGCACCGACAAATTCGGAAAAGGTATCAAAGGATGACTCCAGATGCACCAAGGGAAGCAATTCACCAGTTTGATCCTATCCCGGTGAAGTACGCTGATTTGTTTCCAGCACTAATTCAAAGAGGGCATATCCAGACTAAAGCCCCACCCAAGGTACCTAAGAGGTTTCCATACTGGTACAATGCCAACAAATTTTGCCTGTATCATCAAGGTGCTCCGGGGCACGACATTGAGAGTTGTTACGGCATGAAAGCAGACGTCCAAAATTTGGTCAAAGATAGAGTCTTGATCTTTGAGGGTTCCGTCCCTTACGTACGAGATAACCCCCTATCGCAACAAGGTTCATCCTCCCCAGGCATGATTCAAGGTCGCCAACGCCGTGTCTGAAAGCTGCGCACCAGGCATTTCTGCATATCTTTCCCGTCTACATGAAAGCACAATAAAGATCCTGGAAAGGACTCTCAGAAGAACTTTATATTTTCTTTTGTTTGTTTGTGTGTTTATTTCTTTGATTGAAAGCATATTTTGCATGTAAGAACTTTCTGTTTTGAATAAATAATGCAATAACTGTTTGTCTTGAAGAAATCCATTCGTTTTCACTCAAATAGTTTTTTCAAAATTATTTATAACGCCGACTTTTTGCCCATTCTCTTGCTCTGACAGAGAATTGGAAGGAGAATGATGAAGTAAAACACATGATCTCTTGTTGTATGCTTCGAATGAAAACCCTACTGATGATGTAAGGCATCATTTTTAAACCTCTTGAAAGCCAACATAGTCACCCCTTTCTTTTAAACCATGATTGAGGATCCGTTCTCTTTCTCCCAAACCAAAACATCATTTTCTTAACCCGGGGCAGGGTAATATCAAAAATGATGAACATCTTCCAAAAATTGGGTGGGCACAAATATACTAACCTCTTTCTACTTCCATTCTACAAGTCATAAATTAAGCCCATATACAACCTTCAAAGTCCTAATTGAGGCAGGGTCTAATTCGAAAGCATACTCGACGAGATATTGTTTCCTGACTCCTTGAGCTATGCTCAAATTTACATCGGCTTTATAAATAATGATTCAATTTGTATCCTAACTAGTGGTTTCGATCACAAGTTATCGCGATACCCCTTTTCAAAACTTCAAGACAAACGTGTGTTGCATTAACCATTTCAAAATGGATATTTCAAATGTGCTAAATACGCTGGACATCTTAGAAAGACCACATACAGACATTGATGATGATATTTGAAGACCTGGGGCAAGTCATTCTTCCCAAGAGAATTTCATCCGTTTAACTAGAAGAAAGTCAAGGACTCACTTATCACCAATCAGGGGCAGTTACGTCGAGATTCGGTGAATCTCTAGAGAGTTTGAAAACAGTGGGGCATTGGGACATCACGTTTTCTGTAAAATCCTCTCTAGATGGCGTTTTTTTCAACTACGTGACTTGGGGCATTTGAAGATCGAAGAAAAAAGATGTATATTTCATCCTCAGGAAGCTCGACCCCAACATATTCAACAAACTACAAAAACCCAGGATATTTATTTTATCCCCTTTGAAACTTCGGTTTGGGTACCTCCATCTACAATTTCATACAACATTTCAAGCTTATCAAGATGGTACATCCCCAACTGGATTGATCATTTTGTCTTAAGAGAAATTTTGAAGCTCTGAAGCAGTATTGGGACCCCACATGTAGTCCTCCATCTATCCTAAGTGATACTTCTATCTTTGAAGATTGGTCGGATGTTTGTCCGAGATGTTTATCCCGTATTCGGTCTTTGCTTTCGTCTGTCTCGTCAGCATAAGCATACTCATATCATATAAGTAGATAGCATAACATTTGCATTTTGTGCATCTTTGTTTGTTTTACTCTATCTCTTCGATTGCGTTTACCCTTGGGCATTTGGGCGCGTCTTACTCCTTCCAAATAGAGTTGTCAGCCCTAAGCAAAAAAACTCAATATTTCTATTTCCCCACGAAGTTCGATCCTCGTGGAAGGCAGTTGTTTCAGTACATTCCCATTGGAGTTTATGCCTCTATGGTTGAGTCTTACTTGACAGTTTCTCTTCGGTTATTTCCCGAATTGAACTTCGGTCTTTGACAATCACACTATGAACATCTTCAACATTTGAACACAAGTTAAAAGTGCATTTATTTTGCACTTTGACATTATGAGGATCACCATTTGAAGACGCAACGTTTCTTCAACAACACTACAAGATCCACTCAACAACTTACAGCTAAAATGCCAGAATATCTCTTTATTTGAGCAACTCGTTTCGGGCAGATCCTTTCTCAAAACGACAAACAACAATTTCATCAAGACAGTCTGTCATTCCCCAGTGGGTTATCTCAAGATTATCAAGTCAAAACAGAGGACGTTACAGATACTTCCCCATTTGAGGATTTCTGCTACAACAATCTCATACATTTTTACAATTACAACAAAGATACTCCAAAAAAAAATGATCTTCTCCAGAGAGTTCATTACGAGTACAATCAATGACATATCTCCTTACAAGAGGACACTCCACAAATCAACCGGCTTACAGCTCATCTGAAGATCCCCGGTGCACATTCTACAAATTGCCAATTCAATACAAATTGCATCTACAATTACAAATACAAGATCACGTCTACAAAATTCTACAATTACAAATGACATCGACAACATTTACATCAACAATTCTACAGTGCTGCAATTCACAACATACACTCTACACCAACATTACAATTTACAACACGCAATCTACAATCTACAACCCCTCTTCGAGGACACTCTCGCGAGTTTCCATCATTTTGGGTAGGAACCGAGACCAGCTCATGGTTCCCATACCATGGAGCAAGGGGAAGTTCAACATCAGAAACCGAGACCAGCTCATGGTTCCCATACCATGGAGCAAGGGGAAGTTCAACATCAGAGACCGAGACCGGCGCATGACTCCCATATCATGATGCTCGGGGAAGCTCAACAATTACAACAACATCTACAACTACAATGACATCGAAGGCCGAGACTAGCTCATGGTCCCCGTACCATGATGCCAGGAGAGGTTATACATTTTTCCGTTTCAGCTGAGTCGAAAATATAAAACAAAACAATAAAAAAAAAAGAAGAGAGATCCATGCTGAGTTACTATTGACCCCCACCTCGGTGGCAAAAGTATCTTTCGATCACAAATCGTCAAAATCACTGCATCCCTGATGCATGAGTTACTGTTGCACGTTTGGAGGTTTCCCATGAGTGATTGTCCATGTCCTCGTAGGGTCCCGCCTTGTTGGATCTGTTGTTCTTCTGTCTAGCATGTCGCATCCAGTTCATGACCTCTTTCTCATCTTTTGTCCGTCCTGCATTTTCATATCATTGCATATCATATGCATTCGGTGGTTTCTTATGGCCAAAAATTCGCGCAATGTTTGTATTTAAGTCCCTCCTATCTCGTCGAGATGAAGATTTCAATCTCCATATCTCCGAATAGGAGTAACTTAAATAGGGGCATCTGTTGCACCCTAATTTTTGACCGTAAGATCCCACCTCTTTTTGCATTTTATTACGTTTTATCTTTTTGTCCCTATATGCGTATTTATCAGGACTAACAAAGGTGTGCAAGATCATTTTGGCTGTTGAGACATCCCTGACCAGTTTTATGTGGCCTTCTAATGCAAATAAGGAGGATTTAAATTCAAGATAGTTCGTATGTGTTTAAAATCCAGATGGTGCAGCCTATCAAATAATTATACATGCCAAGCATAACTAGTTTTGCTCATAATGTGGGATTATCACTTTTAACAAGCTTTCAAATTCTTTGAGTTTAATTCAAGAAAGACAAGTTCCATCAAGTCTTAAGTTCAAGAAGTGATTCAAATGTCGCCATGAAGTTAATTCAAACATTTCATTGCAAGAGTACAAAAAGCCCAAACAAAGGACCATTTCCCGTGACGTTTGGTTCACATTTCGGAGCTATATGAGAATATGCATCTTCGGCATACGTGACTCATGAACACGAGTCCGGCAAACGGTTTTGGGACTAGGGATTTTCAAATCTTATTATGGGGAGTTAACGCGGTCTCGAAGGAAGCTTTGATAAACGACCAAATGTGGACAATTGAGATTACATTTTGAATATTACATTTGTGTTCAGATAAGAGGATTTAAATTTAGAAGGTTTGACCAACAATATCCTGTTAAGAGGAAGACATCATTACTTTACATTCTGGAATTGCTAGGAGTGTTAAAAGCATTCATCAGAGATAGTGAATATCGTTTTTCAAATGTTGGAAGATATAAAAGGGCTAAGTCTAAGTTGTTATAGCAATTCAATGGGATAGCATTAAGTTCTGACATATGTATATAGCTTTATTACACCATGTGACACAATAATTTGGATTAACCTAACCAACTGGGAGTACATAAAGTTTTTTCTACGAATTGCCATAAACTGTCTGCATCAGATGATCTAGTTGCTTTCATAAATTAATCAAGTTTGTCTACACAAGAAATCAAGTTGGTTACACGAGTTTGCACGAGTTCTATGAAATCACAAAAAGATACACAACAATCATGGTCTGCTAAATGTCAAGCAGGATTGTCCTTGCCGGTAACGCACGTAACGACCGGTGGGCATCGCAAGTGCTTGTTCTACATTGGGAGACGCCTCGGTGCATCAGATTCCGCAGGGTTTTCCGCATATAAGATCCATCCAGGAGTTCGCTGTACCTTCTCTTCGCGACATAAGCAAAATGACTTTTATGTGGATTCACGGAAGGACCGGACCTGCATAATGAAAGGAATTACGACGATGTTAGAAAGATTAGTGAAGAGCAGGCTGACACCAGAGAGGGGGATATCAGTTCCGCCATGAAGAGAGAACTATCTACCTCATGGGACATTGGAAATCAGGACCGCAATTGCCGCATTAAAACGATATTCATCCAACAATACTGTCTAAATTGAGCCATGATAAAACCTACAACAGGGCAAAGAAATGAGAAGCTCTGATAGAACTCATGCCAAGAAACTTAATGCACCATTATATCAAAAACAATAATTATCAGGTGCATATCAGAGATTTATCCCTCTTTATTCCAAATCCAACAAGAATGACTTACAGAAGTAGTTAGCCAGATAGAAAACAAGATCAAACCTTGAGCTTGAACAATAGCTAGCAACTCCTTTGCACATCGCAGCTGATGATGGGAGTCCATGACTCTTAAGTTCCTTATTGAAAGCGGGAGCTAATCAGGAATCGCTACAAAGAAAAACGAGCCGGAATCACGGCGAGAAGAGGGAATGGTCAACGGAAAATAGAAGAACGAGAGAGAGTGACGGACGAAAAGGGGATTTGGGGGAAAGCTAGGGTTCCTCGCGTTTTTTTCTTTTCTTTTTTTCGTTGTTTTGTTTAAGTTGTAATCTGCCAATTACCACACACACTAACCACATAAACCACGCACATTAACCGTTAACCCTCTGCTAATCACCAATTAACACTTTAATCAACCTTTTCCAAATCAAACTAATAAACTTTTTAAATTAAGATAATAGGCCTGTTTGTTTTAATTTACAGCAACCCCTCTTTAATCAAATTTAATTGTTAGTTTTTATAATAATTAAAAGTCCTTGTTTTTATAAATCTATAATATAATAAAGATACAATATTAGAACCATTTTATTAAAGAATTCCGCTTCATTGATCTACTTATTTTATTAATAAAAGTCAATCTTTTACAATTTTAATAAACCCTTTATAATAAGTTTTTTTATAATGACATTTGGTAATAATAATAATGAAACCTCTTATTTAATATATCAAATTCTTACTTAAAACCTTTTCTTTTAGGAAGATATGATTAATTTAAACAGACAAAACTAAAATCAATCCAACCTTTTTACTAAAAACAAATCAATCGTTTAAAATCAATTAAATCAATTGTGTACTCACGACACATGCACCTACACCATAGCGCTTTCATGCGTATTTACATTTATCTTTATCTGCTTTATCTTAGTCACAAAGCACACACTCACCTAGCGCTTTCATGCGTTCGTGTATGGCTTATCTTTCTGCAATTTATCTTTACTGCAAGTCATTCATACATCGCATCCGTCCAAAGGAAAAACCTACACATAATTCAACATTGTGTGTAGTTGCACATCATATGCATCATATCCCCCTTGATCCTTGATCCCATTCAAGTCGATCTTCTTAGGATAGATCCTACCCCATAGGAAGGACCCTAATCTTTACAACATAGAACAAACAAAACAATACAACTTAAAAACAATATAAACACAATAGAGAATAGATGTTAATCATCTTAAGCGAGATATAACTTGTCACGCCCCACAACATAAATACAATCAATATCTCTTGATCGCTTAAGAGAAGACAGAGGCGTACTTGTCGACCCTTCCAAGCGCTCGAAGCCCTTCTCTTAAGACGACATACACAAATACAAATTTTTTTCTACACACTTGTGGTGGCTAAAACCGAGTAATCTCTCTTAAAATGAAGACTCGTCTCTTCTCCTAAACCCAATCAAAGCAACTACCCTAAACCCGTAGGAACTTTGACCACAGTCAAAGAGCTCCTCTAACCCTTTAGGGTGAACTACAACATACTCTGATTCCACTCCCGTAAGGATATGTAGGCACAAGGTGCGACGCCTTATCGAGTATACTTAGAAATAAACCCCTAGGGTTTCTAAACCATTAAGCAGATAAACACTTAGCAGTAAACAAACATAAAACAAGAGGTTCCTGTAGAGTACTACAGAAACTTAGGATGCTAGCACCTTCCCTAAGTTTAACCAACCCCCGAACCTAAAACTCTCTAAAGCTTGCATTTGCATTGCATTGTGGGAATTTCGATCTTTATCCCTTCCTTTGGACAAATCAAAGTTCGGTTGCAAAATGAATTAAAGATTCAAACTAATAAATAGTTTGGTATCCGATTTTCACCGCGACAGAACCTTCGAGGATCCATTCTATCCTTAACATCTTAGGAATTTTAAAAGTCAACGACTCTCCCTCTACTACCTAAAGAATGGGGCAGTCACAAGCCTTTCAAAAGAGTCACACGACTTAGTCGACAAAAATAAAAAATATATATAGCCTGCTAAGTCACAACCTATGAAGGAGACTTAGGAAAAACTGGGGCATCTCGCTGGACTCCAAGGTCAAATCCAAAGACGCCGTCCAGGCAAAAGTTAGGGAATAGAAATGTAAAAACAAAAAGGATTACTATAAAGAATCCTCAATAAAGAACTAAGTCGTGTGACCGTTCACCAAAAGAAATAGGTGAGTGACTGCCATGTCCAAAGTTGTGATGAGTTCTCGACCATATCAAATCCATTTGAGATATGAGTGCTCGTATCCGATTAACTGAACATAGGATTGGAGAACATCACGAAGAATGAGGTGGGTACAAATAACTTTGAGCTTTTATCCTTTGTTTCCTAAACCGTGCACCAAGCCACGATACAACCATTAAAAGACCTAATTGAAGTAGGAATTCTCTTGAAAGCATACTCGACGAGATAGTGTTTCCTGACTCCTACGAGCTATGCTCAAAAATTCATGTTGGCATTATAAATTAAACTTATATCCTAACTAGTGATCTCAGTCACAAGTTATTGCGATATCTTTTTCAAAACAAAAACAAAAATTTCAAGACAAATATATCGTTGCATTGATAGTTTCAGAATTAGCATTTCACGTGTATTGATTTTTCCTGATATCTTAGAAACTTACATATAGATGGCGACAAAAAAGCTTGAAGATCCTGCTAAGCAGGGGCAGTTGGCTTCCAAGTTGTTTATTGATGCAAGCCTGAAATTCTTGAGAGCTACTTCTTGAAGACTCAGTCATGACACCGTCGATCTGAGCCAGTTACGTCGAGATCTTACAAGTCTCTCCAAGAGTTTGAAACAGTGGGGAAAATTGAACTCCACGTTCTCTGTAAAATTCTCTTGAGATGACTCTTCCCCGAAGCAAGTACTCTAGGGCATTGTATTTTTCAAAATGGCGATTACTAAAAAGTCCATTAAGATCCAAACTAGCTTGTTTCACTACATTCTCCGTGCACCCGATGGATCTTACTCCCGACGGCTCTTTGCTCCGCAGTAAATCTCGTCGTTGCAGAATCTACATCTTAACCATTGCCTCAACGCAGTCCCTAGAGAGACTTTAAGCCGACATAGTCCCCAACGAGACTTTAAGCCGACACAGTCCCAGCGAGACTATAAGCTGACAACATTTTGGACCTAGCCAGTGATCTCTAAGACAGCAGAGATCTTGTACGCATCTTCCCAGTGATAGTCCCCAGCGAGACTTTAAGCTGACAACACTTTGGATTAATCCGACAAATCTCCAGTGACTCTTGTAACGCCCTGATTTTGATTATTTCATTTTATTGAGTGTTCTATTTGAATTGAGTAATAATTGTTTTAATTGTGAATTTGATGTGTTAATTTAGTATGTTTTAATATTTTACCGTTTCGGAGAGTTTCGGGTAAAATTTAGATTGGAGGGTATTTTAGTCTTTTGATAAAAATATAATTGAGGGGAAAATTATAAGAGGAAATAGAGAGGAAAATAGAAAGAAAGAAAGAACAAGAGAAAGAGAAGAGAAGGAGGAGGATGAAGGGGAAAAACCTAGAACCATCAAGAAATCAACTTCTAAGCTTCGATTTAATCGGGTAAGGGTGTGAAACTTTATTATTCTATTCATATGTATGATCATGTATGTGTTGTATGGATTGCTTGGTAGTTTTCTACACTTTCCACTTTTAGGTCGAATTTGATTTAATCGGTAGAATTGAGTTTTAATGGTTGGAAATGAGAATAAGTGGTAAAGTTTAAGTCGAGGGATGTTGGGTGGTGTTGCTGAGACGAGTTGGAATATAATCGGTTAGATTCGGTGAGTTTCGAAATTTTTGGATAGTTAGGGATTTTTGAGTTCGCAGGTTCGCCAAGCGAAGCCTAGCGAGTGGTCAACGAACCAAGTCAGTAGCCAAGTTCAGTCTTCGATGGCAAGTTCGTCGGGCGAAGGCTAGTGGCGAGGGTTTGCCAGGCGAATGAATCCAGTGAGTGATAGCGAATACTTCCAGTAGCTTCTGACTACCTTCGCTAGCGAGTTCGCCAGGCGAAGGAGGTAGCGAGCATTCGCTAGAGGCTTCTCCAGGCGAAGGTCAGCGAATGTGACAACATTTTTTCCAGTTCCTGTGTTTTCTTTTCCAATGTTAATTGTTTGTTTCGGTTACATTAATCCTTACCTGAATGGACGATTTGTGTGTTGTTGTGATATGTTATGCTGTGGGTAGCCGTATGGCGTGAATCCTAGGTTATGGATCAATTGTGAGTGTGGCCGTTAGGCATATTATATGCATTGTTTGAATTGAATAAAAATGCATGGTAATTGTGATGAATTTGAAGAATGCATGATAATATATTTGCGAATATGTATGCATTTTGTGTTAATTGATCCCGTGTAGGAT
This sequence comes from Lathyrus sativus, assembly GCA_963859935.3. Classification (NCBI taxonomy): domain Eukaryota; kingdom Viridiplantae; phylum Streptophyta; class Magnoliopsida; order Fabales; family Fabaceae; genus Lathyrus; species Lathyrus sativus. The sequence goes on along the minus strand of OZ012741.1, from coordinate 31,266,926 downwards.
CTGCAGAACCTCGTGTGAGCGATGGTTACATTTGATCCCGTGTAGGATCTGCAGAACCTCGTATAATACGATGGTTATATTTGATTTCGCGTAGAATCTGCAGAACGATTGTGTGCCCATGTGGGGTGTGAGCAATCGGATTGTGTGCCCATGTGGGGTGTGAGCAATCCTGAAACATCGTGTGGCCATGTGGGGTGTGAGCGATGGGTGCACATCGTAGGCCCGACGGGGAGTTACTTCGGTAACGAGCGATGGTTCCATTTTGGTTCTTCAATTGAACCTGCTGAATTAAGTCGGTACCGCATTTACATCTGCATAGAGTCGTGAGTCGGTTTCTATGAGTTGCATTATCATCTTTATATGATGCATTGGTGAAATAAATATGTATGTGGATGTTTATGTGTATTGGTGATGATATAAACATATTGTGTATGTTTATGTGAATTAATGCGAATTGTGATAATGACATGAGTGAGTAGGCTTGAAAATATGTATATATACATATATGTGTGAATATATGTGTATATATATATAGGTTTATATGGATTGATATAAATATTGGTGATTGCATATTGTGTATGCTTGATGTTCTATTTTTATATAGATACTTATATGAATACATTGCGATGTATAGAATGATTGAGGTGAGTTGTGTTGTGAATGCGGAAGATGCGTAACTACTGATATGTATATATATGATTTATGCATTGAATATTATGATATTGTTTCTCACCCTTCTGCTGTTTTATGATGCTCTATGAGGCATTGTAGATTAGGTGCTGGTGATCCCTTTTTGTGAAGCGCATCTTCATTAGTTTTGGTCAGATGGCTCTGATATGTAACATCGGGTAGCATAGGAAGCCTTGGGCTGTTTTTGGTGAATACATTTGTATATGTATTATTGGTGTTGCATGTTTTGTAAACATGAATGTTGTTGATGAATTACATTGAATGATGTGAATATGTATATATGTGAATACATGTCGATTGTGATTCAAATGTTTAGATTTTCCGCTTTTATTCTAAATATTTGAGATGTGGGTATAAAGACTAAGATCCTATGATGTGTTTGTTGTCCATTGTTGCATATCTATTATGAGCAAGTGTTGTACATGTTTTAATTCAAGCATAATGTGACATGTTCCTTTTATACCGTATCTTAAATAATACTCTGATGAAAATTTTGAATTCATACTTAAATGGTTCGTTTGATTCCTTGGGGGTATAGAAAGGGGGTGTTACATTAAGTGGTATCAGAGCCAGTGTTGAGTCTGTTGTGTCTGTCTTATTGTTGTTAACGGTTAAGTTGTGTGTAATACCCCAAATTTTACCCTTATATTTAGTCATTCATTTCGCATAGCATCTCATCTGTGCATCTGCTAACCACTAACCAGTCATAAAGTGCGTTTTGTTTTGCAGGAACTACCCCAGGGGCGTTTTGGTCATTTTGAAGCATAATTCGTGATTTTGGGCCCAATAAGTTTTTTACGTGGGTTTGATTATGTTAAGATATCAATTTGGGTTGGAAAATCTGATCTGTAGAACAGTGTTTTAACAAGAAATCATTCTTCTATCTTCCAGTTCATTTTAGAGGGAAAACAGTGAAAACCTCGACTGATTAATGGAACTTATTCATGTTGAAGGCATTAAGCTTATTATGCAAGATTGGATCGAATTAATTCAAGGATATTTGACTAGTGAGGTTTAATCAGATGTTGAGGTGTTTGCAAATTCAAATCATGGAAAAGAAATTGGGAAATGATTTTAATAGAATATGTGAATTTTATTCATAATATTTTATTATTATTATTACAATTTGAAAAGAGAATTTGGATAGAAATTTGAAGCTTATTCATAACATTTTATCATGATTCACAAAGGGGAAATAATTTGGATAAAGAAAGTTATTGAATTTATTCATAATATTTTTGTTACAAGTTACAAAAGGAGAAAATCAAAATTGTATATCCTAAAAATCCTAAGTCCTAAACATCCATTGGTGTCTTCATGATGTTCATCCCTTGGACATTTCTCCATGCTCCTCCGATTAACCTGCACGAAGAGAAACAAAACAAAACAGAATGCAGGAATGGGTTAGAAATTGTTTTTTACACTCTCAGAACAGCGTCATCATCGAGTGCCGGGAGTGGCACAACCGAAGCTGCGTCCTACCCCCGTTACCGATCCAAGCCGTTGGCGTCAGATCAGGTAACACCTGTTCTTATCATTACGAGACATCCGAGAGATAGAAGTGATAAAAGAAGCGGGACTGATTCGCTCTTGCCGCAATTGAATTTCCAAACTGATACAAAGGCAAATTTGGACTCAGACCCGGATGCCGACAGGTCTGAGTCGTTTTGTTTTCGAAACTTCCAACACCTGAAATTCCACAACAGCATCAGTACCAGATTCAGAATTCAGAACTCAAAACCAAAGCAATGCATAAGCTGCATCAACTCTGCAACACATAAGTGAGCCCATAAAAATCAAGTTTAAACAGAACAGAAAAATGAATACAAACCAAACTGCATTGAACTACATCAAACAATGTATCAAAAAGTTCAGCCGCATCAGTTAAAGACAACAGCACAAAATCATGGCACAAATCGTACCAGGAAGAGCAAGGATAAGCCCACGTAATCTCATCAGTTTAGAAGATAAGTGAGTTCACAAAACCATAGCAGTAAAAAACAATCCAATCTGGAAAAGAGGAGAACAAGTTCAAACAGCAGAACCAGTTCACGACAGTCACCGTAATCCCAGGGTCGCATAGGAAAATCGAGGCACAGAAGCTCAAGGCTCAGTTCATCAACATCATGGCCCAGTTCACAGTCACATCTCAGCCAAGGGATAATTGAAACCATCTCGAATCAAACAATCAGAACCGAGTTCGTAATCGTGTGGACGACAAAGCTGTCATGAACATCAAAGCCATACTGAAAGGCCTGCATCAAAAAAAGAAAACCAACATAATATCACAGAAACAATCGATCTGAAAACCAACAACCAGATGCTATCCTGCTCGCAACATGATCAACAACATAGGATTGTAGTGTCTTCTCCGAACGGCTCAGACAAGCTGTCATCATCGCCGCGTAACCCTTCCCGACGGCGTCGACCCGGCAATGTTCATCCTGAAAGAAGAAGAGGAGAAGAATCCATATCAGCAACAAAGCCAGAAACCTACATCAGAAGAACCAATTGGATACCAGTTAACAACAATCCACATCTGAACGATTTCCAAATCCAAATACGGGTTATCAAAGTAAACCACAAATACCCAGACAAAGTTCGGTTACGATTCCCAAAAGGGGAAGAAATCCCAATCAGAATCCAATCATCACAAGATACGAATAAAATCAAGTCTTATCAGTAAAATATAACGCAAATTCATTGTTAACAAAGGCCCAAAAGATAAATCAGAGAGATATAAAAGGGACAATCTCACCATGGTAAAACCCTAACGGAAAATCGCGAGAGGGAGAAAGGATCCAAAGACAACGACGGCGGAGAACACCAAAAGGGCGAACAACCATCGCAAGCGAAAACCCTAGGCGTCGCGAACGGAGACGGTCGCGAACTCAGACGAAGAACAATCGTCATCATCGTTCAGAGCATCACCAAACATCAATATCATCCGCGAATCACAGACGGCCGCGAATCACCGAACGGAGAGGATCGCCTTTGCCGTTCACTACGAACGCCGGGCAATCAAACCTCCTAGCCTCAGAGAGCTCATCATCGGCCGTTTCCAACAACAATCTGTCTCAAAACGTAAGCCATCACATGGATATGTATTGTCGTTGAGTTTCTGTGTTTCGTTTTTTTCAGCATGTTATGAGAAGAGGGAAGTGAATGAGAAGAAAGGAACATGCACGACGAAGAGATAATCTCAGCGTGTTATGAGAGACGGAAGCCACCGAGAGAGATGAAGGAGAAAGCCGAAACGGCGCCGCGGAAGGGATTTTAGGGTTGTAAAACCCTAAAGATCACTTTGTTGTAATTAACAGGACCGGGTTGGGTCCGGAGTGATGACCGGCCCAACCCTCTTTATTTTCCATTCTTATTTCTTATTTTTAAATTGTTTATTTTTTGTATTAAAATCATTTTCTTAAAATCTTTTTTTAATTAAAAATTCAAATGGGTTTTTTAAAAATAAATAGTATTAGAATTTTCTTAAAAAATAATAAATAAAAAAATATTTTTTAAAGTAATAATATCAAATTTTTTAAGTAAACCTTAAAGGAAAAACTTTTTTTTTAAAAAAACTATTATTTGTGAAAATTAAACTTAAGTCCTTTTATGTTAAATATCTTCTTAACTTAATCAAATTTCTTTTCTTTAAAAAACAACAAAATCTCCAATATTGCTTTTTTTTCTCCTAACCCGTCCCGTTACTGTTTAATTTTGTTTACTAACGGGTGTTCATTTTTTTGCAGCTCATGATCACTATTATTACATTGCGTTTTTCATTTAAGTTATTATTATTGTAACTGCTTCTCGGTTGTAACCTCGCGAACCCTAACAATCGCGCTTTAATTACTGCCTTTAAATTTCTGCTTGCATGGTCAAATTAGGACTTTATTCTCTGTTTGCATGATTCAATCTCTCACACATTTATCAATTATTCTGTCACATTACACACATCCGAAGGTTAGGTCTAGCTTTTGGTCGCCGCGCCAATAGTCCTCAACTTTAAACCCTTACAACCTCACAAACCCTAATTTTCACAAATGCCTCGCCGCAGGCAAGATTACAATTTTACCCCTAGCATTAGGTCAAAGAGCCGCCGCGCTCATTTTAGGGTTTCCCGCCGTGGAATCCCTAATTTAACCCTAATTACAACTTAACAATTCAACGTAGAGATTTGGAGTTTCTACACTCCGCGTAAGCGTGTCCTTAAGACATGTTTATTCCCCTTGAGACCCTGACCACAGTCAAGAAGTCTCTAACCTCCCTTTTGAGGGGAACTACGATTACTCTGATTCCACTCCCGTAAGGATACGTAGGCACAAGATGCGATGTCTTGCCGAGTAAACTTAGAATTAACCCCTAGGTCCTTTCTCACTTGTAATCCTTTGTACATATACCTTAAGCAAATAAATAAAGCAAATAGTAAACATTTGAACAAAAGGTTCCTGTAGAGTACTACAGAAGTTTAGGGTGCTAATACCTTCCCTAAATTTAACCAACCCCCGAACCCTAGATCTTTCCCCGCATTGTGTTTACGATGCAAAATAGGTTTTCCCTCTTTTGACCTTTTCCTTCGGATAAATCAAAGAGCGGTTGTGAATTGAATTGCGATTCAAACTCATTAATAGTTTGTGATCCTATTTCCACCGCAACAGAAAATGGCGACTTCACTGGGGAATGTCTTAATTTTTGAGGGTTATCCCTAACTTGTTCATCCTTATTACTATCTGTGTTATTATTCACTTGCATGTATGTATTTGTGCTCTGATTTGGGGGATTGTTCCTTGTGTTGTGAGATAAGTCCTACGCCCGGACTAGTTACATTATTATAGGATGGGGATAATTCGATGAGGCTTATAGGGAGTGAATCCCGACCAAGCTGATTCGAGAATCACCGCTCAGTTGAGACCTTTTCGAAAATGGTTCGGTTGAACGAGTAATCGTGAAAACTTTTTCCATGGTCGATTGGAGTCTGTGATATTGAGGACCGTAGTACCTTTACACCACCTTGGCCTTATTTAAGACCTAGTGCGGGAACTATGTGGGAGTAGTCCTACAATGGTTGCTACGCGATACTACACTCAAAAGAGGTTCTCTTGAGAATATTATTAACCCCCGAGTCAATCGGAAGGTTGATAATATCCGAAAGATGGGCTGATGACTTTGGGCACTTTTTAGAACCTTGTTCTGCAGGTACAACTAACCTATAGTACACTCCTTTTGGGGATGGGTAGACCTTAACTCCACTCATAACTTTTAACCTAGGGTTTTGTGTATTCATGTGCATGGCATCTATAAAACATCCCATTTCATTGTATTTCATGGAATTCAAGCATCATTTATATCGCGGGATAAGATAAAAATGAAAAAACAAGGAAAATTTTTTGGTACCCCACGACATTCGTAAATGTTTGAATTCCATGAAATCTTCATTCGCATTTGCATCATAGCATCATATACTTTCTTGCATTGCATGTGTCTTCCGTTTTCTCATGTTCGGTTCTCTCGCCTTCCAGTTTCGTCACCCTGAGTTCTCGGCACCAGTACAACACCAGAGCTCAAACTCGGAAGAGAATGGAGGATCAGGCAAAAGAGATTGATCGCCTTAGCAATGAACTTGAAGACCTGCGAGGGTGTATGGGGCGTATGATGGAATTGTTACATGTCATGAATGCTAAGATGGATACCCAGCCCACTGTTGTTTCAGAGATTACTGGCGTTACTGTGGACCCTCCACCAAATGTGACCGTAGCAAGGGACCCACCTTATGGTCTTGCTCCAGGTTTTGTGCCTCCTCAAGCCACTGTTCCGATTAATCAGCCTGTTCAGCAAGCCGTGCCCTTACTTTCCGAAGTTTCTAGGGGGGCTCCTATCTTTACGCCACCTGTTGTACATACCCGTGTGCAACCGTATTTCAATGAGACCGTCTTTGATAACCTTGATGAGAACGTTGAAGGTTATGAGAAACATGACAAGCTTCGTGAGGAAGTAGACACTATCGTCCAGAGATTGAGAAAGGTAGAAGGTGATCAAATTTTCGGGGCTGCTGTAAGGGACGTCTGTTTGGTCTCAGGTTTGGTTATTCCCCCGAAGTTCAAAACTCCGAACTTCGACCGCTATGAAGGTGCCACTTGTCCTAAGAGTCATCTGATCATGTACTATCGCAAAATGGTTGCCCATGTTGAGAATGATAAACTGATGATTCATTGCTTCCAAGATAGTTTGAAGGGTGCTTCTTCCAAGTGGTATTTAACTTTGGACCAGTCTCGCATTAAGAGTTTCCAAGATTTATCTGACGCTTTCATCAAGCACTACAAGTACAATATGGATTTGGCTCCTGACAGAAGACAGTTGTTGAGTATGTCACAAAAGAGTTCTGAGTCATTCAAAGAGTACGCTCAAAGGTGGAGAGAGATTGCTTCGCAGGTAGAACCTCCTTTGACCGAGAAAGAGTTAGCTGATTGGTTTGTCGACACGGTCCGTCCAGAATTTTATGAAAGAATGGTGGGTAGTGTGACTTCAAATTTCTCTGACATCGTTGTTGTGGGTGTCAAGATTGAATTGGGTATGAAAAGCGGTAAGATGACAAACAATCATGGTGTTTCAAAGGATCAGCCGAAGAAACCTTCGTACAGCTCTCAGAAGAAGAAAGAAGGGGAGACTAATGCTATATCCTCTGGTAGACGAAGAGACCAATTTTATCAATATCCGCAAGGTTATGCTCAACCTCAAGGGCATCCGATTCAGTATGCTCATCAACCCTATGTGGCAGCTGTTGCACCTTCTTTCAATCAACAGGTTCCTATGTATCAACCTATGCAACAACCTCCTGTGTATCCGCCTCCTATTGACTACCAACATGCGCCCAACGCTCCTGCTTCTCAACAGCCAAGGAATCCGGCTCCTCGCCAGAATGTTCCGAACAAGAGAACGTATAAACCTTGTCCGCCGATTCCGATGACTTTCACCGAGCTGTATCCCTCATTAGTCAAGCAAGGTCTAATCACTACTCGAGCTCTGGGTCCACCTCCTAATCCGCTGCCCGCCAATTACAACGCCGCCGCTCATTGTTTATTTCATGAGGGTGCGCCTGGTCATGATCTGGAGAACTGTTATGCTCTCAAAAATCTTGTCAGGGATTTATTGGAAAGGAAGATTTTGTCGTTTGAAGATCCTCAACCAAATGTTAAGAAGAACCCTTTTCCTAACCATGAGAGTGTCAATGCCATTAGTGCCGATTCTGAGGAAGGTTATGTCCTTGATGTTGTACAGATTAAGACTCCTCTCAAGATATTCCATTCGAAACTGTTTGAAGTTGGTCTGGTAGATACTTCCCACGTTGCATGCGTAAGTTGTGAAGCCAGTGTTAAGGGTTGTGTGTTGGTTCAGAATGATGTTCAGAGGTTGATTGACGAGGGTGTTTTACAAGTGACAAGCCAAGCCAAAAAGGATGAAGTCGCTGTGGTTGAGCCTGTCTTCCATCAGCCTGAATCAAAGGGTAAGGTACCAGTGTTTAATCTGTCAGGGGCAGTTTCTGCCGATCCCGTGTTCGGTATACCAAAGTCGTCTATCCCTGAGGTGAATCAGCTTAAGCCTATAGTTATTCGAAGACCAAGTCCATTTCCTTTCAGTGATCCTAAAGCTGTGCCTTGGAAATACGACGTGACGATGATTGACAAGGAGTCTGGGAAGGTTATTCCAAATGAAGAGGTTAAGGACACTGTGACTAATATCGCAGAGGCAAGCAGGATGACTCGCAGTGGCCGCGTGTATACTCCTCGTATCAATGAGGTTCCACCTAAGGAAACCACTAATATCCCAGTGCCTGCCAAAGACAAAGGCAAGGGAGCCGTTACGAATGATGAAGATGCTGAGTTTTTGAGGATCATCAAGAAAAGTGACTATAAAGTCATCGATCAACTTCATCAAACTCCTTCCAAGATTTCGATTTTATCTCTGTTGATGAGTTCACCCGCTCATAGGATGGCCTTGCAGAAAGTTTTGACTCAAGCACATGTGGATCAAGATATCAGCACCAGTCGGTTTGATAGTGTGATTGCCAATTTGACCGCATGTAACACCCTTAGTTTCAGCAACGAAGAGTTACCAAAGGAGGGTCCGAATCATAATCGTGCTTTACATATATCAGTGAAATGTCAGGAGGACAATTTAGCAAGAGTGCTAGTGGACACCGGTTCTTCTTTGAATGTTCTACCCAAGAGGGTTCTTGATAAATTGGTTTTCAAAGGGACTGCGCTGAAACCTACTCCTCTGATCGTCAAGGCTTTCGATGGTTCTCGCCGGTCGGTAATGGGGGAGGTTGAGCTTCCTATCCTGATTGGTCCGCAAGTTTTTAATATCACGTTTCAAGTCATGGACATTAATCCCAATTACAGCTGTTTACTTGGAAGGCCGTGGATTCATGCCGCTGGGGCAGTAACCTCCACGTTGCATCAAAAGATGAAGTTCGTGATCGATGGGAAGTTGATTATTATACACGGTGAGGAGGATCTGATGGTCAGTAACCTGTCTTCTTTCCGTTACATCAAGGCCGATGATGATGCTTTGGAAATCTCCTTTCAAGCACTCGAGATCGCCAATGCTGTTCTGTTAGAAGTCGAAGAGACAGTGGGTCAGGGTAATCCATCTTTTACATCTCTGAAGAGTACCAAATCGACAATTGACAGGGGCATTCCTGAAGGTTGGGGAGAGGTAATCGATGTCAAGACCAAGACCGATCGCTTTGGGTTGGGTTACAAACCAACTCAGAATGGAGCTGCCACAACTGTCGAAGGGCGCCCGAAGGTTATCCAAGAGGTATTTATCAGCGGAGGTTTCCAAGTCAATGCCGTCAGTGACTGTGAGGAAAATGAAGATTTGAGCAACCTGGTGTTTAAGGGTGATGCAGCTTTGAACAACTGGGAGGCCGTAGAGATCCCTGTTATTTTTCCATTGTCAAAGTAATTTTTAGCATTTTTCATTCACGTTTTCAAATAAAAAAATCCGTAGCCCTGCCCAAGGTTATAGGGTCGTTTTTTGGGCCACCTTTCATTTTTAAAAGGATATTAATACAGCCATTTTGTTCAATTCCACTTTGGTTCATTTGCGTTTTTCGTTTTCACCTTTAAAAAATGAAGTTGGCAACCTTTTTCAAAAATAAAACAAAAAATAGCATTTCATTTCTTATCTTACATATCTTTGAGCATTTTAATTAAGTAAGCCTTGCATCATGCAGAGACATCGTAAACCTTGTTGGATCCAATGACTTTACTGACACTCCTAACTGGGATGCACCCATCAATCAAGCTGAGGACGAGGGTGAAGAAGATTTTGAAGTACCCGCTGAACTGACAAGATTGATTGAGTACGAGTACACAGAGCTTCAACCGCATAAAGAGCAGGTGGACTTAATTAATCTTAGTACAGATGAGAACAAGAAAGAGGTCAAGATTGGTGCGATGCTTGGGACAGAGGTTAAGCAGAGGCTGATTGAGTTGTTAAAAGAATATATTGATGTGTTTGCGTGGTCGTATCAAGATATGCCTGGTCTGGACACAGATATTGTTGTTCACAAGTTGCCACTTAAGCCGAATTGTCCACCTATCAAACAAAAGCTTCGAAGAACGAGACCCGATATGGCTTTGAAGATTCGAGATGAGGTTAAAAAACAGTTAGATGCAGGTTTCTTGGCAGTTGCAAAATATCCAGATTAGGTTGCCAACATTGTGCCAGTGCCCAAGAAAGATGGTAAGGTTAGGATGTGTGTGGATTACAGGGATCTGAACAAAGCAAGTCCGAAAGACGACTTCCCTCTGCCACATATTGATACACTTGTAGACAATACAGCCAGTTTTGCGTTGTTCTCATTTATGGATGGTTTCTCTGGCTATAATCAGATCAAAATGGATCCCGATGATCGAGAGAAGACTACTTTCATTACTCCTTGGGGAACCTTCTGCTACAAAGTCATGCCCTTCGGTTTGAAGAACGCAGGGGCAACTTACCAACGCGCTATGACCACTCTTTTTCATGATATGATGCACAAGGAGATCGAGGTGTATGTGGACGATATGATAGCCAAATCTCAGAGTGAAGAGGAACATCTAGACCATTTGGTGAAATTGTTTGAACGACTCAGGAAATATCAGTTGAAATTGAATCCTGCTAAATGTACCTTCGGTGTCAGATCTGGAAAATTGCTTGGTTTTATTGTCAGTCAACGAGGGATTGAGGTAGATCCTGGCAAAGTTCGAGCCATTCAAGACATGCCAGCTCTGCAAACTGAGACGCAAGTTAGAGGTTTTCTGGGACGCTTGAATTATATTTCCAGGTTTATCTCTAACATGACCGCTACTTGTGAGCTGATATTCAAGCTGCTTTGTAAGGGGCAGACGGTTGAGTGGAACCCTGATTGTCAGAAAGCGTTTGAGAAATGTAAGAATTATTTGCAAGATCCTCCTATTCTGATTCCTCCCGTACCTGGAAGACCGTTGTTTATGTACCTTACTGTTCTTGTGAAGTCTATGGGTTGTGTGCTTGGGCAACATGATGAGACTGGAAGAAAGGAACATGCGATTTATTATCTGAGCAAAAAGTTTACCGATTGTGAAAACAGATACTCACCATTGGAGAAAACTTGTTGTGCGTTGGCATGGGCCGCTAGGCGCCTTCGACAATATATGGTCTGTCATACCACATTGTTGATTTCTAAAATGGATCCGATCAAGTATATTCTCGAAAAACCTGCTCAAACCGGGAGGCTAGCCCGTTGGCACATGTTGTTATCCAAATATGACATCCAGTATGTACCCCAGAAGGCAATTAAGGGTAGCATTTTATCAGATTATCTTGCAGATCAGCCAGTTGAAGATTATGAACCTCTTAAGTTTGACTTTCCCGATGAGGATATTTTGTTGATCAAGAGGGATTGTGAAGAGCCAGATCCGAGCGAAGGTCCAGAGCCAGGTCTTTGGTGGAGGATGATGTTTGATGGCTCATCGAATTTCAATGGGCATGGTATAGGCGCCGTTCTGATGAACCCAAAGGGTGGATTCACTCCGTTTATAGCAAGGTTAGACTTTGAGTGTACTAATAACGTCGCAGAGTATGAAGCATGTATTCTTGGCCTCGAAGCAGCCATTCACCTCCGAATCAAACTTCTCAAAGTAAGCGGTGACTCAGCCTTGGTTATTTACCAAGTACAAGGCAAATGGGAAACGAAGAATGAGAAGTTGGTCCCTTATAAGGACTACATTGTCGAGCTGATTAAGTATTTCGACGAGATAGAGTTCGAGCATGTTCCTAGATCTGAGAATCACGTTGTTGATGCTTTAGCCATGTTAGCATCCATGTGGAAAGTTAAATTCGTTAATGAAGCGCCTCTTATCCATATTGAACGCAAAGTTGAGCCCGCTTATTGTCAAGTAGTAGAAGAGGATGAGGTGGATGAAAGGCCTTGGTTTCATGACATCAAGAACTATCTCGTCAAGCAAGAGTATCCCGATGGTGCTACCGGTCTGGACAAGAAAACGTTGAGAAGACTGGCTTCAAAATTCTTTATCAGTAATGGTGTGTTATACAAGAGAAATCACGACATGGTTTTGCTCAGATGTGTTGATAGACGGGAAGCGGACATGTTACTGCAGGAAATTCACGAGGGCACCTTCGGAACTCATGCCAATGGTTATGCTATGTCCAAGAAGATGTTAAGGGCTGGGTATTACTGGTTGACTATGGAAGCTGACTGCATCCAATACGCTAGAAAATGCCATAAGTGCCAAATTTACGCTGATAAAATGCATGTACCTCCATCGCCGTTGAATGTTTTGTTGTCACCATGGTCGTTCTCTATGTGGGGCATTGATATGATTGGGGCAATCGAGCCGAAGGCTTCCAATGGTCATTGTTTTATCCTTGTTGCTATTGATTATTTCACCAAGTGGGTAGAGGCTGCCTCCTACACCAACGTGACTAAGCAAGTGGTTGCCCGCTTCATCAGGAAAGAAATTATCTGCCGTTACGGAATTCCCAGTCGGATAATAACTGACAATGGCACCAATCTGAATAACAAGACCATGAAGGAGTTATGTGACAATTTCAAGATCACTCATCACAATTCTTCTCCGTACCGTCCTAAAATGAATGGGGCCGTTGAAGCTGCGAATAAGAATATCAAGAAAATCCTGCAAAAGATGGTCGTGACTTACAAAGATTGGCATGAGATGTTACCGTTTGCTTTGCATGGATACAGGACCTCAGTGCGAACTTCGACAGGGGCAACACCTTTCTCATTGGTGTACGGAATGGACGCCGTACTCCCCGTCGAAGTAGAGATACCTTCTTTAAGAGTGTTGATGGAAGCTGAACTGGAGGAAGCTGAGTGGGTTCAAAACAGACTGGATCAGTTGAATCTCATTGACGAGAAACGCATGATAGTTATGTGCCATGGGCAGTTATATCAGAAACGGATGAAAAGAGCATTTGATAAGAAGATTCGTATCCGTGAGTTCCGTCAAGGAGAGCTCGTACTCAAAAAGATCTTGCTAGTGCATAAAGATATGCGTGGAAAGTGGATGCCCAATTATGAAGGCCCATTTGTTGTAAAGACTGTTTTCTCCGGAGGGTCTCTGATACTTACAACAATGGATGGAGAAGAGCTTGCACATCCCGTGAATTCTGATGCAGTCCGAAAATATTATGCCTAAAAACCCGCTAAGTCGAAAACCTGCAAAAGGCGGCTTAGGCAAAAGTAAGGGTTGGAAAAAAAGAAATAATAATAAAAAGCTCGCTAAGTTGAAAACCCGAAAGGGCGGCTTAGGCAAAAAAGAGCGTCCCGGTGGATTGAAAACCCGAAAGGGCGGTCCAGGCAAAAGTTAGGGACAAAGGCATTTCATTGCATCAGAAAACGCCGATCATTGCAAACACCCTTTCCACATGAGAGCCATTTTTCAGTTCTTTCATCCTCGTCCAAAGCAAGATTCTGGATTAGTCTTGGTTGTTAGTGTTAGTAGGTGTCGTTGGATTCAATGTAACCTTTTCCCATGTTGCCAATTTCAAAACATAATCATCTGTGGAGCTATGCCCTCAGCAAGTTGCCATCCTTTAATAAAAGATACCATTTTGTTACTTACATTCCTTGGTGCATTACTCTTGTTTTCTATTGTTATGCAAAATGCGTTTATTCTTAAAATTTTGAAAATGAAAGGTGCATTGAAAATTTTTAAAACTGTTCTTCAAAAACGCAATCGAAATATAAGAAATTACTTTGACTAGTGGAAATTTCGGAAGGATCTCTTCACTCCTCGAAAATCTCATTGTTGCAGAAACACTTTTAAATCATCGCTCTGACACAGTCTCCAGAGAGACTATAAGCTGGCAACTTTTTCTTGGGTAACTCGAAAGTGTCCCTCAGGTTTTCCTCTCCCCATGAGAAGATGTGATATTGTGCACCCAAGCAAATTACTTTCTCCCCAGCAAATTCAGAATTTTGAAACCAGATTTGGTCCTACCATTCCTTCCCATGATCGACGTATTGGTTGCAGAGAACGCAGGGTATCTCCGTCGAGATGTTTATTTCATCTCTCGTCCCTAGTTTGTTTCGTCAGCCTACGCAAGGGCCTAAGCATCACATGCCTATTTCATTACATATTCATTGCATATTCATTACATACTCATTACATACTCATTTCATAACATCCTGCATATTTACATACATAGACATTAACATACGTTCACATTAACATATGCATTAATATATGCATTAGCATTCACAGGTTCTTTGTGTCTCGCCATCACTGGTTGTTACCGCCGAGTAACTGGGTCGATCTATTCTCCCCAAATAGATTGTCAGCCCTAAGCATAAAATACATATGTGTTTCCAGTTTCCCCACAGAGCTCGACCCTCGTGGATGACGGTTACTTCAGCTATCTTTCCTTGCCAGAATAAGATATTTACCCTTCGAGATCATTCCCTCGATGGAGTCTTGATTACCAGTCTTCTTTCTAGCTCGATCCTAGATTGAATCTCAGTTTTGTCGGTCGTCGAGCCCAACCGGACGTGCATTTATTTTGCACCATCTAAAGATGTTCACCATACCATGGCAGACGCACGACTGTTCTCGCCCGATAAGTTTATCACTGTACCCGGACGTGCATTTATTTTGCACTATCTTTCAACCACAATCCTTTACAAATACACGCCAGTTCACGCCTGGAAAATCTATCGGTACAACACTTTACAATCCTACATCTTACAGCATCGGTATGCAACATTTCTCACCTAAGAAGCCGATCCTATCTTCGTTATGACTCACAGCAATGGCCATCTCCATTGAGCAGTTGGGCTTCCATTTTCCCTGTCGTCTTGAAGTATGGGGAGGTTTGAACCAAATCGTATTCAGGAGAGCACGATCTTGAAATACGGGGAGGTTTGAGCAGAATCATATTCAGGAGAGCACGATCTTGAGTTATGAAGAAGTTCATTTACCCTTTAGTAAAAGAAGGAGCAGAATCATATTCAGTAGAGCACGATCTTGAGTTATGAAGAAGTTCATTTACCCTTTAGTAAAAGAAGGAGCAGAATCATATTCAGGAGAGCACGATCTTGAAGTATGAAGAAGTTCATTTACCCTTTTAGTAAAAGAAGGAGCAGAATCATATTCAGGAGAGCACGATCTTGAAGTATGAAGAAGTTCATTTACCCTTTAGTAAAAGAAGGAGCAGAATCATATTCAGGGGAGCACGACCTTGAAGTATGAAGTTTATTTTATCCTTTAGTAAAAGAAGGAACTGAATCATATTCAAGAGAGCACAGATCTTGAAGTATGAAGAAGTTTATTTTATCCTTTAGAAAAAGAAGAATCCGAATCATGTTTCGATCATGGAAGCTTATTTTTATCAGATGAGAGACAGTCCCTCCAATGGAGCTTATCAATCTATTCATATATTATACCCAGATAAGAAACAATCTCTTTATTTGAGAGCTTATCCATATTAACATGTAAGTCCTTCCAACGATGAGTGACAATTCTCCCTCGAGAAGCTTATCAGGGCATTTCCCATTAAAGTCCATTTATTTTGGCATACAGCCGGTCTTTACCCTGTATATTTGATACGGATTTCCGAAAAGTCCGTTTGATCCTGTCACGAGGGATAGGTTACAGAAGCTTGGATGTTATTCTTTGCTCAATGCTCCAGCATTCGGTGATCGATCTTGCAATCGTACACGATTCAGTTTTACTTTTAGATTCCCCAGTGGAGGCCGTCTCATAGGTACCATCTCCAGTTGAGGATCTCGTTCCCGTTAAAAATAACAATTGGTCGTATTCGCACCAATTGACCATCATTTTAGAATTCCCCAGTGTTGTACTGTTGTTGCACCCCAAAATTTGCCCTCACAATACAAGACTTTGGGTTCCAAGAAGGTTCACAAGGTTCACAAAATTCACAATTGGTCAGAAGAGTTGACAATTCCCTCAGACAATGCACCTCCTAAGCAGTGCATCCAAAACTAGGGTTTTGACTTTAATCAGGCTAAATGGACTTCCAAGACTTCAAGTGAGCTTCATAACATCTTATATGTGTATAAGAACCCCCATGTCAAGTTTCAAGACTTTTCTCAAAAGTTTGCTCAGTCAGATGATCAGATAAGTCAAAAGCAGTCAACGCAGTTAAAAAGTCAAACTGAGGTCAACTGTAATACCCCAAATTTTACCCTTTCTTTTTATTTTTATTTTAAATTCTGATTAACTTAATAAATTAACCTTTTTTTTTAAATCTTGTTTTTTTTAACTAATAATAATTTAATTAAATTTTTTTTTTATAACTTTACTAATGTTTTTTATTAACTTTTTTTTTCTATTTAGTTTATTTATTTAAATCATTTTAAGCTCTTCTTACTAACTTTTAGGATTTAGATTAAAATTTAACTTTTTTTTTTTTTTCTTTTCTTTAAGAGTAAATTTTTTTATAACCTTTTTTAATTAATTTCTAACACATTTTTTTAATCAAATTCTATTACCTTTTTAAAATTAAATCTTTTTTCTAACTTTTTTTAAAAGATAAATCCTTTTTCTAACCCTTTTTTAAAGTTAAATCTTTTTTTCTAATTTTTTTTAAAAAAATCAAATCTTTTTTCTAACTTTTTAAAAGTTAAATCCTTTTTCTAACTACTTTTTTAAAGCTAAATTTTTTTTTCTAACTTTTATAAAGTTAAATCTTTTTTTCTAACTTTTTTAAAAAAAATTAAATCTTTTTTTTCTAACTTTTATAAAGTTAAATCTTTTTTTTCTAACTTTTTTAAAAAAAAATTAAATCTTTTTTTTTTCTTTCTCTAACTTCTTTTTAAAGTTAAATCTTTTTTTCTAACATTTTTAAAAAAATTAAATCTTTTTTTTTTCTCTCTAACTTCTTTTTAAAATTAAATCTTTTTTTCCTCTAAATTCTTTTTAAAATTAAATCTTTTTTTTCTAACTATTTTAAAAATTAAATCTCACCTTTGTCACTTTTTTTGTTCTTTATTATTTTTACTCTAAATTTTTCTATCTTTTATTAAAAAATAACAAAAATAGTTTTTTATTATTATTTAATTATTATTTTCGTATTTTAATTAAATCATTTTTTAAAATATTATTTTTTTCACTTTTTTCTAAATTATTCATAAAAATATCCAAAAAAAATCATAAAATAAAAAATATTGAAAAAAAATTTTGTTCTTTTTATAATATTTTTGATTTTAGGAATCAATAGGATTATTAGTTTTATTTTTAGTTTATTTTAATTATTTTAATTTTATTTTTTCTCTTAACTAATTATTTAGTTTGGGCTTTAAAATGGGCTTTAGGGACATTATTGACAATTTGGTGTTAACCCTAATTTGTTCCCTATATATACATGTGTTGCTTTGTTGAAAAGGAGGTCAGAAGGTTTTCTTCAGAAAAGAGGAGAGAAAGGGAGAAACAAAGGAGATCCCCAGAGAAGAAAGGCGGTCGTTCCCACAACTCGTTAGAAGGATTGGAGCTCTCCAGTGTTCCCTTATTCAAACCTTTTTCACATTTACCGAAGCAAACCTCCGCTTCGTAGGTTAAATTACTAAACCTTTTGCCTTTTCATGTTTATGTGCATATTTTGCCATGTTAATGTGTTTAGGTCCGTTAAATTACTAAATCCTTTGCATTTTTCATATTTATTTGCATCCTTGTCATGTTAACCTTCATTGTTGTTTAGATCCGTAGATTTTGATCTGTATGAACCATGATTGTGTCGTATAGGATTGTTTGCATGTCCATGTTTGCATTTGCAATTCTATTGTTATTTTTTTTATCAAAACCTTTTTCAAAATCAAAACCTTTTTTATTAAAACTAAAACATTTTTTCCCAAAAAAAAACCTTTTTTGTTCCCGTAAACATTTTTTTGCAAAAAAAGCCTTTTTTTTTGTTCCCGTAAACATTTTTTTTCAAAAAAACCTTTTTGTTCCCAAAAATATTTTTGTTTATATATAATTTAAACTTAACATTTTTTTTTATAGTTTAAACTTAAATTTTTTTAACTAAGTAATTCCATTTTAAAATTAAAACCTTTTTTTATATATATAATTAAAATATTAAAAAAAATTAAAACATTTTTTTTACATAATTAAAATATTAAAAAATTAAAACCTTTTCGTAAGGAACTCCTTATGTTTGCCGTGTCATTTTGTGTACCTTTTATTTTCTTTATTCCTGCATTTCATTTGCATGCTTGAGGTTGAGATGTGCTTGTGGTGGCCACAGCCCCACACTATTTTCCTCCCTCACTTCATTCTAAGTGTCATTACATATTTTCGTATTCTTCATGTTTTCAGAAATGTTTCTTTGTTTCTTTATACCCTCTGCCTTTATTACTTTTCTTATTCCTCCATATAATGATTTGTCATATTTTCACATTTTTTACAGTTTTATCTTTCCGAAGGATTAGGTCCAGCCTTTTGGCCGCCGCGCCAATAGTCCGTAAAACTTCACACATTCAATTTCAAATCCTCAAAACTACAAACTACAAACCCTAATTTTCACAAATGCCTCGCCGCAGGCAAAATTACAATTTTACCCTTAGCATTAGGTCAAAGAGCCGCCGCGCTCATTTTAGGGTTTCCCGCCGTGGAATCCCTAATTTAACCCTAATTACAACTTAACATTTCAACGTAGATATTGGAGTTTCTACACTCCGCGTAAGCGTGTCCCTAAGATACGTTTATTCCCCATTGAAACCTTGGCCACAGTCAAGACGTTTCTAACCTCCCTTTTGAGGGGAACTACGATTACTCTGATTCCACTCCCGTAAGGATACGTAGGCACAAGATGCGATGTCTTGCCGAGTAAACTTAGAATTAACCCCCTTTATTATTTATTATTGCTTATTTATATTTTATTTATCTTTGCTATTTAATTATTTTGCTTATTATTTTGTAATTGTTTCTTGGATGTAAAGTTGTTTAATTATTTAATTATTATTATGGTTAGTAATTAGGGAGTGTAACAATATGTATGTAATATTAAAATAAATTTAGATCACTTTTAATATAAGATAATTAAATTAAACATTTCACACACGTAAGTCGATTTTAATCGCCGTCTCACTTCTTAAGGATATCCCTCAAGTTGCCTATGAATATTGGTTAAGTGGGGTGTATAAAGCAAGTCCCTCAAAAAGAAAATCATCAAAGTCCCTTATGGTTGCCTTTACGAATCGAGTCCCTTTCAAAAAATGATGATAGTCCCTCTAGTTTGCTTATTACACCCCACAATGGCCTTCAAAAATCCAATTGTCCCTCACATGTCCCTTAACATCCAAAGTAAGGACTACCTACTCCATTATAGTAGGGATAGTCTTACTAAGGAAAGAATGAAGAATAAGAAAGACCTTTAAACATTAGGGTAAGTTACTCCTAGGTACTTGCTCACTTCAAAACTTTTTCACACTTAAACAAATTTCCAACAAAATTTTCAAACAAGTTTTTTTCACATCCATACACGGATTATTATTAAACTATTCTGAAATTTTTTGCTATTCACACACTACACTTTCAAAACAATTCAAAAGTGAGCTTAAGTACCTAAGAGCCCATGGATAACCATGGATGAAAAGGGTGCTAACACCTTCCCTTTTCATAACCTACCCCCCGGACCCAAAATATTCTCTAAGGTCTTTCCTGTTCTTTTATAACCTTTCCTTATGGATAAAATAAAAGTCGGTGGCGACTCTTGCTATCCGCAACATTGTTTAAAGTCAGTTCTCCCACCGTGTTACAGAACTGGCGACTCTGCTGGGGAGCTATTTAAGAGGGGTACCCTTAGGAATTAAGATCACTTTAAATTGTTTGCCTTGTTTGCTTTATTATTATATTGTTGGGGTGCTCTTATGTGTGAAAGGTCTTAACCCGGATCTAGTGTACCTTAGGTAAATGGCAATAGACCAAGGAAACTGTACGACGTATATCGATACGGTTGATCTGGTGGCCATAGTTAGTGCGACTTCTTGGTTGGTGCTTATATTCCTTAAGTCAAGTTGAGGATAATATTGAGGCTGCCATATGTTGTCAATGCATTAACTGACTTTTAGAACCCTAGTTAACTCATCTTGGCCTTTAGAAAGTAGTGAGGTAACCGGCTTTGGTGCAGACTGAAGTTGGTTGACACTCGATACTACGCTCATTGAGATCTTAAACTTGGAGGGTTTTGGTTGGCAAGTAAGTTGCCTTCTGAACAACCACCCTTGTGAAGGATCAATGATATTGAGATCCCTTAGAACCTGGTTACTTTTGTAGGACAGGATGAACCATCTAACTTCAGGGGAGGGTACTTGCCTTTGAACCTCATGCAAGCCTTTAAACCTAGGGCTATGGTGTGACTTGTTTGTGTGTGCCACATGTTTGTGATTGAGCATGACATCATGACATCATCATGCATCATAAGCATATCATTTTCCCTAACCATTTCAACGACCAAAGGATTTATCTTTGTTCTTTGTTGCAGGTCATGGCTTCTGCTCGTAGAAACACCATCAGGATCAACTTTGTAGGGATACCTGCTAAGCTCAAGGAGTTGGTTTCCCTAGTGCCTGATCATTCCCAGTTCAACAAGAGACATGGTCACTTATTGGACCTAGTTACTTCAGGGTTCAGTGAAGACATGATGAGTGTGCTGTTTCAGTTCTTTGACCCTAAGCACCATTGCTTTACATTTCCTGATTATCAGCTGGTTCCAACCATGGAGGAGTTCTCTAAACTTCTGGGTATACCTGTTCTTGATCAGAAGCCATTCACAGGCTTAGAGAAGGAGCTTAAACCAGAAGTTATTGCTGCAGCTCTACATCTGAAGAAGTCTGACATTGTTCTAGAGACGAGAAGTGGAGTTAAAGGTATTCTTGCCAAGGTATTAGTGGATAAAGCTCAAATGTTCTTGAAGGCTATGAGCTACGATGCTTTTGAGGAGATCTTAGCCTTATTGATTTATGGCTTAGTGTTGTTCCCCAATCCTGATCAGTTCATAGACGTTCATGCCATCAACATATTCCTGAGTCACAATCCAGTGCCTACCTTACTTGGAGACATCCTACATTCTCTTCACACCCGTACTACAAGGGCAAGAGGAACTTTGATGTGCTGCATACCTTTACTTTCTAGGTGGTTTATTTCTCACCTTCCTCGCTCAGTAATGAAGAATGAGCAAGGGTTCAGATGGTCCAAGAGGATCATGTCACTTTCTCACTCAGACATCCATTGGTGCTCCAGATCTATGGAGAATGTCACCATCATTGACCGTTGTGGGGAGTTTCCTAATGTGCCACTTCTAGGCATAAGAGGAGGCATCACCTACAACCCATCTCTAGCTTTACGACAGTTTGGTTACGCCCGGAGCGATGGTCCACATGACATGTTGATTCAGGGCATTGTGTTTGATTACGACAACGATCTTCAGGGTTACCGTCAGAGATTCATCCGAGCTTGGGGAAAGGTAAACAGGATTGACAGCAAGACACTGGAGCCTAAGTACACTATTCCTATGGAGGCTTATCTCAGATGGGTACGATCTCGTGCTCAGACACTCATGATGCCATATCCTGCCGTCCTACCAGTTACCATGGAACCTGTTGCTGAAGGAGACACAGCTTATACCATCCTTCACCCAGACATGCCTACTGATATGGAAGACTTGCAGAGATCATGGATCCAACTGAAAGAGCAAAGGGATACTTTCGAGGCTCATTACAAAGCAAGCCAAGCAAGGATCCTAGAGCTAACAAAGCTACTTCATGAGGAACGAAACCTCAACTCATACCTCAACACAAAGAGGAAACGTCCATGGGAGACTTAAAACCCCATCTTTTGTACTTATTTCGTTTTCATTTTTTGTAAGCCTAAAAGGCAAAACAAGTTATTACTAATAAAAAGTTACTTTCTTGTTTGTTTAAGCAAATTTAAATCCTGCGGTCCTTGAAAACATTGCATATGCATTCCCATATCATTGCATCACAGGTTTATAATTGTGTACAGGTTTCTCATCTTCTCGCTGTTTATTTCAGCAATGGCTCTTGAACAATCAGTTAAGGATCTCCAGGCACAGAATGCACAGTTCCAAGAGCTGATCCTGAACCTATCTAAGGGGCAGGATGAATTGAAGACACTGCTGGCCAAGAAGACTAAGAAGGCTAGAAGGTCTGCTGGGTTGCTCAACATGGGAAGAAGGTTCAAAGGTCCTGCCAAGACCAAGGAACAGGTTGAAGACTATGAATCTGAAGAATCTGAGCAGGAGAGAGGCAGTCTCCACAACACTATGGGGGACTCTGATTCTGAGGCTAACTACTACCATGAGCCTAACGAAGACAAATTCAAGATGCTGGTGGATAGAATGGATGCTATGGAATTACAGAAATCATCTGGGCTGGATTTTGAGGATTTGAGCTTGATATCTGGGGTGGTCATACCCATTGGATTCAAAGTTCCTACATTTGTTGTCTATGATGGGGTCTCTTGTCCCAAATTGCATCTGAGGTCTTATGTCAGAAGAATTCAACCCCACACTGCTGATAAAAAGTTGTGGATCCATTTCTTTCAAGAAAGTTTATCTGGAGCTCAGCTAGAGTGGTATTATCAGTTGGAGAGTGTCAACATCAGAGATTGGAATGACCTTGCTGAAGCTTTCTACAAGCAGTATCAATACAATACTGACTTAGCCCCCACTCGCATGCAGCTTCAAAGCATGTCTATGGGTGCCAAAGAAAGCTTTAAGGAGTATGCTCAGAAGTGGAGAGACTTAGCTGGAAGAGTTCAACCCCCTTTGACTGATAGGGAGTTGGTTGATATGTTCATGTGTACGCTGAATGGTCCGTTTTACAGTCATCTCATTGGAAGCTCATCATCTGGCTTCACTGAGTTGATCATGACAGGAGAGCGAGTAGAGAATGGTATCAAGAGTGGTAAGATCCAAGTGGGCACTTCTTCATCAGGTGTTGCAAAGAAGCCTCCCACTGGGAAGAGAGAATCTAATGCTGTGTATGGTCAGCCTGATCGTAACAGAAGGCATCAGTCTGTTAGTGCAGTTCATATTTCAAATCCAACTCCTGTAACAACAGAGCAGCCTCAAGGCAACCAACAGAGGGCTAGAAGACAGTTCACGAAGATCAACATGTCAATGGCTCAGGCATTGCAACACTTGTTGAAAGCTGAACTTATTACCCTGAGGGAGGCCCCTCGGAATCCCAATGTTACCTCTCCCAAGTACAATCCCAATGCACGATGTGCATATCATTCAAACTGTCCAGGACATGATACTAATAACTGCTGGGTCTTGAAGAACAAAATTCAGGATATGATTGATGCTGGAGAAATTGAGTTTGATCCACCAGGTACTCCAAATGTGATTACAGCTCCAATGCCAAATCACGAGAAGACTGTCAACGCCATTGATAAAGATATTGATGAAGATCTGCATGTCTATTCAGTTATGGAGTTGAGCACACCATTGTCTGTTATCAAAAAGAGGTTAGTACAAGCTGGGATCTTTCCAGGTTGTCATGAAGACTGTCTATATTGTACCTATAAGCCGGATAGTTGCTTCATTTTGAGAGATGGGATTCAACGTCTCATGGATAAATATACTATAGTGTTTGAAAGAAGACCAGCATCTGTAGAAAGTATGGTGGATCATCTGACTCAGGGTAAAAAGATTGAAGAGGTTGACATGGTTGACAAAGTACCACTAAGAATCACTTCAAAGGGTCCCATTAAAATCACTCATCAGGGCCCAATCAAGATTACTGCTGAAGGTCCTGTGAAAGTTGTCACTGAAGCCAGAGTAGCTCCTCTGATCATTACCACTCCTGGTCCTATTCCTTATACATCTGACAAAGCTGTGCCTTGGCACTATGGGTCTGATGTTTACATCCATGGTGTCAAACAGGAGCCTTTACCTGATATGCCTGTTGACATTGATAATATTGCTGGATCTAGCAAGATCACTCGTAGTGGAAGAGTCTTCTCTCCTCCAGTTGCTTCTAAGAGTGCAGTTACTCCTGCTGTTACTTCCACCACTGATGCTCGGGGCAAGGGTCCTGTTATTGAGCCTGTATCTACTAATGTGCCAGCTGCTGATGACCTCTCTAAGCAGATGGAAGAAGTATTGAAAATCATTCGCAAGAGTGATTATGATATTGTTGATCAGCTGGGGCATACTCCCTCAAAGATTTCTATGCTCTCCCTGTCATTATGTTCTGAGGCTCATGCCAAGTCATTGATCAAGTTTCTAAAGATGGCTCATGTACCCAGTGCAATTTCTGTGGACCAGTTTGAGAATTGTGTTGCTCACCTGACCTATGACAACGGGTTAGGATTTTCTGATGCTGACTTGACCCCTGCCAAGAGGGATCATAACAGGGCCTTGCATATTTCAATTGAATGCAGGGGCACTACCCTGTCTCATGTGCTGATAGACAATGGTTCCTCTCTGAATGTGTTGCCTAAGGAAGTCCTGAACAAGCTGAGTCCTGAAGATACGGTATTGAAGCCCAGTAATATTGTGGTAAAGGCTTTTGATGGTTCTAGAAGAATAGTGCATGGGGAAATTGATCTTCCAATCAAGGTTGGCTCTCAGGTGTTTACTGCTACATTCTCTGTGATGGATATTCGTCCTTCGTACTCAGGTCTGCTTGGTCGTCCCTGGATCCATGGGGCAGGTGCTGTGACCTCCACATTACATCAAAAGTTGAGATATCCGGTGAATGGAAAAGTTGTTACTGTCTTTGGAGAGGAAGAATACTTTGTCAGCCATGTAAACACTTTCAAGTATCTGGAAGTAGAAGGTGAATACATTGAAACTCCATGTCAGTCATTTGAAGTGGTTCCCTGGGCTGTTAAGGATTGTGTGACTCCTCCTGCTGTGAAGAAGGTTCCTGTGGTCATCAGAAACCCTCCAACAATGGCAATGGCCTCCCTCAATGATGCAAAAGCTGTGGTGGAAGAAGAGTCCCAGAAGGCTGTTCGTCGTGCTCGTGTTGTTCGTATCACCAATCAAGGGGTTATCAATGCTGTGGGAGATCAAGATGAAGACCACAACTTGGAGGCATGGATTCTTCCTGCTGTGGGTGCTGGACTCAATAATTGGACAGCTGAAGATGTTATCCCTATCTCCTTTAGTCAGGAGTAAATACTATTACTGTGTTATGTTTTTAAATTTATAATTTCTGGAACAATTAAAACTTTCAAGCCATGTGCCTTACCCGGGGCACAATGGTGTGCTTGTTACGGGTTGTCATCTCATTTGCATACTTCATTCGATAAAATCAGTGGACGTTTCGTTTTCGTAAATATTGTGTTCCTTGTCTTTCTTTTTCTTTTATTTTTGCTTTATCAGATATGTGTTCTTACACACACCCACGTCACTAAAATGCCGATCCTCATCCACTCTGGATCCAATTGATAACAGTTCTACTATTGCCAATTACAATTTCGAGAATCCGATCTATCAAACTGAAGACGGAAACGAGGACGATTGTGAAATATCTGTAGGGCTTGCTAGGTTGTTACAACAAGAAGAGAAAGCTATACAGCCACATGAAGAGCCAGTCGAAGTTGTGAATCTGGGAACTGAAGAAAACAGAAAAGAGGTCCAGATAGGGGCTGATTTAGACAACACTGCTCAGCATAAGAATGCAGGGGCAACATATCAGCGTGCTATGGTGGCTTTGTTTCATGATATGATTCATCATGAGATAGAGGTATATGTGGATGATATGATAGCCAGGTCTCAGAATGAAGAACAACATCTTGATCATCTGCACAAGTTGTTTGAGAGGTTGAAGAAATACAGGTTGAGATTAAATCCAAACAAGTGTACTTTTGGAGTTAGATCTGGAAAGCTCCTGGGTTTCATTGTCAGTGGAAAAGGTATTGAAGTGGATCCTGCAAAAGTGAAAGCTATACGAGAGATGCCAGCTCCCCGTACTGAGAAGGAGGTTAGAGGTTTCTTGGGACTACATTGCAAGATTTATTTCCCAATTAACTACCATCTGTGAGCCAATCTTCAAGTTGTTGAAGAAAGATCAGGTGATGGAATGGAATGATGAGTGCCAGACTGCCTTTGATGAAATCAAGAGATATTTGCTAGAACCTCCAATTTTAATGCCACCAGTTGATGGAAGACCCTTGATTATGTATTTAACAGTATTAGACAACTCAATGGGGTGTGTATTGGGGCAACATGACGAGTCTGGTCGAAAAGAGCAGGCAATATACTACCTTAGCAAAAAGTTTACCGACTGTGAAACAAAATACTCACTGCTCGAGAAAACTTGCTGCGCTTTGGCACGGGCTGCTCGCCGACTAAGACAGTATATGTTGACCCATACTACCTTGTTGATTTCAAAGATGAATGGGGCAGTTGAAGCTGCTAATAAGAACATTAAGAAGATTGTACAGAAGATAACTATTACTTACAAGGATTGGCACGAGATGTTACCATTTGCTCTGCATGGTTATCGTACTACAATACGTACTTCAACCGGGGCAACCCCATTCTCCTTGGTCTATGGTATGGAAGCAGTTCTGCCTATTGAAGTTCAGATCCCCTCCTTGAGAATTATGAAGGATGCAGGCTTGGATGAAGATGAGTGGATTCAGACTCGACTTGACCAGATAAATTTGATTGATGAGAAAAGGTTAGCAGCAGTTTGTCATGGCCAGATGTACCAGAAACGGATGATCAAAGCTTTTAACAAGAAGGTTAAGCCAAAGGTATATCAGGCTGGTGACTTGGTAATCAAGCGTATCATATTACCACAGGGTGATCCTAGGGGCAAGTGGACTCCAACATATGAGGGACCATTTGTAGTCAAGACAGTGTTCTCAGGAGGTGCCATGATATTGACTACAATGGATGGTGAAGACTTCCCACAACCTGTAAACGCAGACATAGTTAAAAAAATACTACGCATAAAAATAGACCCGCTAGGTTGACAGGCCTAGGCAAAAATAAGGGCATCCCGGCAAACCAAAAGGGTTTGGGCAAAAATTAGGGATATATATATAAAAAGATGTACACCCGGCAAGTCGAAAACCTGAAAAGGCGGCTTGGGCAAAAAAGGGTATCCCGGTGGATTGAAAACCTGAAAGGGCAATCCAGGCAAAAGTTAGGGATTAAAGCGTATGACTATGTCTCGTTTGGATCACTCATGAAACTGCAACCAGTTGTACTACTTACTCAAGCTCAAACAGATAAAGCTCAATCCAATCGTTTCCGTCTCAACAGCAAGAAGATGAGATACTTGAGGGGCAATAGTAGAATTGAAACTCAATAGGATTATTTCCCACATAGCTGATTCTTTTTGTAAAACTTCATGACAAAATTCTCTTACTAGGGTTTATGTCTCCTTGTACAAACTTACCCGTGTATGGGTCACTTTTGATATAAATAAATTCCATCTTTTGAATCCAGATTTACTTTTACCCTATTTACATAAGCGAAACGTCCATTGGTTGTGTTTGAATGTATGTATGCCTTTGAATATGATTGATGTTTACCAGAAATGCATGTATGCTTTTAATATGATTGATGTTTACCAGAAATGCATGAAAATGCAGTAATAGTATTTACTAAGGACGAACGAGGGAAGGATTTCAACGAAGCTTCGCCGGTTCATCTTTACAAGGCAGTTACAAACCATCAGTAGGACTAATCCATTTTCACAAAGTCTAATCTCCCCTGGAATTTATATCCATCTCTTTTATCCTCATACGGATATACGGGAAATTACTTTCCAATAAGGGCACGATGAACGAAGACGGGATGTTATACTTATCCTACTATCAAACGAAAACGAAGGTTATCTATACCCTACTGTCCCCAACAACGGGAGGTTATCTATACCTTGTTATCCCCAACAATGGGAGGTTATCTATACCTTATTATCCCCAGCAGACGGAGGGTTATGTATTCTTCAACAACGAATCGGGATTTATTTTCCTTGGCCAGCAGTTGTTATACAAGGATATCCAGACACTTCCAGCAGTGTCATATCATACATGCATCATTTACATCATACCATAACATATATGGCTATAGTACATTACCTAAGTGCATCATGTCATACATGCATACATAAAGCATAAACTAATGTTGTTATACAGAATGCTACCTTGTTTTCAGGTTAATTATCCAACAAACAATCTTATGATCTTTGGGACTGCTTTATTGTAACCTCAGGGTTACTTTATCCTCCTGATGAGCTTCTTATTACTTTGGGACTGCTTTATTGTAACCTCAGGGTTATTTTATCCTCCTGATAGCCTCTCATGACTTCAAGACTGCTTTAGAGCTACTGATTGCTCTATCCTCCTGAAATCATCCTATTACTTCAAGACTGCTTTAGAGCTATTCATTGCTCTATCCTCATGAGGTCATATTACTACTTCAAGACTGCTTTAGAGCTATTCATTGCTCTATCCTCCTGAAGCCATCTAATTATTTCAAGACTGCTTTAGAGTATTCATTGCTCTATCCTCCTGAAATTACATTATTATTTCAAGACTGCTTTAGAGCTATTCATTGCTCTATCCTCCTGAAATCATTGCTTCAAGACTGCTTTAGAGCTATTGATTGCTCTATCCTCCTGAAGACATATCACGTTATTATTTCAAGACTGCTTTAGAGCTATTCATTGCTCTATCCTCCTGAAATCATTACTTCAAGACTGCTTTAGAGCTATTCATTGCTCTATCCTCATGAGGTCATATTACTACTTCAAGACTGCTTTAGAGCTATTCATTGCTCTATCCTCCTGAAGCCATCTAATTATTTCAAGACTGCTTTAGAGTATTCATTGCTCTATCCTCCTGAAATTACATTATTATTTCAAGACTGCTTTAGAGCTATTCATTGCTCTATCCTCCTGAAATCATTGCTTCAAGACTGCTTTAGAGCTATTGATTGCTCTATCCTCCTGAAGACATATCACGTTATTATTTCAAGACTGCTTTAGAGCTATTCATTGCTCTATCCTCCTGAAATCATTACTTCAAGACTGCTTTAGAGCTATTCATTGCTCTATCCTCATGAGGTCATATTACTACTTCAAGACTGCTTTAGAGCTATTCATTGCTCTATCCTCCTGAAGCCATCTAATTATTTCAAGACTGCTTTAGAGTTATCCATTGCTCTATCCTCCTGAAATTACATTATTATTTCAAGACTGCTTTAGAGTATTCATTGCTCTATCCTCCTGAAATTACATTATTATTTCAAGACTGCTTTAGAGCTATTCATTGCTCTATCCTCCTGAAATCATTACTTCAAGACTGCTTTAGAGCTATTGATTGCTCTATCCTCCTGAAGACATATCACGTTATTATTTCAAGACTGCTTTAGAGCTATTCATTGCTCTATCCTCCTGAAATCATTACTTCAAGACTGCTTTAGAGCTATTGATTGCTCTATCCTCCTGAAGACATATCACATTATTACTTCAAGACTGCTTTAGAGCTATTCATTGCTCTATCCTCATGAGGTCATATTACTACTTCAAGACTGCTTTAGAGCTATTCATTGCTCTATCCTCCTGAAGCCATCTAATTATTTCAAGATTGCTTTAGAGTTATCCATTGCTCTATCCTCCTGAAATCATTACTTCAAGACTGCTTTAGAGCTATTGATTGCTCTATCCTCCTGAAGACATATCACATTATTATTTCAAGACTGCTTTAGAGTTATCCATTGCTCTATCCTCCTGAAATTACATTATTATTTCAAGACTGCTTTAGAGCTATCCATTGCTCTATCCTCCTGAAATCATTGCTTCAAGACTGCTTTAGAGCTATCCATTGCTCTATCCTCCTGAAATCATTACTTCAAGACTGCTTTAGAGCTATTGATTGCTCTATCCTCCTGAAGACATATCACATTATTACTTCAAGACTGCTTTAGAGCTATTGATTGCTCTATCCTCCTGAAGCCATTATTACTTCAAGACTGCTTTAGAGCTATTGATTGCTCTGTCCTCCTGAGGTCAGATTTATCACTTCAAGACTGCTTTAGGGTTATCATTATTGATTGCCCTATCCTCATGAAGACATGCTGTTACATCAGTATTACTCCAGACTCCTGACAGTTCTCATTATACTACTGAAGAACTTTCCCCTAGTGGCATCTTTAAGCCCACTCAATCATGTTCAACCAACCATCAATATCACTCCAGGCACTGGTGAGTGCAAATTTTTGGGCTTTTGTGTTCAATTCCCTTCAACCTTCCAGGTTACGACTGGCAAATATACCAATCTAACCCCTCAGGTTTCAGAAAATTGAACAGGGGCAGCTGTTGCACCCCAAAATTTGCCCTCACAATACAAGACTTTAGGTTCCAAGAAGGTTCACAAGGTTCACAAAATTCACAATTGGTCAGAAGAGTTGACAATTCCCTCAGACAATGCACCTCCTAAGCAGTGCATCCAAAACTAGGGTTTTGACTTTAATCAGGCTAAATGGACTTCCAAGACTTCAAGTGAGCTTCATAACATCTTATATGTGTATAAGAACCCCCATGTCAAGTTTCAAGACTTTTCTCAAAAGTTTGCTCAGTCAGATGATCAGATAAGTCAAAAGCAGTCAACGCAGTTAAAAAGTCAAACTGAGGTCAACTGTAATACCCCAAATTTTACCCTTTCTTTTTATTTTTATTTTAAATTCTGATTAACTTAATAAATTAACCTTTTTTTTAAATCTTGTTTTTTTTAACTAATAATAATTTAATTAAATTTTTTTTTATAACTTTACTAATGTTTTTTATTAACTTTTTTTTTCTATTTAGTTTATTTATTTAAATCATTTTAAGCTCTTCTTACTAACTTTTAGGATTTAGATTAAAATTTAACTTTTTTTTTTTTCTTTTCTTTAAGAGTAAATTTTTTTATAACCTTTTTTAATTAATTTCTAACACATTTTTTTAATCAAATTCTATTACCTTTTTAAAATTAAATCTTTTTTCTAACTTTTTTTAAAAGATAAATCCTTTTTCTAACCCTTTTTTAAAGTTAAATCTTTTTTTCTAATTTTTTTTAAAAAAATCAAATCTTTTTTCTAACTTTTTAAAAGTTAAATCCTTTTTCTAACTACTTTTTTAAAGCTAAATTTTTTTTTCTAACTTTTATAAAGTTAAATCTTTTTTTCTAACTTTTTTAAAAAAAATTAAATCTTTTTTTTCTAACTTTTATAAAGTTAAATCTTTTTTTTCTAACTTTTTTAAAAAAAAATTAAATCTTTTTTTTTTCTTTCTCTAACTTCTTTTTAAAGTTAAATCTTTTTTTCTAACTTTTTTAAAAAAATTAAATTTTTTTTTTCCTCTCTAACTTCTTTTTAAAATTAAATCTTTTTTTCCTCTAAATTCTTTTTAAAATTAAATCTTTTTTTCTAACTATTTTAAAAATTAAATCTCACCTTTGTCACTTTTTTTGTTCTTTATTATTTTTACTCTAAATTTTTCTATCTTTCATTAAAAAATAACAAAAATAGTTTTTTATTATTATTTAATTATTATTTTCGTATTTTAATTAAATCATTTTTTAAAATATTATTTTTTTCACTTTTTTCTAAATTATTCATAAAAATATCCAAAAAAAATCATAAAATAAAAAATATTGAAAAAAAATTTTGTTCTTTTTATAATATTTTTGATTTTAGGAATCAATAGGATTATTAGTTTTATTTTTAGTTTATTTTAATTATTTTAATTTTATTTTTTCTCTTAACTAATTATTTAGTTTGGGCTTTAAAATGGGCTTTAGGGACATTATTGACAATTTGGTGTTAACCCTAATTTGTTCCCTATATATACATGTGTTGCTTTGTTGAAAAGGAGGTCAGAAGGTTTTCTTCAGAAAAGAGGAGAGAAAGGGAGAAACAAAGGAGATCCCCAGAGAAGAAAGGCGGTCGTTCCCACAACTCGTTAGAAGGATTGGAGCTCTCCAGTGTTCCCTTATTCAAACCTTTTTCACATTTACCGAAGCAAACCTCCGCTTCGTAGGTTAAATTACTAAACCTTTTGCCTTTTCATGTTTATGTGCATATTTTGCCATGTTAATGTGTTTAGGTCCGTTAAATTACTAAATCCTTTGCATTTTTCATATTTATTTGCATCCTTGCCATGTTAACCTTCATTGTTGTTTAGATCCGTAGATTTTGATCTGTATGAACCATGATTGTGTCGTATAGGATTGTTTGCATGTCCATGTTTGCATTTGCAATTCTATTGTTATTTTTTTTATCAAAACCTTTTTCAAAATCAAAACCTTTTTTATTAAAACTAAAACATTTTTTCCCCAAAAAAAAACCTTTTTTGTTCCCGTAAACATTTTTTTGATAAAAAAACCCTTTTTTTTTTGTTCCCGTAAACATTTTTTTTCAAAAAAACCTTTTTGTTCCCAAAAATATTTTTGTTTATATATAATTTAAACTTAACATTTTTTTTTATAATTTAAACTTAAATTTTTTTAACTAAGTAATTCCATTTTAAAATTAAAACCTTTTTTTATATATATAATTAAAATATTAAAAAAAATTAAAACATTTTTTTTACATAATTAAAATATTAAAAAATTAAAACCTTTTCGTAAGGAACTCCTTATGTTTGCCGTGTCATTTTGTGTACCTTTTATTTTCTTTATTCCTGCATTTCATTTGCATGCTTGAGGTTGAGATGTGCTTGTGGTGGCCACAGCCCCACACTATTTTCCTCCCTCACTTCATTCTAAGTGTCATTACATATTTTCGTATTCTTCATGTTTTCAGAAATGTTTCTTTGTTTCTTTATACCCTATGCCTTTATTACTTTTCTTATTTCTGTACCTTAATTATTCCTCCATATAATGATTTGTCATATTTTCACATTTTTTACAGTTTTATCTTTCCGAAGGATTAGGTCCAGCCTTTTGGCCGCCGCGCCAATAGTCCGTAAAACTTCACACATTCAATTTCAAATCCTCAAAACTACAAACTACAAACCCTAATTTTCACAAATGCCTCGCCGCAGGCAAAATTACAATTTTACCCTTAGCATTAGGTCAAAGAGCCGCCGCGCTCATTTTAGGGTTTCCCGCCGTGGAATCCCTAATTTAACCCTAATTACAACTTAACATTTCAACGTAGATATTGGAGTTTCTACACTCCGCGTAAGCGTGTCCCTAAGATACGTTTATTCCCCATTGAAACCTTGGCCACAGTCAAGACGTTTCTAACCTCCCTTTTGAGGGGAACTACGATTACTCTGATTCCACTCCCGTAAGGATACGTAGGCACAAGATGCGATGTCTTACCGAGTAAACTTAGAATTAACCCCCTTTATTATTTATTATTGCTTATTTATATTTTATTTATCTTTGCTATTTAATTATTTTGCTTATTATTTTGTAATTGTTTCTTGGATGTAAAGTTGTTTAATTATTTAATTATTATTATGGTTAGTAATTAGGGAGTGTAACAATATGTATGTAATATTAAAATAAATTTAGATCACTTTTAATATAAGATAATTAAATTAAACATTTCACACACGTAAGTCGATTTTAATCGCCGTCTCACTTCTTAAGGATATCCCTCAAGTTGCCTATGAATATTGGTTAAGTGGGGTGTATAAAGCAAGTTCCTCAAAAAGAAAATCATCAAAGTCCCTTATGGTTGCCTTTACGAATCGAGTCCCTTTCAAAAAATGATGATAGTCCCTCTAGTTTGCTTATTACACCCCACAATGGCCTTCAAAAATCCAATTGTCCCTCACATGTCCCTTAACATCCAAAGTAAGGACTACCTACTCCATTATAGTAGGGATAGTCTTACTAAGGAAAGAATGAAGAATAAGAAAGACCTTTAAACATTAGGGTAAGTTACTCCTAGGTACTTGCTCACTTCAAAACTTTTTCACACTTAAACAAATTTCCAACAAAATTTTCAAACAAGTTTTTTTCACATCCATACACGGATTATTATTAAACTATTCTGAAATTTTTTGCTATTCACACACTACACTTTCAAAACAATTCAAAAGTGAGCTTAAGTACCTAAGAGCCCATGGATAACCATGGATGAAAAGGGTGCTAACACCTTCCCTTTTCATAACCTACCCCCCGGACCCAAAATATTCTCTAAGGTCTTTCCTGTTCTTTTATAACCTTTCCTTATGGATAAAATAAAAGTCGGTGGCGACTCTTGCTATCCGCAACATTGTTTAAAGTCAGTTCTCCCACCGTGTTACAACTGTGTCCCAGCGCGTCGTTTTCCCCAGTATGTTCTTCTCGTAACATCTGTCCCTGTGTCGTCGCATTCGCAATTCATCATCCCATCATACGCATCATATTATCTGCATTAATCTGTTCTCATTGCATATCGCCGCATATAAGGGCAAAATTTTCGGTTATCTATATTTAAATCTCTCCACCACGATTCCTCGAGTCTCTGTCACTCAAATCGACCGGTGTAGCTATTTAAATAGGGGCAACTGTAATACCCCAAATTTTACCCTTATATTTAGTCAGTCATTTCGCATAGCATCTCATCTGTGCATCTGCTAACCACTAACCAGTCATAAAGTGCGTTTTGTTTTGCAGGAACTACCCCAGGGGCGTTTTGGTCATTTTGAAGCATAATTCGTGATTTTGGGCCCAATAAGTTTTTTACGTGGGTTTGATTATGTTAAGATATCAATTTGGGTTGGAAAATCTGATCTGTAGAACAGGGTTTTAACAAGAAATCATTCTTCTATCTTCCAGTTCATTTTAGAGGGAAAACAGTGAAAACCTCGACTGATTAATGAGGCTTATTCATGTTGAAGGCATTAAGCTTATTATGCAAGATTGGATCGAATTAATTCAAGGATATTTGACTAGTGAGGTTTAATCAGATGTTGAGGTGTTTGCAAATTCAAATCATGGAAAAGAAATTGGGAAATGATTTTAATAGAATATGTGAATTTTATTCATAATATTTTATTATTATTATTACAATTTGAAAAGAGAATTTGGATAGAAATTTGAAGCTTATTCATAACATTTTATCATGATTCACAAAGGGGAAATAATTTGGATAAAGAATGTTATTGAATTTATTCATAATATTTTTGTTACAAGTTACAAAAGGAGAAAATCAAAATTGTATATCCTAAAAATCCTAAGTCCTAAACATCCATTGGTGTCTTCATGATGTTCATCCCTTGGACATTTCTCCATGCTCCTCCGATTAACCTGCACGAAGAGAAACAAAACAAAACAGAATGCAGGAATGGGTTAGAAATTGTTTTTGACACTCTCAGAACAACGTCATCATCGAGTGCCGGGAGTGGCACAACCGAAGTTGCGTCCTACCCCCGTTACCGATCCAAGCCGTTGGCGTCAGATCAGGTAACACCTGTTCTTATCATTACGAGACATCCGAGAGATAGAAGTGATAAAAGAAGCGGGACTGATTCGCTCTTGCCGCAATTGAATTTCCAAACTGATACAAAGGCAAATTTGGACTCAGACCCGGATGCCGACAGGTCTGAGTCGTTTTGTTTTCGAAACTTCCAACACCTGAAATTCCACAACAGCATCAGTACCAGATTCAGAATTCAGAACTCAAAACCAAAGTAATGCATAAGCTGCATCAACTCTGCAACACATAAGTGAGCCCATAAAAATCAAGTTTAAACAGAACAGAAAAATGAATACAAACCAAACTGCATTGAACTACATCAAACAATGTATCAAAAAGTTCAGCCGCATCAGTTAAAGACAACAGCACAAAATCATGGCACAAATCGTACCAGGAAGAGCAAGGATAAGCCCACGTAATCTCATCAGTTCAGAAGATAAGTGAGTTCACAAAACCATAGCAGTAAAAAACAGTCCAATCTGGAAAAGAGGAGAACAAGTTCAAACAGCAGAACCAGTTCACGACAGTCACCGTAATCCCAGGGTCGCATAGGAAAATCGAGGCACAGAAGCTCAAGGCTCAGTTCATCAACATCATGGCCCAGTTCACAGTCACATCTCAGCCAAGGGATAATTGAAACCATCTCGAATCAAACAATCAGAACCGAGTTCGTAATCGTGTGGACGACAAAGCTGTCATGAACATCAAAGCCATACTGAAAGGCCTGCATCAAAAAAAGAAAACCAACATAATATCACAGAAACAATCGATCTGAAAACCAACAACCAGATGCTATCCTGCTCGCAACACGATCAACAACATAGGATTG
The DNA here is from genome assembly GCA_963859935.3 of Lathyrus sativus. NCBI lineage: Eukaryota > Viridiplantae > Streptophyta > Magnoliopsida > Fabales > Fabaceae > Lathyrus > Lathyrus sativus. The sequence goes on along the minus strand of OZ012741.1, from coordinate 31,230,490 downwards.
TAGTGTCTTCTCCGAACGGCTCAGACAAGCTGTCATCATCGCCGCGTAACCCTTCCCGACGGCGTCGACCCAGCAATGTTCATCCTGAAAGAAGAAGAGGAGAAGAATCCATATCTGCAACAAAGCCAGAAACCTACATCAGAAGAACCAATTGGATACCAATTAACAACAATCCACATCTGAACGATTTCCAAATCCAAATACGGGTTATCAAAGTAAACCGCAAATACCCAGACAAAGTTCGGTTACGATTCCCAAAAGGGGAAGAAATCCCAATCAGAATCCAATCATCACAAGATACGAATAAAATCAAGTCTTATCAGTAAAATATAACGCAAATCCATTGTTAACAAAGGCCCAAAAGATAAATCAGAGAGATATAAAAGGGACAATCTCACCATGGTAAAACCCTAACGGAAAATCGCGAGAGGGAGAAAGGATCCAAAGACAACGACGGCGGAGAACACCAAAAGGGCGAACAACCATCGCAAGCGAAAACCCTAGGCGTCGCGAACAGAGACGGCCGCGAACTCAGACGAAGAACAATCGTCATCATCGTTCAGAGCATCACCAAACATCAATATCATCCGCGAATCACAAACGGCCGCGAATCACCGAACGGAGAGGATCGCCTTCGCCGTTCACTACGAACGCCGGGCAATCAAACCTCCTAGCCTCAGAGAGCTCATCATCGGCCGTTTCCAACAACAATCTGTCTCAAAACGTAAGCCATCACATGGATATGTATTGTCGTTGAGTTTCTGTGTTTCGTTTTTTTCAGCATGTTATGAGAAGAGGGAAGTGAATGAGAAGAACGGAACATGCACGACGAAGAGATAATCTCAGCGTGTTATGAGAGACGGAAGCCACCGAGAGAGATGAAGGAGAAAGCCGAAACGGCGCCGCGGAAGGGATTTTAGGGTTGTAAAACCCTAAAGATCACTTTGTTGTAATTAACAGGACCGGGTTGGGTCCGGAGTGATGACCGACCCAACCCTCTTTATTTTCCATTCTTATTTCTTATTTTTAAATTGTTTATTTTTTGTATTAAAATCATTTTCTTAACATCTTTTTTTAATTAAAAATTCAAATGGTTTTTTTAAAAATAAATAGTATTAGAATTTTCTTAAAAAATAATAAATAAAAAAATATTTTTTAAAGTAATAATATCAAATTTTTTAAGTAAACCTTAAAGGAAAAACTTTTTTTAAAAAAAAAACTATTATTTGTGAAAATTAAACTTAAGTCCTTTTATGTTAAATATCTTCTTAACTTAATCAAATTTCTTTTCTTTAAAAAACAATAAAATCTCCAATATTGCTTTTTTTTCTCCTAACCCGTCCCGTTACTGTTTAATTTTGTTTACTAACGGGTGTTCATTTTTTTGCAGCTCATGATCACTATTATTACATTGCGTTTTTCATTTAAGTTATTATTATTGTAACTGCTTCTCGGTTGTAACCTCGCGAACCCTAACAATCGCGCTTTAATTACTGCCTTTAAATTTCTGCTTGCATGGTCAAATTAGGACTTTATTCTATGTTTGCATGATTCAATCTCTCACACATTTATCAATTATTCTGTCACATTACACACATCCGAAGGTTAGGTCTAGCTTTTGGTCGCCGCGCCAATAGTCCTCAACTTCAAACCCTTACAACCTCACAAACCCTAATTTTCACAAATGCCTCGCCGCAGGCAAGATTACAATTTTATCCCTAGCATTAGGTCAAAGAGCCGCCGCGCTCATTTTAGGGTTTCCCGCCGTGGAATCCCTAATTTAACCCTAATTACAACTTAACAATTCAACGTAGAGATTTGGAGTTTCTACACTCTGCGTAAGCGTGTCCTTAAGACATGTTTATTCCCCTTGAGACCCTGACCACAGTCAAGAAGTCTCTAACCTCCCTTTTGAGGGGAACTACGATTACTCTGATTCCACTCCCGTAAGGATACGTAGGCACAAGATGCGATGTCTTGCCGAGTAAACTTAGAATTAACCCCTAGGTCCTTTCTCACTTGTAATCCTTTGTACATATACCTTAAGCAAATAAATAAAGCAAATAGTAAACATTTGAACAAAAGGTTCCTGTAGAGTACTACAGAAGTTTAGGGTGCTAATACCTTCCCTAAATTTAACCAACCCCCGAACCCTAGATCTTTCCCCGCATTGTGTTTCCGATGCAAAATAGGTTTTCCCTCTTTTGACCTTTTCCTTCGGATAAATCAAAGAGCGGTTGTGAATTGAATTGCGATTCAAACTCATTAATAGTTTGTGATCCTATTTCCACCGCAACATTGTGGTTTAACCTTGTTGTTGTTTCTGGGTTGCTCAGAATATGGCTGGTAGGAATGATGTTGCGATGGCTGCTGCCATGGAAGCAATGGCTAGAGCGGTGCAGGGTGCGCCGAATGCGAATGAGAATGATGAGTTCAGGAAGAATCAGCCGCCGATCTTTAATGGAAGATTTGATCCTGACGGTGCTCAGATTTGGCTGAAAGAGATCGAAAGAGTTTTCAGAGTTATGAATTGTGTTGAAGGAAACAAGGTGAGACTTGGGACTCACATGCTGAGGGAAGAAGCCGACGTCTGGTGGATCGGTATGCGACAAGTTATTGAGGTGAATGAGGAAACAATCACTTGGGATTTGTTTCGTACGAAATTCTTGAGGAAGTATTATCTCGAAAGTGTGAAGGGGAAGAAAGAAATGGAATTTCTTGAGTTGAAGCAAGGCAACATGTCCGTGGTAGACTACACGGCGAAGTTTGTGGAATTGGTTCAATTTCATCCTCATTATGCGGCGGTGACGGTGAAATTTTCTAAATGTATTAAGTATGAGAATGGCTTGCGCCCTGAGATTAAGCAAGCGGTGGGATATCAACAAATTCGAAGGTTTTCAGATTTGGTCGAATGTTGTAGGATTTTTGAAGAAGATAGCAAAGGTCGTTCCACTCATTATAAGAGTGTGAATGAAAGGAAAGGGAAACATCAAGTAAGGAGTGGACCGTATGTGACTCCTGTTGATAAGGGCAAACATAGGGGAAACTTCGATAGGAGATCCGGAGGTGGAGGTTCCGGTGCGATTAAGTGCTTCAAGTATGGTGAGATGGGGCATAAGTGTTTTGATTGCGGAAAGATCGTTGCAAAGTGTTCTAACTGTGGAGGTGTTGGTCATGCTACAACTGATTGTAGAAGGAATGCGATGAAATTTTTTAATTGTGGAGAAGTGGGGCATATTAGTACTAAGTGTACTAAGCCGAAGCAAGCTCAAGAAGGTGGTAAAGTGTTTGCTTTAGCTGGGAAGGATACTACAAGTGCAAACCGTCTGATTAAAGGTATATGCTTTATTAATAGTACGCCTTTAATTGCTATTATTGATACGGGAGCGACTCATTCATTCATTTCTCATGAGTGCGCTAAGAGTTTGGACTTGTTTGTGACTTCTTGGGGTGGCGAGATGGTTATTGAGACTCCTGCTTCAGGGTTGGTAACTACGTCCTCGGTGTGTGTATGTTGTCCTCTGACCATGTATGGCAGAGACTTTGTTATGGATTTGGTGTGTTTACCTTTGGAGGGTTTGGACGTGATCTTGGGTATAAACTGGTTACAGTTTAATCGAGTTCATATAGATTGCTATCACAAGTTAGTAAGGTTTCCTTCTTTGGAAGACGATGAAGAGGTGAGTTTTCTATCCACTAAAGAGTTGAAGAAACTTTTAGCGGATGAAGCTCAATTGTTTGGTTTGTTTGCATCTTTGTCCGTGGAGAGTAAGATGGAACTTGATGTTTTTCCAGTAGTGTGTGACTTTCCAGAAGTGTTTCCAGAGGATATTACGGATGTACCGCCGGAAAGAGAAGTTGAGTTTTCAATTGATCTAGTTCCGGGTACTAGACCAGTTTCGATGGCACCGTATCGTATGTCGGCATCGGAGTTGGTAGAATTGAAGAAACAATTGAATGACTTGTTAGACAAGAAATTTGTAAGGCCTAGTGTTTCTCCTTGGGGTGCTCCGGTATTGTTGGTGAAGAAAAAGGATGGAAGCATGCGTTTGTGTATTGGTTATAGACAATTGAACAAGGTGACAATTAAGAATAAGTATCCGCTTCCAAGGATCGATGATTTAATGGACCAATTGGTTGGTGCACGTGTTTTTAGCAAGATCGATTTGAGATCAGGTTATCACCAGATTCGTGTGAAAAAGGAAGATATTTGGAAGATAGCCTTTAGGACACGGTATGGTCATTACGAGTACTTCGTGATGCCATTCGGAGTTTCTAATTCGCCGGGTGTGTTTATGGAATACATGAATCATATCTTTCATGAGCAGTTGGATCGTTTTGTGGTTGTGTTCATCGACGATATTTTGATTTATTCTAAGTCTCAAGAGGAGCATGAAGAGCATTTAAGGATTGTGTTGCAAATTTTGAAGGAAAAGCAATTGTATGCTAAGTTGTCTAAGTGTGAGTTTTGGTTGTCGGAAGTAAGTTTTCTTGGGCATGTTATTTCCGTTAGTGGAATTAGTGTTGATCCATCCAAGATTGATACAGTGAGGCAATGGGAGACTCCTATGTCAGTTACGGAAATCCGAAGCTTTTTAGGATTGGCGGGTTATTATCGGAGATTCATTGAGGGATTTTCAAAGTTGGAACTTCCTTTGACGCAGTTAACTTGTAAAGGAAAAGCTTTTGTTTGGGATATTCATTGTGAAGAGAGTTTCACGGAACTTAAGAGACGGTTGACGACGACGCCGATTTTGATTTTGCCGAATCCTACGGATCCTTTTGTGGTGTATTGTGATGCGTCATTGACCGGTTTAGGTGGTGTTTTGATGCAAGATGGGAAAGTTGTGGCTTATGCTTCGAGGAAATTGAGAGTGCATGAAAAGAGTTATCCTACCCATGACTAGGAATTAGCGGCCGTGGTGTTTGTTTTGAAAATTTGGAGACATTATCTTTATGGTGCAAGATTTGAAGTCTTTAGTGATCACAAGAGCTTGACGTATTTATTTGACCAGAAAGAATTGAACATGAGGCAAAGAAGATGGTTAGAACTTTTGAAAGATTATGAATTTGGTTTGAATTAACATCCGGGTAAGGCGAATGTGGTGGCCGATGCCTTAAGTCGGAAGTTGTTACATATGTCCGCGTTGATGGTGAAAGAATGGGAACTTTTGGAAGATTTTAGAGACTTGAGTTTGGTTTGTGAAATGACGCCGGTAAGCGTGAAACTTGGTATGTTACATGTTACGAATGATTTTCTTGCGACCGTTTGTGAAAAGCAAAAGATAGATTTGAAGTTTGTTGATTTGATGCTGAATGAGAGTGAGGATTACAAGGTTGATGATTTTGGAGTTTTAAGATTTCGTGGTCGTATTTGTATTCCCGATGATTCAGAATTGAAAATGATTGATATTGGAGGAAGGACACTGAAGCAACTTAAGTATTCATCCGGGTGCGAACAAGATGTATCAAGATTTGAAGAAGATCTTTCGGTGGTCCGGGTTAAAGCGGGATGTTGCTCGTTTTGTGTATTCGTGCTTGACTTGTCAGAAGTCTAAGGTGGAGCATCAGAAGCCTAGTGGATTGATGCAACCGTTAGACATTCCGGAATGGAAATGGGATAGTATATCCATGGATTTTTTTACGGGATTGCCGAATACGAAAGGAGGTCATAATGATATTTAGGTAATTGTTGATAGGCTTACTAAATCTGCTCACTTTGTTCCAATTGATATTAGCTATCCTTTGGAGAAGTTAGCCGAGATTTATGTTCGTGTGATTGTGAAGTTACATGGAGTTCCTAAGAGTATTATATCGGATAGAGATCCTAGATTTACATCAAGATTTTGGGAGAGTTTGCAAAGTGCTTTGGGTTCTAAGCTAAGATTGAGTTCGGCTTATCATCCGCAAACGGATGGTCAAACCGAGAGGACAATTCAATCGTTGGACGATTTGTTGTGTGCTTGTGTATTAGAGCAAGGTGGTGCTTGGGATAGTTATTTGGCATTGATTGAGTTCACCTATAATAATAGTTTTCATGCAAGTATTGGTATGGCGCCATTTGAGGCTTTGTATGGCCGGAGATGTCGAACACCTTTGTGTTGGCATGAAACCGGTGAGAGGTCGGTAGTTGGTCCGGAGTTGGTACAACAAACTACGGAGAAAGTGAAGTTTATTCGGGAGAAGATGAAGGCTTCTCATAATAGACAAAAGAGCTACCATGACAAGAGAAGGAAAGATCTTGAATTTCAAGAAGGCGACCATGTGTTTTTGAGAGTTACACCGGTTACGGGTGTGGGTCGTGCTTTGAAGTCGAAAAAGTTGACTTCTCGTTTTATTGGTCCTTATCAGATTATACGAGTAGGTGTTGTGGCTTATCGTGTGGTGTTGCCTCCAAATCTTTCGAATTTGCATGATGTGTTCTATGTTTCGCAACTTCGGAAGTATGTTCCGGATCCGTCACATGTTGTTCCTATGGACGAGATTGAGGTGAGAGATAACCTTACGGTAGAAGTTGTACCAGTGAGGATTTTGGATCGAGAAGTTAAGAAACTTAGAGGCAAGGATATTGTGCTTGTGAAGGTCGCGTGGGTAGGCGCTTCTGAAGGCAATATGACTTGGGAATTGGAAAGTGAGATGCGAGAGTCATATCCAGACTTATTTAAATCAGGTAATATTTTCGAGGACGAAAATTTCTAAAGTGGGGGAGAGTTGTAACGCCCCGATTTCGATTATTTCATTTTATTGAGTGTTCTATTTGAATTGAGTAATAATTGTTTTAATTGTGAATTTGATGTTTTAGTTTAGTATGTTTTAATATTTTACCGTTTCGGAGAGTTTCGGGTAAAATTTAGATTGGAGGGTATTTTAGTCTTTTGATAAAAATAGAATTGAGGGGAAAAGTATAAGAGGAAATAGAGAGGAAAATAGAAAGAAAGAAAGAACAAGAGAAAGAGAAGAGAAAGAGGAGGAAGAAGGGGAAAAACCTAGAACCATCAAGAAATCAACTTCTAAGCTTCGATTTAATCGGGTAAGGGTGTGAAACTTTATTATTCTATTCATATGTATGATCATGTATGTGTTGTGTGGATTGTTTGGTAGTTTTCTACACTTTCCATTTTTAGGTCGAATTTGATTTAATCGGTAGAATTGAGTTTTAATGGTTGGAAATGAGAATGAGTGGTAAAGTTTAAGTCGAGGGATGTTGGATGGTGTTGCAGAGACGAGTTGGAATAAAATCGGTTAGATTCAGTGAGTTTCAGAATTTTTGGACAGTTAGGGATTTCTGAGTTCGCAGGTTCGCTAGGCGAGTGGCAGCGAAGCTTCATCAAGCGAAGCCTAGCGAGTGGTCAGTGCACCAAGTCAGTAGCCAAGTTCAGTCTTCGATGGCAAGTTCGTCGGGCGAAGGCTAGTGGCGAGGGTTCGGCAGGCGAATGAATCCAGCGAGTGGTAGCGAGTACTTCCAGTAGCTTCTGACTACCTTCGCTGGCGAGTTCGCCAAGCGAAGGATGTAGCGAGCATTCGCCAGAGGCTTCGCCAGGCGAAGGTTAGCGAATGTGACAACATATTTTCCAGTTCTTGTGTTTTCTTTTCCAATGTTAATTGTTTGTTTCAGTTACGTTAATCCTTACCTGAATGGATGATTTGTGTGCTGTTGTGATATGTTATGTTGTGGGTAACCGTATGGCGTGAATCCTAGGTTATGGATCAATTGTGAGTGTGGCCGTTGGGCAAATTATATGCATTGTTTGAATTGAATAAAAATGCATGGTAATTGTGATGAATGTGAAGAATGCATGATAATATATGTGCGAATATGTATGCATTTTGTGTTAATTGATCCCGTGTAGGATCTGCAGAAACTCGTGTGAGCGATGGTTACATTTGATCCCGTGTAGGATCTGCAGAACCTCGTATGATACGATGGTTATATTTGATTTCGCGTAGAATCTGCAGAACGATTGTGTGCCCATGTGGGGTGTGAGCAATCAGATTGTGTGCCCATGTGGGGTGTGAGCAATCCTGAAACATCGTGTGGCCATGTGGGGTGTGAGCGATGGGTGCACATCATAGGCCCGACGGGGAGTTACTTCGGTTACGAGCGATGGTTCCATTTTGGTTCTTCAATTGAACCTGCTGAATTGAGTCGGTACCACATTTGCATCTGCATAGAGTCGTGAGTCAGTTTCTATGAGTTGCATTATCATCTTTATATGATGCATTGGTGAAATAAACATGTATGTGGATGTTTATGTGTATTGGTGATGATATAAACATATTGTGTATGTTTATGTGAATTAATGCGAATTGTGATAATGGCATGAGTGAGTATGCTTGAAAATATATATATATATATATATATATATATATATATATATATATATATATATATATATATATATATATATATATATATATATATATATATATATATATATATATTTATATATATGTGTGTGTGTGAATATATGTATATATATAGGTTTATATGGATTGATATAAACATTGGTGATTGCATATTGTATATGCTTGATGTTCTATTTTTATATAGATACTTATATGAATACATTGCGATGTATAGAATGATTGAGGTGAGTTGTGTTGTGAATGCGGAAGATGCGTAACTACTGATATGTATATATATGATTTATGCATTGAATATTATGATATTGTTTCTCACCCTTCTGCTGTTTTATGATGCTCTATGAGGCATTGTAGATTAGGTGCTGGTGATCCCTTTTTGTGAAGCGCGTCTTCATTAGTTTTGGTCAGATGGCTCTGATATGTAACACCGGGTAGCATAGGAAGCCTTGGGCTATTTTTGGTGAATACATTTGTATATGTATTATTGGTGCTGCATGTTTTGTAAACATGAATGTTGTTGATGAATTACATTGAATGATGTGAATATGTATATATGTGAATACATGTCGGTTGTGATTCAAATGTTTATATTTTCCGCTTTTATTCTAAATATTTGAGATGTGGGTATAAGAACTAAGATCCTCTGATGTGTTTGTTGCCCATTGTTGCATATCTATTATGAGCAGGTGTTGTATGTGTTTTAATTCAAGCATAATGTGACATGTTCCTTTTATACCGTATTTTACATAATACTCTGATGAAAATTTTGAATTCATGCTTAAATGGTTCATTTGATTCCTTGGGGGTATAGAAAGGGGGTGTTACAACTCTAAAGACTGCAGAGATATCCTCGGCATCCTCCAAGTGATATATGTTCTTGAAGACCCATCTCAGTGGAAGCATCTGTTCCCCAGTGAAATTGCATTACCTTCCTCAGGAATATTCCGTAGGAGATTGCCATATTCTCCCAAGAAGTCAAGATACTGTCCTCAGAAATGTCTTTTGATTTCTCCTTAGTAAGTCCGACGAACTCTCCTCAGGGAAGTTTGATAGCTTTTATCTCCAGTTGGATGTACCTTTCCCTAGGAAGCCGAGGTATTATTCCCAGGAAGGCTACACTATCTCCATGAAGCAGCCTAACTCCACACCTTCCCCATACGGTGGATATTTATTTTATCCCCAGAAGTCTCTGATCCTAAGAGTTCTTTGGGTTGATTATGATTGATGATAGAAATCCCTCACGTGAAATCATGACATCTTATCCCCATGCAGAGGTCATGGATCCCCAGTTGGAGTCATGATATTGTTCTCTCCAGTAAGGTCATACCGTATCCCCCAAGTGGATTAGTTTCTCCCTATAGAAGTTGGAACTTTGAAGCCAGAGTCGGTTCTACCATCAACTCTTCCTATCCTCGATAGGTTTACTATTGCAGAGGTCGCAGGGTATTCCTGTCGAGATGTTTATCTCATCTCATGTCTCCTCTCTCGTCTGTTTTGTCAGCATGTGCATGAGCCTAAGAACTGCATACTCGTTGCATGACATTTTCATACACATTAACATATAAATTAGTATACACTTTGGCATATGCATTAGCATCTACATTATCTTGCTATCCGAGTCATCCTTTGTTGTTACCAACGAGTAATTGGGTTAGTCCGTTCTCTCCAAGTAGATCGTCGGCCCTGGGCATAAAATAATGATTTTTTCCAGCTAATCCCCACAAAGTTAAACCATTGTAGATGATGGTTATTTCTGTTACTTTTCCGCGATAGGATAAGGTAGTTCCCATTTGTGTTCATTCCCTCAATGGAGTCTTGTTTGACAGTTTCCTTCTAGCTCGATCCTATATCAAACTTCAGTCCTGTCTGTCGTCGAACCTACCTGGACGTGCATTTATTTAGCACTATCTTTCAAGGAAAGCATTCACAATCCTTTACGGACAAGCGACAGTTCCCAGCTGAGGAGAGTATCACCTACATTAAACCTTAAGACGTTGAGTCGACGCACTCATTGTTAAATGTCCCGCCGTGGATACATCATTTAAACCATAAGACGTTGAGTCGCCGCACTCATTCTTGGGCGTCCTGCCGTGGGCATATCATTTAAACCTTAAGATGTTGAGTCGCCGCACTCATGCTTTGGCGTCCCGCCATGGACATATCTTTTCCTAAACTTTAAGACGTTGAATCACCATACTCATTCTTGGGCGTCCCGCCGTGGACGTATCCTTTCCTAAACTTTAAGAATTGAGTCGTCGTACTCAAGCTTAGGCGCTCCGCCGCGGACAATTTTATCCTTTAGTAAAAGAAGGAGCTGAATTGTATTCAGGGCGCCGACCTTGAGGTATGAAGAAGTTCATTTTATCCTTTAGTAAAAGAAGAATCTGAATCGTATTCAGGGCGCCGACCTTGAGGTATGAAGAAGTTCATTTTATCCTTTAGTAAAAGAAGGAGCTGAATCGTATTCAGGGCGCCGACCTTGAGGTATGAAGAAGTTCATTTTATCCTTTAGTAAAAGAAGGAGATGAATCGTATTCAGGGCGCCGACCTTGAGGTATGAAGAAGTTCATTTTATCCTTTAGTAAAAGAAGAATCTGAATCGTATTCAGGGCGCCGACCTTGAGGTATGAAGAAGTTCATTTTATCCTTTAGTAAAAGAAGAATCTGAATCGTATTCCGAGCGCCGACCTTAGATACGAAGAAGTTTATTTATCAGATGAATGACAATCCCTTCAGCGGAGCTCATCAATCAATCAATTTTTCATCTACTATCCATAGATAAGCAACAACCTCTTTATTTGAGAGCTTATCCAGTTTGGCATATAAGTCCCTTCCGACGATAAGTGGCAATTCTCTCTCGAGAAAGCTTATCAGGGCATTTCCCATTAAAGTCCATTAATTTTGGCATACAACCGGTTTTACCCTGTATATTTTCTACGGATTTCCTAAATATTTTGTTTGATCCTAGCACGAGGGAAAGTTTACAGAAGCTCAGATGTTATTCTTTGCTCAATGCTCCAGCATCTTGTTAATCGATCCTACAGTCGTGCAGATCCAGTTTTACTTTTTACCCTAGAGTATCAGCCGGTCACGTCTGAACCTGTTGAATAATTACTCTTATTTTTCCCAGTGGAGCCCGTCTCACCGGTGCCATCTCCATTTTGGATCCCGTTCTTACCGTTTATTTCCAAAGTGACAATTGGTTGTGCTCGCACCAGTTGACCATCACTTTAAATTCCCTAGTGCGTCATGTTCCCCAGTGTGGTTCGTCGCATCTGTCCCCTGTGTCGTCGTGCCGTCTGCATCTTTGCATTTACCATTCCATCATACGCATCATACTATATTCATGGCATTGTTAGCATTATCTCTTGATTCATTTTGTCCATAGCATTGCATATCACTGCATCTAAGGGCAAAATTTTCGGTTATCTATATTTAAATCCCTTTCACCATGATTTTTCGAGCCTACGTCGCTCAAATCACCTGGTGAAGCTATTTAAATAGGGGCAACTGTAATACCCCAAATTTTGCCCTGAGATTTAGTCGAATCATTTCGCATTTTATTGCATTTCGCATCGCATTTTAACTAACCACTAACAAGTCCGTGTAGTTGGTTGATTCTGAAGGGTAAAGTTGTCATTTGTTGGCAGCAGATTGTTCAACTTATGAATTTTGGTTTGTAGTCAGGAAATTTGATCTGTTGGATTGTTGATGTGAGTCGGGACCGAGGTGTAGTTGGAAGCGTTTATTTGTGGAAGATTTGAGCTGTTCAGAATGAAATTGATTCAAGGTTTTTGACTGAAGTTCGCCGGAGAATATGATCATGTGAGCTTAATCAGACGATTTGGATTTATTCAGATAAAGTTGCTCCTGTCGAATTGCCGGAAGGTTTAATCGGAAGCTAAGTCGGAAACGGGATTAGTTGGATAAATTAGGTGAATTTTGAATTAAGAAAATTTTTGAATTCTATTGGTAGTTTATTTCATTTTTAAATCAGCAATAATAAAAACAATTTTACTTCATCTTTTAATTCTCGTTTCATTTCATTTTTAAATCATACTTATTTCATTTTCTAACTCTATTTCTTTTCTTTAAAAAAAATCATAATCTTTCATTTCATTTTTAAATATTTATTTCATTTTTAAACTTTGTCTTCATTTCATTTTCAAATATGTTATGTCATTTTTAACATTATTCTCTTTCCATTTTCAAATCAATTTATTTCATTTAAATTTTGTCTTTATCTCTTTTTTAATAATCTTATTTTAAATGTTGTTCCTATTTTATTTTTAAGTTGATTTTTCACCTTTTAATATTTTAGACACTTCATTTTTAAAAAACAAAAAATGCATTTTCATTTCATTTATAATTTGCATTTTACAATATGCAAAAGTAAATAAAGAATTTAAAGAATTTTATTCATAATAATTAAAATTACAAAAAAAAGTTAATAATAAATCAAATTACAAAAATAATATAACATTTTTCTCTAAATAAAATTAAAATTTTTTTTTCTAAGTTTCTTCCGATTTTTTTCGACTCTTCCCGACTTTTCCGATCAAGCGCTCCAAACTTGCAAAAATAGAGAACAATTTTATCGAGTTAATTTTTCCGACACCCTCAGAGCAGTGTCGTCATCGGGTGTCAGCCTCGGCCAAAATCGGCATCATCTGTTCTTATTTGAAATGCTGGGTTGAGAAAAACACTTCCGAAAAGCACTTATTGAAAAATTGCTTTTTCCCAGAAAAAGGTTTGCCAAACAGGCCTTAACGGCAATTTCCCTGGGAAAGTTCAACGCAATGGATCAAACACTTGTCGACAACAAAGACGCAATATTTCTGTAGCCAAATCAGCGCAACTTTTCAGCCGTAAAAAACGCTGCAAAACCTGCGAAGAGCCAACAACAAGCCCACAAGATCAACAACAAACAACCCTGCAAATCAGTGAATAAACCAACAAGAATAAATCAGCGAATAAACTCAACTTTAAATCCAGTCAAAGCGTCCTGTGAATCCGGCGTGAAGAACGAAAATGAAACCGAAACAAATCCGCCAAAACCCATAGATCAAAAAACCATATACAGTCATCATAAGTGTTCAGATGAAGAGGAGGACCTTAGGAACCATAAACAGCGGCGTCGCGGCTCAGATTCATTGAACCGTTACGGTTTTCATCATTATCTGAGTAGGAAGAGAAGGATTGAAATCTCAGCAAAGCCATCAAAAAGATCCGAAAACCTTAAAACGTAACCAAAAAACGGCGACTCAGGGAAATCCGTTGATTCATCATCATCGCCGCCTCCATAACCCAATCGCCGATACCATCATCGCCCTCAAGGAAGCTCGCGACCTACCCTCAAAAAAATTTCCGTAAGTTTTTTTATAATGTTTTTTTTCATGGTTTTGTTGCAGGGAAAGAAGAATCAAAGGCATGCAAACAAGGAGGAATGTGAAAGGAAAAAATTCCGGTAAGCCATCAATAGCAGCGGCGCCATGGAGAAGAAGGAGAGAAAGAAATGGAAAACCCAAAAGCAAACGCAGTCGTTTGACCGTCCCCCTCCCCTTTTATCACTGATTCTTTATTTTTATTTATTTTATTTTTATTTTTATCTTGTAATTAATAATAATAATTGTTATTTCATTTTTATAATTTAGTAATTAGATTAAACTTTTCTTATTTTTTAAAAACATTCTGCCAAACTAAAACCTTTAAAATTAAAACCACTTAGTTTTAATTAAAACCTTTTTTGGAAACTCTAATTAAACCATTTAAAAAAAAATACAAAAAGAGAAACATAGATCTAACATTAAGACTTTTTATTCAACATTAAAGTCTTTTTTTTAACAAGATTTAAGACCCTTTTATTAAAGTTAAAATCTCTTTTAAAATTAAAATTTCTTTCTAAAATTAAAATCTTTTTTTAAAATTAAAACTTTTAAAATAAAAAACATTTTTCCAAGTTCAAACCACCTTTTTAAAATTTAAATCTAAGTTGTAAATTAAAGTCATTATTTCTTTAAAAGTTACTACAAACCTTTTTTAAAAAAAAATATATAAAACTTATAATTAAAAAACCATTTTTTTATAACTTTTTTAATAATTTGAAATTATACTTTTTTCTGGTGACTAATAATTAAAAACATTTTAATAGCTTATAATTAGTATTTCTTTTTTTTATAATTTATAGTTAGCAACAGTTTTTTTATGATTTATAGTTAATTTAATGTTTAATAAATTGTAATAAAAAACATTTAGATTTTTAATTTAAATTAAAGTTTGTTTCTTAGCTAAACATTTTTTTTTGTTTTATTAAAATTCACTTTTTTTTCCAAAAAATGTTAAATTAAATTAACCCTTCCTTGTAAAAATTAACAATAACTTCTTTAAAAAATAATAATAATAAAAAAAATTCAACACTTTTTTTTAGAGATAACAATCCTTTTAATTAATATTAACTTTTTCTTAAAAAATTTAAAAGTCTAAAATTAATTCTAATTTTTTTGTTTTCTTAAATAACTCTAACAATTCGTTTTCTTCTAATCATTTTTCAAAACTCTAACATTTTAATTCTAAACTTTCTTACATTTTGTTTAAATTTAACCTTTAACATTTTAATCTAAACTATAATATTATCCCATTTAATAAATTTTTTTAACACTTTTGCCCCTTTAATTTTTGTCTAACTTCATGACGTTCCTAATTTCTTTTTTCACAGTTGTATAGTTTATTGATCCTTTACTTTTCGCACTTCATTTTTTAGTTGTAATCTACGCGAGGCAATCGTCGCTCTTATTATTCTTGCATTTTTCATGGTTGTAATTTATGCGAGTGATCGTCGCTTTGCACCTTTTTACTGCTTTCATTATTTCCCCGTATTTCAATTATCGCCATTGTAATAATTTGTCGTTTGCGTCATTTACCGTTAAGCCTCCGAAGGATTAGGTCTATCCATTTGACCACCGAGTCAATAACCCTAACCTTTGACCATTTCGAAACCTTATTTAACTAGGTGTCCCGCCGTGGACGAAAATGCCCTTTACCCTAGCTTTAGGTCAAAGAGTCGCCGTACTCTACTTTAGGGTTTCTCGCCGTGGAATCCCTAATTTTAACCCTAATTTTAATCAACAATTCAACATAGAAATAGGAGTTTCAAAACTCCACGTAAGCGGTTCCTTAAGAAACGCTTACTCCCCTTGAAACCTTGACCACAGTCAAGAAGTTTCTAACCTCCCTTACGAGGGGAACTACGATTACTTTGATTCCATTCCCTATCCAGGATACGTAGGCACAAGATGCAATATCTTGCCGAGTAAACTTAGGACTAACCCTTAGGTCTCTTTAGGTCACTCTATCCTTTAGCTCAATATATACATCAAACAGATAATAAAATAAAAAAGCATACAATAAACAAAAGGTTCCTGTAGAGTACTACAGAAGTTTAGGGTGCTAGTACCTGCCCTAAATTTAACCAACCCCTTACCTAGGTCTCTCCCCGCATTGTGTTTACGATGCAAAAATAGGTTTTCCCTCTTTTGATCTTTACTTCGGATAAATCAAAGAGCTGTTGTGAATCAAGAATTGTGATTCAAACTAATTAATAGTTTGATATCCTATTTCAACCGCAACACTGGTGATTATTAAAGAAAGTAAGATGTGGAATACGATATTGATTTAATTAGACCTGTAAACATTTCAAGAGTTGAAGATGCGTTGAATGGCCTTTTAAGGTTGAAAATGTTATTTTTGTATTTTTGACGTAACGGGAAGACCGTAACTCGGAATGACGCACAGTTCGAAGCGTGGGAAGTTATTACAATGCTTTATGTGATGGCGGCGTAGTGACATGGGATTAAGATATTTATTGATGGAACATGTTTGGATGTTGTAGTAAGGGCGGAAAGTGCGGTTCGGGTTTCTGCCATAGCTCGCGAATTGAATGTCCGTTAGCATGTGATTTTCCATATTTAATTGAGCGAGTCAATGGTTGTGTTAATTGATGATATTTTGATATATTCGAAGAGTATAGAGAATTATGTTGAGCATCGGGAACTTGAGTTATCGGTGTTGGAGAAGAAGCAGTGATAGGCCTCTGTGAGGAAGGTTCAAAGAGTTTCGGGAGAGCTGTCAACAGTTCATGTGTTGGTTTTGCCGAATCCGACAAAACTATTTGTTGTGTTTTGTGATGATTTGTTGGTATGATTGGGAGATATGTTACGCGTAACATTAGTGAGTTTTAGTTATGCTTTAAGGCAACTTAAAGTACATAAGAGGAATTATCGGACAAGTGGTTTATGGTTGGTTGTTGTTGAGTGTTTCTGCCGGAGTTTGGAGGCCCCTATTGTTTAGTTGAGATGTCAGATGGTTGGTGATTTTAAGAGCTTAATGTATTTGTTTGATTTGAAAGAGTTGAATTTAAGACAGAGGAAATAATTGGGACTTCTGGAGGAGTATGGTTTTGGGTTGAATTTCCATTCGGGCGAGACAACGTGGTAGCTGATGTATCGATTTTGGAAATTTTTGGGTATATACGATGATGAGGGTAAAGGAGTTAGCACTGATTAAGAAAATTTGAGATATGAGTTAGGTCTGTGAAGAGACTTCTTATGGAGTTAAGCTTTGTATGTTGAGGCTGACCATTGGTATTTTTGATGAGATTTGAGGAGGTCGGAATTCTAATTTGAGTTAGTAGATTGATTGAATTTAAGGAATTAAGTCGAGGGACTGACTTTCGGATTGATAGAAATGGTACCGTGAGATGTCGTGATAGAGTTCGTGTTCCAATATTGTGAGTTGGATAAGAGTACTCTGGAAGAAGGACATTGAGGTAGATCGAGTGTTCATCCAGATGCTATGAAGATGTGGCCGAATTTGAGGAATTGTTTTGGTGGCCATAGATGGAAAGATAAGTGGTTAAGGTCGTATTTGCTGATTAGACTTGTTGAAAGTCGGAGTTTGAACATCAGAGACTGTTGGAGCTTATGCAACTGTTGAATATTTCTGAGTGGAATAGGATGGTGTTTCCATGGACTTTGTGTCGGGTTTTCCAAAGAATTTGAAGGGATATGATTCGATTTGGGTGGTTAAGAATGGATTGACAAGATTAACTCATTTCTTACCAATTAGGATGAATCATTCTATGCTGAAGTTAGCTAAGATGTATAATGAGGAAGTTGCGAAGTAGTATGAGACACCGTCGAATATTGGGTCAGATGGGAATCTAAATTCTCAATGAGATTTTGGGAGAGTTGCAGACGCCTTGAGTACCATGTTGAAATTGAACTCTGTTTAGCATCTGCGGACGGATGGACAGACAGAGAGAACTGTCCAGTATGTAGAAGATTTGTTGAGAGCTTGTGTGTTGGATCAAGTTGGATCAGGGGGTAGTTCATTGTCGTTGATTGAGTTTACCAACGATTGCCGCTATCATGCTAGTAGCGGAATGACATCGTATGAGGCTTTGTATGGTAGGAAGTGTATGACTCCTTTGTGCTGATGTGTGTCCAGCGAGAGTGTGATACTCGGACCGGAGATTGTGCAAGAGGTGAAGGAAAGGATCAAAAGGACTCAAGACAAGACGTGTTTTGAGAATTACGATGGTAACTGGTGTTGGTCGAGCTTTGAAGTTTCGGAAGCACACACTGTGTTTGGATTGTCTGTATCAGAGTGGCGCAGCGGAAGCGTGGGGAAAATAGCATGTTAGGCTGTTTTACCGCTGTCGCTTGTGGAAATTGCATGATGTGTTCATGTGTTTAAGTCGAGGAAGTACATTGATTCAAATGGATGGTGTGTAAGTGAGAGATAACTTGATTGTTGAGGAACTTCTAGTGCGAATTGTTGAACGAGAAACAATTCCGAGGGAAGGAGATATCCTTGGTGAAAGTGGCTTGGTGAGGTGCTGCAAGAGGCAGTGTGACCTGGGAATTGGAAAGCAGAATGCGGGAAGCGTATCCGGAATTGTTTCCATCAGGTAATTTTCGAGGACGAAAATAATTAAAGTGGGGGAGAGTTGTAACACTCATTTTAATTATTTAGTCTTTTTGGTATTATTTTATTTTGGTGTGTCCTTATGTGGGGGTGTGTCTGAGTGCGTTGGTGGGTGCCCTTAGACTGTAAGGATTATTTAATAACTATAGAATTTGATAGTAATAGAATATAATTAATAGTGGTTATAATTTAATAATTAATAGTAATATTATTATTATTATTATTATTATTATTATTATTATTATTATTATTATTATTATTGGAATAAGTAATAAAAGGGGATTTTGGGAGAAGAAGAGAAGGAGAACACGATAAACAGTTTGAGAGAAAGAGTAAATGGAAGAGCAAGGAGGAAGAGAGGAAGGCTACGGCTGCCAAATTCTTCAAGATTCCACAACAATCTGAACAATTAATCGAGGTAAGGGGGAGAAACTGATTGGGATTGATATTTATATGAATTGGGTAGAGGGGATTTCTTAACCCCGTAGGGATTTTGAGGAGCATGATTTGTATGTTTATGAATTGGTGAATATGTGTTTATAATTGTTACTGTTATGATGAATTTCGTGTACATTGATGTGTTTATGAGTATTGCTGCCATTGATGAAATTGGGCATGTGTTGTTGTGAGATTGGTGAGGTTCTATGTAACTTCTGCAGTAGTAGTGATGAACATGAATATTGGTTCCGGAAAGAAAGTTTAAGGGAGAAAATGATTAGAGTAGTGTGTGATAGTTGTAGTAATGATAGGGCAGATGATAGATGAATGAGTAGAAGTTTATGTAGGGAGAAAACCCTAGATTTGAAATTGTGGATTAATGGTGAATGAGTAGCAGTTTATGTAGGAAGGAAACCAATAGAATACTCATGATTTAGTGGATTTTCGAGTTTGGTGAATACCCTAACATGTGGGGATTGATTGTTGTAGCAAAGAGGGAAGGGTTGGTGAAAAATACCATTTTTTGCTTAATTTTTCGAAAGCACACAGTAAGCAATCGATTGCACTAGTACAACAATCGATTGCACAACAAAACAGAGGCTAATATGTGAAAAATTGGGTCAAGCAATCGATTGCACTAATACAGCAATCGATTTCATGCTGTATAAAAGTTGAAAATTGGAAATTTCTGTTCCGACGATTTTGGGCATAACTTTTAATCCGTAAGTCGGTTTTAGTTCCCGTTTGAAGCATTGGAAAGCTAATGAATAGATCTATAACATAGTGTAGATAATATAATTAGTTGCCAAATATTTTTATATCCAATATGTTGGGGAGTCATTGTTTAATTAAATCTTAACTAAAACATGGATTAATTGAGATTATTTACTAATTATTTACTTGGTGCTAAAAGGAGAAATTGTGTAGTATTGAATATTAATTGAAATGATTAAATTGGTGGTGTCATATATGTATGAGGTACAGTGATGTGATCAGGAGGATTATGTGACTTTAATTAAAATGATTAATTGATGAACATTACATATGTATGATGTATGGTGATGTGATCAGGGGATCGTGTGCGCTTAGTGTGCTTGGATTTAGTTGTTGTACATTGGTGTGTATGATTTGATTTGATTATGAAATGGTTTATGTTAGGATATTGAAATGATTAAATTGGTGTGTAATATGTATATATTGTATGGTGATATGATCATAGGATCGTGTGCACTTAGTGTGTTTGAGTTCATTTATTGTGCATTTGGTGTTATGCATATCATGGTGTTTGGTGGGATGAATCATTGCTCAAGAGGAGTGTATGTGATTCATCCGTACTCCATTGCGGAGAATGGTGGGGATAGATCATGGCCTAGGACGGGTGTATGTGATCTATCCGAGGTTCGATTGAATGAACCAATGAGTCGGTACCGCATGCATGGTGTTGAGTTGCATAATTGCATTATGGTGTGTTGTGTTGATGTTGGACAGTAGGTCGTGTTTGATGAATGTTGGGTGATGAATTATATGATTACTACCTTTATTTCATGTACTGTATTATCGATATTTTGATCATGTTTTCTCACCCCTTTGTTGTTGTTGTGGTCAGTGCTTCTTCGGAGGTACAGACAATCCAGGTACTTAGCTAGCTTGGATAGTGGTGTGCGAGTCGAGTCGTAGGATGCTCTGATACGTAACACGGGATCTGAGCGTTTAATTGCTTCATGTTGAATTGTTTTATTTCCTGTGACGTATCAAGTTTGGTGAACCTTTTAATGAATGTTTTTGTGTGATTTGGCGGATGGCCGTGAATGTTGACTAAGGATAATTTCCGCTGTTTTATTTTGAAAACCATCTAATGATGAGTATGTTGAATTATTTGGATGTGATATCCCATTTTTGAAAGGAAACTCTGATGTTTAATTGAAATATTTGTATTTAATTTAATTTTGGGAAGTGGGGTGTTACAAAGCCCACATGATTCCACAACTTGTTAACACTCCTTTTTTCTTACTTACCTCCCTCCATTAGATGCACCCCATTTAAAAATTTTATTAGTTTTATTTCTTTAAAAAAGTTGGTCTTCAATTTTGTTTATACATTTTATTCAAAAAAATAATAATAGTAAGCTGTTAATACTTCTTTTTTATATTTTAGTATTTTATTTTTATTTTCTTTGCTTTTTCGTTTTGATCCATTTTAGTCAATGAAAATATAAAATCGTGGATGAGCAATTTGTTAATCAAATTCCATGAATAGGATGAGACCCATTTATTTTCACTTTTTTTTTCATTTCTAATTTTATTCATTTTTATCGTTTTCGATCGATGACGAGACCTCTAAAATCATTATCGGTCAAATTATTGATAGATAACGGTTTTTCTGAGACCACTTTCCTTTCCCTTTTATTTTCTTCTTCATTTTCAATTTTATTTTATTCTTTCGAACCAATGAAGTCTCCGATTCGTAAATGTTAGCTTTCGAGGACGATAAAACCTTCATTATTTCAAATCTATAGAAAATGATCAAATGGTCATTTTCTCTACTTTGGGATCGTGAGACGTTCCCTTTGATTAGTTAATATGAAGTTTGCGATTAAGACAAGGTTTAACTTTATTTGCAAATTTCATCTCGATTTTATCCTATTTTTATCGGTCAATGAAGTCTTTATATTCGTAAATATCGACTTATCGAAGTCGCTAATCTTCATTATTTCAAATCTGTAGAAAATGATCCAAAGGATCATTTTTATACTTTGGGATCGCGAGAGATTACCTTCGATTTAATCGACGCAAGTTTATGATTAAGGAGAGATCCCACTCCTTTTGATCTTTTTCATTTCACTAATTACCAACCTCCGACTTTAAATTCTAATGATATCTCATTGTTTTATATTCTCACACATATTTTTCTATTTACATTTTCTGTTTATATTTTCTGTCGATATTATCTTGTTCATTACCTCGTGCATATTATCATCATTGTGCATATTTCATTCAGTCATATTACATATACTGTCATCTAACCCTTTTTCTTGTTTATTCCGTTCAAAATACCAAAAAACATGATAAAGTTGTCGAAAACCCTAAAAACCCTAGTTTGGATACCTTTTGTCTGAACTCTTTTCCGCTTGGCTAGTTAGAGACACCTCTCACACACACGGCTTTCTCTTGGGCTACCTGACAATGAGACCATTTATTTCTCGCAATCCCCTGTATTTTGCATGTATCCCCCTCCCGTTACCGTGTAATAGTTTAGTTTCGTTTTGTGCTTGCTTGCTACTTGTTAAGAAAGACAAAAACTAACTAGGCTAGAACACATTTTCAAAACAAAGAACAAATAAGGCTTGATCCAACGTCAAGCCATTTTCAAACTCTTTTCAAATGGAACCACCTTAGGGTTTCACCTCTCTTCCACCACATCACTAAACCCTGTATGTTTTTAACCCTCGTAAGTCGATTGCTTCGCGCATCGCCATCAACCTACCACGCTATATCACTACCTTTTCTTTTCAAAACATTTCTCCAAAAACCTTGGTCTTGTACCAAGTGCATTTTCAAAATCTTTTCCTAATAAAACTTGAATAGTTGAGGAATGGTTAGGCGTATGCCTGCTCCTATCCCGAGTGCTTGAAATTACCTTTAGGGTTCACTATCACAAAGTACTTACCATTCAAGATCAAAAACATCTTTAATAAGATAATGAAGTTCTCTTTATATTGAACTAAAGAGAGAGGATTGAGTGTAGACTTCTTCCTCTCCGAGTGTCAAGATACTCACTATAGAGTGTGTGGTCTCGATACTCGTCTTTCAATACAAAGACACGCTTGTATTCACCACACCTTTTCACAATAACTATTTTGAGATAAAGAATTGGGTACTACCCGCAAGGGGTTACTATCCGAGAACCTATTTCACCCCTAAAAACAACTTTCACAAACCAAATGTGACACCTTGCCTCGAATGGCGAAAATTAATCTTTTTAAAAAAGGATATGTTACGTCCATTCTACCGCAAACAAGTAATGTCTAAAACTCTGCAAGCAAGCTGCAATACACCTAACTGCTAGAATGCGCACGACAACATCATCCCCAAAAAAACCAGTTAACCATAGGTCGAACTATGCATGCTCTGATTCTGTACTTCTTTTAAGTAAAGATACGTAGGCACAAGGGCCTCAATCCTTGCCGAGCACTCTCCCGTATTTTATTCATAGTCCCCCGAACTACGTTGACTCTGACTTTCTCACACCCATTGAGAATATGTAGGCATAAGACCGCGAGGTCCTACCGAGTCTCTCTTTTTCCCCCATTTACCTCCTTCTTTCCCTGTTTTTAACCTTTCTCTTTATCCCTTGGAACACTCTTCATAGCAATGCTCTTTAGCATATATCATCACACGTAGACAAACAAATGGTTCCCATCGAGTACGATGGATGCGAGGGGTGCTAATACCTTCCCTTCGCATAACCGGCTTCCGAACCCATTCTATGGTCGCGAGACCATCTTATTCGTTTCTTTCTTGGGGTTTTCTCGATGTTTTCCTTTCCCCTCATGGGATAAATAAAGTGCGATGGCGACTCTTCTGTCTTTCCATTCTCGCCTCTCCATCGTTGCATTTTTTCGAGTAGCAACAGCTACAATGTATTCTGCTCCAGCAGTACTAAGTGCGACACATGCTTGTTTCTTGCAGGACCAAGATACTAATGCATTCCCTAGTATGTGACACGTACCACTTGTGTTTTTGTGATCAATTTTACAACCTGCATAATTTGAGTCAGAATAACCTACTAAATTACAAATACTACCTTTTGGATACCATAGGCCAACATTGATTGTTCCCTTGAGATACTTCATGATCCTTTTAACAGCAGTGAGATTTGACTCTTTTGGATTTGCTTCAAAACGGGCACATAAACACACACTGAACATTACCTCAGGACGACATGTTGTCATATATAATAAAGAGTCAATCATACCTCTATACTTTGTAACATCAACTAAAATACCCGATTCGTCTTGATCAACATAAGTTCCGGATCCTATTGGAGTAGACATTGCTTTAAAACTATCTATGTCGAATCTCTTCAACAACTCTTTTCAATACTTGACTTGTTTGATGAAGATTCCATCCTTTAACTGCTTAACTTGCAACCCAAGGAAGTAATTCATCTTTCCCATCATAGACATCTCGAACTCTCCTTGCATCATCAATGAGAAATCCTCACAAAGATCTTTGTTTTATGATCTGAATATGATGTCATCAATGTAGACTTGAACCAGTAAACGGTTATCCTTAATTCTCTAAATGAACAAGGTCTTATCTACTTTACCTTTTTCAAATCCTCTTTCTCAAAGAAAGTTTCTAAGTCGATCATACCATGCCTTGGGTGCTTACTTTAAGCCATAAAGTGCTTTTCTCAATTTAAAGACATGTGAAGGATTTTTGAAGTGTTCAAAGCCAAGGGGTTGTTTGATGTAGACTTCTTTATTTATGTAGCTAGTCAAGAATGCTCTCTTGACATCCATTTGGTATAACTGAAAATTTAATGAAAACGCATAAGCAAGTACTAAATGGATAGCTTCTAACCTTGCAACCGGAGCGAAAGTTTCTTCAAAATCAATTCCTTCGTCTTGTTTGTATCCTTGGGCCACCAATCCTGCTTTGTTTCAAATAATTATTCCATTCTTATCAATTTTTTTCTTAAACACCCATATGGTACCTATGATGTGTATTTCACTTGGCCTAGGAACAAGTTCCCAAACTTGATTCCTTATGAATTGGTTTAACTCTTATTGCATATCAATAATCCATATGACGTCACTTAAGGCTTCATCAACTTTGGAAGGTTCAATTTGAGAGGCAGACGCCATATTCAAGCATGCATCTTTGAGGTTAACTCTAGTTGTAACACCTTGACTAATATCATCAATTACGTTATCAATTGGATGATCTCTATGAGTTATCCATTCATTAGGTAGATCGTTGTCTTTTGTCTATTGTTGAATTGGTTCTTCTTAATGCTTTGGTTGATCATCAATCTTTTCTTTGGAAGTATCTTCTTTAGGGACATCTAGAAAATCATCATCCTCATCACACGAAACGATTTCCTCCTTGGAGGGGTTAGATTCATCAAATTTTACATGCATAGATTCTTCAATAGTTAAAGTTTGTTTATTATAAATTCTATAAGCTTTACTTGAAAGAGAATAACCAAGAAATATACCTTCGTCGGATTTCTCATCAAACTTACCAAGATTGTCTTTGTCATTGTTCAAGACAAAGCATTTGCATCCAAAAATATGAAAGTAAGCAATGTTTGGTTTCCTGCCTTTGAAAAGTTCATAAGGAGTTTTCTTAAGAATATGTCTAATATTTACTCTATTACTTATAAAGCATGTCGTACTTATCGCGTCCGCACAAAAATACTTTGGAAGATTTGAGTCGCTAAGAATGGTCCTTGCAAGTTCCACCAATAACCTATTCTTTCTTTCTGCAACACAATATTGTTGAGGGGTCCTTGGTACCAAGAAGTTGTGAGAAATTCCATGTTCTTCGCAAAATTCTTTGAAAGTAGAATTTTGGAATTCTCCACCATGATCGCTTCTAATGGAGGCAATTGTCAGTGACTTCTCATTTTGGATTTGCTTCACATATTTCTTGAACGCCTTGAATGCATCACTTTTCTACACTAAAAATAATGCCCAAGTATATCTAGAAAATTGTCAACAATAACTAAAGTATATATATTACCTCCGAAGCTTCGTGTTCTTGATGGACTAAATAAGTCCATATGCAACAGTTGCAGTGGCCTTGTAGTGGACACCATATTCTTAGATATGAAAGTTGACTTGGTTACTTTCCCTTTTTGACAAGCATCATACAAATTATCTTTGACAAACTTTATCTTTGGAATGTCAATGACTAAATCATGCTTGACTAATTTATTCAAATGTTCCATATGCGTATGAGCAATTCTTTTGTACCATAGCCATGAATCATTATTGTTCGCCATAAGACATTTTACCTTAAAATACAAGTCATCAAGGGAAATCATCAAAATATTGTTATTTCTTTTACCGTTGAGTTTTACCTCATGTGTGACTTCATCTTCTATCAAACATTAATCTTTGGTGGACTTGATTTTGAAGCCTTTGTCACAAAGTTGGCTTATACTTAGAAGATTATGCTTTAGTCCTTCAATGTAAAGTACATCTTCAATGGATGTGAAAGGTGGTTCTCCAACTTTTCCTATGCCAAGAATCTTTCCTTTGTTGTTATCTTTATAAGTAACATAACCCTTGGCCTTAAGCAATAGATTTGAAATTTTGTCTATGCCTCCTGTCATATGCTTTGAACAACCACTATCAAGATATCATAGATTTGAAGTGGTCTTCAAGCAATCCTACAAAACAAATTACGTTTTATTAGGTACCCAAATTGCCTTAGGTCCTTTGTTATTTGTACCATTTTTTACCCACGCATAATGCCTACTTTCTATACTAAAGTTTCTAGCATAACATGCATTAGGTGTATGGCCAATATTACCACAATAAAAAAATTAGGAACAAACTTATATCTTGGAACATAAGTATTCTTTTTAGGAAATCTTTTCATTTTGGGATATTGATGCACATTTTTAGGTTTGTTCACTTTCTCTCTGGAAGAGTGGTCACTAGCCTTAACAAAGATTGTTTTACTAGACCTTGGTTTTGAAAACTTTGAGTAACCAAGTCCACTTTTATCATTTGAATACCTTTGTTGGCTAAGGACCCCTTTTAACCCAATTTGTCATTTCTCATATCTTTCAAGGACTCTTTTCAACTGAACAATTTGGAAAGAAAGTGATTCACAATTTTTACATACCAACTCTTGTTTTTCTTCACTAATTTTCTTTTGTTTCTAATCTTTTGCTTCTTTTTCAATAGTATCAACTTTTTCTTCAAAAGATGTAATTTGTTTCTTTTGTGAAGATATTGTTTTACACAAAATTTTACATTCATTTAATAGTTCATTTATGGAATCCTGTGCATCATTATCATAAAGAGAAATTTGTTACTAACCTTATCATCTTCATTGTCGGAGTTGCGGGTAGCCATTAATGCAAGATTCGTGCTTTCGTCACATTCCGAGTCGGATGAAGAACGTATTTCATTATCGTTCCATGCAACATATGCCTTTTTGTTATTGCTTCCTTCTTGCCTTTGATTCCTCCTTTCTTGGAAAGCTTTGGACAATTGGGCTTTATGTGACCTTGCTTACCACATTCGTAACATGTGACATCTTGTGTTGAAGTGGTAAATTCCTTTTCTTGAAATGTTTCTTTCTCTTAGCATAATTAAAGGTCTTGTCATTTTTACCAATAAATTTTCCAAGTCTTTTAACTTGGAGCATAAAGTTTTCATCTTCTTCCAGTACATCATCATCTTGATCATCTTTTAAATCTACTTTCAATGTAATACCCTTGGATTTCTTTTCTTGATGTTCATGTTTTTCAAGTCGTCCAAGTTCCAATTTGTGTTCTTGAAGTTTTCCAAATAATGATGCGGAAGTCATGGTAGAAAGAGTTTTTTTTTCCAATATTGTTGTAACTTTTGGTTGCCATTCTCTTTTCAAGGATCTAAGAACTATGAGATTTATTTCATCATTAGAAAATGTCTTAACAAGTGCTATCAAGTGATTCGTCAAATGTACGAATCTTTTCTGTAGAGCAACGATGGACTCTCCAGGCTACATTCGGAACATCTCATATTCTTGACTTAATGTATTCAATCTAGATCTCTTGACTTCAGTGGTTCCTTCATGAGTTTCCACCAAAGTGTCCAAAATTTCTTTTGCGAATTTACATTGTGAAACGCGAAAGAATTCATCCATACTTAATGAATTTTGTAATATGTTAATGGATTTCTTTTCATCAAGTATTTTTTTAACATCTTCATTATATGAATTTTTAATCTTAGCAGTGCCAACACCATTAACCACACTAACTGGTTGATGAGGACCATTTTCAACAGTTTTCCAGATTCCTTGTCCTTGAGCTTCTAAGTGTGCTCTCATACGGATTTTCCAAAAGTCGAAATACTCTTCAGAAAATAGAGGAGGCTTGTTACTGCTACCACAATCTTTTGAAAACTGGATTTACGCTAGTGGAAGCCATGTTGGATATATAGGAACATGTTACCTATAACCTGCTCTGGTGCCAAATGTAAGTAAAAGTTGCACCTAAGAGGGGGTGAATTAGGTACTTAATGATTTTTCCGGATATTTGATGGTTTCAAGTTTTACTTTCCTAGTTGATTACTATGTGATAAAATCGATAAATACGGAAAGTAAATGACATGGTGATATATCCTGGTTCCCCTTATAGTCCAAGAGTACTCCAGTCCCCTTTCAACATGAAAGAGATTTTTAATAATGTTAGATCTTATGACAAGACTATCCTAGTCTTTTTATACAGACTCTAACAAGTACACAAAGAGAAACCTCTTGGATTTTACAACTAAGTGAATTAAGAGAACAATCCTCCCTTAATCACTCTCTTGCTTCTAACAATCCTAGACAGCAGCAATGAATACAACTTTACAATCTTAAATTCAACAATCTTGAAGATAAGAAGTAACAAGCAGAGAATAATTCTAAATTTTGTATGAGTATTTCAAATTGATCTTCAATTATCAATCTAAAGATTGATCTTCTTCTTGAACAAACAACTCTTATACAGAATATACAAGTGTTCTTAGATGAAAGAATGAAACTAGAATGATTTGGATGAAAGTTTAAATGCACAAGTTTCACTCTTTGAAAAATCCGATTTAACACTTAATAATTTGAAAGATTAATGATAATGAAAAGTTTGAAAATTATTTGCAAGAAGGTGAATCTCAAAGACTGAGATTATGAGGTTTATATAGCCTCTAAACACCTCTTCAAATGAGTGTAATTATTCAAGACATGAGATGGTTCAAGAAAAAAGGAAAACAAAAGTTTCTTCCAAAAGATGCAAGTTTTCGGCCTGCTGCGCCAGTGGTAATCGATTACCTATAGTGGGTAATCGATTACATGCCTCAACGTTATAAAAATTTCAAAAAATTCTTCAGGGTAATCGATTACCAGGTTAGGGTAACCGATTACTCTAAGCCAGATTTGCAAAGATACCGTAAAAACAGAGGCATAATGGTTTTGAAAATGCATAAATCTTTTTCCAATGAATATGCAAAGTATAAGAAGGGTTTTGAACACTTACATAAACTATATAAAGGTTGAATTTCATACCTTTCCTTTGTGCTAAACCATCTTCATGTTTTCATCAAGACTTGATACATTACTTTGACAATTATGGTATTTGTTCTCGATCTTGATCCTTTGAAACAATTTTATCCATCTTTGAGTCGAGGAATATATGTCATCATCAAAACCTTTAAGAAGCCATGTCTTCATAAGTTTCAGCACCAATAACTAGGCTTGAGTGTGTGATTACTATTGCTTCTCTTGTACAAACATTTACAACAAGTTAATATAGATATCAATTCTATTTCTAGAATTGAGGGAAGACGTACCCCAAGCGAGGACGAAGGGGGAATTGCGTCAACAAATTTGTGTTGTTCTCTCTTTTTCTATTTTTCCATTTCATAATTTTTAACGTTTGTGTACAATCAAGTTGCTCGGTAAAATTCTGGTATAGTGTAGTGCTGAAAAATATTTTGAAAGCTCATTACAATTCTTTTGATTGTAATTGGAAAAGTTCTACACTACCATTACTTATAGAATTTCACTTGGAGTGTATCGCACACCAAGTATTCGAAAAATTGATCGAACACAAACCTTTTGGGTTGTTGTCAATTTGAGTTTTATTTTCACAAGCCATTGGAAATTGCACAATCTTAAGTGAATAAAATTGTATTTATTGGTGTTCAAATTTTGATTCATTTTTCTTATCGGATTCGATATTCCATCTTGACTTATCGCACATCTGATCTTTTCAGTAACAGTTCGTTTAGACGACCTTAGTTTCTTGGCCGCTTCCGCATAAAATTTTAAAAACTAAATTTATTTTAAGAGCCGACTCTATTTAGGAATTAGTGATCTATTCAACCCCCCTCATAGATCATTGTCGCCGTCTAACAAAATAAACTCAAAAAAGAAATTCAAACAGTAAAAACAGATGTAAATAAAGGTTCCTATAGATTAATATAGATACTCTAGGTGTTAATAGCCTCCCTTCGTATAACCAACCCCCAATTGTAGATCTCTCCGCATTTGTAGGGAAAACACTTGTATGCAGGTTTAGTTTAAGATATCTTCCCCTTTCTTTTAAGATTCATAGGATAAATATATAAATCATAAAGTAGCACCAGAAATGGTAGTGGTCACACTATAAAAACCGACTACAACAAAGGGAGAAGACATGGTCTCACAACCAAATCCTGGGTTCAGGAGTCGATTATGTGAGAGAAAGGTATTAGCACCCCCTCGCGTTTGTTGTAGTCAACAGGATCCACACTTGTTGTTCTATTCAAAATTTGTGTTTATCTAAAGTATACTACTAAACGGAAACGAGAACGAAAAGGGAAAAAACAAAAGGAGACTCGATAGGACTTCGCCGTCCTAGGCCTACGTATTCCCTCGTGCAATAGTAAATTCAGAGTTAACGTAGTTTAGAAGACTACGAATGGAAAAAGGGAAAAGGGTGCTCCCCAAGACTTTTCCATCTTGTGCCTATGTATTCTCAACGGGAATTATAAATCAGAGCAGTCGTAGTTTGGCGTACGAGTCGATAAGCATTTTTTATGAGCGACTTTAAGTCCCCATTCCAACAGTTAGGGTCGATGCTTGTTTGCGGTAGAACGGAAAAATAACCCACTCTTTCTGAAAATGATTTGACACACAATCCCGAAGGATAAAATGTTTTACATTTGGTTTGTGATTTTTAGACAAAAGAGAATTTAATTTGTTTGAAATGCGCATCGGACTAAATTCTATGACATAGGATCAAATACTTTGCACTAACGATTCAAACGTCTCGCGCACAAAGTACCCTAAAATGAGGTTAGAAATGCATCCGCTCATCTTTTCCCATGTGCTTAAGGCTTGTGGCACATAATGCACATCATATTTATTAACTGTTTTAATTTTGTTTTAACAGAGAAGAAGAGAGAGACGCACATAAGGTCTAAGGGGAAACTCGGTCCTAATGTTGTCATGCAAAATGGCCTTAAGGTTGGGATGCGAGAGGAAACTCTATCCAAATGTTAGCATACAAAAGTGGACCTAAGGTTGAGGTTGAAAGGGACTAACCTAATGTTATCATGCATGGATTAACTCCTAACGTCTATCCTACTCCAAGCTTAATCAAAAATTAAGTTGGACTAGGAGGTCTTAAGAGAGCATGCAAGAACAAAACGAAAAAAGGAAAACGAATCAAAAACAGCATCTTTGACAGCGCTCCAGCTTCAGATAGCAATAAAAACCCAGAAAATAAGCACAACAACATTTAACAGCTCATGTTTCAGCATATAACAGGTGTAAAAAGCAACAGGAAGAATGGATGCACAATTAACAACATGTTAAAATCCAGAATAGCAGGTGTCAAAAGTCATGCAGCATGTAGCATCAACATTGCAACGAAAACGAATGACATGATAAGGATCAATTATGAACATGCATTAACAATCAAGCACAAAACAAGTTTGATGCATAATTAAACATTCGACGTGAATATCATGCATATCCAACACCAATTAATGATTTGGACAATCATGCGCTTACAGAATCGAAAACCAACAACAAGCATGTAATGCATATCCAGTGAGATAAACATCAAAAGCAACAATCAACATCATGCAAATGAATATGCAACGTGATCATCACACCGAGAATGCAACACAACGCTCATAGACGTTCCTCAAAGGAAAATCAAAAGTCGTGTGTCGAACAAACTCAAGCATGCTATCAACAATGATGAAACAGGTCAAAAACAGTCCAGAAATAAGCATCACATCAATCTATGAAGTTTAAGGATGAAAAGGAACCGAAGTAAGCTTGAAAATGCAAGTAAAAGTCATCATGTCTGAGTGGTAATCGATTACCAATATCTGGGAAATAGATTTCCCATTTGAGAATTTCAAAAACACGTGAAAATGGGCAGGGTAATCGAATACCCAGATTGTGGTAATCGATTACTCTTGAGACAGTGGCAGAAATTCAACTTTCAAAAAGCCCTTTTAGCAGCAAATGACTTATCTAATCATCCAAATGAGCAAGCAATCAATTACGCACAAAAATTATGTCAAATCACAGCAATCAAATAGCAATTGGATCCAACAAACACCAAAATCAATAATCAAATCAAGCAATGGATTGAATATCACCAAAAAGCCAAGGATCTACATTGTGAAATCCAATATTAAGAAAAATCAAAGATAGATCTATAATTTACCAATCTACAAAGCTGAGATTTGCTTTGGTGAGTGTTGTTAAGCTGCACTTAAAAGTTACAAGCAAGAAATCTAAGGATCTATGAAGCTCTAGCAGGAAAACTTGAAGATCCAAGCAATAATCCATAAATAAGCAAAAGCTCTTCCAAAAGTGATTCCAATAACTTAATTCAAGATCCAAATGAACTACAAAAACATATTTGAACCAAGTATTATAATGTGATGAAGGTTTAGCTCAAAAATTCTCAAATTGCAATGTACAATTTGTGAAGCTTTTGGCTATGGAGCTTTTCTGAGGGTTTTGAAATGAGAGAAAGGTTGAGATAGTTGGAGTGAGATGTGTAGAAAAATCAGAAAATGAGTGAAAGTTATGACAGGTTTGGAGCCAAATAATTTAATTATGGTTTAGGTTTGGAATTAAATATGGTTTGGAGTGTGGGTTAGTGTGAGGAATGGAAATTAGGAGTGGAATTAGGAATGTAAATGTTTTAATTTTTGGAGGGAAGTGGAATTAGTTTGTGAAAATAAATCAAGTTTTGAGCCAATTCTAGATCCTTCTACTGATGCACATGGGAAATCACATGACCAAAATGCAATACAAATGTTAATGTTCTGAAAAACAAACAATCTGGGCAAATTTCGCTTGTGGTAATCGACTACCCAGATTGTGGTAATCGATTACCATATTCAAAATTTCCAATTTGGCGCCACAAGGAGGAAAACTTGGAGAATTATCTATAACCACTTGTTTTGAGCTTTATCCTGCCTCTGAAACTTGTCATATGATATTGCGTCTGTATAATGCCTAAAATAAACCGAGAAATGTATCTTGCGCTCAAAATAACCTGCTGAAAAATATAATCCGGTACTCGATCACTGAGCAAAATAAATGCTGAAGCCTCTGATGCTTGTTGCTTAAAAACTTGCAATAAAAAAAAACCTTAAGCCATAAAACAACTTGATCCCATGTCCAAAAGAACCAATACTATAATATGCATAATGATAATTCAAAATGAACGACACATAAGCCAGTTACGGTTAAAATGAAAATGACAAATTTTGGGGTGCTACAATATGGTGCAAGATTGCCCAAAACAAAATGCAATTTGTGAGAAAGAATCATCAGTAAAAAGCTTGCATGAAGCTGATTGCGTTGGTCCAAACCAACATGACCACTCAACTTGCAAAAAGCACCACAAAATCCAGGATGAGATTCAAAGACTATTAGATCAAAGGACTGTCACAACATTCCGGGAAAGAGAGACCATTAATTTTAGAGATGATGAAGATGTTTACACCATAATTCCTCTACTCAGTGAACCAAAGCGCGTGGAAATCCCTTTAAGTGGAATAAAGATTCCCGATATTCCCAAACTGGAACCAATAGAGGTCACCTATGACAACAGTAAAACCAACGTGACTCCTTTGGTCATTTGCCTACTAGGTCTAGTACCATACGAATTAGAAAAAGCCATTTCTTATAAGTATAATGCCACCATGATAAAAGATGGAAAGGAAGTTCCACTGCCATCCATTATCAACATCACTGATATAAGCCGAGTCACCCGAAGTGATTGAGTATTCAACAGAGGAGTTGATGAAATTTCCGGGGAGAAGGAACCCCAAATTGAAGTCATCGATAAGAAAATAAGCCAATCAAACGGCACAGAGCTTGGAAAGAACAATGATGAGATTTTAAAACAAACCCAAAAAAGAGAATACAATATTATGGATTAGTTATTGCATACTCCTTCTCAGATATTTGTATTATCTCTTCTACTGAGTTCAGAAGCTCATAGGGAATCTTTGCAGAAAGTTTCGGAACAAGCTTTTATGGAACAAGACGTAATAGTGAATAGTAGGATAACATTGTTGCTAACATCACTGCCTGTAATAACTTAGACTTCAGTGATAAAGAACTCCCGGAGGAGGGTAAAAATCATAACGTGGCACTCAATATCATAATCAATTGAATGGACGATGCTCTAGCTAGCGTACTAGTAAACACTGGTTCATTCCTAAATGTCATGCCAAAATCAACTCTTGTATGATTATCCTTTCAAGACGCCCCAATGAGAGGCTGCGAGATTGTAGTCAAAGCTTTTGACGGATCCAGAAAGACAGTTATTGGCGAAGTTAACCTTTTAAAAACCATTGGTCCTCACGCTTTTCAAATAACCTTTCAAGTAATGGATATACGAGCAATATACACTTGTTTGTTAGGACTTCCTTGGATCCATGAAGCAGGAGCAGTCGCCTCAACACTTCACCAAAAGCTGAAGTTTGTAAAGAATAACAAATTGGTTACAGCATGTGGCAAACGAGCTTTTATTGTAATCAATATGTCATCATTTTCCTACTTGGAACTAGAAGAGATAATCAGAACTCAATTCCAAGCACTTTCTGTAAGTAACAAGGTCAGTCAAGCAAAGAGAGTATTTATTTCTACTTACAAGGAAGCTCTCCGATAACAAGGCAAGAGAAGGCTTTGGTTTCTCTCAAGCATTCACCAAAGTTACGAAGAAGGACAAAGCCATTCGTCCTATTCAAGACTTCTTTAGTAGTGGAGGTCTCCTCCATCCCATTTCTCAAGAAGTGGACACCATTGGAGGAGATAACTTTAAGGGTACTTCTTGCGATCCAGATGAAGAATAGAAATCATACTTCATCATTGATGGTTATATATCAGAAAAAGAGACATACATGCCCTTTTGCAATTCACAATAAATCTTCAGATATATACCACAATCAGACGACAGGATGGTCTACAGAGATCAGATACTGAAGAATGTCTTGCTCCTCCTAATTCATTAGAAGTTGATACTGTAAAGAAAAACAACTTTGACTACAACTCAGATGATCATATGGACGACTTACCCATTTGGGAGCATAACATAGGAGATCCAGGGTATCTAAGCCAGCCATAAAATACGTATCTTCTGAATAGCCCTAAAAAAGATTCTTATGTTTCTCTGGAAGAATGGAGGCCTTATATGAAAAATCCTGAATATGTTAATCATCGTCTTGATGAACTCACAAGAATTGTTGGAGAAGAGTTTATCAACTTTTCACTACCAAAAATCAACGTCATTGAAGAAGATGATTCGCCAGTTTCCTCAAAGAATTGGGATACCTTAGGACAGCCAAGCGGCAAGTTTGATTTCCTAGTAAAGTATGCTGCCCCTGAAAGCTCTCACATCCTCTATGAAGATATCCAACCAACTAGATAGGGATATTCTCCTATACATGATAATACATATGGAAAAACAACAGAAGACCTCTATTCTAATAACTTTGCATGGGAAAAAGACTCTACTGACCCAACTCCACCAGAAGTTAGCGCCATTATTAAAGATAATCCCAGGAGTGATGTAATAGACTTTGTGATACATAGAGGAGTTCATCATAATTGGATAGTTGTTGATGTCCCAAATGTTGTTCACATCTTAAAGTAAATTCCTCGTATTTATTTTGACCTCTCACCATGCTCAGATGAAAGGGTGTTTTATAGAGCCTCCCTTGTCTCTAAGTTTCCTCTCTTTTCTTTGCCCAAAGCGGAAGAGTTTTATTTTATAGGGCCTGTGTTTCAAAAATCAACAAATCATAAATAAATATATCATTATGAATTCCCACATTTATTGTTATTTTTACTTTTTGCTTTTTTTTTTATTTTTTTCTTCAGAAAACGGTAATCCTAAAACAAACAAAGAAATAAATAACAAAACATTTTCAAACCAAAAAAAAATTGCACAGACTTTTGCATTTTAATTTTTTTTCTTCTAAAAGGGAAATATCACATTGTGCAGATTAATCACAAAAAACCCCATTGAAAGACATGACCCAATACCTTTTTCGAACTTTGAGTTCCCGTTATTCGAAACTGAAGAAGAAAAAGACAGAAATTCCAGACGAGGTCTCTCGACTACTCAGGCGTAAGGAAGATTCAATTAAACCCCACAATGATCCTTTGGAAATGATCAATTTGGGTTTAGAAGAAGAAAGGAAAGAATTTAAGATTGGGGCATATCACAGTACAACTATCATAGAAAGCATGATAAAGCTTCTCAAAAAATTTCTAGATATGTTTGCTTGGTCCTACCAAGATATGCCAGGGTTGGATACAAACATTGTGGAACATCATTTACCGTTAAAGCCAGAGTCTCTGCTAGTTAAACAAAAGTTGAGAAGAAATCACCCATATATGGCCATCAAAATTATGGAAGAAGTTCAAAAGTAGATTGATGCAAGCTTCATTGCCATGTCAGAATACCCCAAATGGCTAGCCAACATAGTGCCTGTTCCCAAAAAGGATGGAAAAGTTAGAATGTGTGTAGACTACATGGATCTAAACAAAGCCAGTCCAATGAATGACTTTCCCTTACGCACATTGATATGTTGATTGATAGCACTACGAAGTTCAAAGTCTTTTCCTTCATGGATGGATTCTCAGGCTATAATCAAAGCAAAATGGCACCAGAAGATATGGAGAAAACTTTGTTTATTACACCCTGGGGAACCTATTACTACAAGGTAATGTCATTCGGTCTAAAGAATGTAGGCGCAACCTATCAAAGGGCCATGTGAACTCTATTTCATGACATGGGACAGAAAGAAAAATTTCT
Source organism: Lathyrus sativus (assembly GCA_963859935.3). NCBI lineage: Eukaryota > Viridiplantae > Streptophyta > Magnoliopsida > Fabales > Fabaceae > Lathyrus > Lathyrus sativus. Next base: position 31,193,653 of record OZ012741.1, on the reverse strand, counting down.
AAATCCAGAGCTGAAGAAGAACACGTAGAACATTTATCAAATTTATTCCAGCGCTTGAGAAAATACAAACTCTGCTTGAATCCCAACAAATGCACATTTGGTGTTCGTTTTAGAAAAGTAGGTTTTATTGTTAGCGAAAAGGGAATTGAAGTCGATCCCGACAAAGTCAAGGCCATTCAAGAAATGCCTTCGCCCAAAACTGAGATGTATGATGAAGTCTATTTTTCATCAAATGGCTATCTCCCCAGTAAATCTCGGCGAGAAGTTTGGCGAAGACCATCACAAATTGTGTCTCTTTATATGAGAAATTTGTCCCGCAAGATAACTAGGCCGCATCTCCTCGAAGATTCCTGGTGAAGTTATTGATCCAACAAGTGATCACCTTTTCTAGAGCTTGTTATCTCAACCTTTTCAAGAGAAAGACTTGATAAGAAGAAATAAAGACCAGTTCCATGCTAAAAACTAGGATCGAGGGAAAGTTATTTCATAAACGAAGACCAATTCCATGGCTAAAAACCAGGATCGAAGGAAAGTTTATTTCAGAAACAAAGACCAGATTCATGGCTCATGACTAGAAACGCGGGGAAGTATTACCCTTTCTAAGTAGGATTACTTAGTTAAAGAAGATGAGCAAGCATGTTTCGACAATAGGATCATGTTACCATTGAAATTATCAGAATCATAATCGTATCCCCCACAAAGTTATCATCTCCCCAATTAGTGAAGATACTTCCTTGTTTCCCTGCAGACTACATCCTTAGTCCTAATTTCTTTCCCCGATGAATAGTTCTTTAATCCCCAGCGATTTAAATTATTATTAGTCTTATATGGTGTCATCCTCACAAGTCTCATATCTCTCATTCACAAATATCACATCATTTATGGTATCTTAGTGTTGCAGTGAGAATCAGAAATCAAGCTATTGATTAACTTGAATCACAAATCTTGAAATTCACCACCGAGCCTTGATTTATCCAAAGGAAAGGGTGAAAAATGAAGGGAAAAAAACCCTAATTGCACTGTAAAAACAATGCGGGAGATCTAAGGTTCGGGGTTTGGTTATACCTAAGGAAGGTGTTAGCATCCTAAGCATCTGTAGTACTCTACAGGAACCTCTTGTTAGTATTTGTATTATTTTGTTGATCTGCTTAAGGGTTGAAAGGAGACCTAAAGTTTTATTTCTAAGTATGCTCTCCAAGACATTATATCTCGTGCCTACGTATTTCCCATCATTGAGAGTGAGGAACTCTTGACTATGGTCAAGGTTCCAGGGGGAAGTAAGTGTTCATAGTAAGACACCTACAGGAAGTGCGACGACTCCAAGTCTAAGGTTGAGTTGAAAGGGAAAGATAAGTAAGTGTCCATGGTAGAAACTTACATGGGGTGCGGTGACTCCGACCCTAAGGCTAGGATGAAGGGAAGGAAAAAGAATAAGTTTCCATGGCAAGAACTTATAGGGAGCACGACGACTCCAATCCTAAGGCTAGGATGAGGGTATAAAAGAGAATGTCCATGGCAGGATGCTTGCATAGAGTGCGCCGACTCCGATCCTAAGAATAGGATAAGGGTAAGGACTTAGAGTTTTCTAAAATTGACATGGCAATCAACAAGAGGATATCCTTTCCTTTGAAGTCCTGATTAAGAAGATTAAGATGTGAACAGAAAAGGGAATCAGATTGTAGATTATCTAAGTTAACAATCCAAGGGCACTAACCTAATTCTAAAGACTTGAGATTCTGATTAGAAGGGAAATTAACCTAATATTTTCATACAAGAGTTAATTCTAAAATCTAATCTTAATTCAATTTAATCAAGCATCCTAAGGGAAACATGGCATTTCGAACATGCAATGCAATCAATAACACCATATATCAAGAGTATTTATTGAACACATATGTCGAAACCATGACAACAGAATCCATGAGGTAGTTAATATAATCCAACAAATATCAACTTGAATTTTCCTGAAACTCCTAATAAGGACTAATGAGAACTTAATTGAAACTAAACCAGGAAATTAATCCTAGATCTAGATCAATAATTAATCACATATTTCAATCCTAAATTTAATCAACGATTAATCAAAAAATTAGAATCAACATTACGTCACCAATTTAAATTACCATTAAAATAAAATCTAATTAATTTGAGCTAAAATACTAAAATCAAAGTTAAGAAAACCATGAAAATAAAATAATAAGACATGATAAGGGTGTGCAAGAACAAGCAAGAGGGGTGTTAAAAAAACTTGGGCTCACATATTCTAAGTCGAAACGAACCCTTGAGAAAAAAATAAATAAAATTAATGAACAAAATTAAATAAAATTGGAGGCTCTATATGAAAAAAAAACAACTCGGCAGACCCTTATCTTCTTTCACTTCTCCTTTCTCATGAGTTCACACAACACCATTTCATGGTGAAACATCACCCGTATTCGAACATCCATGGCAATACATCAACATATGGTTCAAAATTATTTCCTTTTAACACAAACGAAAGGGTTACGACGTTACTTGTGATCAAGAAGGACGAATGATCTGCGGCGGTGTTGGACAGAGAAGAAACGACGACGTCGAGTTCTGTTTGTAAGTCGGTGTCACACCCTAATTTTTGACTCTAAGATCCCACCTCTTTTGTGCATTTTTCTTGCGTTATTTGACTTTACGTTTCATATTTATGTTTTTGTGACTAACGAGCTTGTGCAGGAATGTCAAGCAGGTAATTTTGTTTCTCCTAACTTAAGCACTTCAAGCCATCTATGGGCTATTTCCAAACAGGACACAACGTCTCTATCATGAATTCCACAAGGTCACAGAGCCCCGTTTCTGAAAAGAGCTGATTGGTTTACTTTGGATTTCATGATCCTCCGAGACGTTACAATGTTGTTTTGGTCCGTACAACGAGTAATCAAGTTCTGTTTGTTCAAAGTTTCCCGAGTGTCATTTGCAAGCCGTTATGTTTTGCAAATTAAGACCACAGTTGAATTCACGGTGTTTTGGACTTATTTTTGATGTTGCGAGATTCGACCAGTTAATTTTATTAAAGCATCTCTTAAAATGGAAATTAAAAGTTTGATTATGGATATTTATTTGCTTTTAAGTCGAACATGCGCATCATAGCTAAAAAATTGTAATCAAGACTTTTGGATCAAAAACATTTAATTCATTAAATGGAAATGGTTCGCATTTTATTTCAAGATTGAACTACAAGCTACTTTTGGATTACAATTTACAAGATTGTTAGATTACATGTATTCTAAAACTACATCCTAGGACTTCTGACTTCATGGATCTCAATTCTTTGGTCTTCGACTTCGTCGCCTACCGAACCTGCACAACAAAAATGGTTAATTCAGAGTAGAGGATTTTTTTTCCTCAGCCCTCAGAAAGGTGTCATCATCGGGCCGGGACTAAAGGGCAACAACCGAAGTCGCCGCCAGCTTCCAAAATCAGGGACAATTACTCTTTTGGGTCATCAACATCAAGGCAGTTCTTTTTCTGTTATCAATTTTAAAGTCAATTCCGCAGGTCCAAAAGTCCAATTATAAATCCATCACCATTCAAAGTCAACAAGTCAAAAAAATGATAATTTTGATCAAAACGAAAAAGCCTAACAGCAGGCCCACGATGGCGCTCTCGTGAGAGAGAGGTCTCAACAGCAACATGATGGAAAAGTCCAACAACAAACCCAGTATCCGGCCAGCAGCATTAATAATAATAATTAAATAGTGAACCCAACAATGTCACGTCAAGAGCGAGGCAAACGGTAAAGCTTCCATCAAGCCACCTGATTTCGAAATGGAAAGACATTCAGAACAATAAACCAAAACGAAGAGAAAATTAAGGATTTCCGGTAGAAATCCGTTCCAAATCCAAGATTGGAAGAAAATAATTTAAGAAATTAAAAACCTTCAGAATCCGTTTTTCAACATCAATACACATCAATATGAAGAAGAAAAGCTAATATTTTCCCAAAACAAATCGGACCGGTCTGAACGAAAATGGAAAACAATTAAGATCCCCAAAAATTCTTCCAAAAATATCAGCAGACAAGAATCAACGAAAGAAGAAAGTTTTTTTAAGAAAAATTTCAATGCGTTATCGCAAATCCGGACTATATAAAGAAGAAGAAGAACCACAAGTGGAGAGACGAAAAAACACCACCATCACGTAAAAGCTCAGATCAAAGAAAAACGTCATCATCTCGAAAGCTCAGAGTTTTTCCCAAATCAATCTCACCCATTAATTAATCAATCATGCATGTTTCCATCTCTCAACTCCAATTCGAATATTCACTCCTCCGCACTTGTCTGCTTATAGCACTTTTATCTGTTTGCATGTTTTTACTTTACCGTTGTTTATTTTATCGTTCTTTATTTTAACGCATCACATAATGTTCAAAGGAAGAACCTACGCATGACTTCATAAGTCGTTCGTATTGCATTTCTCATATGCATCATTTTCCCCACTTGATCCTTGATGCTTTTCAAGTTGATAAGTTAAGTTTAGATCCTACCCCATAAGGAGGACCTTTTTTTTATTTTTACAACATAGATAAAACATTCTATTCAACTCAATTCAAACTATTCTCCCCATTAGAGAATAAGATGTTAGTCATCTTGACAGTCGAGAAATAAATCTCCTGCCCTATAACAATACAATCGAGATATAAGATCTTTTCCGCTTGAGAGTGATAGTGGCATACTCGTCGATGAAATCTGAGTGTTTGAACCCTTCTCTCAAGACGATGCAAAGACCATCTCCTATAAGTTGTAGTGGTTAAGACGAGTGTTCTCCCTTAAGATGACGACTCGTCTTTTCTCCTAGAATTAATCAATCAACAAACCTTATACCTTTGGAACTTTGACCAACAGTCAATGGTTCCTCAAACCCTTTAGGGGAACTACAAATACTCTGATTCCATTCCTGTCAGAATATGTAGGCACAAGATGCGACGTCTTGGCGAGTATATTTAGAAATAAACCACTAGGTCTTTTACCCTTAAGCAGATAACCCTTAGCAATAAACACATTAAAACAAGAGGTTCCTGTAGAGTACTACAGAAACTTAGGATGCTAGCACCTTCCCTAAGTTTAACCAACCCCCAAACCTTAGATTCTTTAGCTTTGCATTTGCATTGCATATTATGGGTAATTCGATCTTTTTCCCTTCCTTTGGACAAATAAAAGACCGGTGGTGAACCAATGAATTAAGATTCAAATTAATTAATAATTTGACATCCAATTCTCACCGCGACAGAAATGGCGACTTCACTGGGGATTACATTCCTTTGTGGGTTTCCCTAACTTGTTTTTATTGTAATTGTTTGTTGTTATATATATTTTCTTATCTGCTTATTTGTATGTATGCTTATTTTTTCTTTTGGGTTGATATCCTTTGTGTGGTGAGATAAGTCCTACCCCCGGACTTTAGTGAACTTATTACAGGAAGGTGATATATTCGACGAGGCTTATAGGGAGTTGAATCCGGACCAAGCTAACTTGAGAATCATCGCTCAGTTGAGGCCCTCTCAAAAACAGTACTGTTGAACGAGTTAATCGTGAAAACATTCACTTTTTCGACCTTGGAGCCTGTGATACTGGGGACCGTAGTTACCTTTAACCCCCACTTTAGCCTTTATTAGGACGTAGTGCAAGGACTATAAGGTAGTATTCCAAAAATAGTTGCTACGCGGTGCTACACTCAAAAGAGGTTCTCTTGAGAATATTATTAACCACCGAGTAATCGAAAAATTGGTAATATCTGTTGCACCCTAATTTTTGACCCTAAAATCCCACCTCCTCTGTGCGTTTCTTACATTATTTGACCTTATATTTCATTTTGATTAACAAGTTTGTGCAGGTACATAAGTTTCAAAGATAAAGTATTGGTTCTCTCAGTTCACAATACTTAAGTATGGCGTGAAGGCCCAATCATGATCTCAAGTTATATCCAAGGATTTCCTTAAGGAGTTGTGACTCCTGCTGCGAGTTATGAACGTGCTCATAATTATCAAGAATTTTCTCATTCAAAGGGGTCCTGCCCATCCCGGTTCTTGAAGAGGCTTGTTTGCTATGAATTCTTTAGAAAGGTTTAGTTAGCTTTGTGTTATACGGAGGTAGGACATTTATTCAAGAAGACAACAGCTAGCCTACAAGCGGTACACTTCAAAATATCTTTGAAATATTAATAGCCTTGGAAGGTTGGAAACCATTGCGATACCGCCATTCCCTATTTACCATTTGGAAGTCAACCACTTTTGATTAAGTATTGTTACTGTGAGCATTATCATCATTTTGCTGCTATTACATTGGTCGGAGGGGGTCCGTTTTCTCTTTAGTGGTTAATTAACTTAATTACCATCCTGATGTTTCAACTTTGATTGATCTTATTTAAATTCGTTCAAGAAGGTCCACACTTTCATAACCACATGGTTGCCCATTGGATTCCGACTGAACCAAATTAGTTTCTTTCATTATTGACATTTGTGTAAAAATAACAAAAACACATTAAGTTCAAGGCATGTCAAATTGTTATGATCAAATTAACACACAGTGCACATAAGTGTTTTTGCACATAGCATTATCCATCAAATCCGTGTGGCATTGGTTCCTAGTAGACAAAATCATGAACCTATCTTAAGGTAGGATGACTAATATTTGACGACCAACAGGTGTTCTAAACATAAATAATTTGATGCCTCTGTGCAAATAATTTCCAATTAGTCTTCAGGCTTCGTACTGCGGCAATGTCGCACGACTTTGGTCATCGGCTACAAAACATCACACCACAGTTTATTTCCCTGCAGAACTTTACTTGGAATTATGATAAATTACAAGAATGGAGAATCTTCCCAAACATTTTTCGCACCGCCTTTCCGTCAATGCTACAAAAGAAATAAAAAGAAGTCGTCAATACTCAAAAGGAAGGTTAAAGTGCCATTAATAAGATAGTAGTAAATTCAGAGGCAAACCGTTCACGCCACCGTCGACACTAAAGTAGTTAATCCAAAAACGAACCACTTTGCTTCAGCCTCAGCTGAAACACCAGAAACATCAGATGCCGCATCGCGTCCTGTCATACCGTACACAGCCAACATGGGAAATGATTTAAACATTAGAACTTACCAGAAAAGTGAACATACACTATGCTACATATGAGGAGGCAACGTACCAGGGCAGTACACCATTTCTGTAGTAACAACAATTAAAGCATTCAACCAGAGCGATTTCGCCCACGACCGTATCGACTGCAAAACACCCAAATCTACAAAAGGATGCATCATTTCAGCAGCCTGCAACCAAGCCCACATACATAATTAGTCATCATGAATAGAAGGGGAAATTGAGAGCATCGACAACGGCAAGACGGTAACAAAGGAGGAAGGTTCGTGTCTACTTCAACTTAAAACATCAAGCCTCCCAAGTTGACACGAAAAGTGACAGAGAGGAGTGTTGTTTTACCTGAGCTGAAACAAAGACGAGAAGTTTAGAAGTATGTATGGTGGAAAAGCCATAAGTCTCGAGTTACATTCATCAAGTCAATAGATTAAGACATTACCAAGAAAACCATACGCGTGAACTAATGTAAATCAACGTGAACTAATGCAAATCAAATCATGTAGTCGTTACTTCCCAAACACAGCAAGCCCTGATTATGTAAATTACTATCGTTATGGAGTCGTTAACCAAGCTAAAGAATGAATGAGAATTTAAGTCCCGACAGATTTGAAAGTGGAGAGAAGGAAAGCAATTGACAACATAAAGTCACAAGCATCAAAGACAATAAAGAAATCACTTACATTAGACTATCTCCCTGAACCAAAGAACTTGAGTAAGGCTTCTCAAAACTCCCACCAAAACAGGTCATAACAGTCATACTACTCAAATTCTCATGCCAAAAACCCTACAGTTCCAAGCAATACCATTGTTAGAAAAACGTTGGTTGCCACTAGGCAAACAAGTTCTGTACTGCTAGAAAATCAACAGGATCGTTTAAAGTAAACGGTACCTCGTGGAAGTTCCCTCGCAATTTCCAACTTAAGACTTTGCTGCGTGTTCCCGGGCAATGGTTGTTCTTGACACTATTACCGCAAGGTTGAGACGTGATACTATTGATTTATGGCAAGAAACTCTGGGTACTTCTGCAGTAGGCCTTCTCATGCTGATTACCTGGACATTAAAGGAAACGAAATTCTCAATCAGAGCTGGTACGGCCACGTATCCATCTGCTCAAGACAAATTACTCCCTGTATGGCGTGCTTCACCACCTTTTAAAGTTCATCCTCAAGCTAAGCTTACAATAGAACTTGAGCGGGATGATGAGTATAATAGTGGTAGCTCAAAGATCCCGAAGCTTACTATCACTCACCAACCTGATGGAAGATACCTGGCTGAGACAGAAGAAATGGAAGCCCTGTTTTAGAAGTCAAGTTAACATATGTAAAAGACCACCATTTTAGAGTTGAAGTTGAGGGCGTAATCAACGATATTAACCTTGCTGCATACTCGAAGAACCAAACGAGGCATATTCATATTTGGAAAGGGTTCGTTCATCATTATTTCAGAGAGATAACAGGTCTCAAGTTGTCTGAGGATGATGAATCCCAACATAAACTCCAATCTACATCATCAGCCATTCTTCAAGGGGTTGTTGTGGTACCTATGACACGCTTGGTTTGTTAAGGTTCTAGTAAAGAACGAGATAAGAATGAAGATTAAATGGGAAAGGAAATGACAACCCTGTTGCAGCTACTAACGCACGTAATCCACAAGACAACGTTTGAAGTTGATACTCGCCGTCACCGTTTTTTTGTGAGAGTCCCCACCAAAGAACCGAATTGGTACTACCCTGGGCTGTTCACCTCCCCCGGCCCAATATCTCCCGCTATATACACCTGCCAGATCATAATTCATGGATTAGTAATTTGATAGAAGAATATACCCTATGTTAAAAAGATTATATTCATACCAAATCAAATCCAACATTGAATCAAAGCATTGATCAGATTGATACAATAATACCACAAGATTGGGATTTTCATTTAACGCATGTTATTACACTCAGACAAAAAGGGGAAGTTTCCAAATCTGATTTATCCAAAAATTGGAAAATCCAATTCAGTATTCAAGACATCAATCAAATTCAATCAAGGCACTTTTTCAATCTGAAGCCTATAAAAGAAAGCTTAAGAGATGAAGAAACGGTAACCACGAAATCCACAGACAACCAAAGTTCAAAACCCTAAAAACCGAGAAGAAGAGAAAAACGAGCTGCACTTATCTCTCTTCGACATCACTACCGCCATCGCCATTGTCCCTATATCGCCGGAAATCTCCAAGAGCCGCCGTCTTCAAGCCATCGCCGTTCGATTCCGTCGCCTCCCCCCAACATTCGGTAAAAAACTTTGTTCTTATCAAGATCACTGAACTGTTTGATGTTTTCGGTTTGTGTTTCAGGTTTTAAAACGGAGAAATAACGGGAGAAACAGGTGAGAACGAAGTGATGAAGGGTCGGGGAAGATTGAAACGGAGAGAGATGGATTGAGAGAAGAGGCCGAGCGTGATTTGGGGATCCCTAGGATTTCTAGGGTTTTGGTGGTTGTTCTTTTGTTTTGTCGTTTATTGATATGTAATTGTATGCTGTAGCACACACACACATCATGCGCAATTTTTAATCCACCCTAATTAAACCCTAATCAACCTTACTTAACCTTTTTTTTAATCAATCACTAATCATAATTACCCCTTTTTTATAAAAAAAAAACAGTTAATCTAATCAGTTTTTTAAACAAACCTAAAACTTATTTAGTTTACTTTAAACGTTTTTCTTCTAACTAATCAACTTATTTCAATTTACTCACTTTTTTAATTTAATAAACCTTTTATAGTAAATTTATTTAATTTTCTTATAACCCCTTTGTTTAATAAAATCCATAATAATAAAACTTTTTAACCAAAACCAACTTATTTAATAAATATTTTATTTCTACCTAGACAATTTAACTAATCAACTAAATAACTAAACCTCTTCTTTAATCACCCTTTTATTTAAAATAAACTAAACAAACCTTTTTCTAAATAAATAATAATGAGCCTCCTTTAAAATAATCCTTATCGTTTGTTAATATATAAAATTCACTTTATGCTTAAAAATAACTTTTTAAAATAAATAGCAATAACAACCTTTTTATGATAATTGGAAATCCATTACTTAACCTTTTCCTCAATTTATATTAATCGAAGACTTTTTATCTAATAACCGTTAAATCTAAAAATACATAAAGCGTCTACTAAAACGAATCCAATATAACCTTTTATTGAAATTAATATAACTTGTTCCTCAAAATAACCGCACTAAAATATAAGAAATTGAATAATCTCACGTCAATCTAAAATCAATCGTGCACGCTTCACATTATTCAAAGTTCACACTTTCACTCACTTAGCGCTTTCATGCGTATATGTATATTTTATCTATTCTCCCTTTATCATTTCCGCAATTTATTTTACAGCAATTTACATTGCCGCATTTATCTTATCGCATCACATTCCGTCCAAAGGAAAAACCTACACATGATTCAACACTTGTGTGTCGTGCATCTCATTTTACATCATATTCCCACTTGATTCTTTATCCCATTCAAGTCGATCTTCTATGTTAGATCCTACCCCATAGGAAGGACCTTTTTACAACATAGAAATAAACACAAACAAATCAATTCAAACAATATTCAAACACAATAGAGAAATAGATGTTAATCATCCTAAGCGAGATAGAACTTCCACCCAACATCAATACAATCAATATGCAGGGACTTTGCCTTAAGAGAGATAGAGGCGTACTCGTCTATCAATATCCGAGTACTTGAGCCCTTCTCTTAAGACGATGCAAAGACTATTTTCCTACAATTTGTGGCAGTTAAATCTCTCTTAAAATGATAACTCGTCTTTTCTCCTAAAACTAAATCAATCAACTACCCTAATCCCGTAGGAACTTTGACCACAATCAAAGAACTCCTTAACCCTTTAGGGGAACTACAGATACTCTGATTCCACTCCCGTAAGGATATGTAGGCATAAGATGCGATATCTTATCGAGTATACTTAGAAATAAACCCCTAGGTCTTTCAACCTTAAGCAGATAAACCTTAGCAAATAAACAAACATAAAACAAGAGGTTCCTGTAGAGAACTACAGAAACTTAGGATGCTAGTACCTTCCCTAAGTTTAACTAACCCCGAACCTAAACTCTCTAGCTTGCATTTGCATTGCATTGTGGGAATTTCGATCTTTATCCCTTCCTTTGGACAAATCAAAATTTGGTTGCAAATGAATTAAAGATTTAAACTAATTAATAGTTTGGTATCCAAATTTCACCGCGACAATATCCAAAAGATGGACTAATGATTTTGGGCACCTTCTTAGAACCTTGTTCTGCAGGTACGATCAACCTTAATCCACACCTTTGGGGATGGGTATACCCTTTGCTTCATGCTCGTTGCAAACCTAGGCTTTCCTGTTTGTCTTTGTGTCTCTATGTGCTTACCTGTGTTTGTTGCATCCATAAAGCATCATACTACATTGGGCTTCGTGGAATTCACCTTTGTTTATGAACATTGTAGGGCACTATGGATTACAACAGGAGAAATACTTTGAAATATTCTTTTAAGAGTCTTAAGTTGAGTGACCTAAGGAAGTTAGGAGCTTTAATTAAAGATCAAGAAGGATTTAGAAGCAAGTATGGAAAGTTGTTATCTTTGTTGAGACTCCATGTGGACGAGGGACTTCTTTCTACTTTGTTACAGTTCTATTATTCGGTTTATCACTGTTTCATATTCCCAGACTATCAGCTCTTGCCTACTTTAGAAGAGTACTCTTATTTGGTTGGTTTACTTATTCTGGAATAATCTCCTTTCCCTTTCTTAGAGGGAAACCCTAAAGAACAAGACATAGCTAGAGCCATCTATCTAAAGTCATCTGACATCAAGGACAACATGATTACCAAAGGTGGGACTTTTGGGTTGCCTACAGACTTCCTAATCAAGAAAGCTTAATACTACGCTGATCATATGAGCATGCTTACATTTGAGGCAATTTTCGCCTTACTTATTGTTGCATCGCTGCGAAGATGGGACGACAAGAACAGAAGAGTCGCCACCGTTCATTATTTATCTCAAAATAGGGAAAGGAAACGATCAGAGAAAACCTAATGAAAATGGGAAAAGACAGGTCATCGCAACCATGTCTCGGGTTCGGGAGTCGGTTACGCAAGGAGAAGGTATTAGCACCCCTCACATCCGTCGTACTCGACGGCATCCACACTTTATTGTCTATCTAAAAGGGTGTTTACTATCTAAGCTACGACTCAGGGACAAAATAAAAGAAAAGAGACTCGATAGAGCATCGCCGCTTTATGCCTACGTATTCCCTCGTGCAATGGGAAAGTCAGAGTCCACGTAGTTCAGCTAACTACGGGTGAAGGTGGGGGAAGGTTGCTCGCCAAGACATCACCATCTTGTGCCTAAATATTCTCATCCAATATGAGAAATCAGAGCAAACATAGTTTGTGCTAATAAGAACACCGGTTGGTTCAAAATGTTTTAGACCCGAGTAGGGTTAAAACATAGTTCTAGCAGTTAGGTGTATGCAGCTCGACCATTTGAGACTTAGGCGTTACCTGTTTGCAGTAGAACCAAGAGTTAACAAACCTCTCCTTATGAAAAAGGTTTTCCAAATTAAGATCCCGAAGGATAAAAAGGTTTAAAGTTTGTTTTTGTATTTTTTAGAGAAGAAGTGCATTGATTATTGTTTGCAATTCATGTTGCACTAAAGACTATGACCTAGGAGTGAATGCGTCGCATATCATCCAAAGGACATACGCTAAACACTCTAGACAATTGAGAGGAGGCCCCCCAATCACCAATTCCCAAGTACTTAAGGCTCGTAACGTACAACAATCTTTAACCTTTATTAGATGTTTTGAGAAAGTTTGAAGATGAGAAGAGAGACACACACTCTAAAAGGAGACTAAGACTCAACCTAATGTTCTCATACAAAGTGCGCCTATGATTGGGATAAAAGAGAATGCTACCTAATGTTATCATGCATGGATTCAAGCCTAAGGTCTATCATAATATCTCTTAAACAAGAGAGATTAGAGGTCATAAGGGAACATGGCAAAGGAAGACAAAAAGAAGAAGAAAGCATAAGAAAAAAATGCAATATGCAAACATGTAATGCTCAATTAGAATGAAAGTGAGGGAGGAACAAAGTGTGGGGCAGTAGCCTCCACAAGCACATCTCAAACTCAAGCATGCATATGAGAGATGCAAAGAAGAAGGAAGAAAGAAGGCAAACAAACATGAACATGCAAGCACATCATCACCTTGAACAACAACTACGAAAGTGTGCATTCAAGTGGAAAACGGACACACGTGTCGACAAAATCATGATTAAATGATCAAGAATAGCGACATATATCTAAAACATCTCACTCCTAATGCATCACACTGATTCGTGAAGATTCGAAGTGAAACTATACCAATCAAGCATGAAAAACAGCAAAACAGGCCTGCTGGCACAATGTTAATCGATTAACACCAGGGGTTAATCGATTAACCACTTAAAAATGTTGGAAATTTTGAATATTTGCATTGGTTAATCGATTAAACAATTGGTTAACCGATAAACACTAGGTCAACAATAGAAAACAACAGTTCAGAAGCACTTTTCAGCAACTTATCCAATGTGCAATCATTCCAATGATCATACAATCAATTAAGCACGAAATTAAACCAGAAATCAGTGATCTAATCAATATGTAAACACATTTAAACAACAAGATCACAAATCACATGGATCGAATCAACCAAAATTCAATAAAAATGAAGATCCACATCGAATATGCAAAATAAGCTCAAAATAACAACGGTTCTAGAACTCCAAACTACGAAGCGGAGAATTGCTTTGGTAATTGTTGATTCAACTTCAATTGATTAGATCCAAGCAAGAAACTCGGAAATCCTTCAAGATCCAATTCAGTTCTTGTAGTAGAAGTGAAGATCCACCAAAATTAAGCAAGAATTATCTAAATAAGCTCCTCTAGAACCACTTCAAAATTCATATCTACAATTGCACAAAAATTACATGGAGAAAATGATTCAACAAGGATGAAGGATGAAGGTTTGAGCTCTAGAATTCAATGATTCCAATGGAGAATCAAAGAATTCAATGTGAGAAGAGCTTTTGGTGAAGTTTGGGAATGGAGAAAGTTGAGAGCAAATTGAGAGAATGAGAGTGAATTCTGAAATGAGAATGAAATTATGAGGATCCTCCCTGTGAGGCTTGGAGCAAATCATTTAAATACCCCTTAGGTTTGGATCCAAATGAGGTTTGGAGTGTGGTTTGTGAAAGTTGGTTTGGAATTAGGAGTGGAAATTTGGAGGGAAAATGAAATTAACCAAAATTCGAAGTGGTTCTAGATCCTTCCTAAGTGTAAAATCAGTTCACAAGTGATCAAAATTTGTCCCTAAAGTAACTTCACTTAGAAATTCACGTGCAGAGCAGAAATTTGCACTGGTTAATCGATTAACCATATGGGTTAACCGATTAACACCTTCAAAAATTCAAATTTCGCTTGATTTTGCTTTGGTTAATAGGTTAACCTATTAGTTAATCGATTAACACCTTCAAAATTTGAATTTTGGCGCCTTTTGGAGGGAAATCTGCACATTTGCCCGTTTTCATCCATTTTGATCCCCATGAAACATCTGATGCTTGTTCTTGAATATTGTCACTGTGAGAATGCTTGAATTAGCCTGACTGCTGCTTCTCAAACTAAAAATTATCCTGTAAAATAAAATAAAATTGACCGCTGGGAAAAATAAATGCCGGAGCCTCTGATGCTCGCTATCCAGTCTTTTGCGCTAAAAAGAGCCATGAGCCACATGAAAACCTTGATCCCCTGCCTCAAGAACAAATGCTATGATATGCAAAAATGAAATGAAACACAAGCCAAGTACGATAGCTGGTTAGTCAAATTTTGGGGTGCAACAACTGCCTCTATTCAAACGACTTGGACCTGAAGGGATGAAAAGCGAACGACTTTCAAACATTCAAGGTAAAAGACGGTTGAATACCAAAGAACCCGAAAATTTTCCAACCGTAAAAAGAAACTATGGAAATTCTGTTGGGGATACAATTAGAAACAAGAGGTAACAACCTGGCTTATGTTTCAAATGCACATGTTCGAATATGGCGTAATGCTCCATATGAAATGGAAGTGCTACGCATTTGGGAGGATGCTATGCACAATGCACATGCAAAGGAACCACTTCAGCAAAATAAATGTTGAAGAGACGAAACCAACTCCGTTGGGGATGACTAGGATATGCCAATTACAATTGGACTTTTGCTGGGAAAAACAAACCGTGGATCTGAATTAGATAGGACAGGCGAGAACTGACAACCAGGCGAGAACTGAGTTCTTCAAAACACGTTAGGCGAGAACTGACTACCAGGCGTAAACTGGGTTCTTCAAAACAAGTCAGGCGAGAACTGACTACCATGCATGAACTAGGTTCTTCAAAACAAGTCAGGCGAGAACTGACTACAAGGCGTGAACTGGGTTCTTCAAAACAAGTCAGGCGAGAAGTGACTACCAGGCGTGAACTGGGTTCTTCAAAACAAGTCAGGAGAGAACTAACTACCAGACGAGAACTGGGTTCTTCAAAACAAGTCAGGTGAGAACTGACTACCAGGCATGAACTGGGTTCTTCAAAATAGTCAGGTGAGAACTGACTACTAGACGAGGACTGGGTTCTAGAAAACAAATCAGACGAGAACTGACTACCAGGTGAGAACTGGGTTCTACAAAACAAGGTCAGACGAGAACTGACTACTAGACGAGGACTAGATTCATCAAAACAACTCAGGTGAGAACTGACTACCAGGCATGAAATGGGTTCTAGAAAACAGGTCAGACGAGAACTGACTACCAGACGAGGACTGGGTTTTTCAAAACAGGTCAGGCGAGAACTGACTACCAGGCGTGAACTGGGTTCTTCAAAACAAGTCAGGTGAGAACTAACTACCAGACGAGAACTGGGTTCTTCAAAACAAGTCAGGTGAGAACTGACTACCAGGCGTGAATTGGGTTCTTCAAAATAGGTCAGGCAAGAACTGACTACTAGACGAGAACTGGGTTCTAGAAAACAAATCAGACGAGAACTGACTACCATGTGAGAACTGGGTTCTACAAAACAAGGTCAGACAAGAACTAACTACTATATGAGGATTGGATTCATCAAAACAAGTCAGGCGAGAACTTACTACCAGGCGTGAACTGGGTTCTAGAAAACAGGTCAGACGATAACTGACTACCAGACGAGGACTGGGTTTTTCAAAACAGGTCAGGCGAGAACTGACTACCAAATGAGAACTGGGTTCTACAAAACAGGTCAGACGAGAACGGACTACCAGACGAGAATTGGGTTCTACAAAACAGGTCAGGCGAGAACTGACTACCAGGCGAGAACTGGGTTCTACAAAATAGGTCAGACGCGAACTGACTACCAGACGAGGACTGGATTCCACAAAATAGGTCAGACGAGAACTGACTACCAGATGAGAACTGGGTTCTTCAAAAATAGGTCACATGAGAACTGACTACCAGATGAGCACTGGGTTCACCAAGAACGGGTCAGGCGAGAACTGACTACCAGACGAGAACAGGGTTCTAGAAAATGAGTCAGACGAGAACTGACTACCAGATGAGAACTGGGTTCTACAAAATAAGTCAGATGAGAACTGGCTACCAAGCGAGAACTAGTGTTCACAAAATAAGGTCAGACGAGAATTGACTACCCGGGCAGAACTGGTGTTCACAAAACAAGGTCAGACGAGAATGATCACCAGGCGAGAAATTGGTTCCTGTTTTTGTGTCGAACATGAACTAGTTTTGTGGCGACTTCACCCGGGATAACTAGACTTCGAAACGCTTTTCACCAGACAAGAACTGGTTTTAAAGACAACCGACCACCAGACAAGAACTGGAGTTTAAACCGTATACCAAAGAAAAGGTGACCAGACGAGTACTGGTTTGAACAACTTGCATTTACCTGGAGAGAACTGGACTCAAATGTTGTCTACCAGACGAGGACTGGAATTCCATGCATGCTTATCATACGGGGACTGAGCTTCAAAAGGATGACAGGCCGGACAAGAACCGGACATTGAAAAAGTTTTCCAGACGAGAACTGGACCTTGAACCGATGAGTGATGTTGGGTTACACCCATCCTGCTGTGGAGAATTGCACATCACTGTTGGCGAGATATTCCCGATTTAACAACATTACCTTGGGGGATACATAATCTCTACTGTGGAGAAGTGAAATCAATTGAGCCTTGTGTCGAGGAATGTGATAACATATAGGACCCTAGGAATGTTTGTGCCAAGTACGATTGGGCTTTTGGTTTAGGGATAGGACCGGGTTTATGGTGATTGGATTTATTTCCGGTTACCAACAAAAGTGGATACCAACGGGAATTACTAGATGAGAACTAGTATTCGAAGGGGGACTACCAGACAAGAACTGGTTTTTGAAGAAAATATTTTCCAGACAAGGCATGGGTTTGAATTAGACCGGTCATACAATAACTGACTACCAGGCAAGAACTGGGTCTTAAAGAAAGGTCAGACGAGAACTGACTACCAGGCATGAACTGGAGTTCCATAAAATAGGTCAGACAAGAACTGACAACCAGGTGAGAACTGGTTTCTGCAAAGAACGGGTCTGCCAGACGAGAACTGGGTTCTACCAAATAGGTCAGACGAGAACTGACTACCAGACGAGAACTGGATTCTAAAAACAGGTCAAGCGAGAACTGACTACCAGACGTGAACTGGGTTTTTGCAAAACAAGTCAGGCGAGAACTGACTACAAGACGAGAAATGGTTCTACAAAACAGGTCAGACGAGAACTGACTACCAGACGAGGACTAGATTCCACAAAATAGGCCATACGAGAACTGACTACCAGATGAGAACTGGGTTCTTCAAAAATAGATCAGACGAGAACTGACTACCAGACGAGCACTGGGTTCACCAAGAGTGGGTCAGGCGAGAACTGACTACCAGACGAGGACTGGGTTTTTCAAAACAGGTCAGGTGAGAACTGACTACCAGGCGTGAACTGGGTTCTTCAAAATAAGTCAGACGAGAACCAGTGTTCACAAAACAAGGTCAGACGAGAACTGACTTCCAGGACAGAACTGGTGTTCACAAAACAAGGTCAGACGAGAGTGATCACCAGGCGAGAAATGGGTTCCTGTTTTTGTGTCGAACATGAACTAGTTTTGTAGCGACTTCACCCGGGATAACTAGACTTCGAAACGCTTTTCACATGACAAGAACTGGTTTTAAAGACAACCGACCACCAGACAAGAACTGGAGTTTAAACCGCAGACCAAAGAAAAGGTGACCAGACGAGTACTGGTTTGAACAACTGGCGTTTACCAGGAGAGAACTGGACTCAAATGTTGTCTACCAGACGAGGATTGGCATTCCATGAAGGCTTATCATACGGGGACTGAGCTTCGAAAGGATGACAGGCCAGACAAGAACTGGACTCTGAAAAAAATTTCCAGATGAGAACTGGACCTTGAACCGATGAGTGATGTTGGGTTACACCCATCCTGCTGAGGAGAAGTGCACATCACTACTGGTGAGATATTCCCGATTTAACAACATTACCTTGGGGGATACAGAATCTCTACTATGGAGAAGTGAAATCAATCGAGCCTTGTGTCGAGGAATGTGATAACATGTAGGACACAGGGAATGTTTGTGTCAAGTACGATTGGGCTTTTGGTTTAGGGATAAGACCAGGTTTATGGTGATTGGATTTGTTTCCGGTTACCAACAAAAGTGGATACTAACGGGAATTACTATACGAGAACTAGTATTCGAAGGGGGGGACTACCAGACAAGAACTGGTTTTTGAAGAAAATGTTTGCCAGACGAGGCATGGGTTTAAATAAGACCAGTCAGACAAGAACTGACTACTAGGCGAGAACTGGGTCTTAAAGAAAGGTCAGACGAGAACTGACTACCAGGCATGAACTGGTGTTCCATAAAATAGGTCTGACGAGAACTGACAACCAGATGAGAACTCGTTTCTGCAAAGAACGGGTCTGCCAGACGAGAACGGGGTTCTACCAAATAGGTCAGACGAGAACTGACTACCAGACAAGAACTGGATTCTAAAAACAGGTCAGGCGAGAACTGACTACCTGACGTTAACTGGGTTTCTGCAAAACAAGTCAGGCGAGAACCGACTACAAGACGAGAACTGGGTTCACCAAGAACGGGTCAGGCGAAAACTACCTACCAGACGTGAATTGGGTTCCGAAAATAGGTCAGGCGAGAAACGACTACCAGACATGAACTGACTACCAGGCGAGAACTGGAGTTCCACAAAATAGGTCAGACGATAACTGACTACCAAACGAGAACTGGGTTCTACAAAACAGGTCAGGCGAGAACTGACTACCAGACAAGAACTGGGCTCTGAAACAGTGTTTGCCATACGAGGACTGGTAAAACAGTAGGCTAGAGGATGGGTGACCAGGCGGGAACTGGTTTAAAAACTGACATGTACCAGGCGGGAACTGGTGTTTACTGAAGAATTTACCAGACAAGGACTGGCTTGGAGGTTTGCCAAAAACGGGCCAAACGAGTGTTGCACCCCAAAATTTGCCCAACCGGTTTTCTTGTTACTGGCTTTTTGTTCTTTTGCATTTTGCATTTTTGCATATCATAGCATTTGTTCTCAAGGCATGGGATCAAGGCGTTCCTGGGGCTCAGTTTCATTTCGGCGCGAAAGACTGAACAACAAACAGCGAGCATCATAGGCTCGGGCATTTATTTTGCCCAGCAATCGAGCGATAGATTTTATTCTGTTTTGCAGGAGAACAACTGTTCAGAAAGCAGCAATCAGGCTCATAACAAGCATTTTCACAGTGATAACGTTCAAAAATGAGGTTCAGCCGCTAAATAGAGCTCCAGACAGTTAAAACAGGGCAAATGGATAGATTTCCCTCCAAAAGGCGCCAGAATTCAAAATTTGAAGGTGTTAGTCGGTTAACCTATATGGTTAATCGATTAACCAAAGGAAAATTAGCCTAGATTCAAAGTTTAAGAGGCGTTAACCGATTAACCTATATGGTTAATCGGTTAACCATATCAGATTTTTCCCTGTACGTGATTTTGCAAGCCAATTGCACTTGGGGTCCAATTTTGATCACCTTGGAATTCAAATTTTCATTTGGGAAGGATCTATAACATCTTTAAATTTCAAATTTCCCTCCAAATGCCCACTCCTCATTCCAAACCTTGATTTCCAATCCAAATTCCCAAACCTAGCTTTGGATCCCAACCTAATTGGTATTTAAGTGATCCACTCCAAACCAACACATTCGAATCTTCATTTTTCACTCTCACTTCATATTTGATCTCAATTCTCTCTCAAACTCTCTCAACTTCTCCATTTTCAAAACTCACTCAAATCTCTTTTTCATTGGAATTCTTGATTCTTCATTGGAATCAATGGATTCTTGAGCATAAACCTCCATTTACCATCATCGTTGGATCAATTTTCATCTTCAATTTTCGTGCAAGCTTGGATCTGAATTTGGAGTTGGATCTAGAAGTGATTATTTGAAGCTTTTTGACTCAAATTTGGTGGATCTTCATTCATACAACAACAATTATTGTGGATCTTGAAGTTTTCTGGATTTCTAGCATTTGATCTGCTTAAATTCAGTTTGATCAACACTTACCGAAGCAAATCTCCGTTTCGAAGGTTGGAATTCCTGATCCGATTTAATTTTTGAGCTTATCATGTTAATCTTCATATTCGATTGAATTTTGTTGATTTTGATCCGTTCGAATTGTGATGTTGCTGTGTAATTGTGTATCCATGTTGTTGGATCTCTGTTTTCTGTTGTTAATTTCGTGCTTAATTAATATGTTGATCTATTGGAACCTTGAATAAGTTGTTTTTGTGCTGGAAGTGATTCTCTGCTGCTGTTTTTAGCTTCTGGTGCAGTGTTAATCGGTTAACCTATATGGTTAACCAGTTAACCATTTCAAACTTTCAAAAAAAATTCAAACGTTAACAGTGTTAATCGGTTAACGCATATGGTTAACCGATTAACCTATTCAAAATTCCAGATTTTCTAAACTTTTTAAGGTGTTAACCGATTAACAGTGTGTTAACCGATTAACATTGTGCCAGAATGTCATATTTGCTGTTTTGCTTGCTTGTTTGCATACCAATTCACATTGAATCATCGTAAATCAATACGATGCAATAGGGGTGAATTGTTCTGGAGTTTTGGCTGTTGTTCTTGATTATTTTAATCGAGACTTCCTTGGCATGTGCTGGCATTTGCATTTCTCTTAAGTTTTGCATCTTTATTGTTTGCATCAATTGAAGGTCAAGATGAGCTTGTGGTGGTGTCTACCCCACACTAATTTTCCTCCCTTGCTTGTGTGCTGCATTTTCTGTTTGCATCCTAATTTTCATACTTGTTTGTGCTTGGTTCCTTCTTCTTTTGTCTTTCTTCCCTTAGGATCTCTAATCTCTTTTGAGATTATGATAGACATTAGGTTCCTAACCATGCATGACAACATTAGGTAGATGTTTCCCTTTTGTATCCTAACCTTAGGTCCACTTTGCATGCTAACACTAGGATTGATCTAGTTCCCCCCTTAGACCTTCTGTACGTCTTTCTTCTTCTCATTTCAAAACCATGCTAACTCATCTAAGAAATGCGATAAATGTTGCGCGCTGCGAGCCTTAAGCTACAAGGGGAATGATGAGTGAGGGGTCTCCTCTCGCTTATCTAGAGTGTTTAGTATACGTCCCGTTTGGGGGTGATATACGATGCATTCGCCTCCATGTCATAGTCTTTAGTGCAACATGAATCACAAACCGAATTAATTCACTTCACTAAAAACACAAAACAAATTGCAAACCTTTTTCCTTCGGGATTAATCAAACCTTTTTTAAGAAAAGATTCTTGTTAAGCTTCGGTTCTGTCCCTAACAGGTTTTGTCCCTAACTGCTGGAACGGAGGTTTAACTTTACTCGATTAAAACACTTGATCAACCTGTGGTT
The DNA here is from genome assembly GCA_963859935.3 of Lathyrus sativus. Lineage (NCBI taxonomy): Eukaryota > Viridiplantae > Streptophyta > Magnoliopsida > Fabales > Fabaceae > Lathyrus > Lathyrus sativus. The sequence continues at coordinate 31,171,470 of OZ012741.1, read as the reverse complement.
TCGTGTCCGCCCGAACTATGTTTTCTATGATCTTTCATACCAGATGAAAGTACGTAGGCACAAGAAGCGATGTCTTGGCGAGCAACCTTTCCCTTTTTTCGCCCGTAGTTAGCCGAACTACGTTGACTCTGTCTTTCCCATTGCACGAGGGAATACGTAGGCACAGAGCTGCAACGCTCTGTCAAGTCTCTTTTCTTTTTCTTTTTGTCCGCAAGCTTGTAGCGTAGATAGTTTAAACACACCTTTAGATAGACAACAAGTGTGGATCCCGTCGAGTACGACGGACGTGAGGGGTGTTAATACCTTCCCCTTGCGTAACTGACTCCTGAATCCAGGACTTGGTTGCGATGACCTTATCTTTTCCCTTTTTTGTTAGTTTTTTACGATCGTTTCCTTTCCCTCTCTTTGGGATAAATAACGAAAGGTGGCGACTCTTCTATTTTCCGCTGGGTGTTTTTCGCAGTTGCGACAACAAGCACTGACTAAAAACAGGTCAGACGAGAACTGACTCCCAGGCAAGAACTGGGTTCACCAAAAATGGGTCAGACGAGAATTGACTACAAAACCGGTCAGACGAGAACTGACTCCTGGTTTCGGGTATCAGACAGAAACTGATTTTGTAGTTTGAGATATCAGGCGGGAACTGATTTTTGGTTTGCCAGACAAGAACTGGGCTTTGGAAATGATTTTGGTTACACAGTTTTGACAGGTAACGGATTCAGGTTATGAGGTTATGGCCTGATTCCTCGACACTCAACTCTGGATGAGGAGGATAAACTCGCTTGAGTAATGACCCCAGTATGGTTCAACTTGCCCCAGTCTAATCTCTTGGAAAGAAAGTAGCTTGCCATGAGACGATATCGAGATGGCTTGCCCCAGCATCTGTACCATGAAAGGATTCATCCTTGATTAACCAACTCTGATAAACTCTGAAGGTGTGGAGAGGAACAAATATTTTGTTTCCAATCTTGTCCCAGCTTGTGGGATCTCTGTGAAAACTTCCTCAAAAGGAGATCTGAAATTTCTGTACCACGCTGGTTTGACGTGAACTACTTCAGCATTCTGAACTTTGAAGAGGCACTTCAAGTTAATTGTCTTCTAGATAAAAATAACTCTCGTGCTCTTGGGGTGGCTTGCCCCAGCCTTGCAATGACTTTGCCCCTGATTGACTGATTTAAGGATGGCTCACTCCTATTATATGACCATTTGATATAGCTTGCCCCTTCTCAACGGAGTACTCGAGCGCTCTGTATTCTATCCTGATCAAACTTTCCACTGGAAACTTTCTTGATGTTAAGTGCTTACTCGCAAGTAAAACAAATTGTTCTGCACAAAAGATATATCAATGCAATGCATATGATAGTTTTGAAATCCAAGTCTGTTCACTGGAAACAAATTGTGACATATAGTGAACGAATCACTTATCAGAATGTCAACATTAGTACCAACATGGTAAGAGGAATCCTTTTAGGAGTCAGTTTCGATGCGATCTTTACCGAAGTATGCTTTTGAAACAAACCTGCTTCAATTAGGACTTTTGAAGGTTGTAACGTGGTCAAGTTAACGGTTTGAAAGAAAGGATATAAGGCTCAAAGTTTATTTTAACCCACCCATTCTCCTTGATGTTCTCCAATCCTAAGTTCAGCTAACTTGACACACGCGCTCACCTTTCGAAGGTTGAATGACAGGAATGATGGTTCAGGAAACCACAAATTTTCGGAGTGACAGTCACTCGCTTTTCGTCTTTTGGTGCCTGGAATCACACGACTGATTTTCGAGGATTTTTCTTTTGTAATCCTTTTCGCTTTTCCGCTTTTTCCCTAACTTTTGCCTGGACTGGCTCTTTTGAGCTTCTTTCGATTTCAAAGTCCAGCGGGACGCCCTAATTTTTGCCTAAGCCACTTGTTTTCAAGTTACCGGCTTAGCGGGCTTCTTCTTTTGATTCTTTTCTTTCTCCCTCTTTTTTTGAACAAATCGTATGACACCGGCTTGCCTGACTTGTTGAAGGGATTGCGACTGTTTCACTCATTGGTCGGCAATGGATAACCGCTATAGTTTTTTAGGCACGGCCTCTAGAGGTGTGATTGGTCCTCGAACGGGAACACTTCTTTTGCGATTTGGACACTCGGTCAAATTAGCTTACACCTACCCTGCCCCAGGTTAAGATTGAAGGTTTTTCGTTTTTCAGAAAGAAACTCCTACTATTAGGCTCAAAGGGGTTGACAAGGGATTATCATCTTTATATCTCCGGTGTTTAGGAATTTGAAATAATGCATGTACATCATCAGCAGGTTTTATTCAAAAGCATACAAACGGAAGCTTGCGCGTCTTTCAATTTTCTCATCCTCCCCGGATTCCGCTTAAACAAGCGTTTGACATCAATAAAAGCATAGAGTGAACACAAATGGATTTAATCAAAAAACCTGCATATTCATTTCATTATCATTATCAATCGAAAACAACAAGATTTACAAATGAGATTTGCACTTAAATAGAAAATAAGCTACAAATGCAAAGAAATAACATGATAAAACAAAGATTGCCAGCTTCGGGGAACCGAGCTTTCACATCTGGACTTGCTGCTGAGCCAACCATCTTCAAACTCAATCAAATGAGAGGTCGACATGCACAACCAAACTTCCTTCGGGAAAGGATATATACTCTTTGTCAATCAACTGCTGCACTTTGGCTTGAAAGGCTTCGCAATCTTCAGTTGAGTGTCCCATGGACCCTCCATGATATCCACATTGCACACTGGGATCATACCCAAGAGGGTATGGTTCTGGCACCAGCTTGAGAGTCTTGGGCTCCACCAACGAGTTCTGAATCAGATGTGGTAGAAGTTGGCTGTACGACACAAGAACTGGATGAAGAGGAGCATTCCTTCTTTCCAAATTGTTGCGAGGCCTATTCTGATTCTGGCGCCGATAGTTCTGCTGCTGAGGAACATAAGGCTGTTGGTACCGGGCTGAATGTTGAGCAGCAGTTGGAGCAGATACAACATTAGTTTCTCCACCCTTCCCAACATGAGGCTTCTTTGCATCTTTAGAGGAATCAATAGCAACTTGGATCTTTCCTATTGTGATACCGCTTTCGACTCTTTCTCCCGCCCTTACCAGATCTGAAAAACTCGCAGACATGCAACCAATTAGCTTTTCATAATACACACCGAGCAGCATAGCCATGAACATGTCAGTCAATTCTCTCTCCGCCATGGGAGGTTTCACTCTCGCTGCTAAATCTCGCCATCTCTGGGCGTACTCCTTGAAGCTTTCAGTACTCTTCTACGACAAACTCTGCAATTGTAACTTGTTCGGTGCCAGATCACTATTATATTGATTGTGACGCACAAAAGCTTCGGCCAATTCTCTCCAATTGCGGATATGAGCTCTCTCGAGCCCCATATACCATTCCAAAGACGCTCCTATAACGCCCCGATTCTGAATTTCCCATTTTTGTTGAGTCTTTTAATTTATTTTGATTTAATTATTCTTTTAATTGTGGAATTTGAACATTAATATGTTATGTGTGCTTATTATGTTATTTCATTATTCGGAGAGTTTTGGAAATTAATTAGAGGGTGTTTTAGAATAATCCTTAATTAGTAGATATTTGAGAGAAATAGACTAGAAAGAGTATAAGTGGAAATAGAGAGAAAAGAAAAGAGATAGAAAGAAATAGAAAGGAAAGAAGAAGAAAAGAGAAAATAAGAGGAAGAGGAGAAAACCTAGAATCATCAAGAATCAAACTTCTAAGCTTCGATTAATCGGGTAAGGGTGTGAAACTTATTATTCTTTCGATGTGGATGATTATGTATGTTTCTATTGGTTTGCTTTTGGATTGGGGAGAGTTTTGCTCATTTTCCATTTTTAGGTTGAATTTGAGTTAATCAGTAGAACCCGAGTTTTAACGGTTAGGAATGAGAATGAATGGTAGAATTTAGTCGAGGAATGTTGGGCTAAGGCTACCGAGACGAGTTGGGATTGAATCGGGTGGATTTCGATAAATTTCGGGGTTTTGGACAGTGGGGATTCTGAGTTCGCAGACCCTCGCTAGTACGTTCTCTAGGCAAGCGGGTCGCGAGCATTCGCTGGGCATTCGCTGTGGCGAGCCAGTAGCGAACGGTCCCAGACTTGGGCAGAATGGTTTTGGTGTTCTTCGCTGGTAGCGAAGGGGGGTAGCGAGCATTCGCCAGGCCTTCGCTGAGCGAGTGTGGTAGCGAACCAAGTCAGTGGCTTCTGTTTGCCTTTGCGAGCTCGTTCGCTAGGCGAACAAGTAGCGAGCACTCGCTAGGAGCTCGCTAGGAGAGCAAGGTAGCGAGCGTAGCAGGATGTTATTTTCTTGTGTTTTCACTTCCATGTCGATTCTTCGATTCAAGTATGATTAATCCTTTCTTATTATGCATAGTTTTGTGTGTGATATGAAATGATGTGGGTAGCCGTATGGCGTGAATCCTAGAATGTGAACCGTGAAGTGTGAGATGTGGCCGTTTGGCAATTTTGTGCATTTGTTTGAATTGAGTGGAAATGCGTGATGAGATTGATGTGAATGTGCATAATTGTATGTATTTGTATGATGCGAAGAATGCATGATTATATATTTGTGTATATGTATGCATTTCAAGAGTGTATGTAGTCATTTTGCATGTGAAGCATCATGATTGCATTCTTGTGTGGCTGATCCCGCGTAGGATCTGCAGAAACCTCGTGTGCCCTTATGGGGTGTGAGCGATGGTTTGTCTTTGATCCCTAGGAGGATCTGCAGAAACGATTGTGTGCCCTTGTGGGGTGTGAGCGATAGTTTATATTGATTCCATGGAGAATCTGCAGAACGATTGTGTGCCCTTGTGGGGTGTGAGCAATCCTAAAACATCGTGTGCCCATGTGGGGTGTGAGCAATGGGTGAACATCGTAGGCCCGACGGGGAGTTACTTCGGTAACGAGCGATGGTTCCATTTGGATCTTCAATTGAACATGCTGAATGAGTCGGTACCGCATTTGCATCTGCATAGTATCGTGAGTCAGTCTTTACGAGTGCATTATTATCTTCATATGATATATTGGTGTAATGAACATAATTGTGTATGTTTATGTGAAGTGTTGAACTAAACGTAATTGTATATGCTTAGTGGTGAATGTTTGCATAGTGGATATGCTTGGTGAATTATATATGTGTTGTGATGTATATATGATTGAATTGTGACGTATTGCGGTGAGAAATGTGTTATGTGTATTATGTGTTGGTGTGTGTATATATATATATATATATATATATATATATATATATCATATGCATTGTTTGTTATGATAATGTTTCTCACCCTTCTGTTATTTTATGATGCTCTATGAGGCATTGCAGAGTAGGTTTGCTGGAGGTCTTTGTGAAGCGTGGCTTCATTCTTTTTGGTCGGTTGGCTCTGATATGTAGCACCGGGTAGTTAGGAATTCTTTTGGTTCTTTTGTGATACATCTGTGTATGTATCTGCTGGAATGTTTTGTAAACATGACTTATGACTTGAACTAAACTGTTGATGTATACAATGTTTATATGAATGAAGTGATTCAATGTTTAGATGTTTCCGCTTTTATTCTAAATATTGATGTGTGGGTTTTAAGGACTAAGTTCCTTTGTGGTGATTTACCCTTTGTTGCATATCTTTATGAGCAGGTGTTATATGTGTTTTGAATTTCCTGGATAATGTGACGTGCCTCTTTTATACCATGTATTAATTTATACTCTGATGAAAAATTTTATTAAGTGCCTAAATGATTTAATTGTTTAGTTGGGGGTATAGAAAGGGGGTGTTACACTCCTGCCAGACTGTCTTGGAAGCAATGCATTAACAGCTTTTCATCATTGGAGTACGCAGACATTTTCCGGAAGTAGGCTCGGATGTGTACTCTAGGACAGGTTATCCCTTTGTACTTTCAAAATCTGGTACCTTGAACTTGGGGGGAATCCTGACCCCAGGAACTAGACCAAGATCTGACATATCGAGACCTAGAGAGTTCTGATTCTCAAAAGACTTCATCTTCTCCTCGATCAGTTTAAACCTCTTATCAGCTTTAGTTTACAAGCCATCCTCCATATCTCTCATGGAAAAGACATCATCCTGGTGATCTTCCCAATGAGGGTCAGCATCCCCGTGTACAATGCACACACTTCCACCAGCAACATTACCATTTCCATTCGCAGCACCTCCGCCCGGAGGTATGACAACAGTAGGAATACCCTGTGGAACAGATCCACCACCTGGTGTTATCAACGGCTGGACCATAGTTCTTAATTGTTCCTGCCCGCTCGCAACATTCTGCATCAGCTCTATGAACTGGGACATGCAAACTCAGACTTCCTGCAATTCAGCTTGAACCTGATCCATTACCTTTTGCTAATTCCCTCGAGTTGGATACCTGGGAAAACTGAACTTCTCAATCCTGTTACTGAAGAAAGCCAAACCGAGATAAGAAAACGAGGCCACTGAGAACCACCTGCGATGCACATGAGAATGCAAGATGCAAAATGCAAACATGTTATAATGATGCAGATGCAAAGATATGGTGTCAAGGCTGGTGTGCTGTTGACTGAGATGAACAGCGCTTCGCTTTGGCACGATAATACCAAAACATCAGAATACCAAAGTACAGGAGCCTCATAACATCAGAGATCAAAGGTCCACACTGATGAGAAATCTGGGTAGGTTGGAGGTCAAGTTTCCTGCATAACCCAATCCCTCTCACAGGTATGAACCTATCACTGACAAGGTTCGACATTCTATGCGTTCATCAGCGTCACAGACTTCCGAGAAATGATGATACGTTCACCATTTCTGGTTTGGCATCATAATCTCCTGAAGCAGCCTCACTTAGCTGAATCACAAATGATCGGTCCCCAGAGTCGACAATCCTCATATCCAAGATCCCCTCAAGTCCTAAGGACCGGAAAGGAACTCGTCAAAGAGAATTTCCTCTGATTGCAAATTTCATGGGAACTTGTGCATGCTAAGCATACAGGTTCACCACTACTTTCCACTACTAATGCTATGTTTGTACTCAAGCCCGGGTCCAGCTTATCTCTCAATGGAACATTCCCCCCAACAGCACAATAAAACTGATATATACAATGCTGAAAGTAAATGCGGGAAAGTAAATTACAACACATATATACATACACCCAAAATAAACAACCAAGCACTAGGATTGACTCGCATAGGGGATGGGAATTATCCCCAACATAGTCGCCAGCTGTCGCATCGCTGTGAAGAGGGGCCGGCAAGGACAGAAGAGTCGCCACCGTTCGTTATTTATCCCAAAAGAGGGAAAGTAAACGATCAAAGAAAACCTGACGAAAACGGGAAAAGACAGGTCATTGCAACCATGTCTCGGGTTCGGGAGTCGGTTACGCAAGGGAAAGGTACTAGCACCCCTCACGTTCGTCGTACTCGACGGGATCCACACTTTGTTGTCTATCTAAAAGGGTGTTTACTATCTAAGCTACGGCTCAGGGACAAAAGAAAAGAAAAGAGACTCGATAGAGCATCGGAGCTCTATGCCTACGTATTCCCTCGTGCAATGGGAAAGTCAGAGTCCATGTAGTTCGGCCAACTACGGGTAAAGGTGGGGGAAGGTTTCTCGCCAAGACATCGTCGTCTTGTGCCTACGTATTCTCATCCGGTATGAGAAATCAGAGCAAACGTAGTTCGGGCTAACAAGAACACCGGTTGGTTCAAAATATTTTAGGCCCGAGTAGGGTTAAAACTTAGTTCTAGCAGTTAGGTGTATGCAGCTCGACCATTGGAGACTTAGGCCTTACCTGTTTGCGGTAGAACCAAGAGTTAACAAAACTCTCCTTATGAAAAAGGTTTTCCAAATTAATATCCCAAAGGATAAAAAGGTTTGAAGTTTGTTTTTGTATTTTTTAGAGAAGAAGTGCATTGATTATTGTTTGCAATTCATGTTGCACTAAAGACTATGACCTAGGAGCGAATGCGTCGCATATCGTCCAAAGGACATACGCTAAACACTCTAGACAATTGAGAGGAGGCCCCCCAATCACCATTTCCCAAGTACTTAAGGCTCGTAACGTACAAGAATCCTTAACCTTTATTAGATATTTTGAGAAAGTTTGAAGATGAGAAGAGAGAGACACACTCTAAAGGGAGACTAAGACTCAACCTAATATTCTCATACAAAGTGCCCCTATGATTAGGATAAAAGGGAATGCTACCTAATGTTATCATGCATGGATTCAAGCCTAAGGTCTATCATAATCTCTCTTGAACAAGAGAGATTAGACGTCCTAAGGGAACATGGCAAAGGAAGACAAAAAGAAGAAGAAAGCATAAGAAAAAAACGCAATATGCAAACATGTAATGCTCAATTAGAATGAAAGTGAGGGAGGAATAAAGTGTGGGGCAGTAGCCTCCACAAGCACATCTCAACCTCAAGCATGCATATGAGAGATGCAAAGAAGAAGGAAGAAAGAAGGCAAACAAACATGAACATGCAAGCACATCATCACCTTGAACAACAACTAAGAAAGTGTGCATTCAAGTGGAAAATGGACACGCGTGTCGACAAAATCATGATTAAACGACCAAGAACAGCGACATATATCCAAAACATCTCACTCCTAATGCATCACACTGATCCATGAAGATTCGAAGTGAAACTATACCAATCAAGCATGAAAAACAACAAAACAGGCCTGCTGGCACAATGTTAATCGATTAACACCAGGGGTTAATCGATTAACCACTTTAAAATGTTGGAAATTTTGAATAATTGCATTGGTTAATCGATTAACCAATTGGTTAACCGATTAACACTGTGTCAACAGCAGAAAACAACAATTCAGAAGCACTTTTCAGCAATCATTCCAATGATCATACAATCAATTAAGCACGAAATTAAACCAGAAATCAGTGATCTAATCAATGTGTAAACACATTTAAACAACAAGATCACAAATCACATGGATCGAATCAACCAAAAGTCAATCAAAAATGAAGATCCACATCGAATATGCAAAATAAGCTCGAAATAGCAACAGATCTAGAATTCCAACCTACGAAGTGGAGAATTGCTTCAGTAATTGTTCATTCAACTTCAATTGATTAGATCCAAGCAAGAAATCCGAAAATCCTTCAAGATCCAATTAAGTTCTTGTAGTAGAAGTGAAGATACACCAAAATTAAGCAAGAATGATCCAAATAAGCTCCTCTAGAACCACTTCAAAATTCAGATCTATAATTGCACAAAAATTGCATGGAGAAAATGATTCAACAAGGATGAAGGATGAAGGTTTGAGCTCTGGAATTCAATGATTCCAATGGAGAATCAAAGAATTCAATGTGAGAAGAGCTTTTGGTGAAGTATGGGAATGGAGAAAGTTGAGAGCAAATTGAGAGAATGAGAGTGAATTCTGAAATGAGAATGAAATTATGAGAATTCTGAAATGTTACTCTTCCCATGTTTTGAAGGATTCATTGACCTTAACGCCATCAAAATCTTCATGAAGAATAATCTGATACCGACTTTATTAGCTAACACTTACCATTATGTGCATCTCTAAAACTTTCATGGTGGAGGAATGATCACCTGCGGTGTACCTTTATTATACAAGTGGTTTATTTCGCATTTGCCCAAGTTTACTTCTCTTTTGAGTCTTGACAAAGGATTTTGGTCTCTAAGAGTTATGGTGTTAACACACTCGGACATTGATTGGTATAGCCGTGTGTATGATGGGATACTGATTATTGATAGTTGTGGAGAATTTGCAAATGTAACCTTACTTGGATTTAATGGAGGAATCAGTTACAAACCTGTTCTAGCTCGCCGACAATTAGGATATCCATTGAAGGAGCCACCCAAGGGTGTTCAGGTGGAGAGTATCTTCTTCAAAGACGGAAAAGAACTTCAAGAGAAGATTGTGGCTACTTGGCAACACTTGAATAAGAAGGGAAAGGAAAGTATGGAAAAAACTAATTGTGTGTCTTTGGAACCATATCTTCATTGGGTCAGAGAAAGAGCAATCAAGCTGAAGATGCCTTACCCTCGTCAAAATCCTATACCTCCAAGAAGAGAACCTATTCTGGTTTTTATGTCTGAACCTGAAGAGTTGAAGATCACTTTGAGAAAAGCACAACATGATTCAGAAGAATAGAAGAACAAGTATCAGGTGGTTGCCAAAGAAAATGATGAGCTGCAGAAGAAACTTCATTCGAAGAATGAAGAAACACTTTCTTACAAGAAGAGAAAAGCCCGGGAGGATTTATTTTCCTCCAACCCTCCATCTACCCCATGGAAGTTGATTGTGGACATGCTCATACTCGAGAAGACTCAGCTGGAAGAGCAGATCAAGAAGCAGAATATGAAGCTTCCTTAGGACTTTATTAGCTATTTATTTAAGACTCTTTAAGGAATATTTATTTGTAATTCATTTTAAAATAATAATAATTTCCTTTTCACCACAATGTTCATAAATATTGGAATTCCATGAAGTCTTCGCATCTCTGCATTCCATTATTTTTCTCTTTCACTTCAAGAAACTCAATTTTGTTTTGCAGGTATTGTAACGATCGATTTTAGAAGAGAAACATTGAAATACACCTTCCAGAGTCCCAACATCGAAAGCTTAAGAGAATTAGCAGGTCTAATTGACAACCACCGCACTTTCTTTGATGAATATGGGGGAATCTTCTCGCTCCTCAAACTCAAGATGATAGATGGGTTGTTGGATACACTTGTTCAATTCTACGATCCCCTCTACCATTGTTTCACTTTTTCCAATTACCAGCTAATACCAACTTTGGAGGAATATTCTCAATTTATAAGGATGACTGTAACTACCCGCCTTTGTTTTCTAGTTTGGAAGACACGCCTAGTGACCAGGAGATTGCAAATGCTACACGCCTCAGTTTAGCTGATGTTCAAGCCCACCTGACCACCAAGGAAGGAGTCCTTGGGTTTCCCATCGATTTCTTGATAGAGAAGATCCATTACCATGCTGAAAGGAAAGAGGTCCCGATACTCGAAGCTACATATGCCTTACTAGCCTATGGGATTTTCCTGTTCCCAAAGATCGATGATTTTGTTGACATGGATGCAATCAAGCTTTTCATTCTCAAAAACCCTGTTCCCACCTTGCTAGCCGATACTTATCATTCAGTCCATTCACGAAATGCTGAAGGAGGAGGGCATATAGTCTGCTGTACTGCTCTGCTTTATTCATGGTTCATTTCTCGTCTGACCTGGTACCCAAATATCTGGGAATTGAAGGAGGCACCTTGTTGGCCAGAAATAGTTATGGCTCTTACCCATTCTGACATCGTATGGTATGACCCTGCATATGGAGGCGTTAGAATGATCAACAGCTGTGGAGACTTCCCGAATGTACCTCTCATTGGGACTAAGGGATGTATCAGTTATAACCCTGTCTTAGCCCACAGACAATTAGGGCACCCTATGAATGAAGTACCAGACCAGACATTGCTAGAAGGAATCTTTCTCAAAGAAGGAGAGAACCTAGACCTGAAAATTAGAATAATACAAGCTTGGGACCATATCAACATGAAAGGAATGACTGCGCTAGGATACCCTGACTGTACTGCTTCAGAAGAGTATCTACACTGGGTACGAGAAAGGGCTCTCAAACTCAGGATGCCTTTTCCCTTTCACGAACCCATAGGGACATTGAAGACTGCTTTGGACGAAGCCTAGAAATTGAAGAATGCTTGGAAGAACAAATACATCATCCTCAAGTTGGAAAAGGAGAAATCTCAGAAGCTACAGCTCAAAGAAGAAGAATCTACAGAGGAGAGAAAGGCGCAAGACGATTTATTTTCCTCTCACACCTCATCAAGGCCTATCACTAGTGATGACCTTCCTCTGACCATTATAGCTTGGAAGCAATATGTGGACCAACTCATCATGGAGAAGACGAAATTGCAGGAGCGCATTAATCAACTCGAGGAAAAGCCTCATGTGAAGAACTAACCTTTGAAATAGACTTCTAAGTTTCTTTTGCTTTTGTTTTGATGTAATAAAACTCTTGAAGAAGTATTTTGTTTTGTAATGTTTCTCAAATTTCAATAATAAAATAAACTTTTCAGTTATCCTGTGTTATAATATCGGTGAGAACACTTTGAGTTTCTTGAAGTTTCATTCTTGCATCTGCATTTTGCATCAGCATAGCATCCTTTGCATTCCAGGGTCCCACTCTTGCCTCATCTTCACAGACAAGCTGAATCACCAGTACAACACTCGAGCCAACCAACACCGAAGAATGGATCAGCTGGAACAGGAAAACAGAATGCTCCATGACGAAGTTACCACTCTGAAGGAAAGCTTGGAAAGATTGAATGGGTTAGTTGAAGCTCTGTCTACTCAGTCTACACTTAACAATCAAGACAACATTCAAAGGACTGCTATTTTTGAAGTTACATCAGCACCGATCCTAGTGGTGCCCACTACTATTGAGCTTACTTACAACATGCCACCAGGTTTCCCATGGGGGATGCTTCCTTACTTCACTCCAGCCGATTATCGTCCGCCTGTTTCCAAAGTTCTTGTTGTGAACACTGTTCATGCCATTCCTGCAACTATTGTTGTGATGATTGTGCCACCTCCGCATGTGAATGTTACTTTGTATGATCTAGATGAGCCAATATTTCATGAGTCACCAAGTGAAACTGTTGGGTTCGAAGAAAGAATGGATGGATTTCAAGATAAGTTCTCTGAGATTCAGAAGGAATTGAGACCCCTTCGTGGGAAAGAATTGTTTGGTAAAAGTGCTTTTGTTTTATGCTTAGTTCCGAATGTTAAGGTTCCTCCGAAGTTTAAGGTCCATGATTTTGAGAAGTACAAGGGGAGTACCTGTCCACAAAGCCACCTTATTATGTATGCTCGGAAGATGTTTGCGCAGACCGACAATGATCAGTTGCTTATTCATTACTTCCAAGATAGCCTAACCGGTGCAGCACTTAAGTGGTATATAGGGTTGGACAGTGCAAAGATTCGAACTTTCAATGATCTGGGTGAAGCCTTCGTCAAACAATACAAGTATAATATGGACATGGCTTCTGACCATGATCAATTGAGGGCCATGGCCCAGAAAGATAAAGAGAATTTTAAAGAGTATGCTCAGCGTTGGCGCGAGTTAGCCGCCTAAGCCACACCGCCATTCGAAGAAAAGGAAATGACTAAGATCTTTCTGAAGACTCTTGGTTCATTCTTTTATGAGAAGATGGTAGCAAGTACACTCAGTGATTTCACCGAAATGGTGAACATGGGTATGCGTTTGGAGGAATGGGTCTGTGAGGGAAGGTTAACCAAAGAAGGAAGTACCCCCAACAGTGCTAAGAAGTATGGAAGTAGTTTCGTAAAGAAGAAAGAACAGGACGTAAGTATTGTGCAACAGGGAAGACTCAGAAAACGTTATTCACCATCGCAATAGGTTGCAGCAGTAACACCAGTGCTCAACACCCCAGCATACTAACCACAATTTGCTCAGCCGTATCAGCAATCTCCCGGTGCTCCACAGCCGCAACATCAGCAAAATCAATAATCACCTGAGCAGAACCGGCCACAATTCAACAATCAGGGTCGTGTACACCGAAGAATAAGTTTTGATCCCATCCCTATGTCATACACAGTGCTATTCCCGGTTTTGATTCACAAAGGACATATTCAGACGAAGGCACCGCCCAAGATTCCCAAGAATCCCCCTCCTTCATATAGAGCTGACAGGTTTTGCCCTTATCATCAAGGGGTTTCTGGTCATGATATTGAAAGTTGTTTTGGTTTGAAAGCTGACAGTTCAGAGGCTAATTAAGTGCGAGATCTTATCCTTTAAAGATTCCAATCCTAACATGCAAGAAAACCCGTTACCCCAACATGGTTCGTCCTCCGTGAACATGATCCAAGGTTATTTGGAAAGAAATGATCAAAAGTTCTCAGGTGAGAAAACTGAGGAAGTGTTTGTTATAGTGCCTCACTTTAAAGAAGTGGAGCATATTGAAATAACTTATGATAGTAGAAGACCGGATGTTACTCCTTTGGTGATCAATGTGTCTAGGCCCACCCCTTACACTTCTAGTAAGGCGGTCCCTTACAGATATAACACCACGATGATGGAAAACGGAAAGGAGGTACCTTTGCCTACTTTGCCTTCGGTTGTTAATATCGTAGACGTTAGTATAGTGACAAGGAGCGGTCGAGTTTATCCTTCGGTACCCTCAAAAGATAAAGGGATCTCATCCGAGCAACCAGTTCCAAAGGTTCCAAGTGTAGAGCAATCTGGTGGGTCTGACTTGTCCAAGTCGGACGAATTTCTGAAGATAATCAAGAGAAGTAGATACAAAGTTGCAGATCAGCTGCTACAAACTGCATCTAAGATTTTTGTGTTACAGTTACTCATGAGCTCTGAAGCCCACAGAGAAGTGCTCTAGAAGGTGTTGGAGCAAGCATATGTTGAACAAGACGTGACTATGAAGCAGTTTGATAACATTGTTAGTAATATTACTTCTTGCAACAACCTCAGGTTCAATAAGGAAGATCTTTCGTAAGAGGGAAGGAAACATAATATGGCGTTGCATATTTCTGTGAATTATGGAAATGACTCTTTGTCTAGTGGGTGGGTTGACACTGGATCTTCTTTGAATGTGATGCCAAGAACTACTCTGTCTAAGCTATCGTATCAGGGATCGCCGATGAGGCCCAGTCATGTTATTGTCAAAGCTTTTGATGGATCTAGAAAAACGGTAATTGGTGAAGTGGATCTACCAATGACCATCGACTTACAAATCTTTATGATCACGTTTCAAGTCATGGACATTTGCGCCGCCTATAGCTGTCTGTTAGGGAGGCCGTTGATACATGAAGTTGGGGCAGTTACCTCCACTCTACATCAGAAGTTGAAGTACACTTTTGAAGGCAAGACAATTACAGTTTGTGGGGAACGAGCATTAGTGGTGAGTCACTTATCATCGTTTTCGTATGTTGAAGCTGAAGAAGAAGTTGGTACACAGTTTCAGGCTTTATCTATTGTAGACGATGGTGCTCAAAAGTCTAGAGTACCCATGTCATCTTTTAAGGACGCGCAGCAGGTTGTGAACAGTGGCTCTCAAGCAGGTTGGGGCAAGATGTTGTTTCTACCAGAGAACAAGAACAAAGAAGGTCTCGGCTTCTCTACGTGTTCTGCTCAACAGGTCATCAGAAATCAAGAGTTTCCACCGATCAAAGAGGTGTTCCACAGCGGATGGATCATCCATCCTCGTCACATCAATGCAGTGTCTGAAGATGAGTCTGAAGGCTACATATCAGATGGTTCTGCAAGTCTCTCTATTCCGTATGAAGATTATGAGCCCTACATGGAAGATCCAGGATACGTTTCAGACAACTTTGATTACAGTTTTAGAGTCTATGCTGTCCTTGAAGAAGATTCCGATGAAGATGTTCCTGACTTTGTGATGCTAGGAGTTGTAGTCAAGAATTGGAGTGTAGTTGAAGTCCCTGCTATCGTTCATATATCAATGTAAAACATTTATTTTTAAGTTTTCGCTCTGCCCAAGGCGAAAATGTGTTGTGAGGGCTTAATTTTTTAATAATTCCCTTTGCTCTGCCTAAGGCAAAGGTGATCTTGTTGGGCATTTTGTTCAGACTTTGCTATCATTAATAAAATGTCGTTTTATTCCATTTTGTGTTCTTTATCTTTTATTTATTATTCTGTTGGAAAATAATAATAAATAGCATCCTACGTACACACACTTTCCACTTTATAAAAACTGAATAAAACCATATCACATGCGCAGATTGCTGCACACACCATATCTTGGGAATAATGGCCCACTTCCTTCGCCAAACTTCGAATTTCCTGTGTTTGAGGCCGAAGACGAAGAAGACGACATTCTAGAGGAGATTTATAGACTGCTTGAGAATGAAGAGAAAGCTATTCAACCTCACCAAGAGCCTGTAGAAGTGATCAATCTGGGTACAGAAGAAATCCGTAAGGAAGTGAAAATTGGAGCTTTGCTCAAGTCTGAGGTGAAAGAACAGTTGATTGAGTTGCTTAGAGAGTTTGTCGACGAGTTTGTTTGGTCATATCAAGACATGCCTGGTCTTGACACTGCTATAGTTGAGCACCATTTATCTTTGAAGTCAGAATGTCCGCCAGTTAAACAGAAGCTCAGAAGAACTCGGCCCGATATGGCTCTGAAAATCAAGGAAGAAGTACAGAAATAGATTGACGCAGATTTTCTTGTCACTTCCGAATATCCGCTTTGGTTATCCAACATTGTGCCCGTTCCGAAGAAGGATGGGAAGGTTCGTATGTGTGTGGAATATAGAGATTTGAATAAGGCCAGTCCGAAAGACGATTTCCCGCTGCCTCACATTGACATATTGGTAGACAGTACTACAAGGTATGAGATCTTCTCTTTCATGGATGGATTTTCAGGATAAAATCAAATCAGGATGGCTCCCAAAGATAGAGAGAAGACGTCGTTCATCACACCCTGGGGCACTTTTTGTTATATAGTTATGCCGTTTGGATTGAAGAACGCCAGAGCAACGTATCAAAGGGCTATGAGTACCTTGTTCCATGATATGATGCATAAGGAAATCGAAGTTTATGTGGATGATATGATAGCCAAATCTAAAACCAAGGATGACCATGTTAAACATTTGCTGAAGTTGTTTGGTCGACTGCGAGAATACAAGCTTTGTTTGAACCCCAACAAGTGTACGTTTGGTGTGCGATCAGGGAAACTCTTGGGCTTCATTGTTAGCCAAAAAGGTATTGAAGTGGACCCTGATAAATTTAAGGCTATTCAGGAAATTTCGGCTCCTACTACAGAGAAACAAGTCAGAGGATTTTTGGGACGCTTGAACTACATCTCCCGGTTTATATCTAATATGACTGCTACATGTAAGCCTATCTTCAAGCTTTTGAGGAAAAAACAGGGTTACGTTTGGACTGAAGATTGTCAAAAGGCTTTTGATCATATCAAGGAGTATTTTCTTGAACCTCCTATTCTAGTTCCTCCGGTTGAAGGATGACCCCTAATCATGTATTTGACTATTTTAAAAGATTCGATGGGCTGTGTACCTGGTCAGCGAGATGAAACTGGAAAATAAGAGCATGTCACTTATTATTTGAGCAAGAAGTTCACCGATTGTGAGTCTAGATACATTATGCTTGAGAAGACTTGTTGTGCTTTAACATGGGCCGCCAGACGTCTGCGACAGTATATGTTGAGTCATACTACTTGGTTAGTTTCAAAGATGGATCCTATCAAGTATATCTTCGAGAAGCCTAATTTGACTAGAAGAATTTCCAGATGGCGGATGTTTTTATCAGAGTATGATATTGAATACCACACTCAGAAAGGGAGTGTTTTGGCCGATCATTTGGTGCATCAACCTATTTTGGACCATCAACCCACAAATGATGATTTCTCTAATGAAGATGTTATGTATTTGAAAGTGAAAGATTGTGAAGAACCTTTACCTGATGAAGGACCCAAGCCTGGTTCTCAATGGGGTCTGATTTTTGATGGAGCTGTTAATGCTCATAGAAAAGGAATAGGTGCAGTTATTGTGACTCCTCATGGGTCTCATATCCCGTTTACTTCCAGATTAACATTCAAGTGTACCAATAATGAAGCCGAGTATGAAGCATGTATCATGGGTCTTGAAGAGGAAGTGGATTTAAGGATAAAAAATTTGGATGTATTTGGCGATTCCGCTGTGGTAATCTATTAGATCACAGGAGAGTGGGTAACTCGGCAGGACAATTTGATCCCGTATAGAGATTATGCAAGAAGACTGTTACCTTTCTTTGATAGAGT
The DNA here is from genome assembly GCA_963859935.3 of Lathyrus sativus. NCBI lineage: Eukaryota > Viridiplantae > Streptophyta > Magnoliopsida > Fabales > Fabaceae > Lathyrus > Lathyrus sativus. Next base: position 31,153,625 of record OZ012741.1, on the reverse strand, counting down.
CAACTTTCACCACATCCCTCGTGACGAGAACAGGATGGCAGATGCGTTGGCAACTTTGACCTCCATGATTGTGGTAATCTTTTGGAATGATTGTCCTCAAATTGATGTAAGACGTCTAAACCGACCTGCATATATCTTTGCCATTGAAGACATTGAAGACGGTAAACCCTGGTATCATGATATAGAAGTGTTTCTCCGAAAGCAAGAGTACCCATTGGGAGCCTCTAACAAGGATAAGAAACATTGAGAAGATTGGCTGGTAATTTTCTCCTGAGTAGTGATGTGTTGTACAAGCAAAACTTTGACATGGTCTTGCTAAGATGTGTTGACAAGCGTGAAGCGAACATGTTAATGACGGAAATTCACGAAGTATCCTTTGGCACTCATGCCAACGGACATGCTATGGCTAAGAAACTCTTAAGCGCTGGTTATTATTGGATTACGATGGAATCCGTCTGTTACAAGTTTGCTAAGAAATGTCACAAGTGTCTGATCTACGCAGACAAGATTCATGTGCCTCCAACTTTACTGAATGTTATCTCGTCTCCTTGGCCATTCTCCATATGGGGCATTGATATGATTGGAATGATAGAAACGAAAGCATCTAATGGACACCAATTCATATTAGTGGCGATTGATTGTTTCACTAAGTGGGTTGAAGCAGCTTCTTATGCTAATGTGACTCGACATGTCATTGTTAAATTTATCAAGAATCAGCTCATCTGCATATATGGTGTGCCCAGCAAGATTATTATAGATAATGGGTCCAATTTTAATAACGGAATGATGAAGTAATTGTGCGAAGAATTCAAGATTGAGCATCATAATTCTTCTCCTTACATACCGAAGATGAATGAGGCTGTTGAAGCTGCCAACAAGAATATTAAGAAGATAGTTTAGAAGATGGTTGTTACGTATAAGGACTGGCATGAGATGCTCCGGTTTTCTCTACATAGATATCTACTTCGATACGCACGTTGACTGGGGCGACTCCATTTTCACTTATTTACGGTGTGGAAGTTGTACTCCCGATAGAAGTTGAGATCCCTTCTATGAGGATTTTGATGGAAGCAAAATTATCAGAAGCTGAATGGTGCCAGAACATATATGATCAGCTGAACCTGATTAAAGAGAATGACGACACTATGTCATGGCCAGTTGTATCAGTAAATAATGAAGAAGGCGTTCGACAAGAAGGTTCGAACCCGCAAGTTCAAGGAAGGCAACCTCGTGCTCAAGAAGATTCAATCTTTCCTCACCGACACCAAAGGAAACTAGGCTCCGAACTATGATGGCCCGTATGTGGTGGAAAAAGTCTTCTCAGGAGGTGCTTTGATGTTAGCAACCATGGATGGAGAAGAGATTACCCGCCTAGTGAATGTGGAAGTTGTCAAGAGATATTTTGTTTAGAATCTAGGAAGTTCAAGTTGACTTAGGGAGAAACGAGTTATTATTCCCTTGATGTAATCACCATTATTATTTTCCGACATTGTAATAGTGGAGTCATACCTTTTTGCTAACTACCATTCAATAAATAAAGTTTTTTTTCTTTTTCTTATTTCTTGTACGTCAAATGTTTTATCTTAATAGTGGATATAGAACCGAAAAGACGGTCTCCACTGAGAAATATCCCGAGTAGTTGACCAATAGGTTCAAGCATGACCGACTGATACTCTAGGACAAAAGGTAAAGCAGGATCCTCATAGCAATAGGATCATATGCAAACAAATGTTGGAGTTTCACACAAGAAATAACATCCAAGCCTATGGAAATTCCTTAAACGAAGAGATCAAACGGGATCTTCAAGAAACATCAGGAAAGATACATGGTAATTAAACTCTTCTATATGCCAAAATAATTGGACTTCACGGGGATACGCCATGATAAGCTTCTAAAAAAAGACTACCACTTATTGTCGAAAGGGACTTACACACCACCAAAAAAGTATAAGCTTCTCAAAGGAAGAGAATGCCAATTATCTGACAAAAGTAAAATGGATAAGCTTCTCGAAGGAGACTTCCACTTATCTGACAAAGGAATAAGAATGATAAGCTTCTCAGGAGAGACTTCCACTTATCTGACAAAAGTAAAAAGGATAAGCTTCTTGGGAGAGACAACCACTTATCGGCAATAAAAGGTAAACATGATAAGCTTCTCAAGGGAGACAGGCACTTATCGTAACAGGAAACATGAAACAACCTTCTCACGGAAGACTGCCACTAGTTATTGGAAATAAACGAAATGATAAGCTTCTCATGAGAGACTTCCATTTATTTGAAAAAGGTAAAAATGATAAGCTTCTCAGGAGGTACTACCACTTATCGTAAAAGGCAAAAGGAAACAAGCTTCTCAAGGGAGATTGCCACTTATCGCCAATACGGATAAAAATGATAAGCTTCTCAAGGGAGAATTCCACTTATCTGACAATGAGGATTTGTAAAAGATTCTTGTTGGGAGACACGGTGCAAAATAAATGCACACTCAAACTAGGTTCGGAGACCTAATTAGGTTTAGAAAGATAATCTTCAGGGACCAAAGTTCAATCTAGGAACTGAGCTAGAAAGAAACGATCAAACAAAACTCCAACCATTGAGAAATGAACTCGAATGGGGATTTGTCTTATCCAAGCATGGAAAAGATAACTGAAACAACCATTATTCACGAGGGTCAAACTCTGTGGGGAATTCAGAAGGAATAGACACTTTATGCTTAGGGTTGACGACTCTACTTGGAGAGAAAAGACAAACCCAGTTACTTGGTGGTAAACACAACCAAAGTAAACGAAAAAATACAGCAAGGTAGCAAACATGCCCATGTGCTATGTATATGTCTAAATGAATGTATGTATGTCATGCTTATGCTTATGCTGACAAAACAGACAAAAAGAAGTAAATGGGAGATGAAATAAACATCTCAATAAGGATACTCAGCCAACCTTTGCAAGAAGGGTGCATCTATCAAGAGATGGATATAAAAACATAGGCGGAACCATAGTCCTGCTTCAAGGTTTAAATATTTCTCTGGGGACAAAAAAATATTCCACTCAAGGATATAACATCATGACTTCACCTGGCGGATTGCCATCATGATTCTGATTTCTTGTCAAAGAGGAGAATGTCCACTGGAAAGAGTCACCCATGATTAGAGACTTCATAGGGGATAAAATAAATATCTACTTCTTCGGGGAAGTATGGAGTCAAGGCAGCTTATTAGAAAAGACAATGTAACCTCAATGAGGAACAAAGATGATTCCACTGGGGAGCGAGTCCTCAGCATCAATAAACATGTATCTTATAATGGACACTGAGGAGATTCTCTGCAGTCTTGAAAACCATCTATGGTTATAGGATTAGTCCAAGAGTGTCGTCAGTTCATGCTTAAATAGGAATTTTTGATGAAAAAGGTCTAAAAGTGCTTCTGCAACATTAAGACTTCCTGGGGAATAATGATTTACTTTATATCTTTCCACAGGTCAAAGCAGCTTTATATTCGTCTTTCCATGTGTTTTCAAAAGCAGTTTTAAATTAGAAAACTTTTTAGTTTCAAAATTTTTATTAACGAATAACATTTTGCGTAACAAGAAAAAATAGAGAAAGTGTAAAAAATATCACAAATTGAAATGGAAAAAGTATGATTTTATTCGAGAATGGTAGCTTGCTAATTGCAAAGCTCCATGGAGTATTACAATGGAAATTAGCAATAGGGAAAGGTTACATTGAATCCAACGACACCTACTAACCCTAATAAATAAGACTACCCAAAATCCTGCTTCTGATGAGAGTGGTTGGATTGGATTTGATCCTCTGTAAAGATGAACGTCATCTGATGTAGTGAAGTGCCTTTTGTCCCTTACTTTTTCCTGGATCGTCCTTCCAGGTTTTCAATCCACTGGGACACTCATTTTTTCCTAAACCACCCTTTCGAGTTTTCAACTTAGCGCACTCTTATTTTTTATTTTCATCCCTAACTCTTGCCTGGCTCTCCTTCATAGGTTATGATCCACCGGGATACCCATTGTTTCCTAAGTTGCCTTTTCAGGATTTCGACTTAGCAGTTTTTTAGGCGTAATATTTTTGGACTGCATCAGATTTCACATGACGTGCAAGCTCCTTACCATCCATTGTTGTGAGAATTAATGATCCTCCTGAGAAGACTTTCTTCACAACGAATGAGCCTTCGTAGTTGAGTATTCATTTCCCACACATGTCTTTATGAACTGGCAAGATCTTCTTAAGTACAAGCTCTCCTTCTCGGAATTCTCGGATTTAGACTTTCTTGTCAAATACTCTCTTCATCTGTTTCTGGTACAACTGACCATGGTACATCGCATTCATGCGCTTCTCATCTATAAGGTTCAGCTGGTCAAATCTTTTTTGGACCCATTCTGCTTCATCAAGCTTGGTTTCCATCAATACACTCAAGGACGGTATCTCTACTTCAATAGGAAGGACCACATCCATTCCATACACCAATGAAAAAGGGGTTGCCCCTTTTGAAGTTCGCACTGAAGTTCTGTATTCGTGCAAAGTGAATGGTAGCATTTCATGCCAATCTTTATAAGTCTTTACCATCTTTTGCAGGATTTTCTTGATGTTTTTATTCGCGGCTTCAACAGCTCCATTCATTTTAGGAAGATAAGGAGAAGAATTGTGGTGAGCAATATTGAAACTTTCACACAACTCCTTCATGGTTTTATTGTTCAAATTAGTCGCATTGTCTGTTATGATTCGGCTTGGGATTCCATAACTATAGATAATCTCTTTCTTAATGAAGCGGACAACCACTTTCTTGATTACATTGGCATAAGAAGCGGCTTCTACCCATTTTATGAAATAATCAATGGCAACCAAAATGAATCGGTGTCCGTTGGAAGCTTTAAGTTCGATTGCCCCAATCATGTTGATGCCCCACATTGAGAAAGGCCACGACAATGATAAAACATTCAACAGTGTTGGAGGCACATACACCCTATGAGCATAAATTTGGCACTTATGGCTTTTTTTGGAATATTGGATGCAATCAGATTACATGGTTAACCAGTAATACCCAGCTCTCAAAATCTTCTTTGACATAGCATAACCATTGGCATGAGTTCCAAACAATCCCTCGTGAATTTCTTGAAGTAACATGTCTGCTTAACGTCTGTCAACACATCTAAGTAGGACCATGTCGTGGTTTCTTGTATACAATACATCATTGCTGAGGAAGAATTTGGATGCTAGTCTTCTCAGAGTCTTTTTGTCAAGAGTTGTAGCAGTGGCTGGATATTCTTGGTTTTGCAGATAATTCTTAATGTCGTGGAACCATGGCTTGTCATCAGTTTCCTCTTCAACTAGTTGACAGTAGGCGGTGTAGAGGGGAAATTTGTGAGTGTAAGCTATTGATTAACTTAACTCAAAAATGCAAGAGTCGCCACCGCACTTTTATTTTATCCAAAAAAAGGAAAGGAGGGTTGGTTATGCAATGGGAAGGTGTTACCCTTTGAAATACCTATGCTTTTTGGTTTGAAAAAGGTTTGTTTGAAAAGAGATTGGGAAGATGAGAAGAGAATTATTTTTTAAGATTTTTGTGTTTGGAGAGACTTATCACCTCATGCCTATGTACCCACAAAGTGCAATATAGGATCTAAACTCCATAGTTCATGGTACAAATAACAAAAATTTGTTGGTTTTGATTTATTTTTAATGTAAAGACAAGTCGTCATTTTAAGGAGAAAACTACGACTAGTCGCCCACAAGTACAAGACAACATTTGCATTGCATCACCTAAAGATGGAGGATTTTACTTGGATTAAAATCAACAAGTCTATCACACAACATCTAAGTGGAAAATGTCAACATCTTAATACTATGTGGAATAAAATAATTATATCTTAACCTTGGAAATAACTCATGTCTAAACTTTATGAAAAGTTTTAAAATGAATAGTGCGCAAAGGCACAAAAAGTTTGAATGAGGTTGATCTTTTTTAAAATCTATTTGAAAATTTTCAAAATATGATTAACATTGATTGACATGTATTAAAGAAAAAATTTTTTGAAAATCACTTGACAAGAGTCAAAGTTTTATTATGAAAGCGGTTTTAAGTTTGAAAGCAAGAAAGTTTTTTGAAAAAGGGAGGATATTTTGAGAATTTAAGAAGGGGAGAAGATGAAGTGACTACCCTAGAAAGCAAAATAAAAGCTACAGATAAGAAGTATCTAACCAACTTGTAGCACACTCCATACTAAGCCAAATAATAATTCCATCCATCTTGAAGCATAAGTCAATAAGCAATCCAAATAAAGGCAAAGATCTATAATACTCCAAGCATAGGGAAAAGGTCCTAATTCTAAGTTCAAGGGTCCAAGGTCTAAGAATAGTCAAAGAGCCAAACCACAAAGTTAAGAGCACCAAGTTTTTTAGAGGTTTAATCCTTTATTAGTGTTTTAAACAAGATATGGTCCAAGTGGACAAAAGAAAAGAGCAGAAACATAAATATTTGTCCAACGGACAAAGGAAAAATAACGGAAGTATAAACAATAATATGAGATGAGATGATAATAATGGAGCACAAAGATAAAAGAGAGATAGGGAGCAAGAAGGAAACATAAACAAAATTAGTACAATGTATCGTTAGTGAGTTAGTGATTAGTTGTTAGAGCAAATGATCAACGATGGTTAACTCATGCACTTAAGCCAAAGTTAATGAAAACGTATTAGAGGATTGATAAAACCAAAGCCTCCTAACAACAAGTTTCATAGGTGATGGACCTAAGACAAATAATCAACCATACTTGGACTTTCAAACATAAGTTTGAGCCACAAATGATCACTTTCCGATTACGGGACAATTTAATGCTATGTTAAGCAATCGTAATCGGGTTTATGTAGAAACCACGACTATCTGAGGCCAGTCATTAACAATGTTAGTGCTAATGCATGCTAGAGAAGTGATATGTAGATCACTCTTCGATAGAAATACCGCACAAAAAGAAAAATGGTAACGATCTCATCTTCATCAAGAACTTTAAATAAGTTCAAACGATATCAAAGATTTTCATCGATTAAAAGAAAAAAAGAGGAGAGGAAAGGGAATGCCAAATTGGATTACAAGTTCAAGACCATTCCATCTTTAAGTACATCCATTCATCTTGGTGGATTAAAGCACTAAACATATCATTAACTTAAAGCACCTAAAATGAATTGAACAATTCACTTTAAAGATAGATTTGAATAAGTAAATATTTATCCAATTTCATCTACACCCTAAGTTCAATGAATTTAAAGAGGAAAAGGACCTTTAAAAATGTATTCCAAGGCAAAAAACAAAAGGAAATGGAAGAAAAAGAAAGAACCAAAACAGTCCCAAAATAGAGCCAAAAGGAAAAATCAACACTGGTAACCGATTACCCTAAGCTGGTAATCGGCTACCACTACTAAAACAACAGCAAAATAGCTTAAAAAAGTGCAGAAACTTGATCAATCATTTCTTCAAACACTCATGATCAAGGATGCAATTGAGCACGAAAATCTGGAAATTCTTCAAATCAGCTCCACAAACCAACACTTGAAAGCCTTGATCTACTTAGAATTGATGATGAAAAAGTGAATGAATGAAGGTTTAGCTCAAAGATTAGTAAGTTCTAATGATGAACTTACTAACTTTCAAAGGAAGAAAGAGCTTTGGTGAATTTGGTAATTGGAGAAAATTAAGATTCAAGAAAGAATTTGACAAGGTGAATTTGGCTTTCAAAAGCTTATGAAATGAGAGAAATGAGGCCTCTATTTGTAGGATTTAGGCTTGGAAATTTCGGTGGATTGGAGTTTGGTTTGGAATCAAAATTAGGATTGGAATTTGAATTTGGAGAGAAATTAATGATCAAGTGGTGATTAGTGAAGGTGTATGGTGGGAATTAATATGATGAGGTAGGGGAATTAAAATGAAGTGATATAGAATATTCTCATGTTGCAATATTTGAATTTCGTGCCAAAAATGCTGCAGAATTTAAATTTTCCCAATTTTCACAAAATTCGCACAGAGTAATCGATTATCCAATAGTGGTAACTAGTTACCACAGGAAAAAATGGTGAAAAAATTTGTTTTTGATGTGTTATTTTGGCTCTGGCTCAACTTTTGATTGTCAAAGAAGGCATGAAAATAAACACATGAACCTTGGAGTCTCTTGAATAAAAGACAATCAAATCTTAGGAAACTATTGATTAGATGATTTTGAAATGGTTGCAGATCAACTTTGACTTTGTTCAGATGAAATTCATTCGAGTTGAGGGACTGATATTTGATATCTTTGCTCCAAAATCTTCCTGAAGAAGTTAGTAAAGGAAAAAAAATTTTTTTTGGATTTTCATCAATGGTTAATAAACATAAACATAAACAAATATCAAACAAACAAGAAAACAAAGATGTCTGATGATCTCTCAAGAACAAACTTGCAGAGGAAGGCAAGAGAACTAAAGCTTAAAATCTTATTTATGGGATAATATGCAAATGACATGTGGGATCTTAGCGGTAAAAATTAGGGTATTACAGGCGGGCTCGGTTTTGCATTTAATTCAAATGAGTGGTGCTTCATTAATGAATCTAACCTTCCACATCAAGGCTAGCATGGCTAAAGCATAGGCAATATCGTTTGCATGTTGTTAGTTCCATGATTCTATGATTGGCTAAATTTTGGTAAAACATGATTCTACACTAATGTTAAGTAAGATGTTATAACATCTTCATCAACTGTTATGACAGTACTACTGTCATGTGTTTCAAACAAGATGTCGAGACAGATGTCATGACATCTTGGTCTGGTACAGCAGGCGCTGCTATTTTATCTCTTGACAGAAGTGTTTTGATTTGATGAGATCCTCTTGGATATACCTCATTATTATGTGCAGGTCAAAGAGATTTATTAGGAACAAAGTGCAGATTTGTTATTTGATTTGATTTGGTCAAATATGAGTTGGTCTTAATTATGAGAAGATTTAGAGTTTGATTTGATTTGATTTGATCAAATCCAAATTGGTGTTAATTATGAAAAGATTATTTGATTTGATTTGATTTGATTTGATTTGATTTGATTTGATTTGAAGAATTATTTGATTTGATTTTATCAAATCTAAGGAAGCTTTTGCTAAAGTCCAAGCCCATACTAGAAGAGTCTATAAATAAGGACTTGCTAAACCTAAAGAGAACAGGCATTCACAACAAGAAGATCTTGGGTGAAAAATAAGGGTTTAGGATTTTGAGAGTCTCTTGTGTGTGTGACTTTGTAAGTCACGCTTTGTATCTTTTGATGCATCATGGTAGACATATTTAGGTTGTATGTTGTTAATTGTAAATTGTTCACTCAAAGCTTGTAAGCAAGAGTGTATTGTTCTTGATTGAAGCTGTTAAGCAAGATCAATTATTGTCTTTGAAGAGTGTCTTCTAAAGCTTATTCATTTGATGTTATCACTAATGTGATTGAGGGGAGTGAGAGGTGTCTCATATCTAGAAGTGCCCTAGGTAGAAGTTGCACTGGTATGGATTAAGTGAGGCGTTGTAAACTGGGAGTTTAGCTCTGAGTTGATACTACTGATAGTGGATTTCCTTCCTGGCTTGGTAGCCCCCAGATGTAGGTGATGTTGCACCGATCTGGGTTTACAATTCATTGTGTTATTTATCTTTCTGCATTTAATAATCTGCTCAATTTAAATGGATTGTTATGTTAGCCTGCAGATGTTACAACATATGTCATGACATTGTTAATTTTTAAAGTAAATCAAGATGCTCGTGTTATGTCCTTGTTCTGTTTCAAGCAGAGATCAATGTTCTAGGACATCTGTTAGGAAATATGAGATTTGCATACCAGAATTTCAATTAGTATCAGAGCAGGCATCCTGTCTATTCTGGATGAGATCTTGGGACATACTTTCTGGTATTTTAAACAAGGAGAAGTTGTAGCTGATTCACGGATTTTGATAAATGTTTGAGCTGCTGATGGGTTCTTGAGGAGTTGCTGCTACTTATGGAGTTGAGGGGGAGTTTATGTTTACTCCTACTTTTGAAGGATTCTGTGTATCTGCTGTTGTGCTCTCTGATATAAGAGCTTTTGTAATTTGTTGAATGTTTTTTTTGGAGAGATCAGGTCATTCATTTTGATATACTCAAGGGTATTGATGGTTGAGATGAGTGTTCTGGATCAAGAGGAACAACTACTAATGATTGTTCAAGGTTTCTGAGGAGTTTCTACAATAACTATAGGAGGAGTGGCTACTTGTTCTGTATGGTGTCGTATAAGATGTTTTGACATCTTGTTTAGGGTATGTTGAAGATGTCCTTTTGGTGGTTTCACTGCATATTTTTCTGATGGATGTTATTCAACTTAAAGATAGTGGGAGGTGATTTATTTTCACCACTCATGACTTGCAAGGGTTCTATCAACAGAGGAAGTCATAGGCAGGTTGAGTCAAGGTTGTCAGCCTTAAAGATCCTTTAACTATATAATACCTTTGGTATTGCTGAAGTGTAAATATCTGTCAGATGGTCTTCTCGACAAGTTGTGTGGATTTAAGATCAATTTCTATTTGTGGAATGCACAAGTATTTAGTTGATTATCCATAATGTTCAACATTGTCGAAGTTCAGATGGTTCATCAGGTGGATGATACAAGTTAGTCTTCTGGAAGTAGGATTCCTTATAACGGTTTAAGATTCATTGCTATTTTTGTTATTGACAAATATTTAATGGATTATCCTTAGTCAATGATCAAGGTGCCTCATCAGTTGTTGCTCAAGTATCTGATCCTTGATTTTTTTGGTCTACTTCAAAGATCTGATGTTCAACCAAATGTTGAGTAGAGATTATTGAAAATTTTGTTGATTCAAAGAAGCATAGTAGATATAACTAATGATCTTGGTACCATTTACATGCGTGTTTGCATTCTTCCTCAGCTTGGACCTACAGAGGCGTGCAATTTTTCTAGAAAGTCTCCTTGCAAGAAACTTGTCTAAAGAAGTAAAGTTGAAGATTTCATGAATTGACCTTGGATCAGTTTATTTCTGATCTAGGTATAATGAAGTGAAGTAGGTGTCAAGGATAAGTGGCGGCTATCTTTGACTTTCTGAAGAAGTCTCTACTTAAGGAAAGCGGGATTCCTTTTGTAAAGATCTATTGAAGAATCAAGATTTGACATGTTTGGTTTCTCTAAAGAGGAGTTTTTGAAGCAAATGCATTTCAAGGTACTTGTTGTGGTACAATAAAGCAGAATAGAGGTTGTCTACTCAACCTTGATATCATTAATCAAGTCTATATGAACATGGAACTCTTGTTCTGATAGAGTGATGAGGTTCTTCTATGTGGCATTATAAAGGACTGAATTCACCAGCGGGATGTCTTATCAGAGATTCTGACATCAAGATGTACTTCAGGGTCTTAGTTGATGTAATGGTACATCATTTGAAGATAAGTTAATCTTCTCGGGTATGAATGGAATTAATGTTTCCAAAAGATCTATCTCATGCAGTTTAAGGAATAGATGTTGCAGGTCTAAGGATTGGTGTATCTAAGATGCCTTGCTATGGAGCAAGTAGGATATGGAATATGAAGATCAAGTTTTCTTGGTGGATCAGAAGTTTTTCTAAGAGCTCTAAAAGAAGTTGAGTTAACCAAACAGTGGCATTTGGTTATTTAAGAAGTGTGCTTGAAGAAAATTACTCTTGTGCAGAAGGGTAGTTGTTTGAAGACCAAAGGAGGTTCTGGTTCTATTCATGTCTTGGAGCTTATGAAGGATGAGTGCCTTCTTTTGGGAGAAGTATGAGAGTTTAATTCCCTCTATGGTATTTGGATTTGTCGTTGGTGAAATTTTGCTATCTGATGATCTTCAGATTGGATTACTATTCAGATATTAAGTCCAAGTGGTTATTGTATCAAGAACCATAATATATGGTGTTTGTGATATAATTAGGATGTCCTAACTAATGTTAGAACATCATATTGTCTGCTGAACCTGGGGTTCAGATTGTGGAAGCTGATATTGATGAGGTAAAAACTGTCTTGGATTATGAAGTGTCGATCTTGTTCTCTAACTCAGGGTAAGGCCAGAATACTTATGGAGAAGTGGTGTCTTCTGCTGCAAGTAACTCTAGAAAGAAGTGGATCAGTTTGGTGCCTTCTCACTGTATGAGCATGAAGTTGGTCATGAGATATAATATGGTGATCTTGGATGTTTCTTGTTGAAAGGAGCATCTTTTATAAAAGATAGGAGGAGAGCTTATGTTTTTAATGGGTGCACTATTGTGGTACACAGGTTACTTGTGGTTCAAGCAGCGAGTGAATGCATTCAGCAGGTGTGTTGAACAAGGAGTGAGCTCTTGAAGACATGAAGATGAGTCTTATGTTTTCCATTCACTTTAAGGTGTTCTTCTGGAAAAAGAGCACTAGTTATCCTTGATATGTGGAGGTATACTTCTATCTAGGATCTGTTGCTGCAATAGTACAATTATTTATCAAAATTGCTTGTGGTTTCAAGCAGTGTGTGATTGTATGTCTCTATGAGGATGGAATGTCAAACAAGACATCGTGACATTATGTTACTGTTCTAGCTCATGGTGAACTTGACAGTGTATCTTTTTTGGTTCTGTCATTGGGTGTCAATGGATCAAATTAGATTTGTACAAGCTTATTGGGAGTAATATAAAGGTAAAAGCATTATGATCTGGCTTTCACTGAAGAGATTTTGGTCAGTAGATTTTTGGACCTTTATCCTAGTGTTTTGTCTTGTATTTGTATGACTGGTGAAGATGAAGATCAAGACACCATCAACTTTGATTTTATGCATATGGAAGGACATTCCCCCTGACATCTTGGAGATTTTTCTAGTCTTTCAAAGCTGAATCTGAGTGATCCTGCAGATAGTTATCCTGCGACTACTTCTGCTATTAGGGGGAGGGCTAATTATGTATGACAAGGGGAGTTATGTACCTGTCTGATGTGTAGCTGCATTGCTGTAGCCTGTACAAAGTTTGCTGATTCTCAGGCAAGCTTGTGTTCTTGGACTACTGGTTAGGTTGTAATGTTAGACAAGATGTCTTGACATTGTGTTGCCTGGTGTACCTTTCTACCTTGAAAATGTGACTATGGGTCTGGCTTTGTGAGGCTGTTGGTTTGAACTAGGATTGTGCTCACTTCTTATGAATTACCTAGGAAACAACATTGGTTATTGTCTGTGAGAATTTATTTTTCTCTGCAGAATATTTGTGTGTCTCAAATTGGGGATTTAAAATCAATTGTTACTTGTGGCCTTAGTAAGTAATTGATTGATTATCCTTTTTTTGGCATGTCAAAAGTGTCACTCTTGAAGGTGCAGCTTCAAACAGGGAAATAACTCAAGATTCAATGACTATGTTCATAGGGTAAAGCTATATGGAGTTTATACTGTGAAGATTGCTTCTCATCATGATGAAGCATGGTGTGTGATTGCTTGGCATGAAAATGGTCATGGTGAAGAATCGTCTTGTCCCGGCTATTGGTGGATCTGTGCAAAAAGGTAGTAGATAGAAAGTAAAAGGAGAAGTAGTTTATTCCCATGACTTGCTGCTTGTAGTCTGACTGATTGATGAAGGAATTATTTCTTAAGGTGCTTAAGAGTAATTATTGTAATGTCAGACAGGATGTCTGAACATTATGTCTCTGAGGAAGCTACATGAGAGTTTTTTTTCTCTCTGTGATTTTCTGGTGTTTGTGATGATCTGTTAAGCTGCTGCAGTTGTGTCCTTCTAAGACCTTCATGTGTATCTTAATGAAATGTATGGACTACTATGGAAATAATAAGTCTTGTGGTTGGTGTCTTAAGAACCAAAGTGAGTGGTAAAGGAGTTGATGTCATACATGATGGGCTGGAATCAGGATTGTGATGCTTGATACTCACAATTTGATTCAGAAGTGTTGTATATAATCATGCTGGAGTATGATGTGGAGGTAGTGGTCAAGACTGCTCTAGATCGTGGTGTAAAGTAGTCAGTGTGCTTGTTGATATGCATAATTTGGATTTAAAACTTAGTGCTCTAATTTATGTTGGGATCAGAATGCATGTGGGGAGGTGGTTTTTTCTCCTGGAAGTGATCTGGAAAAGATTGATAACTATGCACAAGGAGCTATGGTATCTGGATCTGTATGAATCAGGATTGATTTTACAGTGTTTGAGTGAGTTCAGTAGGAGGGGTTTAAGTCCTTGTCCATGGATTGTTGCTACTGTGGTGCAAGCTTTTAAATGATTAGGAATCCAATAGTTTGTGTATCTCTTGGGAGGTTGTGAGATGTCAGACTGGATATTCAGACACCATGTGAAGTTTGTCAGCTGAGTCTCGCTTTGAAGCACGATGATTCTGATTCGGTTTTTTTGGGTTTGGCTCCGATTAATGTGTTATGAGTTTATGTGTGTGCATCTGAGTTTATATGTGTGCATCTGAGTTTATATGTGTGTACATTTACTCTAATTTTTGTCAATTTTTGGCTAAAAAGGGGGAGTAAAGTGTATTAATGTTATATGTTGTCCTGATATTATGTCACATGTATTGACATGCTGACCAACATTGTGATAGTACTTTGCTACTACTAAGGAAAGGGTAGTGTGTTGTTATTTCTTGTTGAATGCAACCATAAAGGGGGAGCATGATAGTTTGTGAGGCTGGATGTATTTGATAAAACTACTGCTGTTGCTGATTTATCATGGTCTGGTTGTTTTAGCCAAAATTTGCCAAAAGGGGAGATTGTTAGTTCCATGATTCTATGATTGGATAAATTTTGGTAAAACATGATTTTACACTGATGTTAAGTAAAATGTTATAACATCTTCATCAACTGTTATGACAGTACTACTGTCATGTGTTTCAAACAAGATGTCGAGACAAATGTCATGACATCTTGGTCTGGTACAGCAGGCGCTGCTATTTTATCTCTTGACAGAAGTGTTTTGATTTGATGAGATCCTCTTGGATATACCTCATTATTATGTGCAGGTCAAGGAGATTTATTAGGAACAAAGTGCAGATTTTTTATTTGATTTGATTTGGTCAAATATGAGTTGGTCTTAATTATGAGAAGATTTAGAGTTTGATTTGATTTGATTTGATCAAATATAAATTGGTGTTAATTATGAAAAGATTTGAAGAATTATCTTTTGAAAAGATTTGAAGAATTATTTGATTTGATTTTATCAAATCTGAGGAAGCTTTTACTAAAGTCCAAGCCCATACTAGAAGAGTCTATAAATAATGACTTGCTAGACCTAAAGAGAACAAGCATTCACAACAAGAAGATCTTGGGTGAAAAATAAGGGTTTAGGATTTTGAGAGTCTCTTGTGTGTGTGACTTTGTAAGTCACCCTTTGTATCTTTTGATGCATCATGGTAGACATATTTAGGTTATATGTTGTTAATTGTAAATTGTTCACTCAAAGCTTGTAAGCAAGAGTGTATTATTCTTGATTGAAGCTGTTAAGCAAGATCAATTATTGTCTTTGAAGAGTGTCTTCTAAAGCTTATTCATTTGATGTTATCACTAATATGATTGAGGGGAGTGAGAGGTGTCTCATATCTAGAAGTGCCCTAGGTAGAAGTTGCACTGGTATGGATTAAGTGAGGGGTTGTAAACTGGGAGTTTAGCTATGAATTGATACTACTGATAGTGGATTTCCTTCCTGGCTTGGTAGCCCCCAGATGCAGGTGATGTTGCACTGAACTGGGTTAACAATTCATTGTGTTATTTATCTTTCTACATTTAATATTCTGCTCAATTTAAATGGATTGTTCTGTCAGCCTGCAGATGTTACAACATATGTCATGACACTGTAAATTTTTAAAGTAAATCAAAATGCTCGTGTTCTGTCCTTGTTCTGTTTCAAGCAGAGATCAATGTTCTAGGACATCTGTTAGGACATCTGAGATATGCATACCAGAATTTCAATGCCTATACTCAGCAACGTTATTTGTACATTCAAAATCTAACCTTGCTGTGAATCGGGTATAACCAGAGATTCATCAAAACAGCGCCTATGCCATGCCCACTGTAATTAGAAGAACCATCAAACATCATTTTCCAACAGGAACCTGGCTCGGGTCCCTCATTAGGACTTGGCTCTTCACATTATTTCTTCACTAACATAATGTCTTCATTAGGAAAGTCAAGCTTTATAGGCTCATAATCTTCAACTGGTTGGTATGCAAGGTAATCTGACAAGATACTTCCTTTAATAGCCTTTTGAGTCACATATTGGATGTCATATTCGGATAACAACATATGCCAACAGGAAAGTTTCCCAATCTGAGCAGGCTTCTCAAAAATATACTTTATTAGATCCACTTTCGAGATTAACAAAGTAGTGTGATAGATCATATAATGCCTGAGACGCTTAGCAACCCATGCTAAAGCACAACAAGTCTTTTCCAGAAGTGAATACCGGCTTTCACAATCTGTAAACTTCTTATTCAAGTAGTAGATGGCGTGCTTTTTTTGTCTAGTCTCATCGTGTTGGCCCAACACGCAACCCATAGACTTCTCAAGAACAGTTAGATACATGAAGAGTGGTCTTCTAGAAATGGGAGGAATCAAGATACGAGGCTCTTGCAAATAACCCTTGATCTTCTCAAACACTTGCTGACAATTAGAATTCCAGTAAATAATCGGACACTTGTAAAGTAACTTGAATATTGGTTCATAGGTAGCAGTCATATTAGAAATGAATCTGGAAATATAATTCAAGTGTTTAAGAAAATCCCTGACTTGTGTTTCAATTTGTGGAATGGACATTTCTTGAATGCCTCGGACTTTATCCGGGTCTACTTCGATTCCTTTTTGGCTGACAATAAATCCAAGTAACTTTCTAGATCTAACACCAAAAGTATACTTAGCAGGATTCAATTTCAATTGGTACTTCCTGAGTAGTTCAAAAAACTTCAGCAAATGATCCAAATGGTCCTCCTCAATTTGGGACTTAGAAATCATATCATTTATGTACACTTCGATCTCCTTACAAATCATGTCACGAAAGAGAGCGACCATCGCTCTTTGATATGTTGCCCCTGCGTTCTCTAGACTAAAGGGCATAACTTTCTAACAATAGGTTCCCCGATAAGTAATGAATGTAGTCTTTTCCCTATCTCGGCAGGGCCCATCTTAATCTGATTATAACCGGAGAAGCCATCCATAAAAGAGAAAACTGTGAAATGGTCTGTATTTTCCATAAGTGTATCAATATTCGGTAGATGAAAATCATCCTCTGGGCTTGCTTTGTTCAAATCCCTATAGTCTACACACATTCTAACTTTACCGTCATTTTTGGGCTCTGGCACAATGATGGCTACCCATTCAGCGTACTTTGCAACTGTTAGAAAACCTGCATCAAGTTGTTTCTTAACCTCATCTCGAATCTTCAAATCCATGTCAAGTATAGTTCTTCGAAGTTTCTGCTTTATAGGTGGACACTCTGGTTTAAGAGGAAACTTGTGAACAACAATACCAGTGTCTAGACCGAGCATATCTTAATACGACCATGCAAACACATCAATGTATTCCTCTAGAAGCTTAACCAACCTCTATTTGACATCAGCCCCAAGTGTTGTACCAATCTTGACCTCTTTCTTTTCCTCATCAGTGCCAAGATTAATCAACTCTACTTGCTCTTTGTTAGGTTGAAGTTCAATGTACTCATAATCAACCAACCTCGCCAGTTCAGCGGGAACTTTGAAATCTTCTTCACCCATATCTTCAGCTTGATAAATGAGAGAATCAAAGTTAGAAGTGAAAGCAGGGTCATCAGATTCAACATGGTTAGGGATTATTCTGCATGTTTAGAATGACTTATTTTATTAAAGGCACAAAGAAAGATGCAAGAGAAAAAATGTTCTTTTGTTTTATGTTATTTATTTATTAAGTTTTGAAAGATTGTCGATTTCTTTTAAAAGGTAAAAGTGAAAAAAAAATAAATGAAACAACGAGAATTTAACAAAATGCATCCATTGATAATCATTTGAAAGTAAAAGGATGGCCCTACAAAATAATCCAATAGCTTTGGGCATAACTATGGATTTTTTTTATAAAACAACAAACAAAAGACAATAAATTACTTTGACGAAGGAAAAATCACTGGGATCTCTAGTGCTTCCCAGTTGTCCAAAGTTGCATCACACTTGAATACTCGATTGCTCAAGTCTTCTTCCTTATTATTGTCTTCAACAATATTGATCTGGAAACCTCCGTTGACAAACACTTCTTTGATAGTCTTCATACAACCTTTGGCAGATGTCGACGTTCCATCTTTAGTTGGTTTGTAACCCAATCCATGGCGAGCCATCTTTGTCTTGACATTTATCACTGCTCCCCAACCTTCGGGTACACCTCCTTGAATTGTTGATCTGGTACTCTTGAAAGACACGAAAGACAAATTACTCTTGCCCACTGGTTCCTCGACATCCGACAGGACAACGTTGGCTATCTCGAGTGCTTAGAAAGAAGTTTCTAAAGCATCCTCATCAGCTTCTATATAACGGAACAAAGACAAGTTACTTACCATCAAATCCTCCTCACCATGCACAATTACTAACTTATCATCAACCACGAATTTCATCTTCTGATTACCGATTACCCATAAGTTGGTAACCGGTTACCACTGCTAAAACAACATCAAGTGGTAATTAGTGAAGGTGTATGGTGGGAATTAATTATGATGAGGTAGGGGAATTAAATTGAAGTGATCTAGAATATTCTCATGTTGCAATATTTGAATTTGGTGCCAAAAATGCTGCAGAATTTGAATTTGCCCAATTTTCACAAAATTCACACAGGTTAATCGATTACCCAATACTGGTAATCGGTTACCATAGGCAAAAATGGTGAAAATTTTCCTTTTTTATGTGATGTCTTGGCTCTGGCTCGATTCTTTTGCTTGTCAAAGAAGTCATGGAAATAAACACATGAACCTTGGAGTCTCTTGAATAAAAGTCAATCAAATCTTGGGAAACTCTTAGTCAGATGATTTTGAAATGGTTGTAGATGAATTTCAACTTTATTCAGATGAAATTCATTCGAGCTGAGGGACTGATATTTGATATCTTTGCTAGAAAGTCTTCCTGAAGAATTTAGTTAAGGGGAAACAAACATTTTTTTTGATTTTAATCAATGGTTAGTAAACATAAACATAAAAAATATCAAACAAATAAGAAAACAAATGTGCTCGGTGATCTCTCAAGAAAAAACCTGCAGAGGAAGGCAAGAGAACCAACGCTTGCAATCTTGTTTGTGGGATGATATGCAAATGTCATGTAGGATCTTAGGGGTAAAAGTTAGGGTCTTACAGCTGCCCCTGTTTAAGTTTCTTTTATCCAGTGATATGAAGATTGACATCCTTGTCTCGACCAGATAGAAGAGACTTAAATATAACAAATAAACCCAATTTTTGGCCCTAAAAGGCCACAAAATGATATGAGTATGATAATGGGATGGTATGCAAACACAAGACTTCTATGGGGAGAAAACGCCACAGGAGAGAAACAAACGATGGGGAGCAAAAGATGAAAAAAGACTCCACAGGAGATAACAAAAGAGCAAGATCATATTCTGATAAAGGAAAGGAAACGACTCAACGCGGGAAGGGATACAAATTGCCGGTTACTGGGCGAAGATATTCAAGCCTAAGAGAACAAGTAAAATACTTTCTACTAGTTACTAAGTAGAAAATAAGTGTAATAAACACGAAAGAATTGTCATCCACCGGTTACTGGGTAGCAAACAAAGAGATGTACTACTTAATACCAGTTACTGGATAAAAAGTAATCCACTTGTTGAGAGATGATCAACTACCTGCTACTGTGTCCGAAAAAAACAATGCCAACTACTGGTTACTGAGTAGTTTGGTGATACTAATGAACCTGAAGAAAAAGGTTACCAATTATCGGTTACTCATTAGGGTAAACAGTATATCAACTACCTGTTACTGGGTAGAAAAATAAAGGCAACAAGCTCGGGAGGAAGGATTACCTTTTACCGGTTACTGTATAAAAACAAAGGATAGCCAACCAAAAGGGGTGAGAAACATTACCTACTACCTGTCACTGGGTAGAAAAAAAATATAGGCAATATACTCAAAAGGTTAAGAAACATTACCAGCTACCCGTCACTAGGTAGAAAAATAAAGGTAATGAACTCACAAGGAATACTTGCTACCAGTGAATGGGTAGGGTATTACAAATTTCAACTACCTATCATTGGGTAGGACAAACTCGACTACCTGTCATTGGGTAGGAGAAAGAGGTAAATTATCAGCTACCTGTCACTGGGCAGCTCAAATAACACAACAAGCCTCTCAAATAAAGGGACAACCATTTGTTGGGAATGAAATATCAATAACTCTATCGGAGATCTTCAAAAGAGATACGGGCAGGTTAAATCATACAACAGACTTCTCAAATAAAGAGACAACCATCTGTTGGGGATCTCACAACAAACTTCTCATCGGGAATTCTTCCATAGAGATTCCATTTGATGGAAAAGCTGGTCGGATAAGGATCCATCATTTTACAATAAACTTCTCTATTGAGGATGAACTAGAGAAATGTCATTTATTGTGAAGATACAAATAAATTCTTGAAAGTTACATAAACTCCTCAAATAAAGAGGCTTCCACTTGTTACCAGGTGAGGTTTACCTTATTGGGGATGAACAAGTTGCTCAAATAAAGAGGCTGCCACATGAAGTCGCATAAATAATTACCAAGAGAGTGTTATCAAAACACCACTAGGGAAAATTAAAATCTTCATCTTCTGATGGGGATCAATAAACATATTCTTGCCGAGGAAAATAGATCCTCAAAAAGAGAGAAATAAATACCTTTTCATCATCCGGGTTTCATAGCCCATGAAAAATCAAAATAACCGCTGCAACAGAGCAAAGTTCAACCCAGGAATAAACTGAAGAGAGACACACTTCGCTGGGAATTAGAAAGTATGGGCTTTTTCTGCTTAGGGGTCGGCACTCTAATGGAAAGAGGATAAACGCACTCCGCAGGGATAAC
This sequence comes from Lathyrus sativus, assembly GCA_963859935.3. Lineage (NCBI taxonomy): Eukaryota > Viridiplantae > Streptophyta > Magnoliopsida > Fabales > Fabaceae > Lathyrus > Lathyrus sativus. The sequence goes on along the minus strand of OZ012741.1, from coordinate 31,132,591 downwards.
AGCACCAAAGAGCAAGGAAGCACCAACAAAAATATAGGATGCACAATGCAACAAAAACATGTTATGCTCAACAAGATGAATGTGCATGCAATGCATATGGATATGAATATGCTAAAAAAATATACAAAAAGGATAAATAGAGGGTGGACAAAACATCACAACACCACTAAAACACTCAAAGGAAAATAAATCAAGCTGGAGACATCACTGGAGATCCTGCTAGGAATTTAATTGAAGAAATCTTACAAGAGATAAGCAAAAGTCATCAAAGGAAAATAAATCCTACTACAAGGCTCAAATATCGTTGAGGAGATGGAGATACTGCTTGGGGGAGAAAACCCAAAGATCAATCTTCAAACTTCGTTAATCCAACAAGAGGGAAAAACAATATGAACTCTGCTTCGAGAGAAAGAACTGTTGGAGAAAACACAGCAACACAAATCTTCCAACTCTGCTTGGGGATCAGAAAAATCCATATAAAATCTGATTCAAAGGGATAAAGACATTTGCTGCAAAATATAATGGTTTCGCTGGAGGATTTTAATCATGTAAACAGCTACACAACTCCACTAGGGAATAACACAACTCTTTTGGGGATATCAGAAAAAGTTCTCTGAGGATTTATGCAACTCTAAGAGAAACATCCTGGACTTGCCGGGGAAAATAAGTAGTTAACATCATAGCAAAAAGTCAAGTTGTGGGGGATTTTAAATCAATACCAAACACAAGGTGAGAGAAAAAACCCGATAGGTGACTGCTATATCAACACCTCTTAGAAGAAAGAAAAATTGCTCTTTGCTTGGGAAACATCTAAAGTAATAATGCATAACCTCTACTGGGAACCAGTAATGATAAATCTCTGCATGGGTATTAAAATCAAAGAGAGGTGGTCCTCAAAATTGTTCTACTGCCTAACCATAACCTGGATGGATGAAGGAAACATACTCAGCTGGAGAAGATTTGAATCAATACTTAGCTATGGAAAACCGAACAATACCCGTCTGGTTATCCATAGGAACAAAACTCTGCTAAGGGAATATCAACAAACTCTATTGGAGAAACCTCAACACGACTCTACTGGGAAGCTGTCAATAAATTCTACCAAAGGAGCAAGAAAGAACCCTGCTGAGGAAAACATCAACAAACTCTACTTGGGAGAGTATCAACAAGAACAAACGTCGCTGAGGACAATACTAAGCTTTGCGCTTTGAGATTTACCAATCTTGGGATCACTATTGACATTACTTTTTATATTCATAAATCAAAGAAAAATGTTTTGATAACTTTAAAATTTTTAAATCAATTATTCACAATTGTTTCAAAAGTCATCATCAAAAATAAAATGAAATTCTATAAACAGAAACAAAATAATAATTACAAACAAAGGGGCAACGACCCAAACTTTATTGATAGAATGGTAGTCCGCAAATGGCGTAACTCCACGGATCCTTATAAAGTTTGAAAAATGGTAAGTAAAATGGAAAGGTATACATTAAAATACAATGACCTCTATTATCCCTAACAACTTTAAATTCCAATAGAGACTTCAGCTGAGAATGATTGAAATAAATTTCTTGATAGGAAATGTTGTTTCAAGCCATCAAGACTGGCCAGATGCAGTTACTTGCCATAATCCCTAACTTTTTCCTAGATCTCCCTCTAGGGTTTTCAATCTACCGGGATATTATTTCTGTTTTTGTCTCTAGTTTTTTCCTGGACCGCTCTTTCGGGCTTTCAATCCACCGAGACGCTCATTTTTGCCTAAGCCGCCCTTTCGGGTTTTCAACTTACTGAGCTGTTATTTTAATGTTTAGGCGAAGTATTTCTTGACTTCATCGACATTCATAGGACGAGTGGACTCTTCACCATCCATAGTTGTAAGAATTAATGCACCGCCAGAGAAAAGGCTCCCTTAACAACATATGGACCTTCATAATTAGGAGTCCACTTGCCCCTAGAATCAGTGGTAAAAGTCGAGATCTTTTTTAGCATGTGGTCGCCTTCTCTGAACACACAAGGTCGAACCTTCTTATCAAATGCTTTCTTCATTCTCTATTGATAAAATTGGCCATGACACAAAGCCGTCATTCTTTTTTCTTCAATCAAATTCAATTGGTTGTATCTACTCTAACACCATTCAGCCTCAGACAATTCAACTTCCATCAAAACTCTCATAGAAGGGGTTTCAATCTCTATCGGGAGCACTGCTTCCATGCCATAAACAAGAGAGAAAGGGGTTTACCCTGTTGAAGTGCAGATGGATGTATGATACCCATGCGGAGCAAAAGGGAGCATATCATGCCAATCCTTGTATGTAACAACCATCTTCTGAATGATCTTTTTAATATTCTTATTAGCAGCTTCAACAACCCCATTCATCTTGGGTCTGTAAGGAGAATAATTATAATGCTTAATCTTAAACTTATCACATAATTCCTTCATCATCTTGTTATTCATATTCAACCCATTATCAGTGATAATTTTGCTCGGAACACCACACTGACAGATGATTTGGTTCTTGATAAACCGAACCACTACTTGCTTGGTCACATTGGCATATAATGTCGCTTCAACCCATTTGGTAAAATAATCAATAGCCACCAATATGAAACGATGTTCGTTTGACACTTTAGGCTCAATCATTCCAATCATATCAATGCTCCACATGGAGAAAGGCCATGGAAAAGAGATAATATTGAGAGGAGTTGGAGGCACATGAATTTTGTCAGCATAAATTTGGCATTTATGACACTTCTTCACATATTTACATTCTTAGCCATTACATATCCATTAGCATGGGTACCAAAGGATCCTTCATGAATTTCTTTCATCAACATGTCTGCTTCGTATCTATCCACACATCTGAGCAAGATCATGTCATAATTTCTCTTATACATCACATTATTATTCAAGAAGAAACTACCAACCAATCTTCTCAAAGTTTTCTTATCTTTCTTGGATGCCCCAAGTGGGTACTCTTGATTCTGAAGGAAACATTTAATATCATAATACCAAGGTTTACCATCAACAACCTCTTCAACTGCAAACACATGATCTTGTTTATCAAGACGCATCACATCAATCTTTGGCACATCATTCCAATGATTTACCATAATCATGGAGGATAAAGTTGCTAAAGCATCTGCCATTGGATTCTCTGCTCTTGGAATATGGTGAACTCAACCTTATTGAAAAAAATTGACAACCTTCTTGCATAACCACGATAAGGAATCAAATAAAGTTGACGTGTCTCCCACTCCCCTTTAATCTGGTTAATCACCAGAGCTGAATCTCAATATACATCAAGGATCTTGATTCTAAATCAATAGCTTCTTCCAAGCCCATAATACATGCTTCATACTCAGCCGTATTATTTGTGCCAATGAACACCAATCTTGCAGTGAAAGGAATATGAGAACCATGAGGAGTAATAATAATTTCTCCAATACCATTGCCATATTCATTAACAGCTCCATCAAAAATAAAACCCCATCGGGATCCAGGTTCAGGCCCTTCTTCAGATAATGGTTCCTCACAATCTTTAACCTTTAGATACATCACATCCTCATCAGTAAAATCAAATCGAATAGGTTGATAATCATCAATTGGCTGGTGTGCCAAATGATCAGCTAAAACACTTCCTTTTATCGCTTTTTGAGTTCGGCACTTGATATCATATTCTGACAACAACATTTGCCAACGAGAAATCCTCCTAGTTAAATCAGGCTTTTCAAAGATATACTTGATTGGATCCATTTTAGATATCAACCAAGTTGTACAATTTAACATATACTGGCGGAGGCGCTTGGCAGCCCAAGCTAAAGCACAACATGTCTTTTCAAGCATTGAGTACCGAGACTCACAATAGGTGAAATTTTTCTCAAATAATAAATGGAAAATTCTTTTCTCCCAGATTCATCTTGTTGACCTAGAACACAACCCATAGACTCTTCTAGCATGGTTAAGTACACGATCAAAGGTCTTCCTTCCAAAGGAGGAGACAAAATAGGAAGTTCAAGCAGATACTCATTCATTATTTCAAAAGCTTTCTGACAATCATCTGTCCATACACAACCCTAATCTTTGCGGAGAAGATTGAAGGTCGGTGCACATGCGGAAGTCATATTGGATATAAATCGGGAGATATAGTTCAAATGTCCCAAGAATCCTCTTACTTGTTCTTTTGTTTTGGATGCAAGAATTTCCTGAATAACTTTAACTTTACCAGGATCAACTCCAATGCCTTTCTGACTAACAATAAAGCCCAACAACTTTCCAGAACGGACACCAAAAGTGCATTTATTAGGATTCAGACGGAGCTTAAACTTTCTCAAATGTTGAAACAACTTCAATAATTATTCAATATGATATTCTTTAGTCTTCGACTTACAAATCATATCATTCACATAGACCTCAATTTTTTTATGCATCATATCATAGAACAGAGTGGTCATAGCTCTCTGGTACGTTGCACCAGCATTTTTTAAACCGAAGGGCATCACTCTGTAACAGAATGTTCCCGAGGGTGTAATGAATGTTGTTTTTACCATATCCTCAGGTGCCATCTTTATTTGATTATAACTGGAAAATCCATCCATAAAGGAATAGATATTGAACTTAGCAGTATTATCTACCAGCAGATCAATGTGTGGTAATGGAAAATCATATTTCGGACTTGCTTTATTCAAATCTCTATAGTCAACGCACATTCATACTTTTTCGTCTTTCTTTGGAATAGGCACAATATGGGCTACCCATTGGTGAATTTGGTAATTGGAGAAAAATTTAGAGTCAAGAAAGAATTTGACAAGGTGAATTTGGCTATCAAAACCTTATGAAATGAGAGAAATTAGACCTCTATTTATAGGATTTAGGCTTGGAAATTTCGGTGGGTTGGAGTTTGGTTTGGAATTAAATTAGGCTTGGAATTTGAATTTGGAGGGAAATTAATGATCAAGTGGTGATTAGTGAAGGTGTATGGTGGGAATTAATTATGATGAGGTAGGGGAATTAAAATGAAGTGATCTAGAATATTCTAATGTTGCAATATTTGAATTTGGTGCCAAAAATGCTACAAAATTTGAATTTGCCCAATTTTCACAAAATTCGCACAAGGTAATTGATTACCTAGTACTGGTAATCGGTTACCACAGGCAAAAATGGTGAAAAATTGCCTTTTTGATGTGTTGTCTTAGATCTGACTCGATTCTTTTGCTTGTTAAAGAAGACATAGAAATAAACACACAAACCTTGGAGTCTCTTGAATAAAAGTAAATCAAATCTTGGGATACTCTTGATCAACTTCGACTTTGTTCAGATGAAATTCATTCGAGCTGAGGGACTGATATTTGATATCTTTGCTCCAAAATCTTCCTGAAAAAGTTAGTAAAGGAAAAACAAACATTTTTTGGATTTAAATCAATGTTTAGTAAACATAAACATAAACAAATATCAAACAAACAAGAAAACAAAGGTGCCCGGTGATCTCTCAAGAACAAACCTGCAGAGGAAGGCAAGAGAACCGAAGCTTGCAATCTTATTTTTGGGATGATATGCAAATGACATGTGGAATCTTAGGGGTAAAAATTAGGGTATTACAGGTGGGCTCGATCTTGCGTTCAATTCAAATGAGTGGTTCTTCATTGACGAATCTAACCTTCCACATCAAGGCTAGCATGGCTAAAGCATCGGCAATATGGTTTTCAGACCTTGGGACATGTCGGAAAGTGACCTCGTCAAAGTAGTGGATCAACTCCACAATATAAGCACGGTACGGGATTAACTTTTCGTCTCAGGTCTCCCATTCACCCTTGACATGGTAGATTACCAAGTTAAATCTCCACTCACTTTGAGAAATTTGATTCGGAGGTCAATAGCTGCTTCAAGACCTAGAATGCATGCCTCATACTTGGCAACATTATGTGTACATTCAAAATCTAACCTTCTTGTGAATGGGGTATAACCTCCATCGAGATCCATCAAAACGGCGCCTATCACATGCCCACTATAATTAGAAGAACCATCAAACATCATTTTCCAACAGGAACCTGGCTCGGGACCTTCCGCGGGACTTGGCTCTTCACAATCTCTCTTCACCAACATAATGTCTTCATCAGGAAAGTCAAGCTTTAGAGGCTCATAATCTTTAACCAGTTGGTCTGCAAGGTAGTCTGATAAGATACTTCCTTTATTAGCCTTTTGAGTCACATATTGGATGTCATATTCAGATGACAACATATGCCAACGGGCAAGTCTCCCAGTCTGAGTAAGCTTCTCAAAAATATACTTTATTGGATCCATTTCGAGATTAACAAAGTAGTGTGACAAATCATATATTGCTTGAGACGCTTAGCAGCCCATGTTAAAGCACAACAAGTGTTTTCCAGAAGTGAATACCAGCTTTCACAACAATGTTTCCCAACACGCATCCCATAGACTTCTCCAAAATAGTCAGATACATGAAGAGTGGTCTTCCAGGAACGGGAGGAATCAAGATAAGAGGCTCTTGCAAATAACCCTTGATCTTCTCGAAGGCTTGCTGACAATCAGAATTCCAGTCAATAGTCTAACCCTTGTAGAGTAACTTGAATATTGATTCGCAGGTAGCAGTCATACTAGAAATGAATATGGAAATATAATTCAGGCGTCCAAGAAAACCCATGACTTGTGTTTCAGTTCATGGAGCGGGAATTTCTTGAATGGCTCGGACTTTATCAGGGTCTACTTCGATTCATCTTTGGATGACGATAAATCCAAGTAACTTTCTAGATCTAACACCAAAAGTACACTTAACAGGATTCAATTTCAATTGGTACTTCCTGAGTCGTTCAAACAGCTTCATCAAATGATCCAAATGGTCCTCTCACTTTGGGACTTAGCAATCATATCATCGATGTACACCTTGATCTCCTTATGCATCATGTTATGAAAGAGAGCGACCATCATTCTTTGATACGTTGCCTCTGTGTTCTTTAGACCAAAGAGCATAACTTTATAATAATAGGTTCTCCAAAAAGTAATGAATATAGTCTTTTCCCTATCGGCAGGGTCCATCTAAACTGATTATAACCGGAGAAGCCATCCATAAAAGAGAAAGCTGTGAAATGGGTTGTATTATCTACAAGTGTATCAATATGCGGTAGAGGGAAATCCCTATAGTCTACGTACATTCTAAATTTACCGTCCTTTTTGGGAACTAGCCTAATGTTAGCTACCCATTCATGGTACTTCGCAACTGTTAGAGAACATACATCAAGTTGTTTCTTAACCTCATCTTGAATCTTCAAAGCCATGTCAAGTCTAGTTCTTCGAAGTTTCTGATTTGTAAGTGGACACTCTGGTTTAAGCGGAAACTTGTGAACAACAATATCAGTGTCTAGACCAGGCATATCTTGATACGACCATGCAAACACATCAACGTATTGCTCTAGAAGCTTGACCAACCTCTGTTTGACATCAGCCCAAAGTGTTGTACCAATCTTAACCTCTTTCTTTTCCTCCTCAGTACCAAGATTAATTAACTCTACTTGCTCTTTTATGGTTGAAGTTCAGTGTACTCATACTCAACCAACCTCGCCAGTTTAGCGGGAACTTCAAAAACTTCCTCACCCTCATCTTCAACATGATAAATGGGCGAATCAAAGTTAGGAGTGAAAGCAGGGTCATCAGGTTCAACATGGTTTGGGATTATTCTGCATCTTTAGAATGACTTATTTTATTAAAGGCGCAAAGAAAAATGCAAGAGTAAAAATGTTCTTTATTTTATTTATTTTTTTAGTTTTGAAAGATTGCCGATTCTTTTAAAAGGTAAAAGCGAAAAAAAATGAAACAACGATAATTTAACAAAATGCATTCATTGATAATCATTTGAAAGTAAAATGGTGGCCCTACAAAATAATCCATTAGCTTTGGGCACAATTATGGATTTTTTTTTTGAAAACAACAAACAAAAGACAATAAATTACTTTGACGAAGGAAAAATAACTGGGATCTCTAGTTCTTCCTAGTTGTCCAAAGCTACATCACACTTGAATACCCGATTGCTCAAGTCTTCTTCCTCATTATCGTCTTCAACAACAATGATTTGGAAACCTCCGCTGACGAACACTTCTTGGATAGTCTTCGTACGATCTTTGGCAAATGTTGATGCTCCATATTTAGTTGGTTTATAACTCAACCCATGGAGATCCATCTTTTTCTTGACATTTATCACTTCTTCCCAACCTTCGAGTACACCTCCTTCAATTATTGATCTAGTACTCTTGAAAGACGCGAAAGACGGGTTACTCTTGCCCACTGGTTCCTTGACTTCCAACAGGATATCATTGGCTATCTCGAGCGCCTAGAAAGATGTTTCTAAAGCATCCTTATCAGCTTCTATATAACAGAACAAAGACAAGTTACTTACCATCAAATCCTCCTCACCAAGCACAATTACTAACTTATCTTCAACCACAAATTTCATCTTCTGATGTAATGTCGAAGTTACAACACCAGTAGTACAAACCCACGGCCTTCAAAGTAAACAACTATAAGTAGGATTTATATCCAACACTTGGAATGTAATATCGAATACATGCGAACCAATTAAGATCTGTAGCTCCACTTCTCCAATTACAGCTCTGCGAGAACCATCAAAAGCCTTGACTATCAAAGAAGTAGGTCTCCTCTCAGTCTCTTTATAAGCCAGCTTTGTAAGAGTCCTCTTAGGTAAAACATTTACAGAGGAACCGATATCCACAAGCACTCTTGACAAAGTATCTTCTTGACATTTCACGGACACGTGTAAGGCACGGTTGTGATTTTAACCTTTTCTTGGTAACTCCTCGTTACTGAAGCTAAGGGTGTTACAGGCAGTAATATTTGCAACCACACTATCAAATTGGTCAGTAGTAATATTTTGTGCGACATGAGCTTGATCCAACAACTTTTGCAATGCAGCTCGATGAGCAGGTGAACTCATCAAAAGCGATCGTATTGAGATCTTGGAGGGAGTTTGATGAAGCTAATCAATGACATTATAATCACTTTTTTTGATAATCCTCAAGAACTCAACATCTCCATCATTTGTAATCACTTCTTTCTCTTTGTCTTTGGTAGGCCCAATGGTAACAGTTTCCTTAGGCGGAGCCTCATCGAAACGGGAAGTATAAATATGATCTCTTCGTATCATCTTTCTTGCCCCAGCTATATTAGTCACATCTTCACTAACACTTTTCAATTCTTCCCTCTAAATAACCTTTCAAGATTCTTTGTCAATCATTATCACATCGTATTTCCAAGGTACGACTTTAGAGTCTCTGAAATGAAAGGGACTGGGCTTTTGAATGATCAACGACTTCGGTGGATTAACTGCAGAAGCAACAACAGATTTTGGTATATTGAACATAGGCCTTGGTGTACTGAAAATAGGTATTACAGAGCTTGATTATGGAAAATTAAAAATGGGCACTTTATCATCTGGTTCTGGCAAGTTGAAGATGGGCTCAATCACGGTGACTTCGTCCTTCTTCACTTTGTTACTCACTTGTAGAAAGCCAACATTAATCAAACATTAAACATCATTCTGAACCAACATACATCCTTTGACACTGGCATCACACACTTTACAATCATCATGGCAAACATTTACCAAACCTGCCTCAAACAGCTTTGAATGGAAGACTCAGAGAGGATTTTTAATCTTGGAAACATCAAGGATTAAACTTTCGTCAGATACCTCATCAATAACATGAACAGACCCATGGGTGAGCAAAGGATTATTCTTAACATTAGGCTGAGAATCACCGAGAGACAGAATCTTCTTCTCTATTAACTCTCTTACAAGGTGCTTGAGAGCATAACAACTTTCTAGATCATGGCCAGGTGCACTTTCATGAAAGAAACAATGATCATTTGGAATGTAGTTAGGTGGAAGTGGATTAGGAGGTGCACCTAAATCCCTTGGAGTTATCAAACCTTGTTGCACCAATGAAGGGTACAACTCGGTATATGTCATCGGAATAGGAGGAACTGGAGGCTTATATTGTCTTCTGTTAGGAACATTTTGGCGAGGTGTTTGATTTTTTGGTTGTTGATAGGCAAGGAGCTTGGGCGTCCTGATAACCAGGAGGTGGTTGATAGACCAGAGGTTGATAAAAGAAGCTGGTTGCACAGGCTGGAATGCAGGAACTTGTTGATTAAAAGCAGGTGTAACAGCAGCAACATACGATTGTTGAGCAAAATTAACAGGGTAACCTTGTTGAACATAGCTATGCTAATGTTGCCAAGGTTGAATTCTTCTTCTGCTTGACGTTATGGCATTGGTTTCACCTTCTTTTTTCTTGTGAGAGCTAAATGAAGGCTTCTTAGCATGGTCTTTGTTGGAGCTTTAACTACCAGCAGTACTTAACATTTTTCCACTCTTCAAACCCAATTCTACCTTCACGCCTATAGCCACAATATCAAAAATATTTGCAGTTACACTTCCAACCATTCTTTCATAAGACTCAGGATGAACAGTGTCGACAAACCAATCCACCAATTGTTTTTCAGTCAAAGGAGGTTCTACTTGCGAAGCCGTCTCTCTCCATCTTTGAGCGTATTCCTTGAACGACTCAGAATTCTTCTGAGACATACTTAGAAGTTGCCTTAGGTCAGGAGCCAAGTCCATGTTATATTTATAATGCTTGATGAAAACATCAGATAGATCTTGGAAAATCTTAATGCGGGACTGATCCAGACTAAAATACCACTTCGACGAAGTACCCTTCAAACTGTCTGGGAAACATGAACCATCAGCTTATCATTATCAACGTGAGCGGCCATATTTCGATAGTACATGATCAGGTGGCTCTTTAGGCATGTAGTTCCTTCATAGTGATCAAAGCTAGAAGCTTTGAACTTTGGAGGGATAACTAGACCAGATACAAGACACACTTCTCTGGCTGTAGCACCAAATACTTGATCTCCTTCCATCACTCTCAACCTTTTATCAATAATTTCCACATTTTCTCTGATTTTCTCATGAAGTTTATTCCCATCTTCTTTCATGTCAGGGACAACATATAATGGTTGATGCTCATTGAATTACGGTTGCACATGGGTATGCACAATGGATGATACAAATGTTGGAATCACTTGAGGAGCTTCAGTAACCAAAGGAACAATTTGTTGGACTTATTGAACGATGGGGATTGTAGTAGGCGCAGGTAGAAAACCTGGTGGACTACTCAACAGTGTGGTGATTGAGGCTTTACAATTGTATTGACAATGTCAGAAACAATAGTGGGTTGATTATCCATCTTCGCACGCATAACCTATGGTATCTCCATAATTTGCCCTACACTTCCCCGTAGGTCTTCTAATTCATTGCTGACACGATCAAGTTCTTATTTATGTTCCGCCATCCTTCTACGAGCTTGTGCTCTGGTATTTTACGAGCGCAAAGGATTCAGGGTGAATGAACTGAAGATGAGACAACAGAATAAGCAAAAAACGAAAGGAAAATGCACATGCAAAGACATGGATGCAATGTAATGCAATGAGTTCAAGGAATTCAAAAGCAAATTGCAAACATTTTTTAAAAACTGAAAAAGGTTTTATTTTAAAATTCATGATCTCTATTGTTTTTGCAAAGGAATGAACAATTGAATTCCTTGAAACCAAATATTGTTCATGAATGCATGAATATATGGATGCACAAACACACATATACATACATTCACATATATACAGGCAAACAAACAAAGGCCTAGGTTTGAAGATCACGAGCATGGAGCGACGGTTTACCCATCCCAAGAGGTGTGTATTAAAGGTTCTTGTACCTGCAGAATAGAGATTCTAAGAGGTTCCCAAAGTCACCAGTAAATCTTTCGGATATTATAAATTTCCCAATTACTTGGTAGTTAATAATATTCTTAAGAGAACCTCTTTTGAGTGTAGTGTCGCGTATCAACTATTTTGGGACTACTCCCTCATAGTCATCGCACTATGTCCTAAGAAAAGGCCATGTTGGGTTAAGAGTAACTAAAGTTTCTCAATGTCACGAGCTCCTAGGTCGAAAGTAGTAATGTTTTCACGAATGTTCGTTAAACAATATTGCTCCGAAGAGGTCCTCAATTGAGTGTGATTTCTCAAGTCAACTTAGCCGGGAATCAACTCTCGAAACACAGATCAAACAAGTTAGGGGTAACCCTCAAAAGAAAAATCCCTAGTGAAGTCACCATTTTTGTTACGGTGAGAATCAGATATCAAGCTATTGATTAACTTGAATCACAAATCTTTAAATTCACCACTGAGCTTTGATTTATCCAAAGGAAAGGGTAAAGAACGAAAAAACCCTAATTGGACTGTAAAAACAATGCGGGAGATCTAAGGTTCGGGGGTTAGTTATACCTAGGGAAGGTATTAGCATCATAAGAATCTGTAGTACTCTACATGAACCTCTTGTTAGTATTTGTGTTATTTTATTGATCTTCTTAAGGGTTGAAAGTAGACATAAAATGTTATTTTTAAGTATGCTCTCCAAGACATTGCATCTCATGCCTACGTATCCCGACGGGAATGAAATCAGAGCACTCATAGTTCCCCTCAACAAGGGTGAGGAACTCTTGACTGTGGTCAAGGTTCCAGGGGGAAGTAAGTGTTCATAGTGAGACACTTACTGGGAGTGCAGCGACTCTAAGTCTAAGGTTGAGTTGAAAAGGAAAGATAAGTGTCCATGGCAGAAACTTACATGGGGTGTGGCAACTCCGACCCTAAGGATAGGATGAAGGGAAGGAAAAAGAATAAGTGTCCATGGCAGGAACTTATAGGGAGCACAGAGACTCCAATCCTAAGGCTAGGATGATGGTACAAAAGAGAATGTCTATGGAAGGACGCTTGCATGGAGTGCAGCGACTCCGATCCTAAGGCTAGGATAAGGGTAAGGACTTAGAGTTTTCTAAAATTGACATGACAGTCAACAGGAGGATATCCTTTCTTTTGGAATCTTGATTGAGAAAATTAGGATGTGAACACAAAAGGGAATCAGATTATAGATTGTCTAAGTTAACAATCCAAGGGAACTAACCTAATTCTAAAGACTTGAGATTCCGATTAGAAGTGAAATTAACCTAATGTTTTCATACAAGAGTTAATTCTAAAATCTAATCTTAATTCAATTTAATCAAGCATCCTAAGAGAAACATGGCATTTCAAACACGCAATGCAATCAATAACACCACATATCAAGAGTATTTATTCAACACATATGTCGAAACCATGACAACAAAAATCCATGGGGAAGTTTATATAATCCAACAAATATCAGCTTGAATTTTCTTGAAAATCCTAATAAGGACTAATGAGAACTTAATTGAAACTAAACCAGGAAATTAATCCTAGATCTAGATCAATAACTAATCACAGATTTCAATCCTAAATTTAAATCAACGATTAATAGAAAAATCAGAATCAACATTATGTCACCAATTTAAGTTGCCATTAAAATAAAATATAATTAATTTGAGCTAAAATACTAAAATAAAAATTAAGATAACCATGAAAATAAAATAATAAGACATAATAAGGGTGTGCAAGAACAAGCAAGAGGGGTGTTAAAACAACTTGGGCTCACATATTCCAAGCCCAACCGAACCCTTAAGAAAAAAATAATAAAATTAATGAACAAAATAAATAAAATTGGAGTCTCTATATGAAAAAAAAAAAACTCGGCAGACCATTATCTTCTATCACTTCTCCTTTCTCATGTGTTCACACAACACCAATTCATGGCGAAACATCACTAGTATTCGAACATCCATGGCGATACATCAAATATGGTTCAAAATGATTTCCTTTTGACCCAAACGAAAGGGTTACGATGTTACCTGTGATCGAGAAGGACGAATGATCAGCGGCGGTGTTGGACGGAGAAGAAATGGCGGCGTCGAGTTCTGTTTGCAAGTCGGAGAATGGCTTTCTCTACTTTGTGTCCTCTTCTTTACGTAAGACCCGCGAGGCTCACTACAATTGGAGGTAGAGACGACTACGATATCGGCAACGGAGGTGAGTGATTTGTGTTAGCTTTTTGAACCTCTTCCTTCTAATTCCTTGTTCTGCTATCGGTTGCTGTCCCTGTTTCGATATTTCTGCAATACATGTGCATTTGTGATATTCGTTGTTGTTGTTGTTCTGATGACTCTCTTTTTATTGTGTATTGCAACTTTGTCACAATAATTTGAATGCATTAGCAGTCAGTTTGGGATGGTGGCGCCTAGACTTAATGATTCTTGGGCAAGAGACTTGGGTGAGTAAATCAAAGCACGAAGAACTCGATAGAATTGAGGCTCGGCTGTGGCTAAAGACAAAGAAGTCAAGGGCTTTTGGAATCAAATACTTGATAGAATTAGGCTTTATTTCATGCAATTTTCTTGTGATTCTTTGTATTTGGGCACTTTAACTTCTATTATCAAGTGTGTGGTGATTAGTTTTGGAATTTCATGTTCTTGATAATGCTTCTTTGTAACCTTGAATTTGGAGTTAAACTTGTAAATCTTCAAAGCCTTGAATTTTCCATGATAACTTGAAATGTTGTAATTATTCATTCAATCCTCTTTGTAGAATCTCCTTGAATTAAGGTTGAATTTTCAACTTGGATACTTGAATGGTGATGAGTAACATTGGACTTGAATCTTTATGCTTGACTTTGCATCTTTAAATGGATTTAATCATGTAATACTTCAAATTGAAATGAATTTGGCTTATGGATAACTTTTAAACATTCTCGAGTTTTGTACTCCTTGTGTGGTTTTTCAATTCTTCCATTTGTTATACTTTTGAATATAAATTGGACGAAACTCAATTTTGACAAGTTCACCTTTGAATCTTGAATGATGACGGATACCATGAACTTTGTTCTTTGAATTTTTGAAGTTCAATCTTATAATTTGTGAATCATTTTGAATTTTTATAAGGAACATATTCTTGAATTTAATTTTAAGAACTCCTTGCTAAAATTTGATTCAAAATTTTTATCCAACTTTCCTCTTAAGATTAAAAGAAAACATGAACCATGATCCAACTTCATGAACACATCTTGCTTGACCTTTGCTACCCTTGCAATCAAAGACTTAGTTGATGATGAACTCGGTACACGAACCATGCTCTGAGAAACCCTTTGAAAATGAGGATACAACTTATCACGAAACCTTGACCATGCTTAGTGGAAAGAAAACCCTAATCCCTTGGGGTATACACTGAAACTTCTAAGAAATTTTGAGGAAATTTGACCTTGTACTGACTAAGGGACCGTAAGACTGGGGGCATAACTTTTCTTCATCTTTACAGGAATTCAACACAACTTGTAGAGGACTATGAGCACACACAAATCCTTCATGAACTTTGAACCTTCTGCAGCAGCTCTAATTTCACAAATGAAACAAGCAATAAAGTCTGATAAACTGGTTAGCTATGCTTTGATGATTGACCTAAGATGATGCAACAGATCAAAGAATCTAAGGGTAAATTTTGGGGTATAACACTTAGGATCCAAAATCCGTGCATTCTTAGTTGTATTTAAGTCTATTTTATTTTGTCGAAACTAAGATATCAATCTTCACTTCTCCAAATAGGAGAACCTTAAATAGGGGCATCTGTCCTACCCTAAGTTTTTACCCTAATATCCCAAATAATTTGCATTTCATTAGAATCATACATAAGTATAATTTTATACATCACTAACCCATTTGGATATACAAAGATTGTTGTTTGTTTCATTTGGTTACCAATTAGGGTTTCAAGCCTCAAAAGGGATCCCGACAAAGGATCAATAAAGAATGAGCATGATCTTCAACTTAACAAGTCATTTATTCATCCAATGAATATCAAGATATCTCCTCTATCAATAATCATGTACAATTCTACTTCATTTCAAGTCAATAAAGTCCCAAGTTCATCTGGTGCACAAATTAGCTTTTGGCTGATCAGGGCCTCCAAAGTGAATTTTTCACTTAGGCATGATCCAATACCTCAAGATGTGTTTCAACGACCTCAAATGCCTCACATTAGTCCATTCATATGATGGGATTGATCCAAAATAAATTAATCCATAAGCAAGACAAGGATTCAAATTCATTTGGACCACAAACTAGGATTTTGATGAAAAGTCAATTGTACATTTGACTTTTGACAAAGACATGATCTCAAACCTTGGAACATGATTAAATACATTCAAAAACACCCTTGGAGACCATCCATAGTGTTCAAATAGGCCAAGGTTTTTATTTCAATAAGAGATCACAAAATCAAAGTTCATCTGATACAAAAGTCAACTATGCCCAAAATCAAGCTTGAATTTTGAAGTTTTTGGTCAAACATGCTCTCTTCAAGTCAAGAGCAATGTTAATATGTGATTTGGATCATTATTAATCAAGAAAAATCAAGAAAAGAGAGGTTATTTATAAAGAGGGCAACCATGAAGAAATGAAAATTTTTCTAAGGCATAACTTCCAAACCAAGCAACCATTTTCTTTGATCCAAAGACCAAATTGAAGAGCTTGTTACATACTACAACTTTATCACTTAGGTTGGATTCCTAAAAATTGCATAGATTTTGAGATATAAAGCCATCAAGTTAGGGTTTCAAGACTTTTTAAACCTTGACACTTAAGAAAATTTTGGACAGAATCTGTTTTGTGTTTTAGCCAACTTTGAGGCTATTTTTCTCGATGATCCAAATAATCTAAGGCAAACCTCAAACATCAAAGTTGAAGTATGACATATCAAATTTCCAAAATGTACAAGAACACAATATAATTCCATTTGAGCAAGGAGATATGAAGTGCACAACATGCCTTGATGAAGTTGTTTTGGTAAGGCAGATTTTGCATTACTTGTGGTACACGATTTTTGAGTCCAAGTGTGATGATCATGCCAAGTTAATTCAACAAGAATCTGACTAAATCATACAAAACCTACAAGATATAGCCACTAAGTCAAGAGGAATCCCTTTGAAATAATGAGACATCATCACTTTAAGCCTTGAATTCCATAAGCATTTATGTGGAATAGTGCATTGTCAAAGAAACCACTCTCACTAGTCAAGATGCACTCTTAAACAACAATAAACACCTCTGTAGAATGTGGAATTGATCAAAAGAAGATCTAGGCTAAGGTACCTTGAATTGGAAGTAATGATGCATTTCCAAAACCATTGAACATTGAGCTCATCCTTCAAACCATCACTATTCCTCCAAAACAAACTTGCTCCCCTATAAATAGAGACCACATCTGATGTTTCAAAACACATTAAAACAATCACAACACTTGTTTTCTCATTCTTCCTCTTTCACTTCAAATTTACAAATTTCCAAAGAGTGGGAATCGAATTTTCAAAACCAGAGCTTAAACCACTCAAACACATCACAAATCATCCTTTGAAGGTGTTCAAACCTTCATATTCCCCTTCCAAACACCAAAATCAGAAAGTTAACTGTCAAAACCTCATATCTTTGACTTGTTGCATTTCACAAGCCATGTCTTGATTTTGTCCATTTCCAAACCATCCAAAACTTCAAACACCTTCTAAATAACATCCTTAAATCGTTCCAGTAGTTTCTCAACTGTAACATCATTTGGTGGAGTTTCCATTTTGGCCATTTTCAACCATTTTGCAAAAAGGAGCTAGTTTCTGCCTTAGAAGTTTTCCTCTTATTCTAAGCATCTTAGAAGTTCCTTTGAGGTATCCAAAGCATTGGTTTAATTCTATAACAAAAAACTTGAAAGTTGGGAAGTGGACTTCAAGAGGTAAGTTCCTTTAGAACTTGAACTTTGCAAAATATGTTGTGCTTTGATGTTCATTGAGTTTATACATACTTGAAATATCATATATGTTGTGTTTGAACTAATTTTGTATGCTATTATTGACTGTGTATGAGTTTGACATAGAACTTACAAGAATAGATCATTTTTAGTGTAGCCTTTGAGTTTTAAAATGAGAGAATCATTTGAAAAAACCAACAATGCCATTAGATTCCTTAGGAAATTTCAAGCAAGTTTCATTTTTATTTCATCCATTTTCATGGAGAAATGACCAAGTTATGGTTTGTTTTGCAAATGACACAAAACTTGAAAATCTTGGGCATGACCAGCCATGGGCAACCTTTGTCTGACCAGGCCTAGGTTACTTCTAGGAATATAAGTTAATGGGTGGGGGTGATACAAGGGATGCATCACCACCCTAGTGGTTTTACCTGCGTGTTATGTAACCTTGTCACTGCCTGAACTAGGGTTCGAATCCTCCCTCACCCCAGTTCTTTTTATTTTTCTAATTATTCAAGTAGATAACACATATAATATCATGCTTCTCCCTAGTTATCAAATTTTTAGTTGAGTTGGCTAAGATTTTGAGCCAGAATCTGACTGGTGTGGGTTCAAGTCCCATGTAGGACATTCCATTAATTTTTATGACTTATTTTTATCCATTTTCTTCACAAATTCAATTGACCATAACTTTCTCATTTTAAATCATTTTGAGGCCATTCTTTTTGAAAATTGTTCTTGACATTATGTATTTTCTATTTGGGAAAAGAAATCACCAAAAATATTTATTTTTGATGCATTTATGAGTGTTCAAAGTGTATGACCATGTTAGGGGTTTCCATGGTTTCCTCTTGATTCTCTTGAATGATTCCCTAGTTTCTCTTATACATGTTGACTCGTGTGAACCCTACACACCTTATAGAAACCTTGTATGACCTTATGGACTTGTACATTGTGTTTTTCTTAAACATTTATGCCTTTTGATGCATGTTTACATGTCATAAGTGTATGTTGAAATTTGTCCATACCATGAGCTTTTTCCTAACTAATTTTCCTTAACATGAGATGTTCTTTCCATGTTTACATGACCATGATGTGCATGTTTGTCTTTGTGTTTCTTTTAACATGTTTATGTGTTCTTATACACTTGAACTTTGTCTTGAAAATGACTATGAACATATACTTGTATGCTTAAACCTTTGTGATGTTGTTACTTGCTTATGACCATGTTTGAACCCTAATACCCATGTTTGGTTGTTACCAACTTGTCACAACTTGTTCAATTTGTATCCATGCTTAAATGTTCAAGTAATGGCTTAACTTGTTCACCTGATGTTTAAACTTTAAACTTGTCATCTTTAAGTATTCTTGTAGCTTCGGTTTTAGTGACGCGACCACTACCGAATTTAATGCTACTTTCTAATTTCTAATATTTATTCTATGATGCTTAAAGGGAAGGGGAAGATATCTCAAACTAACCCTAATTGCAAATGTTTTTCTTATAAATGCTAAGAGATCTAGATTCGGGGGTTGGTTATACTAAGGGAGACTATTAACACCCTGAGTATCTATAGTATTCTATAGGAACCTTTATTGTATATTTCTACTGTTGAATTACTTGCTTGCTTAGGTTTGTTTTTCTATTTGAATAGGAAAATTTCTCCTTTATGAGGACTAAGAAAATGTTTTTGTTTTTTTATGATTTTCTATTAGTTTTGGTAGGCACCTAGACCTAAAGGTTTTTATTTTTTATTAGTGTGCTCGTTAAGATTTCACAATCTTATGCATACATATTCTAAATAAGGAAACTGAGATATCAGAGCATTTGTAGTTCCTCCTAAATCTATGGGAGGAAATTGTTTTATGTCTTATTTAAAGCCCAAGATTGAAGCTAAAAGTTTGATTGAGAGAGAATTTGTCATCACTAAAGGGAGATATCTCATCTATTCATCACAAACAT
The DNA here is from genome assembly GCA_963859935.3 of Lathyrus sativus. Lineage (NCBI taxonomy): Eukaryota > Viridiplantae > Streptophyta > Magnoliopsida > Fabales > Fabaceae > Lathyrus > Lathyrus sativus. The sequence goes on along the minus strand of OZ012741.1, from coordinate 31,112,850 downwards.
TGAAAAAATGATTATAAGGGAAGTTACTTTAACTGGGATATGTAGAATTCAGTAATGCCACATCTTCCTTTATAGTAGAAGTGAAATGTCATAAAGGAAGAAGCTTTGAACTTGGACTTTGAAATATCCATAGCAATGTCACATCTTTCTTCATGAGTTTTGACATATGGGAAGAAGCTTTTAACTTGGACTTTGAAATATCCAGAGCAATACCACATCCTCCTTTATGAGTTTTAACATAAGGGAAGAAGATTTTTACTTAGACTTTAAAATATCCAAAGCAATTCCACATCCTCCTTTATGTAAAACAGTTTGATTTGAATATTTTAATTTGATTTGAAATGTGATGTATATAAGGGATATCCTCATGCAGAGAGGATTCATAGTCTCATCTGTGGGGATGTTGAATTTTATGCCTTGATCAAAGGCCAAGGTTGAAGCTAAAATGATGAAAACTGACTAAACTGGAGAGTGTTATATATGTCTTGTACAAAAACCAAGATTAAGGCTAACTGGGGAAATCATTATATGAGGCCTAAGAGGAGGCTGAGGGAATTTAAGTGGAGACTGACTCTTGCTGAAGATTAGAAGAGAATTTAAATGCCACAAAGCCTTAGTTCTTCTGGGGATTTGTTGATTTGTAAACTGACCCTGGCTGGGGATTGTTAAATGAAAGCCAACCTTTGTTGAGGATTAGAAAAAGGCTTAAAAGATGAGATTGAATGTTCTAGAGGTTTAGAATCTTCTGGGATTTTGTGTATTGATAAAGCTGACTAAGATGTATCATATGCTTTTAAGAAGCATGTGGGTCCTTGTATGAAGCCCAAGAGGAGGCTATGGATTGAGACTTTCCAAGTCTAAGAAGAGTTCAAGAAAGGTTTCACCGGGAAATAATCCTTTCTTTGTTGAATTGTTCCAAGGTTAAAAGGGTTTAATGAAGAGGTTTCACCGGGAAATAATCCTTTCTTTCTTGAACAGTTCCAAGGTTAAAAGGGTTTAATGAAGAGGTTTCACCGGGAAATAATCCCCTCTTTAATGAAGTGTTCCAAGGTTAAATAAATTGAACAAAGCCCAAGAGAAGGTTAACTGTATTAGGGAGAAGAACTCTTTTGTACAAGAGGGAATTAATTGTTTGAACAAACTTACAATGATTGAAAGGATCATGTTATTTGAACTAGTCTAAAATAAGGATGGTCTAAATGCTAAGGGAAACTTAACAAGATATGCACAAGTATATATACAAATATATGAACAAATGTATAAACAAGTATGAATTGAATTTAAAAAGGTGGTGGGTCTTACACTCTGGATAGAGGCCCAAGTTTATTGTGATTGATTAGATGTTTTGCTTTAAGATTGAATTAGGGTTTTGAGAAATTGAAGAAAGTTTTGAAATGATTTTGAATTTGAATTTGAAGATGACTTGATCTTAAGTAGGAGAGGTGCAAAGGTTTTTGGTCTTACACTCTAGATAGAGGCCCAGATGATTATTTGTATCCTGTACAAAACCCAGGATAATTGAGGCTAAAATAATTTCTTTTTACAAAAGGGTGTTGGGTCTTATACTTAGGGAGAGGCCCAGATGATTGAGAATATTGATGCTAGGTTTAGATTGAATTTGGAAGATTGAAGTTTGAAATTTGAAAATATGAAGGAAGTTTTGAAAATAGAAAGAGGGATGAGACTTACACTCCTAGAAGAGGCCCATGATGGTAATTGATTGAATTAGATAAGAGGGACTTATACTGTAGCAGAGACCCTAACTTATTAAGTTTTGGAAAGATTTGTTTGGGCTTATACTCAACGAGAGACCCAGATTATTTGAAAACACAATTGTTTTGAAAACTGATAGTAGGGACTTATACTATAGTAGAGGCCCTAAAAATGTTTATTTATGTACAAAAATATGGGACTTACACTCTATTAGAGACCATTTATTTGTTGTGAAAACAATGATCGCACCGTGATTTTGAAAAGCGCAATGGGACTTATACTATAGTAAAGGCCTAGAGAATTGGTTTACTTATAGAGAGGTTTGAGTCTTACACTCTAATAGAGGCCCAAGTGTATGGAAATGAATTTTTGAAAAGGTTGAATCAACGCGAAAAACCCTAATTTCATTTTAAAGAATATTTTTCAAAGGAAAAATCAAATAAAAATGGTATAATTATCAAAACAAATCCGTTAACCATGTTATGAATAATTATTAAGATTTATAAAAAAAGATGTTTTATTCACATGAATATTTGAAATCAAATTGGTTTAAGAAAAATTAAGAAAAGAAAATATATTAAAATATTTAAAACAATTTAAAACAATATTTTTAAATATATTAAAAATATATCAAATAAATTTTTTTTTGGTGAATAAAATATTTAAATATATGAATGATATTTGTTTAAAAAATCATTTGAAAATAATTAAAATTGGATATAGAAATTAATTTTTGAAAATAATTAAAATAAATAAAAATTCAAAAATTCAAAGATTTGAAAAATGGTGCCAAGAACACCATCTTCTTCCTCGCGCCACCTAGATGTGCAAAACCTCTCCTATCCCACTCAATTCATAATGAAATTGCACGATGTAAACATGAAAACTAATCACTTTTGAATAAGGAACACGATGGTACCATTTAATTTCATTTATTTTAAGTGTGGAGTGAATTATCATGTGATGAACAAATGAAACCTAACATTGCAAAAACTAATATGAAATCCCATACACGAGTGAAAAGTAGCAATTAATTGAGGTTTAATGACCTATGAGCATCCAGAAACATTTTGGTAACTTGAAATAACATTTATGATGCATGATTCATAGAGTTTGAAAAGTTCAGGCTTACCTAGCAAGAGAAATTTGAATCCTTATTAGTAGGTGTTACATAAGTGTTTTGATGATCTGGACAGCTTCCTTGGACCTCAAGAAGTGTGTTGATGTGCTTGGAATGGATTGAAACCTTCTGGATTGATGGGCTCGAATCTAACTGCAGCTTGTTTGGTATGAACTGTGATCTTGATGAATTTGATGTTACAGATGATGTTTAAGTGTTTGGATCACTTATATATGATGTATGTGAGGTGTTTGGATAATTGGTTTGGATGGAATTGCTCTGGTTTGAGAAATTTGATTTTCTCTCTTTAAAACTTAAAACATTGGAATGAAATAGGGAAATGAGAGAAAACAATTGTGATGTTGTTTTTGGTGTGTTTGAAATGATAAAAAAATGATCCTTATTTATAGGAGAACAAATTTGTTTTGGGAGGAATAGTGAATGGATGAAGGATCACTCTATTATCCAATGTGTTTTGTCATATAGCCAAAGTCTCCTCCTAGCATAGCTATGCATCGACTCCCATAAATTTTGCAAGTTTGAGGTCTTCTTTTTCTTGGATATGTTTTGAATGGTTTGTGCATAATCCATGCCACCTCTATGTATCACATTAATGCAACTTAACAAAATTGAATTTCAAGGCTTTTGTCATGATGAATTTGCATATGCCAAGATAAATTCTTGACTCCTTGGTTCAAATTTGAAGATATCAAGTGATTCATCAAGATTCCTTCGGATCTTGGAAGAAGACAAAGCTTGCAAAATCAACAAAATTATTGTGAAAAATCATGTGGTGCAAGAAAGTCCCATAATCTGTCTTTGAAAAACAGTTGCAACAAGGTGTATTGTGAGGTTCATAACTTCTTGCTCAAGATGAATCAATGGATGCTCTTGTACTAATTAGAAAGTTGGTATGATGTTCTTCAACATTGATGTTCACAGTTTGAATTGATTATACTTGGATCATAATGAAAAGCGCCCTTGAAAATTGATGTTTCATGCTGAAAAACATGGCAGAATTTTCACTAAGTGTTGAAACTCATTTTCTTAATTTTTTTTTATTTTTATCATTACATAACTTGAAATCCATGAATTTTTTGAATATGGTTCAGCCTAGAAATCTTTTCGTATGTGATAAGATCTATCATTTGAGCTTTAGAGTGCCAAAAATGGTTGCTTGGATCACAAGTTATGGCCTTGTAAAGTTAGGTAAACATCATGTTTTTCCATAACTTAGTGAAATTTTCAATTTCTTCAACTTTACCCCTTTTATAAGTAACCTTGATTTCTTGATCAATCCTAGTTCAAATGCAACAATGGATCATGTTTTCTTGTATAATGGCTTATGATGAACAATTTTGCTCAAAAAGTCAAACTTTGACTTTATGTATCAAATGAATTTTATGTAAGGAAGCCCTAATTCTTTAGATTTTGGATGAATGAGTATCCCAAGGTGATTTTAAACTTTTGAATGGACTTCAATGGTATATTGGGGTTTCTTGAATCATATCCTAAAGTTGGATACCAATTCTTGGCCAAAGGTCAAAGATAGGGTTGACTTTTTTTCATCAAAACCCTAGTTTGTGGCTTAGATGGGTTTGAATTCTTGCATTGTTTATGAAACAAGTTCTTTGGATCAATCCAATAATTTCAATGGACTAATATGATGTATTTTAGGCCCTTGGAACATATATTGAGTTCTTGGATCATGCCTTGCTCCATAAGTCATCTTAGGGCTTTGAATTAGGTCAAAACCCTGATTTGGTGACACAGATGATCTTGAGGCTTGACCAACATGAAATGATGTAATATTGTCCTTGATTCTTGGTGAATGGGATCTTTTCATCTCCATGGATGATTGAGGGACTTGATAAGTTGAAGATCATGTCAATTCTTGATTGATCTCTTGCATGAATCCTTGTAGGGTCTAAAAACCCTAATTGGAGATCATAATGAAGCAAACAACAATCTTGACTTTCTAAAAATGGGTTAGTAATGCATAAAAGTGTATGTATGAGATGCAAATGATGTGGGCATCTTAGGGTAAAAAATTAGGGTATGACAATTCTCACATGCCATCTCTTGTATCTTTACACATTCATCCACATATTGTTGTCATGAACATGTCTCTTGTTCAACTATGCTTGGTTGTTACCCTTACTATATTCATTAGATCCTGGATTCCTTTTGATTGCATATAATTGCTTGAGCTTATATGTAATTTCTCCGATGGATTAAATCTTTGCTCACATGTTCAAGTATTTCCTTCATAAACTCTTATCATGATGAATATATCTTTTCGTTTAATGCACATTCACACGTTCTTTCAATTTTCAAACTCATTGGGCCTCTATTAAAGTGTAAGAACCATTACATTTTCAAAACTTTTGGGCCTCTATTAGAGTGTAAGTCCCTACCCTCCTCCGCAAAAATTTCTTCAATTTCTCAAAATATTCAATATTTCAAAACTCAATCTTCAACTTTCATCAAACAAAGCCCTAGAGGCATTCATTTTCAAATTTCACTACAACAAAAATGACTTTTGGCAACAACTCAAAACCGCAACCTAAAGTGCAATAACCGTAGCCTAAGGCTTTAAGGGGCGGTTTATCAGACGTGGAATAAACGGTCGTTGCCTATTCTTTTAGAGCGCTGTTTTTTTATTTATAACCACGGATTCAAAACACCGTCTCCTAAATCATCAAATTCCTTGGTTTTAGTTGTAGTTTTAGACCGCGGTTTTCTAGTAACAACACAAAATAACCGTCCCCAAAACATGAATATACAACGGTTATAAAAAAACAACAAATAAAAACCGTAGCTAGTTTATAATTTCATTTAAAGAACCGCGCCTAAAACTTAGGAAAAGTCCACGATTTTTAATAAGCAACCCTTAAAAAGCGTTGCCTATAAATTGAAAAATATTTGGTAAATATTAACTTTAAACTTAAATATATAATTATTAAAAAATTTCCTATTCATTTATATGGTGATACATTTCAACCATAAACCTTCATTTTATTCTAATATAGTATAAGTCAATATTATTAATTAAATGAGAAGAAACATATGTATAAATTAATCAAAACATATAAATATGAAGTATTAATAAAATGAAGTGTAATAAACACTTTGAAATGTAAGAACAAATATTTTCAAAATAAATCCAAACTCTATCGTATTAAAGCCACCCAGGGTTTAACTAGTTGTTGGTTTTCTAAATCTTAACACTCCTTGTCTGAGTCTGTTTTGATATTTTATTACAGTCATTTGGTGAGAGGCAATGCTTGAATGTGTGGCAGTTCCTCGAAGCTATTAATATGTATGATATTTTACTTCTAAGGTTGCAATTTTCATTTTCTTTTTGAAGGTGGGATGTTTTTAGGAGTGGTGATTTCTTATTATCTGCAACATGTTCATTATTGTTAAGATTGCAACAACAACACTTAGAAATTAATCGTATATAGTTGTATTCATCGCTCTGATAAATCACCCGTTTTGTTGCACACAGTTAACACAACACTTCAGTCCAATATGTTTAGGGACAGCACTGCAATGTACATGTTGCATAGGGACACATTCGATTTGTATTTAACTTTGTATTGGTATCTTATAGGAGACCTGACCTAAGTGAAGGGCTGAGAAAATTACATTGCCGGTCTCTAATTTTCATAGGCGATATGTCTCCGTTTCACTCAGAGGCACTCCATATCACTTCAAAATTAGACAGGCATTCTAGCGCCTTAGTTGAGGTACGTAAATAGTTCAATTTCCTGATATTTGAGATCAGAAAATCAGAATGAGCTATACTTAACATCTGTTTGTTTGGAGATACAGGTTCAAACTTGTGGGTCAATGGTAACAGAGGAGAAACCTCATGCTATGTTAATACCAATGGAATATTTTCTCATGGGATATGGTCTGTACAGGCCATCAAGGTTAAGTGTCATCCCAAGAAGTCCTTTGAGTCCATCTTGCATTTCTCCTGAGCTTAACAGAGGTTGGCCATGTAACTAATCACCTAGTTGTCTAAGCCTAACAGTTAAATGAACCAATTTTACTAACCTCTAACAATCCTAACAAAATGCTAACAGTTAGCTAACCATAACTATTTTTCAAATGCTATTAATATTCAATTAGCATAACAATTAACTAACATATCTAATTCTAACATTTCAACTAACATTTCAATTAGCATAGCAGAGGTTGGCCTTGGTGCTTTGATTTGAATTTGGTAGTTAATGACATTGAACTGTTAGTGAGGAATTTGAATTGGTTAGTTGTGTTAGTTAATTGTTATGAAATTTGGTTAATTGTTTAATAGGTGCCATCTAGAACTAACACTCTAACTTATTTCAAACATACTACATCACAAAACATGCTAATTGACATAGCCCTTTTTCTTATTTAATTCAAACTAATACTTAACTAATTTCTTTCCCTAACCAATTCAATAACCACTAACAGTTAGCATCTTAACTAACTAAACTAACCAATTCATTAACCACTAACAAGAATTTTCCACTAACATTTAACACTCTTAACTAACTGAATTTTCTACTAACCCCTAACATATTTAACACAAACTCTAAACTATTTTTTCACATCAACTTCAATCTAACAGTTTTACTAACCATAACTAACATTTCATTTAAAACAACTCAGTTACAATTCAACTACTAATCCTAACAGTCCAAATCATTAACATCAATAATAACTGTCATCTATTCTAACTACACAAAGTCGCTAACTGCCAATTAACCAATTCAACAACTAATTGTTAATGAAATTAACACCTGAATCATCAATCCCTATTTCCTTCTAACTGTCATAACCTAACAATCTAACTGCACTAATTCAAGCTACTAACAGAAACATAACAGAGTTAGAATTCTAACAACTTTCCTCATGAATCTAACTAACATTAACAGTGCCCTAACTTTCATCTCCAACAAAGCAAATTCCACAATCAAATTAACTAACACAACTAACTAACACAACTAACCAATTCAAATTCCTCACTAACAGTTCAATCTCCTGAGACCACAATCAAATTCACATTGAACAATCAAATTCACATTGAACACTCTGCAATTCTCTAGCTGCTCGCCGAACAACTGTACCGTTACGCAGCCCTCCTCTCAAGAGTTCTGAAACTAAGGTGGATGCAGAGATTTGATAGGTGAAACACCTTCATCAACACCATTAGGAGTTTTAAAAAGAAATAATAAAGGTCCAATATGGTTTATTTGATAATACTATTTTACTTTGCACTATGCAGGGATTCTATAAGGACTGGTTTGGATATATTATAAAGATTTTATAGAGAAAGGCACTGTCCTCCTGAAGAAGAGAAATTGCATTGTCTCATAGCTGCTCCTAGAGGGTATGCAACGTCGTCTCCTTGGCCTAAGAGTCGCGATTACAAGAGCCTCACAGTTGAGAAGGCTGTGCAGAATTGGATACAATATGAAGGGAATGTTTTTAGGTTTCTTGGTGGGGGAACTCAATTTCTTCAGGGTGTTGATGCTTACATTAATCAACTTGCAGCTGTTATTCCATTGGATAATAGGATGGTTAGAACCACATTAGATACTGGGTGCGGGGTAAGTCAAATCCTACTAAGAAAATATCCTTGTTTTGATATAACAGTTTGTTCAAATGTCTCTATAGCCGCTATTTGACAACATTTAGTACTAACACATATCATGATTATTTCTGTAAGCTGTCACAACGGAAATGCATGCAAGATAGGAAAAATACCTCAACAAATTTCAATTGGTAATCTAGGCTTCCAATGCTTGGCAACTCGCTCTTCTCTGTTGTATCTATCTAGTTTGGAATAAACCTTATCTCCAATAAGCACAATTAATCAGTGTTCCAGATCTACAAAAGATATTCTCCATAATCATTTAAAAATACACAATAAAAAATGTGATAATATTCTATAATATACCATAGTTATTATTAGTAGATCTCCAAACAAATCAAAGGATTAAAAAAATACCGTTTTTATACCGTCTTTCTGAAGCTTTGCTTTTGCCCCACCTCCACAAGTTGAACCACGATATTACGTGCTAATTTTACAAGCTGCATAAATAACCCAGCTTACTAATATAGGAAATAGAACATTGGACTATGAAACCTTGACAGAAACACATAGTTACCTACACTAATAGTATCAATAACTAATATATTCAGACAAAATAAGAACATAAAGTAAATAAAGAAAACAAAAGATGTTGAATTTTGTCTAAATCATGATGTTAATTTGCCGTTGCCTACAGTACAAAATATCAAGAAACTTCCAATTCATTCAAACAAACAATTCCTAGTAACACAGTAAACTAAACATTTAATAGTATACCTCACTGAAATTTTAAGTGAACCATTTCATCAATTCCACACAACAGAGACTCTTATGATTTGGCCTCTGGTTTATCATTTTCTCTTTTTCCTATAATTTCATTCACTTTCCCTTAATCTATGAGGATAGAGAGAAAACATGAATAACATCAAATGACATCAGAACTTTAGAACTTAAGAATACAACTCATTTCTTCTAACCTAAGACAAAGGAAACCCACAATCTATACCAAACTTACCATTCCCCTTGGAACTGTTCTCCTTATCCTACATACATTCTAGCTCCCATGGTCACCCTCAATTCTCAAATCTACCGACTAATTCATGATATGGCACCGGTCCACATTTTGTTGTTTTCACCTGTCCTCCTTCTAACAGACTCTCTCTCACTTCTGTACCCTTTATCATTCTTTATTTTCCTGTATAAGGTGAATACCAATGGCAGAACACTACATAAACTCTAATAGAAATGCTACCAGCCAAGTTAAATACCAATGGCAGAACACTATATAAATTCTAAGAGAAATGCTACCGGCCAAGTAGAATGAGAAACTTACGTTTGAGAGGTGTGAGGATGAGAGAAGGGAGGACGGTTGCCGGCATGAGGGTGAAAATGTTATAGTTCCTCGCTTGCAGAGAGATGAAAAAGTTAGGGTTTAAACAACCCCCAATTTTTAGAAATTATATGGCGCTATTTTTCGAATGAAAAAATTCAAGTTTTAGAACAGATTAATTAATTAATAACCTTTGAATTAAAATTAATACAACTTGGCCTTATTGTTCTGGTGGTAGAGAGGTCTTATTATGAAGAAAGGGACGTGGGTTCAAGTCCTGGTTTTGCAGTTTTCTTAAATTAATTTTTCAATCATATACGAATAATTATTTGCCAAAAAAGAATAAGCTACGGTTGTACTATAACCACATTTTCAAAACCGTAGTATATAATAAATAAGGGACGGGTTTGAAAAAAAACATCCACACGTAAAAACGCGTAGCCTATGTTACTTATAAGGACGGTTTTTCAGTCGTTGTCTATTCCTCCGTTGCCTAAGGTCATTTTTGTTGTAGTGTTAAACTCTTTGGGTCTCTGTTAGAGTGTAAGACTCATTACATTTTCAAACTCTTTGGGCCTCTGTTAGACTGTAAAAATCATTACATTTTCAAAACCTTTTGGCATCTATCAGAGTGTAAGACCCACCGCCTTTTCAATTAAAACATGCTTAGACATGGGCCTTTATTAAAGTATAAGACCATCCACTTTTGATTCATGTCTATACTTGTTAAATACTTGTCATGTACTTATTCATATTAAGTTTCCCTTGACATTTATAACACCACATCCTTGGTTTAGACTTGGTTCAACATTAGGGTTCCCTCAACTACAACTTAGTTCAAACACTAGTTCCCCTTTGGATGAAGTCAACTTCACCATATCCTCCTATTGGACTTCATACAAGGACCCTCAGGCTTCTTAAAAGAACCATAGCCTCCATCTTGGGCTTCATACACGATAACATCAATTCAAAACTCCCCCTAGTTAAGTCATCCTCCTCTCAGGAAAATAAACGTTTTACCTTTACATCTTAGGCTTTGAACAAGATACTCAAATAAATCAAATTCTCCATATAGATGAGACATTGAGACATCTCTATAGGAAAATATCTCTTCTATACACCGTAATTCAAAATCAAACATTAAAATGTTTTTTCCATATAAGTGATGTAAGTGGCACACTTGTTGATTCAAAATCCAAGCTGGAGTCTTCTCTTATCATGGTCCTAAACTTTTTTTCATCTAAGTGATATAAGTGGCACACTCGTTGATACTATATCCAATTTAAGGTCCTTCTCTTCGCATGTGAAGACTCATAAAGGAAGATGTGGCATTGCTTAGGACTATTTAACATCCAAGTGCAAATCTTCTTCCTTTATGATATTATTCTCAAATGTTTGTGACAAATAGGTGGGATATATCCCTTAAGAATGATAATATGTCTTTTCTTTCAAACCAAAAAAACTTTTAGCTTCACATCTTGAGCTTTGAACAAGATACAAACAATACCCTTTTAGCTTCATCATCTTGGGCTTTGAACAAGATACAAGTTCCACCTATAGTTAGGTGGAACTACGAACGCTCTGATTTCTCAAAGTCTTTTTTTGGGGGAATACGTAGGCATAAAATTGTGAGATCTTAGCGAGCACACCTTTAAATAAAACCCCTTAGGTCCCCATACCTTTCATAAAACAAAAACTCCCAAAACATTTCATATTCTCATTCTCACTCGTAGGTTAAAACTTTCCCAATCGACAGTAAACAACTGAAGTAGATGAAATAAATGATAGTAAAAAGTTTACAAAAGGTTCCTATAGAGTACTCTAGATACTCAGGGTGTTAATAGCTTTCCTTAGTATACCCAACCCCCGATTCCAGATCTCTTTGCATTTGTAGGGATAACACTTGCACGAGGGTTAATTTAGATTTATTACCCTTCCTTTTAAGCATATAGGATAAATATTAAAAATTCGAAAGTGGCACAAAGCACAGTTCACAGGAATCTCACCATCTCAGGAATTGGTGGGGTCACGAAAATTGGTCTACAATTCCCAACTCGATAATTCCCATTTTTCTTTGTGAAGTACCACGGTTGTGTTGACCTTGATGATCATTTAGTGCCATCCTATCAATGATGGACACCGCATCTTCTGCACTTTTTGACATTAGAGAACCACCCGTCGTAGCATCCAAAAGTGTTTTATGAACGGGTTGAAGTCCGTTGTGAAAAATGTGCCCTTGACTCAAATCATCAAAACCATGGCCCTTGTACTTTCTCAGCATAGATTTGAATCTCTCCCAAGCTTCATTGAGAGATTTTCTTCCTCCTTGCACAAATACAGAAATCGAAGTCTTGGCTTCCATAAATCTAGATTGAGGGAAGAGCCGTTCAAGAAACTTCTCCTCCAAAACATTCCAATCTGTCATCACAATAGTAGTTTGGTCAAGATACCATTCCTTCGCCTTCACAATTAAGGAATGTGGGAATAGTCTCTTAAACAAATATTCCTCTTCAACTTCCAGAGCTCCAGTTGCACCCGCTATTTCATAGAACTTTATGAGATGAGTAAACGGGTCCTCATGGTCCATCCCAGCAAAGGGATTTGCATATAAATGAGCTAGGATTCCCATCTTCATCTTAGAATGCCTCGTGTTGTAGGTGTTAAGCAAAAACTGAGTGTTGTGTCTTAGACTTTTAACACATGGGGTTAAAGTAGGAGGTGATGGTGGTAGTGGACATGCCATGTTTGGAGTAACAATGGGTGTAGATGAAGAAGTTTCTCTGTGCTCTCTTCTTTATTTGGAAAGTTGTCTTCTCCACCTATTTTTGTTATTGAGCTTCCATGTGGTTCTTTCAATCTTAGGATCAAATAGATTTTGATCCGCAGGGACGCTCCCTCACATAAACAGAATCTGCACACTTAACCAAACAAATTATATAACACAAGAAAAATAAACAGGGGTAAGATCACAATACAAATTCCCCGTCAACGGCACCATTTTATTCAAAATCGTAGTTATATATGAGTTTTTGTTATCGTCTCCATAGGGATTATTTGATATCTTGATGCTTTCCTTTCAATAGTTTATAGTTCTAAGAAAAAGTGTTTCAAATTTTGGTTCATAAATTGCCACAATTTTTAGTCGTAAAGCTTATAAATTCTAAAGTGTTAGTTTAACAAAGTATATCAAAAGTAGTTTTCATCTACCCTAACTTATACATATTATTTCAATCTTGTATGTGAAGTCGGGTCTGATTAATATCGTCGTGTATTTTCTCAACGCCGTCTATCTCTAGAGCGGTGTCGTGAGAAATATCGTATTCATTGCTACATAATCTCTCCATATAACAACCAATATATTAAGCTTTAAGTTTAATACAAAGAAAATATCAACAATAGATTGATCTCTGCATTCTATAAATCGATAGATGAATATTTTAGGTCAAGTTCCATAAAATTTATGTCTAGAGCTTTACAAAACAAGAATGTATATTAAGAACAAAAATATTCATCATACATTAATCATAACTTGTTCACATACAAGGCCAATCAAAAGGAATACATAAAGCTAAGGTAGACTACGTATATCTTTGATACAAGGGACATTAGCTACCCATAACCATGGTAGCTTTCTTTACAAGTAAAGAGAGAATATGAATGAGAATCCACATCAAAGAATCAAACTCGGATGCGAATCCAGCTTCTATTTCTTAATATCACATTTTGGTGAAAAAATGCCAAAAAAATGAGGTTTCTATGTGAAAAATGGGTTATGATCCCCAAAAAGTGTGAAAAGTACATATATAGTACAACTAGAATTTTCCCAGTTCGGCCAGCAAAATCTACTTTATGGCACTTGAAGTGCCTCTGAACACTTAAACTGCCCTTGAGGAAATATCTGAACTTGCCTAGCAAACACTTTTTCGCCTTGCGAGCCGCTTCGCTACAAGTTCGCACAACAATCTTAGGGTTCATTAGTTACTGCCTCAAAACTGGAATGGTTCGCTAGTCCTTCGCTACAACATCGCCTAGTGAACATTTACTTCAAGTTCTCCCAACGAACTTATAGTCCTTTTCTTTCCGCCTCTAATTTGAGAGAGGGTTCGCTGGGGCTTTGCCAGTTGCTCTCCCAGAGAACATTCGTTACTGGTCCTTTCTAGTTGTTCGCCTAGCAAACAAGCTAAAACTTCACATTTTCTTTTCCTTCTTTATCAAATTACTTGTGTCTTACACTTTGATGTTTTATGCATAAATCCTGCACAATAACACACAAATCAAAACAACCAAAGGTATTTATAACATATTTGAAGAATAGCATGAAAACATGGGACAAGTCCAACAAAACATAACAATTGAGATGAAAAATGCCAATAAATATGGTTCAAAGCAAAGCATGTTTGGCATTCAACAAATTCTGAACCACCAGAAGTCAATAACTCAACTTTTCTCAAATGCGTCCTTTCATCTTATTTTAAGTAGATTCTTCTTAAGCTTTAGAACCTGCATACTTAGAACGCACATTAGATAACACCTCTATTATTTCAATACTTTTATTATCATCAAAATCATAAGGAATCCTTGTCATGAACAAATCTTACTCTAACAATCATCCTCTTTTTGATGATGACAAACATAAGTATTTAAGAACAATGTTAGGCTATTTTAATTTACTCTGCAACATCAGAATCTGAGGTTTGTAAGCTCCTCTTGAGTCTAATATTCCAAAATTTAAGGTTTGTAAGCCCCCTAAGTTTTGTACTTAAGAAAACTAAAATATATCTCCAGGGTAAAATAAATAACCGAAATAACAGGAATTTAAAATAATAATAAATGAATAACATTTAAAATTAGAACGGGTTCAAATTCTCATTAAATAATTCTATATCTTTCTCCCCCTTCGGTCACATCAAAATAAAAAGAATAAAAAGAGAAGAAAAATTAAAAGAAATACTTTCGTAAATGCAAAGCAGACCATCATTATTTGATCAGTTCCTAAGGAAGAGAAAACGATTCAAGCAACAGAGAGCATTAAAAGCATGTACAGTGCATCCTTAATAATTATTGGCCGTAACACTTCTAAGATCAAGAAAAGGATTTTTATTTTATCGTTTGGGTTACCCATACTCTATTATAAAAGCAACCGAAAAATAAGTCTTTTTCATCAATATCCTTTAGAGCAACATGGAAACAACACATGAGAGTTCCAACATCTCTACCATAGCAGAGATTTTAGAGGATGTTACGATTCTAGAGATACAAAGTCCACAAAAACCAGCAGGTTGTGAAACTTATGAAACTGGTTCTTCATCCACAATACTGAAACCTTCTAAGGTAGATTAATCTTCAGCTATTATGAAACATTCTGAAGCAGGTTCATCCACAACTGTTATGAGGCCTAAGAAGAAATCAATGAAGAAGAAGAAGAAGATGTCTAGTGATAGGATGGCGTTTCAGATTGTTATCTCTGATTGTGAAGATGAAGACGAGCCAGATTACACATGGGAAAATCATATGAGTCTTAGGGCTTTAGAAGAATTAGATTAATATATTAATGTCATCATCTTATTTTGTAATTTCCCTTTTATGATCAATGAAAAATTATTTTGTACAATATTAGTTTGCAGTACATTCCTTTTACTTTTGATTTTTTGGCATATGCAAGAACGAAGTAATAAGAAAAATAAAACAACAGATAATAGATAGTTGTTAAATAACAATTACAGTTGTTCAAAAAAATCATTATTAGGTTATACTAGACATCACTTTCTGAAGAATCAAAAGTTAAAATATTGATTAGACTAATAAATATTAAAACAATAAAGACTCAAGGTAACCGACGAATAAGCTCTATAAATTTTTTGAAATTCTGGTATGCAGATCTCAAATGTCCTAAGAGATGTTAAGAACATAGATCTCTGCTAAAACAGAACAAAGACAGAACATGAGGATTTTGAATAACTTTAAAAATTACCAGTGTCATGACATTTGTTGTAACATCTGCAGACTAACAGAATAATTTATCTAACCATTTAAATTGAGCAGAATATTAAATGCAGAAAGATAAATAACACAATGAATTGTTAACCCAGTTCAGTGCAACATCACCTACATCTGGGGGCTACCAAGCCAGGAAGGAAATCCACAACCAGTAGTATCAATTCAGAGCTAAACTCCCAGTTTACAACCCTCACTTAATCCCTACCCAGTGCACCTTCTGCCTAGAACCCACTAGACAAGAGGCACCTCTCACTCCCCCTCAATCACAACAGTGATAACTGTCAATACAAAGAAAAGACTTTAGAAGACACTCTTCAAAGTCACAACTTGATCTTGCTTAAAAGCTTCAATCAAGTACAATACACTCTTGCTTAAAAGATTTGAGTGAACAATTAACAATTAACAAATAAAAACTTAGTCCAATTCACACATTAATCAATGAGTGAATGGCTCACAAAACTAACACATAAAAATGTCTACCACGATGCATCAAAAGATACAAAGGGTGACTTACAAAGTCACACACACAAGAGACTTTCAAAATCCTAAACCCTTATTTTGCACCCAAGATCTTCTTGTTGTGAATGCTTACCTTCACTAGGGTTTTCGCCTCCTTAAATAGTAATGCATAATGGGCTTGGGTTGTGCCAAAAGTAACAGCGGGAAGAGAAGATTTCAATCTTCATAAACTGCAACATATATGATTTGATCAATCAAATCTAATCATATCATTCTTCCAATATTCAATCAATCTTCTGATAATAACTCCATATCAAATCCAATTTGATCCATAAAAGTGTATCTGAAACGCCTTTAGAAAACCACCAAAAACACACAGGTTTTACAACAGGTTAGTGCAGCAAGCTTGCACAAAACGATATGGAAGCAACCTGCTGATCCTGACCGACAGATGTCACGATACCCTGTAGGACATCTTGTGATTACACCTAGTTTTACCAAAATGCCTTCCAATCAAATCTTCTCATAATACATCTTCTGCAAAATCTTCTTCATAAAAATAGAAACAAATATTTTATAGTTTCCTAAAAAGTCTCAAAGATCCTTTTTATGAAATCCAATTAAATCTGCACTTTGTTCCTAATAAATCTCTTTGACCTGGGCATACTGATAATGTATATCCACGAGGATCACATCAAACCAAAACACATATGTCAAGAGATATAAAATAGCAGCGCATGCTGTACCAGACAAAGATGTCATGACATCTGTCTCGACTTCTTGTTTGAAATACATGACAGTAGTACGACCATAAAATTTGATGAAGATGTTATAACATCTTACTTAACATCAGTGTAGAATCATGTTTTACCAAAATTTAGCCAATCATAAAATCATGGAACTAACAATCTCCCCCTTTGGCAAATTTTGGCTAAAACAACCAAACCATGCCAAATCAGCAACAACGGTAGTTTTATCAAATACATCCAGCCTAACCAAACTATCATGCTCCCCCTTAATAGTTGCATTCAGCAAGCAATAACAACACACTAATCTTCCCTTAGCCAAAGCAAAGTCCTATCACAATGTTGGTCAGCATGTCAATACATGTGACATAACATCAAGACAATAGATAACATTAATACACTTTACTCCCCCTTTTTAGCCAAAAATTGACAACTATTGGAGTAAATATACACACATATAAACTCAGATGCACACATATAAACTCATAACACATCAATCAGAGCCAAACCCAAAAACTGAATCATAATCACCATGCTTCAAAGCAAGACTCAGCTGACAAACTGCACATGGTGTCCGGATATCCTAGTCTAACATCTCACAATCTCCCAAGAGATACACAAATATTCTGCAGAAAAAAAATTCTCCCAGACAATAACCAATGTTGTTTCCTAGGTCATTCATCAGAAGCAAACACAGTCCTAGTTCAAACCAACAACCTCACAAAGTCAGGCCCACAGTCACATTGTCAAGGTAAAGATTACACCAGACAGCAAAATGTCAGGACATCTTGTATGATATTACGACCTCACCAGTGGTTCAAGAACACAAGCTTGCCTGAGAATCAGCAAACTTTGTACAGGCTACAACAATGCAGCTACATATCAGACAGGTACACAACTCTCCCTATCATGCATAACCAGCACTCCCCCTAAAAGATAAAACCCAAACATATGAAGACTTACTTCAACATCTTCATATCCACACACTGGAAGCACATGCAACTCTACACCCCTTGTTTCACAAACCATGCTAGAACCAAACCTAATAGCAGAAGTAGTTGCAGTATAGGCATAACTATCTACCAGATCACTCAGACACAGCTTTGAAAGACTAGAGAAATATCCAAGATGTTAGGGTGAATGTCCTAGAAATGTTTCCTTGACTTCCATATGTACAAAATCAGAGTTGATGGTGTCTTGATCTTCATCTTCATCAGTCATACAAGACAAAACACTTGGATAGAGGCCCAAAAATCAGCTGACAAAAACCCTTAAGTGGAAGCCAGATCATAATGCTCTCACCTTTATATTACACCCAATAAGCTTGTACAAATCTAATTTGATCCATTGACACCCAATGATAGAGCAAAAAAATTACACTGTCAATGTTTACCATGAGCTAGAACAGTAACATAATATCACAACGTCTTGTCTGACATTTCGTCCTCATAGAGACATACAATCTCAAGCTGCTTGAAACCACAAACAATCTTGAGAAAGAATTGTACTATTGCAGCAACAGATCCTAGATAGAAGTATAAATCCCCATTGTTGCACCCTAAAATTTGCTCAACCTTATTCACTTGGTTTATGTTTCAATATCATTAGCATTTGCATATAGAGTCATGTACATAGTCTAATCATCTGCATAACATAAGCATAGCAAGTCATCCAACAGGGGACCAATCATTATTCTCATCTATATGAGCCTATCAAGAGGTTATTATCCAAATTCAATCTCATTCAAGTCATCAGAAAGAATTTGAAAGCTGGGAAGTCAATAGATCAAGCAAGTGCATCCATCTCCTATCTGAGGGTATCTGGGGATCATCAAGGAAAGTGTGAGCTGTGGGCTGAGCATGGGGAGTATCTAGACATCTTGTAGGACTTAGAAAGTCATTTGGAGAAGGAGACAATTCATTGGTATAGTCACAAGAGTTGTGGATGAAGACAGTCAACTAGGGTTTCATTTGGGTCAACCCTGGGTCAACTCTAGGTCAATTGACTGATTGAAAGGCATTAAGGGCTATTGGAGAGATGTGGGGTTCATCATTTGACATGTAGAGAAGGATAGGGGAATGTGTTAAGAAGAATTCAAGAGAAATCAAGGAGAAGAGGAGTTTCTAAATTAGGGTTTCTGTGTAAAATCCCCTAATTTAGGTCAAATTTCCAAGCAAGATAAGTCAAAATGCAAGCTTCAAATGGATCCTTGGCCAACATGAAACTTGTAGAGGATCTCAAGACCTTTAATTTGAGTGGTGGAAGACATCAAGGAGATTTATAGAACTCAAGTTATGGTCCTTGCAAGTTACAGGTCATCTGAGGTATCTGAAACTTTGTCTGTGAAAGTGGCTTGACTTCCAAGCAATTTTACCCCTCAAGGAGATTTCAAATGAATTTATGGTCAACATAAGAATTTTTCCTCATTGTCTTAGCTTTCTATAATGGTATAGTATGCCTTCATATGATTTGTGGAACTCTACTTATGGTCTTGGCAAGCAAAGGGTATTTTGGTCATCTGAGAATTACAGGTCATTTCAAGCCTATGCCCAAAACTCATACAAGGAAGCTTCAAATGGAAAACTTTAAAACATAAAACTTGTTCCAAATGACATTTTTAGTCTAGAAAAGTGACCATGATAGATTGGAAAGATTCATAGCACAAGGTTTCAAAATTGTTGGATTTAATGAATAAAAATGACCTAAAAATGAGATTTTTCATATTTTGGCCAAATGAGGTGAAATTATAGGTCATTTTGAATGGAAAGATCATTTTGAGATCATTGGCTAAAGTGGAATTGTGAGGTTAGTTCAAATTTTGGAAGTTATTCAAGGTTGCTTACAATGGAAGAAACATAAGCCAAATTCAAGGGAAATCACACATGGGAAGTTTCTCCAAGTTTCTAGGAGGTTCTAATGACATGTATATATTGAATGGAGAGGGTTCATGCCATGGTTGGTGATCACATTTACTCAAAGCCACAAGTTTCACACACTTTCTCTCATTTGCAAAATCAATCCAAATTCTCTCAAACTTTCACCAATCTTCACCATTCTTGATCTGGTATTCATCATCATCATCCATAAATCACAATTCACACAAGAATTCGGCTGAATTGAGCAAGGATCGTGCTGTTCAAGTTAACCATCCAAGAATCAAGAATTTCTCAATCACAAGATCCAAGAGGTTTGAGTCAAATTCATTGCATACAGAAGTCAAGAACAAGTTCCCTGGTCCATTTCCAATCATTACAAGCATCTGATCAGAGCATTCCATAGCTGTTTTCTTCACTTTACACCAGGTATGTTTTTACTTCGAATTGCATGTTTAGCTTAGGATTACAAGGTTTTGTTAGCATAGGATTGTTAAGATAGGATAGATGACTGAGTTTGGAGAGTTTGGAGAGTTTTCATGGAGTTTGATTATGGTGTACCAAAACTGTTTGGATGGATAACTCTTGGATTAGAGCATGAAAATCTCAGATTATTAGCTTGTGATGATCATCATGGAATATAGATTAGTTTAGGGCAAGAATTGGAGAGAGTTGAAAGGTTTGATCACAGGTGAAAATGGTGGATTCCAACTGTTATACCTATCGGGTTTGTTTCTTGAGTGAGTTTTAGAAGGAGATGATGGCATGGTCGTGTAGAGGGAAGAAATTAGAGCATCTTTGCTCTTTACATCGCGAGCTTTCGTGGAGAATTGAGGGCGTGAGGGAAGGTGGAAGATCTGGTCTGCAAGCTTGTGCATGGAGCTTCCATGGCAGAAACCCTAACCATTTGGAGAAGACGCATGATATCCGTTGGATGAGGTCTTTCTCATTGACTCAGACCTTGATCGTATGGTTCACGTTTAAAGATGAAAACGGAGGGAGATTCAAAGGCCTCAACGCACCGTTTCATTAATACTTTCTGACTGGGCTTTAAAATCCTTGCTAACGCCACCCCCTCAAATCAGGCCCAACTCATTTGAACTGAAAAATTTACTTTATGCACCGTTTATTGTTTTTTTTAATATCTTCTGTTTGATTGGGCCCAGACGCGCTTGCTATGCGCGCGCCCCAGTCTGGGCCCATCTGGTTGTTTTAACTGAATTTCATTACTTGTTGCACCCTCATCCATTTAATTTACATTTAATTTCTTTCAAAAATGTTAATTCTTTTAAAAATCATAATAAATCATAAAATGCATATTTTCCATTGGTTCTTTTTGCATTATTTTCTTAATTTGGTCAAGAAAATTATCATCCAAAAAAATTAATAGTTCCTTTTATTTTCATATTTTTGGCATATTTTCCTTTTAATTAGGTGTAAATAATATTTTGTTTGGTACTTGAATTTGGTAATTTTTGTTCTAATAGTTGATTTAATATTTTTTCACCCATTATTTTTAGGTTGATTAATAGACATTGTTAGCTTGTATATCCATTTTAGTTCATATTTTTAGGAGTTAATTTTAGGTGATTAGTTTAGGTGAGAGCAACATGAACAAAATTAGGGTTTTAGTGATAACTTAGGAGAATTGAATCATTTCCCTTAGGACTTAGAGATTGAATATTTTAGATATGGGACTATAGGGACTATGGGCAGTTATTAGATCCCTTAGAAATCACTAGGATTCCCCTACTGCTATTAGTATATTACTGTCTATATTTGATTGATTGGTGTGGTGTGCCCTCAGGGGATTATTGTTTGTCTGTGTGGGTATTTGGATTGCTTGGGGATTGAGAGAGCTGAAGACTTGTGATGAGGAAGCCATTGGAGATCCAGAGACTGAAGACCAACTTCCAGAGTTGAAGAGGAGATTCTTGCTAGCAGCTGTTGAGGAGACTAGGGTTTAGGAGCTAGGCAGAGCTCTAGATTAGAAAGCTTGTTTCTCAAACATGGAGTGCCTTGTCTGCATCCATCCTTTCCCCATGATTCAAAGTCTCTTTCAAATATTCACCTCCTTCCTTTGGAAGGATCAGTGAATGTATTTGAAAGATAGAACTTTTGAGGGAAAATTGTCTATATAATGTTAACAGTTGATGAACCACCCTTGGTAGGTAATTGACTGTCTAACATTCCTTCACTTCATCTGGTTGATTGATGTTCATCCTGGAGCTTGAGACTTGAAGAAAAGCCATTGTAGATGGAAGACTGATGATCAAAGCCCTTGCCTGAAGGCTGTGGAGAGGAAGATTGATGCTTGCTGAAGCTTGTAGCTGATTGGAGATGACTTGAAGTCAGATGTTGATGCAGAGCTGCTGTGGCTGTTTATTTTTGCTGTATTTCATTTCTGATGTATTAATTGGTTTTCCGGAGTGTATTGTTTGCTGTTTACCCTGTTGGGTTGAAGGTGAATCCTGTTCACTTTTTCCTATTGTTTTCTAGGTTCGAGGTTGAGTGGGACTCCCTTGCCTCGCTTGTATTGCTGCATCCATGCATTTTACTGCTTTACTGTATATATCTGCTATTATTTCTGTTTCTGTCTATTCCCTTAGGATCTCTGTTTCTCTCTGCACAAGAGAGGAGCATGATAGACATTAGGTCTTAACCCATGCATGATAACATTAGGTTAGTTTGATTCCCTTCGCAACCGTAGGTTAGAGTTCTGTCTCTTCTTTCTCAAAACAAACAGAAAAACACAATAAATATTTCAAACACAATAAAAGACACTTCTTCCGTAAAAGAATGTGAACTCATCAAAACGTCATTTTTGTCTGCTTGGACCAGTAATCAGAAAAAACCCTTTTTCAGAAGGAATAAAAACAATCAAGACAGACTTGTGTCGTACGTAGCCCGAACTACGTTTGCTCTGATCTTTCATGCTGTATGAAAGTACGTAGGCATAGGATGCGATATCCTAGCGAGCAACCTTCCCCTCCTTTGCCGTAGGTAGGCGAACTACGTTGACTCTGATTTCTCGTTCCAGACGGGAGTACGTAGGCATAAAGTGCGATACTTTGCCGAGTCATTTTATTTTCTTTTAACCCCAGGCCCTTAGTTTAGATAGAATAACAATCCATACCCGAAAACAAGCGTGGATCCCGTCGAGTACGACGGACGTGAGGGGTGCTAATACCTTCCCCTTGCGTAACCGACTCCCGAACCCAGGTTTTGGTTGCGATGACCATACCTTTCCCCATTTTGCGGTAGGTTTACCTCGAGCGTTTCCTTTCCCTCCGTTGGGATAAATAACGCGCGGTGGCGACTCTTCTGTTCAACCGGCGCCGATTTTCGCAGTAGCGACAGCTGGCGACTCTGCTGGGGACCCAACGTTCCCTGGCTGCTAAGGACTGCGATAGTTCTTATGCATTTGGGATCCAACGTCCCTAAAGAGAGTCAATCCTAACGCTTGTTTTCCCGTCGAGGATTTTGTATGGATTTATATTTCTGACCTTTATTTTCAGCATTATATATATTGTTATTATTGCTGTAGTGGGTTGTGATGGGTGGTTCTATGATTGAGAGATAAGCCGGACCTGGGCTTGAGTGCACCTAGAATTAGAGTAGAAAGTAGTGGGCGTGTGTCGGCTTTGCTTGCATTAGTGTCTCATGAAATCTACACTCGGACGAGGTTCTTCTGGTTGGCCTCTTTTTCTACCCTTTGGGTCGAAGGGGTTGTTGGTCAGCTGAATTGTCGACTCCGGGAACCGATCATTTGGAAGTTGGCTAAGTGAGGCCTCTTTAGGATTTGATGATGCCACTCCTTCTGGGAATCGTATCATCAACCCTGAAAGTCTGTGACGCTGACGACCGCATAGGATGCCATACCTTTGTCAGTTACTAGGACATCCACCTGTGAGAGGGTTTGGGGTTATGCAGGTAACTAAACTTTCAGATACCGGTTATTTCTTGATCAGAGATCCTGGGTATTTATGGAGAGTTCTGAGGTCCGTCAGAGACCAGTTGGAGATATGGTTTGAGGTCTACCAGAGACCAGTTAGGGTTATGGTTTGAGGTCTGTCAGAGACCAGTGTTGGAGCCTTGTTTTAGGTCTATCTGAGACCAGGGTTTGAGGACTTCTAAAGAGTCTGTTTGAGACCTCTTGATATGGTTCAGGCTATTCAGCTACGGCATTTGGTCCCTGTTGCATGTTACTTGCATTGCATTGTTTGCATACTTATTATCATTGCATTCCATTAACGTGTGTCTGTGCTGCAGGTGCATTTGCATATCCTCTGATTCTAGTGCCCAGACTTCTGAGTATTGATTATGGCTGGTTTGAGGAAAACAGTTGCGTATAAGCTGCCGACACCTTATATTACTCCTTTGCTTGGTCTGATATCTCTTGCTGATGAGGAGGTTAGGAGAAGCTTCAGAATGAGTCATGGGAGATTACTGAGATTAGTCTGCAAGCCCACTGCTGATGAGATGAACGGGCTGTACACCTTGATGCAGTTCTATGACCCCGCATTGAGATGTTTTACATTTGCTGACTTCATTCTAGGGCCTACCATTGAGGAGTACGTGGAGTTTACTGAGCTACCAGTGCAGAACAAGGTTCCCTTTATTCACTCTGCTGCTGAGCCCAAGTTGGAGGACTTAGCCAAGGCTTTGCATATGGACGCTGCAGAACTGTTAGTGACTTCTTGGCTTGGGGTTTCAGGTTTCTCTCTTGATTTCTTGGTTGGCAAAGCTCAGGAGTATGCCAAGAGCGGATGTTGGGCGGTTTTCAATGCTATTTTGGCTCTATGCATTTATGGGATTGTGTTGTTCCCTAACTTGCCCAATTTCGTAGACTTGGACGCTTTCCATCTATTTGCTGCCGGCAATCCAGTGCCAACGTTGATCGGAGACTTCTACCATTCCTTGCACTACAAGAACGAAAACAGAAGGGGAAAGGTTGTTTACTGTTGTGCTCCTTTGTTGAATATGTGGTTCAAGAGTCATCTTCCCATGAAGGGATCTTTTGTGGAAAGTGCAACCACCGCTGGCTGGTCAGAGCGCATGATGAGGCTATCTTCCGAAGACGTTGAGTGGTTTGATCGAGACCTGCTAGGGGCTGAGCTTATATTCATTTGTTCTGGGTACCCTAATGTCCCGCTGATAGGAAGAAAAGGGTGTATCAACTACAACCCATCCTTGTTGGTCCGTCAGTTCGGATATGCGCTGAAGAACCCGCCAAAGGAGGAAGAAGTACAGGAATCTCTGTACTTCACCGGTGATTTGAAGGGGGAGTCATTAGCCAAGTTGCAGCATGCCTAGACACGTATTAACCGAAGAGGGAAGCCGTTGTTAGGGAAGAATAACTGTCAGGCCTATGCACCTTACAGGGTTTGGATCCAGGAGAGAGCCAGTCAGTTGCGGATGCCGTTTCCAGATACGCCAGCCCTTGTTCCTATTCCCGTAGCAGAGCCAACTACTGTTTCTAGGGAGGCCTACGAGCAAGTTGTGAAAGAAAAAGAAGCCTTGATGAAGATCAACGAAGGGTTAGAGCAGGAGCTAGCCCAGATACGCAGCGAGAAAAACAAGGCCGTGCATGCTTTCCAACAGCAGATTGAGCTAATGAACAGATTAGGGGCTGAGTTGACTGAGGAGAGGAGGAAGCGCGAACGTCTGGGGCAAGAGTTCAGAAGCTCCCACGACATGCTCGAATCCAAAAAGAAAGCGCTCGACGCAGCACACCGAGAAATCTCTTCTTGCAATAAGACTTGGAATGCCACGCTCACCAATAATAAGAAGAGGGAAGATAAGTTGAAGCAGCAAATCTCCGACCTCGAAGAGCAGTTGAAGTCCAGCATCAAGAAATGTGAAGAGGAAGTGATGACCCGGTATAGTCTCCAGAACGCACTGAACAAGGCCATCAAAGGCAGAGATGAAGCTGTGTCTCAGAAGCGTAAACTAGAAGATCGCTTCGGAGAAGGGGCATGGGAGGAAACTGCTAAAGACGTGCGACGCGTTCTCAAGAGAAGAAACCAACTTGTTGAAGGGCTGCTTACCCAACCAAGTCATCCGGAGACCAAGAAGTTGCTAGAGGAGTACCAGACTTATGGGAATGTTTGATCATTTCATGTATTAGTTTGTATGCTTTATTTGCATAAGTGCTGACCATCACCAGGATTGTTGGTTGAGGTCATGCCTTCTTATTGTACTCTCAGTGATATTGTATTCTTGGCTCATTGGTTCTCTGCAATATATGAGGTTTTCTGTGATTCGACTCCGATCTTTGTATTGTTAGCACCGCCACTGCACTGGCACCTTCACACTAGAATCAGGGAATGAATTTCCCTAATGCACAGACACACACATTGCATTGCATTCATATTCATATTACATTACAGGTAATCATTGGATAGTATCTTATTTCCTGTTTTGAAGCAGGTACTTTCAGGATTGCAGATCAGCACCCGCACCGCTATTCCACTCGCACCAACTGTCGAAGAATCATGGATCAAATGCAGAACGAGATGCAAGATGTGCGCGAGAAGCTAGCTCTCTTTATGCAGACCATGGAAGCTATTGCAAAAGGTCAGGAGAATTTGCAAGCCATGGTGCAGCCTCTGTTGGTCAGAAACGCCGGTCACGGTAACAAGGATCATCAGTCTGTGCGAGTCGATACTGTTCAAGGAGAGGGCACTCCCACACCAGTGGCTCCACCTATAGTCAATATACCTGCTGCTAATGTCAACAACGTTACCGCTGCTGGGAACGGTAACGTCGGAGTTGGGAATGAGACTGCTGTCCATAACGTTGGGCTTGGTGATATCAACTTGGGTGATAATATGGGAGGCAACGACTTTGGCAATGCTGAATTCGGGTTCAACGATCAGGGATTCGATAACGCTGGGAAATATGGTTTCAATGCTCAAGGCTGGGGGCAAGATGGTTATGGTGTGGCCAATCAGGGCTACAGAGGTTTCGGAAATGGAAACGGCGCTGGGTTAATGGCTTTTGGGCCTGCTGGAGGTGTTCAGGGATACGGCAACAAAGGCCGAGGCCCGGTGATGAATCAGATTAGAGCTGGCCGCAATAATGAATATGAGGGGTATGGAGCTGGGAATGGTATGTGGCAAGAAGATCAGCAGGAGGACGCTTTCTCCGGCGGAGGCTTTGAAGGGCCGATGGATAACTCCCAGAAGATCAGAATGCTAGAAGAGCAGATGAGGGGGGTCCTGAACCAAAGTGCTGTGGGCTTGGACATGGCAACAATGGGTCTGGTACCTGGCTTGAGGGTGCCAATCAAATTCAAAGCTCCTACGTTTGATAGGTATAAAGGGGACACATGTCCGAAAGTGCACGTGCGGGCTTATTACAGAAAGATGTCTGCATACTCAACTGATGAGAGAATGCTAATGCATTTCTTTCAAGATAGTTTGTCAGGCCCTTCCCTAGAGTGGTACATGGGGTTGGAGCCAACTAATATCAAGACATGGAAGCAATTGGCAGAGGCATTTGTAGCTCACTACAAGTATAACAGCGACTTGGCGCCCAATCGGGTCCAATTGACAGGGCTGTCTCAGAAGAAGGGTGAGAGCTTTAAAGAGTACGCGCAAAGGTGGCGCGATATGGCTGCCAGGGTCCGTCCTCCTTTAGAAGACAAGGAAATGAATGACATGTTTATCGGAACCTTCACAGGCATGTTTTATGACAAGTTGTTTCACACATCTCTGGCCAGTTTCTCAGACCTAATTCTGATGGGAGAAAAGATTGAAAACAACATTAAGCAAGGCAGGTTCCAGGCTGAGGAATCAACTGCATCTGGCAGTAGTAGGAAGGCTTTTGGTGGGCGCCGTCAGGGCGAGGCAAGCGCAGTATTCGGAGGCCGAGGCCGAGGCCGAGGCAGGGGACGAAACCAATATCATCAGCCGCAGCAGGTGGCGAGTGTTACTATTCCATATCAACAACAACCTTTTCAGCAGCAGCCAATGCAGCAACCACAACAACAGCAACAGCAGCAGCAGCCACAGCAGGGGGCACAGCAGGCTCAGCGAAGATTCTAGGGTGGTAAACCAAGAAGAGTGTTTGAGAAGCCTCCCTCAACGTACGCTGATTTGTTGCAGACATTGTTGGGTTTGAACCTGGTAGAGAAGAGAACTCTGGAACCTATAACGGGAACTCCTCCGTATGGTTATGATGCAAGCAGGCATTGTGAGTTTCACTCTGGGGCTCCGGGCCACGATGTAGAGGGTTGCCATGCTTTTAAGCACGTTGTGCAGGATCTTTTGGACAATAAGGCTATCAATTTCGGAACGGCAGGTCCGAATATAGTGCAGAAACCCATGCCTAATCATGGGGCAAACGCCATTCTGACTGAGGAAGGGTTGAATCTGGTTATGAATGTCGACGATTTAAAGACGCCGCTGAGCGAGATAAAAAGTAGATTGCTGCAAGGGGGTGTTTATCCAGGATGTGACGAGTATTGCTTAGAATGCTGGACCCTAGCTGGGGGTGTGATGATTTGAAGAAAGGCATTCAGGCTTTAATTGATGGAGGCACATTGCAGTTTGACCGAGCAGCAACTGAAGAGCCTGCAGGGGCAGTAGCAGATGATCAGAGTGATGTGGCCACTGTAACGATTCCTCGGAAGACAATCACTATTGCAGCACCGGTCCAGCGACCACCGATCACCATAACTAAGGCCGGGCCGATCCCGTACGAGAACACAAAAGCAGTCCCATGGTCATATGGGTTGGAGGTGTATTGTGACAGGATAAAGATTGATGTTAATAAACAGCCAGCCGAGACTGTAGAGAATGTGGTTGGTTCAGGAGGTATGACAAGGTGTGGTAGGATCTTTATATCACCTGAAGTGGAGGCCGAAAGACTAGCGAAAGGAAAGGGGAAGATGGTTGAGAATGTCCCAGTGCAAGCAAGCGAAAAAGCATCAGCATCAAAGGATGTAGAAGACTTCATGCGCTTAATTCGAAAAAGTGATTATAAGATTGTGGAACATCTGCAACAGACGCCGTCCAAGATATCTATCCTGTCGTTGCTCTTATGTTCTGAAGCTCACAGAAATGCTTTGTTGAAAGTCCTGGATACTTATTTTGTACCCAAGACGTCTCCGTGAATCAGCTGGAAGGAGTGTTGGCACATGTAAATGCAGGCCACAGCTTGGGCTTTACCGACTTCGATTTGACCCCGAAGGGGAGAGATCATAATATGGCGCTGCACATATCTGTTGAGTGTAGAGGATCAGTAATGTCGCATGTATTGGTCGACACCGGATCGTCTTTGAATGTGCTGCCCAAGAAAGCGATGATGAAGCTGGATGTCAGAGGAATCTTGTGCACGCCCAGTGACTTGGTAGTTAGAGCGTTTGATGGCACACGAAGAACAGTCTTTGGATCGATAACATTGCCTCTACAGGTGGGGCCAGAGGTGTTTGCGACAGAATTTTATATCATGGATATACAGCCTGCATATAGCTGCCTGCTCGGAAGACCCTGGATTCATGGGGCTGGGGCAGTCACGTCTACCCTGCATCAGAAGTTGAAATATATGGTCGGAGACAGCGTAGTCACCGTATGCGGAGAAGAAGACATCCTGGTCAGCCATCTGTCGTCATTTAAATATGTGGAGGTCGACGGAGAGATCTACGAAACACCCTGCCAGGCATTTGAAGGTCCCGGGCCGAGCAAAGTGTCGGAGATAGCCGTCTCGTCGTATAAAGAAGCTCAAGCTCTTGTAGAGGCTGGTGAGACCAAGGGCTGGGGTAAAGTGCTGGATATTCCTATGAAGATGGACCGGTTCGGGCTAGGATACCAACCGTCGTCGTCAACACCTGCTGTGGGGGCACCCCGTTTCAGAGGGCCGGTTACCATCTCTGCCAGTGGAGTATGTCACGAAACCATCAATGCTGCTTCGGAGTCTGACGAAGGAGACAGTGACTGTGATATGGATGCCTGGATTCAGCCAAGCACGTCAGGACAGGGACTGTGCAACTGGTCTATTCAGGAGCTTGTTCCTGTGACTCTTAAACAGTAATGCTTTGCTTTAATAATTGTTGAATAATCTGATGTCTTGCCCGGGGCATCGTGATTTGCTTAGGGCTGTGTTGTTATGAACATTGCGTGTTAATCATTAAATAAATGGCGTTTTTTCATGTGCAAATACTGTAATCTCTGTCTTTCTTGTTTTGTATTTTTCAATAAAATGGCAACGTGGTTACTCGCTTTATACGCATTTTGAAGCATTTAACCATTCCTTTTGCAGGATAACATTTTCAGATGACATCCTTGAACCACCTATGACTCGTCCCGACTTTGAGCACCCGGTATTTCAGGCCGAAGAAGAGGTTGTCGAAGATAGTGACGTTCCTGAAGAACTGTCTTGGTTGGTGAAGCAAGAGGAAAGGGTCATTCTGCCTCACGAAGAGGTCATCGAAATTATCAACTTGGGATCGGAAGGGGTTGAGAAGAATATCCGTATTGGAGCCGCACTGCAGAGCGATATCAAGCGAAGACTGGTTGAAATGCTCCGAGAGTATAGTGATGTGTTCGCTTGGTCGTATGAAGACATGCCAGGGCTTGATACAGATATGGTTGTGCACCATCTGCCGTTGAAAGAGGAGTGCCCGCCGGTCAAACAAAAGCTTCGCAGAACTAGACCAGACATGGCAGTAAAAATCAAAGAGGAAGTTCAAAAACAGTGGGACGCTGGTTTCTTGGCTGTGACAAAATATCCCTCATGGGTTGCTAACATCGTACCAGTGCCAAAGAAAGACAGCAAGGTTCGGATGTGCGTGGATTATAGGGATTTGAATAAAGCAAGCCCGAAAGATGATTTTCCACTTCCTCATATCGATGTGCTAGTTGATAATACTACTCAATACTCTGTATTCTCCTTCATGGATGGCTTTTCAGGCTATAATCAGATTAAAATGGCGCCAGAGGACATGGAGAAGACTACTTTCATAACGCCTTGGGGAACATTTTGCTACAAAGTGATTCCCTTTGGGTTGAAAAATGCTGGGGCAACGTATCAGCGTGCGATGACGACTCTTTTCCATGATATGATGCATAAAGAGATCGAAGTTTATGTTGACGATATGATTGCCAAATCCCAGACGGAGGAAGAGCATCTAGTGAATCTGCTGAAGTTATTTAAAAGGCTTAGGAAGTTCAGGCTGAGACTGAACCCTAATAAATGCACCTTCGGTGAGATCGGGTAAGCTGCTGGGGTTTATCGTAAGCGAAAGAGGAATAGAGGTCGATCCTGCTAAAATAAAAGCGATCCAAGAAATGCCGACGCCTAAAACAGAGAAAGAGGTGCGCGGGTTTTTAGGGAGGTTGAACTACATCTCCCGGTTCGTATCTCATCTAACGGCCACGTGTGAACCATTATTCAAGCTGTTGAAGAAAGATCAAGCTGTAACATGGAACGAAAATTGTCAAAAGGCGTTCGATAAAATAAAGCAGTATTTGCAGGAGCCTCCTATTTTGATACCCCCAGTGGCGGGTAGACCCTTGATCATGTATTTGACAGTTCTTGAAGGAAGCATGGGTTGTGTTCTCGGTCAGCACGACGAGACAGGGAGAAAAGAGCATGTGATCTACTACTTGAGTAAGAAATTTACAGATTGTGAATCTCGATACTCAATGCTTGAGAAAACTTGTTGCGCGCTAGCCTGGGCCGCCAAGCGTTTGAGGCAATACATGCTGAATCATACAACCATGCTCATCTCGAAGATGGATCCTATCAAATATGTATTCGAAAAGCAGGCGTTGTCAGGGAGAATTTCCCGTTGGCAGATGGTCTTGACTGAATATGACATCCAATACGTCTCGCAAAAGGCTATAAAGGGGAGCATGCAGTCTGAGTATCTGGCGGAGCAGCCTATTGAAGATTACCAATCGATGAGGTTTGATTTTCCCGACGAGGATATCATGTACCTAAAGATGAAAGATTGTGAAGAGCCGTTGCCAGACGAAGGACCAGAGTTGGGTTCCAAATGGAAGATGATATTTGACGGAGCTGTGAATGCTTACGATAGCGGAATAGGGGCAATCATCACTACGCCACACGGGTCGCACATCCCGTTTACTGCCCGATTGACCTTTGCCGTTACCAACAATGAGGCCGAATACGAAGCTTGTATAATGGGGCTTGAAGAAGCCATTGATTTGCGAATCAAGAATTTAGATGTATACGGAGACTCAGCTCTGGTGGTGAATCAAATAAAAGGGGAATGGGAGACACGTCAGCCCAATTTGATACATTACATGAATTATGCAAGGAGATTGTTGCCTTTCTTCGACAAGGTTGAATTGCATCACGTACCGCGGGCAGAGAATCAAATGGCTGACGCCCTGGCCACTTTGTCTTCCATGTACAAAGTCAACTTCTGGAATGAGGCTCCCAGAATCATTATCTCTCGGCTCGACAGACCAGCTTTCGTATTTGCTATTGATGAAGCATCCGACGACAAACCGTGGTATTTTGATATCCTTAACTTTCTGAAGAATAAAGAATATCCAGCTGGGGCATCCAGTCAAGATCAGAAGACTCTCAGGAGATTAGCGGGTAATTTCTATTTGAATCCGGATGGTGTCTTGTACAGAAGAAACCACGATTTGGTGTTGTTGCGTTGTGTGGATAAAAAGGAGGCGAAGTTGCTCATGGAGGAAATACATGAGGGTACATTTGGTACGCATGCTGGTGGGCATGCTATGACGAGAAAGCTGCTGCGGGCAGGTTATTTTTGGCTGACTATGGAGACTGACTGTTTCAAGTTT
The DNA here is from genome assembly GCA_963859935.3 of Lathyrus sativus. Taxonomy (NCBI): domain Eukaryota; kingdom Viridiplantae; phylum Streptophyta; class Magnoliopsida; order Fabales; family Fabaceae; genus Lathyrus; species Lathyrus sativus. The sequence continues at coordinate 31,080,234 of OZ012741.1, read as the reverse complement.
GCGAGGAAGTGCCACAAGTGCCAAATCTATGCAGATAAGATCCATGTGCCTACGAGTCCTCTGAATGTGATGTCATCGCCATGGCCATTCTCGATGTGGGGAATCGATATGATTGAAAAGATCGAGCCGACAACTTCTAACGGGCATCGGTTCATCCTAGTAGCAATCGATTATTTCACCAAATGGGTAGAAGCGGCGTCATACGCAAATGTAACTAAGCAAGTGGTGGCCAGATTCATCAAGAGAGATATCATTTGCCGATATGGGATCCCCGAACGGATAATTACTGACAACGGTTCAAACTTGAACAACAAAATGATGAAGGAGCTCTGTCAGAATTTCAAGATCGAACATCACAACTCCTCCCCTTACCGACCCAAGATGAATGGCGTTGTTGAAGCGGCCAATAAGAATATCAAGAAGATCGTGCAGAAGATGGTGGTGACCTATAAGGATTGGCATGAGATGCTACCCTTCACTTTGCACGGTTATCGTACGACGGTACGCACATCAACCAGGGCAACCCCGTTCTCGTTAGTATACGGAATGGAAGCAGTATTACCATTGGAAGTTGAGATCCCTTCTCTGAGGGTATTGCGAGATGTTCAACTAGGCGAGGCAGAATGGGTGAAAGACAGGTTGAACCAACTGAGTTTAATGGATGATAAGAGGCTAGCTTCTCTAGCATACGGTCGTTTGTACCAGAGTCGAATGAAGAAAGCGTATGATAAGAAGATACATCCTCGAAGCTTTCAGACGGGCGACCTTGTGCTAAAAAGGATTCTCCCGCCGCAGGCAGATCACAGGGGCAAGTGGACCCCCAACTACGAAGGGCCATACGTCGTCAGGAAAGTCTTTTCAGGAGGGGCGTTATTGTTATCCACTATGGACGGTGAAGACTTCACTTCACCTGTGAATTCGGACGCAGTTAAAAAATACTTTGCTTGAAATTGACCCGCTGGACAGAAAAAAGAGAGTCCAGGCAAAAATGGGGCATCCTGGCGAACCAAAAACAGAATGAAAGGTTCGGGCAAAAGTTAGGGATAAAATGGAAAAATGTACACCCGCGAAGTTGAAAACCTACACTGGGCGGCTTCGGCAAAAAGGGGTATCCCGGCGAACTGAAAACCCGTAAAGGGCGGTTCACGCAAAAGTTAGGGATTTGAAAAGCAAATGACTGCGGTCCGAATTCGATATTACAATGAGCATTAGCGCGGGAGAATACGCTCGAGGGGTCGATTATCAGATACAATCTTTTCGGAAGTGTGGATACCGGGAAAAGCATTAGAGTCGGGCGTGTCATAGGAGGATCAGTTTGTAATGATCATCTGCATCCCGTTGCCGACATGTGTACAAATCTAATTTGTCAATATATTTATGCTTCTTGTGCATACTTGTATATATGCTTTGCGTAGCTTCCTCTTTTCAGGAGTTACATCACGTGTACAGAAATTCCGCCCATTCAGGGGCCCAATCAATAAAATATGTTATTCAGTACTTGATGTTGGTTCTTTACTGTTTTGTGCATGATAAAGCGCCTAAGTTTACTGAAACTAGCACGTGTATAACATCACTGGCCCTTGCCAACAATTGCTAAAGCTTTGAGTTAACTGAAAATAACGTCACTAATCTGAATCGATTTGGTTGTATAGGCTTGTCTTGTCTTGTTTGTGTTGTTGCAGGTTTCATAGCCGTACGAGGAAGACGATCAAAAGATTGCAGTAAAAAAAGACTTGATCCCCACGCAGGTCATGCATGTGCTTCCTGAAGAAGGATCGAATTCCCCAGCTGGTCGTAGCTTATCCAAAGGACATGCTCCAGCAAAGTCATTTATCCTCAGCAGAGTTTGGCAATTCCTAGCTCGAAGGCTGTATTCAGACAATGCATCTCAAGCAGAATGGTTTAGCCGCAGAGATTAGTGTTTGTGAGCTGTATTCAGACAGTTTACCTTTCCCTGCAGGGACATTTACTCTCTCCCAGCGGAGTCAGTTGATTTTTCCTAAGAGAACCGTTCGTCCCCAGCGGAGTTCTCTTTCCAGCAAGTATTTTCATTCCTCCCAGTGGAACTTGAAGATTAAGGCTCTCCCCGGCAGAGTCGGTGTGGCGCATTGGCATTTATTTTGTCAAAATACCGTGTGATATCCGTTCACTTTCAAGCAGAAGTCCAATCATACCAGGCGCCTCTGCCATTCTCCAGCAGAGATATATTCCCCAGCAGGGTGTTCCTTCAATGAGGTGATTGGTATTAAGTTCCCAACTTCCCAGCTGAGTCGACTTCACTCTTCCAGCATTTATTTTGCTGGAATAATTCTGTAGCATCTGGCTATCCCCAGCGAAGTTGGCATTGCCTTCAGCATTTATTTTGCTGAAGCAGTTTCTGTACCCAACAGTCGAGTCTGCATCTGCATTGGCATATAGGGTCATACTTACATCTACCAAACAAAAGCACGTAGCATTTCCATGTCGAGTGGAGCATTGCGTCATTATCAAACATACGCATTTTTGAAGCATAAACCAGGTGGGCTAACCGTTTGTTTCAAGTATTGTTATCTTGCAGGTGGAAGGAGTTCTTGCTCCAATAAATCACCAAACATTCGAGGTCTCGACGTGAGACATTCAATGAGATGTCAGCTTTGGCACTATTCCCCACAGAGTTATCATGATAAAGTTCTCTTTGTCTCCGAACAGAGTTATTTGTGAATTTCTCGTGTTCTCCCCGCCAGAGTTAGTAGGCAAAATTTCTCTTCATTCCCAAGAAGAGTTATTTGTTAGCGAAGGGTTTCATGAATCAGAATTTCAGAGGCTGCCGCCGGTTATTAGAACAGGCGTCCATTAGTGTGGTTTCCAGATATCCCCAATAGAGTCCGCCTCAAAGTCGCTGTCACGTCAGTGCTAAGAAGTTTGGGGGTTGGGATCAATGGAGCAAGGAGTCCTAACGTGGACAAATTTATTGACGGGTTTTCTTTGTGCTAGAAAAGTGGGGGTCCTAACGTGGACAGATTTATTTCCCCATGGTTGATAAGAGGTGCTAGTCCTAACGTGGACAGGTTCGATCACTCAGAATTGATGGAATGTAGAGTCCTGACGCGGACATTTCCCCGAGTTAACAATATGTGTTGGTCCTAACGTGGACAGGTGGGATTTCGTGATATTGATTGAATGTGAAGTCCTGACGTGGACAAAGTTGATTACTCTTCGTGTTGGTGTCCTGACGTGGACAATTTATTTCCAGCAGGTATCTTTATTCGTAATAGTGAAATGTGCGTCCTGACGTGGACAGGTTTATAGTTCTTCGTGATGACAAGATACGAGAGTCCTGACGTGGACAAATGTATCCTTCTTCGTGTTGTTGGCGAAGCGTGGGTGTCCTGACGTGGACGAATTTTATTTCCCCCAGCAAGTCGAAGATACGCAAGTCCTGACGTGGACAAGTTTTTATCCTCAGCGAGTCAAGAGGTGAGTCCTGACGTGGACAAATCAAGACGAAAAGCGTTTCCTTACGTGAACAGATAAAGAAGCGTTTCCTTACGTGGAAAGATGGGGGTCCTTACGTAGACGAATCAAATCAAAATGCGATTCCTTACGTGGAAAGATAGCATTCCTGACGTGGAAAGATGTATTCCTTACGTGGAAAGTTTAGTCATGACGTGGACAGATTTAGAAGAGAAGTTGGTTTCCTTACGTGGAAAGAGGTGATTCCTTACGTGGAAAGTTTAGTCCTGACGTGGATAGATTTAGAAGGAGTGGTTTCCTTACGTGGAAAGATGTGATTCCTTACGTGGAAAGATTGAGTCATTACGTGGACATATCAAGTTGGAGTCCTGACGTGGACAAATCGAGGTTATGTTTCCTTACGCGGAAAGATTGGAGTCCTAAGATTGTGTTTCCTTACGTGGAAAGAAAAGAAGTTTGTTTCCTTACGTGGAAGAAGATGGCATTCCTTACGTGGAAAATTGTGCTCCTTATGTGGACAGAGATGCATTCCTTACATGGAAAAGTGGAGTCCTCACATGGACAAACCAAGACAATAGATGGTTTCCTTACGTGGAAAAATGGTATTCCTTACGTGGAAAGAGGCTTGTATTCCTGACGTGGAAAGAAAGAGTGTGTTCCTAACGTGGAAGGGGTTTAGTTCTGACGTGGACAAATTCAAAAGAAGACGTATTCCTTACGTGGAAGAGTTTGACGAAGAAGAAGTTCATTCCTAACGTGGAAAGGTGAGTCCTAACGTGGACAGTGTTATTCCTAACGTGGACACGTATTCCTAATGTGGAAGGGTGAGTCCTAACGTGGACGAAGTATTCATAACCCAGAGAATTTAGTCCTGACGTGGACAGATCCAGACGAAGTGTTATTCCTTACGTGGACGGTGTTATTCCTAACGTGGAAGAGTTCAGTCCTAACGTGGACGATTTATTTCTGATGAGAGGCAGACGAGCCATCCCCAGTGAAGCTGTCGAGATTTTTCCTAACGTGGACAAGTTTGATTGAGATTTCTTTATGTTGACGACACAGGCGTCCTAACATGGACAAGCAAAGTTTTATTCCTGCAATGATAAATGTCTTTCTCAGGCTGATGAAAATAATCCCCATCAACGTCGCTAATGGATCAGTTGGTTGCCGTAACAGTTCAATTCGGTCAATGAATGTCGTTCCCCAAGCAGGAGCGCAGTTTATTTCTGCGGTTGGCAAATTTCTGGGTTCTTAGTATTCAACCGTCTCGTACCGCGAATGTTTGAAGGTCGTTCGCTCTTCACCCAATCGGGTCCAAGTCGCTTGAATAGGGGCAGCTGTTGCACCCTAAAATTTGCTCAACCTTATTCACTTGGTTTATGTTTCAATATCATTAGCATTTGCATATAGAGTCATGTACATAGTCTAATCATCTGCATAACATAAGCATAGCAAGTCATCCAACAGGGGACCAATCATTATTCTCATCTATATGAGCCTATCAAGAGGTTATTATCCAAATTCAATCTCATTCAAGTCATCAGAAAGAATTTGAAAGCTGGGAAGTCAATAGATCAAGCAAGTGCATCCATCTCCTATCTGAGGGTATCTGGGGATCATCAAGGAAAGTGTGAGTTGTGGGCTGAGCATGGGGAGTATCTAGACATCTTGGAGGACTTAGAAAGTCATTTGGAGAAGGAGACAAGTCATTGGTATAGTCACAAGAGTTGTGGATGAAGACAGTCAACTAGGGTTTCATTTGGGTCAACCCTGGGTCAACTCTAGGTCAATTGACTGATTGAAAGGCATTAAGGGCTATTGGAGAGATGTGGGGTTCATCATTTGACATGTAGAGAAGGATAGGGGAATGTGTTAAGAAGAATTCAAGAGAAATCAAGGAGAAGAGGAGTTTCTAAATTAGGGTTTCTGTGTAAAATCCCCTAATTTAGGTCAAATTTCCAAGCAAGATAAGTCAAAATTCAAGCTTCAAATGGATCCTTGGCCAACATGAAACTTGTATAGGATCTCAAGACCTTTAATTTGAGTGGTGGAAGACATCAAGGAGATTTATAGAACTCAAGTTATGGTCCTTGCAAGTTACAGGTCATCTGAGGTATCTGAAACTTTGTCTGTGAAAGTGGCTTGACTTCCAAGCAATGTTTACCCCTCAAGGAGATTTCAAATGAATTTATGGTCAACATAAGAATTGTTCCTCATTGTCTTAGCTTTCTATAATGGTATAGTATGCCTTCATATGATTTGTGGAACTCTACTTATGGTCATGGCAAGAAAAGGGTATTTTGGTCATCTGAGAATTACAGGTCATTTCAAGCCTATGCCCAAAACACATACAAGGAAGCTTCAAATGGAAAACTTTACAATATCAAACTTGTTCCTAATGACATTTTGAGTCTAGAAAAGTGACCATGAGATATTGGAAAGATTCATAGCACAAGGTTTCAAAATTGTTGGATTTAATGAATAAAAATGACCTAAAAAATGAGATTTTTCATATTTTGGCCAAATGAGGTGAAATTATAGGTCATTTTGAATGGAAAGATCATTTTGAGAACATTGGCTAAAGTGGAATTGTGAGGTTAGTTCAAATTTTGGAAGTTATTCAAGGTTGCTTACAATGGAAGAAACATAAGCCAAATTCAAGGGAAATCACACATGGGAAGTTTCTCCAAGTTTCTAGGAGGTTCTAATGACATGTATATATTGAATGGAGAGGGTTCATGCCATGGTTGGTGATCAAATTTACTCAAAGCCACAAGTTTCATACACTTTCTCTCATTTGCAAAATCAATCCAAATTCTCTCAAACTTTCACCAATCTTCACCATTCTTGATCTGGTATTCATCATCATCATCCATAGATCACAATTCACACAAGAATTCGACTGAATTGAGCAAGGATCGTGCTGTTCAAGTTAACCATCCAAGAATCAAGAATTTCTCAATCACAAGATCCAAGAGGTTTGAGTCAAATTCATTGCATACAGAAGTCAAGAACAAGTTCCCTGGTCCATTTCCAATCATTACAAGCATCTGATCAGAGCATTCCATAGCTGTTTTCTTCACTTTACACCAGGTATGTTTTTACTTCGAATTGCATGTTTAGCTTAGGATTACAAGGTTTTGTTAGCATAGGATTGTTAAGATAGGATAGATGACTGAGTTTGGAGAGTTTGGAGAGTTTTCATGGAGTTTGATTATGGTGTACCAAAACTGTTTGGATGGATAACTCTTGGATTAGAGCATGAAAATCTCAGATTATTAGCTTGTGATGATCAACATGGAATATAGATTAGTTTAGGGCAAGAATTGGAGAGAGTTGAAAGGTTTGATCACAGGTGAAAATGGTGGATTCCAACTGTTATACCTATCGGGTTTGTTTCTTGAGTGAGTTTTAGAAGGAGATGATGGCATGGTCGTGTAGAAGGAAGAAATTAGAGCATCTTTGCTCTTTACATCGCGAGCTTTCGTGGAGAATTGAGGGCGTGAGGGAAGGTGGAAGATCTGGTCTGCAAGCTTGTGCATGGAGCTTCCATGGCAGAAACCCTAACCATTTGGAGAAGACGCATGATATCCGTTGGATGAGGTCTTTCTCATTGACTCAGACCTTGATCGTATGGTTCACATTTAAAGATGAAAACGGAGGGAGATTCAAAGGCCTCAACGCACCGTTTCATTAATACTTTCTGACTGGGCTTTAAAATCCTTGCTAACGCCACCCCCTCAAATCAGGCCCAACTCATTTGAACTGAAAAATTTACTTTATGCACCGTTTATTATTTTTTTTAATATTTTCTGTTTGATTGGGCCCAGACGTGCTTGCTATACGCGCCCCCCAGTCTGGGCCCATCTGGTTGTTTTAACTGAATTTCATTACTTGTTGCACCCTCATCCATTTAATTTACATTTAATTTCTTTCAAAAATGTTAATTCTTTTAAAAATCATAATAAATCATAAAATGCATATTTTCCATTGGTTCTTTTTGCATTATTTTCTTAATTTGGTCAAGAAAATTATCATCCAAAAAAATTAATAGTTCCTTTTATTTTCATATTTTTGGCATATTTTCCTTTTAATTAGGTGTAAATAATATTTTGTTTGGTACTTGAATTTGGTAATTTTTGTTCTAATAGTTGATTTAATATTTTTTCACCCATTCTTTTTAGGTTGATTAATAGACATTGTTAGCTTGTATATCCATTTTAGTTCATATTTTTAGGAGTTAATTTTAGGTGATTAGTTTAGGTGAGAGCAACATGAACAAAATTAGGGTTTTAGTGATAACTTAGGAGAATTGAATCATTTCCCTTAGGACTTAGAGATTGAATATTTTAGATATGGGACTATAGGGACTATGGGCAGTTATTAGATCCCTTAGAAATCACTAGGATTCCCCTACTGCTATTAGTATATTACTGTCTATATTTGATTGATTGGTGTGGTGTGCCCTCTGGGGATTATTGTTTGTCTGTGTGGGTATTGGGATTGCTTGGGGATTGAGAGAGCTGAAGACTTGTGATGAGGAAGCCATTGGAGATCCAGAGACTGAAGACCAACTTCCAGAGTTGAAGAGGAGATTCTTGCTAGCAGCTGTTGAGGAGACTAGGGTTTAGGAGTTAGGCAGAGCTCTAGATTAGAAAGCTTGTTTCTCAAACATGGAGTGCCTTGTCTGCATCCATCCTTTCCCCATGATTCAAAGTCTCTTTCAAATATTCACCTCCTTCCTTTGGAAGGATCAGTGAATGTATTTGAAAGATAGAACTTTTGAGGGAAAATTGTCTATATAATGTTAACAGTTGATGAACCACCCTTGGTAGGTAATTGACTGTCTAACATTCCTTCACTTCATCTGGTTGATTGATGTTCATCCTGGAGCTTGAGACTTGAAGAAAAGCCATTGTAGATGGAAGACTGATGATCAAAGCCCTTGCCTGAAGGCTGTGGAGAGGAAGATTGATGCTTCCTGAAGCTTGTAGCTGATTGGAGATAACTTGAAGTCAGATGTTGATGCAGAGCTGCTGTGGCTGTTTATTTTTGCTGTATTTCATTTCTGATGTATTGATTGGTTTTCCGGACTGTATTGTTTGCTGTTTACCCTGTTGGGTTGAAGGTGAATCCTGTTCACTTTTGCCTATTGTTTTCTAGGTTTGAGGTTGAGTGGGACTCCCTTGCCTCGCTTGTATTGCTGCATCCATGCATTTTACTGCTTTACTGTATATATCTGCTATTATTTCTATTTCTGTCTATTCCCTTAGGATCTCTGTTTCTCTCTGCGCAAGAGAGGAGCATGATAGACATTAGGTCTTAACCCATGCATGATAACATTAGGTTAGTTTGATTCCCTTTGCAACCGTAGGTTAGAGTTCTGTCTCTTCTTTCTCAAAGCAAACAGAAAAACACAATAAATATTTCAAACACAATAAAAGACACTTCTTCCGTAAAAGAATGTGAACTCATCAAAACGTCATTTTTGTCCGCTTGGACCAGTAATCAGAAAAAACCCTTTTTCAGAAGGAATAAAAACAATCAAGACAGACTTGTGTCGTACGTAGCCCGAACTACGTTTGCTCTGATCTTTCATGTTGTATGAAAGTACGTAGGCATAGGATGCGATATCCTAGCGAGCAACCTTCCCCTCCTTTCCCGTAGGTAGGCGAACTACGTTGACTCTGATTTCTCGTTCCAGACGGGAGTACGTAGGCATAAAGTGCGATACTTTGCCAAGTCATTTTATTTTCTTTTAACCCCAGGCCCTTAGTTTAGATAGAATAACAATCCATACCCGAAAACAAGCGTGGATCCCGTCGAGTACGACGGACGTGAGGGGTGCTAATACCTTCCCCTTGCGTAACCGACTCCCGAACCCAGGTTTTGGTTGCGATGACCATACCTTTCCCCATTTTGCGGTAGGTTTACCTCGAGCGTTTCCTTTCCCTCCGTTGGGATAAATAACGCGCGGTGGCGACTCTTCTGTTCAGCCGGCGCCGATTTTCGCAGTAGCGACACCCATATCAAGGATAACCAGCGCTCTCTTTTAAGAAGAATACCTTAACGTGAATGGAAAACATAAGACTCATCTTCATGTCTTCAAGAGCTCACTCTTTGTTCAACACACCTGCTGAACGCATTCACTCACTGCTTGAACCACAAGCAACCTGTGTATCACAATAGTACATCCATCAGACAGACACTCCCCCCTATCTTTTATAAAAGATGCTCCTTTCAGCAAGAAACATCCAAGACCAGCACATTATATCTCATGACCAACTTCATGCTCATACAGTGAGAAGGTACCAAACTGCTCCACTTCTTTCTAGAGTTACTCGCAGCAGAAGAAACCACTTCTCCACAACTATTCTTACCTCAGCCTGAGTCAGAGAACAAGATAGACACCCCATAATCCAAGAAATTCTTTACCTTATCATTCTCCCATATGATAAGTTAGAATACTTCTGATTCAACTAGTGAATATCAGCTTCCACAATCTGAACCCCAAGTTCAGCAAACAAAATGATGTTCTAACATTAGTTAGGACATTATATCACAGACATCATACATTATGGTTCTTAATACAATAACCACTTGGACTTACTATTTGTATAGTAATCCAATCTGAGGATCTTCAGAGAGCATAGTTCAACGAGAAATCTCAATAACATAGAGAGAATTAAATTCTCATATTTCTCCTAAAAGAAGGCACTCATCCTTCATAAGCTCCAAGACATGAACAGAACCAGAACCTCCTTTGGTCTTCAAACAACTACCCTTCTGCACAAGAGTAATTTTCTTCGAGCACACTTCTTAAATAACCAACTGCCATTGTTTGGTTAACTCAGCTTCTTTAAGAGCTCTAGAAAATATTCTAATCCACCAAGAAAACTTGATTTTCAAGTTACATATTCTACTTGCTCCATAGAAAGGCATATTAGATACACCAAGACTTGGATCAGCAACATCTACTCCTTCACGCAGCTCCCGTAAACTGCATGAGATAGACCTTTATGAAGAATTAATTCCATTCATACCTGAGAAGATCAACTTATCTTCAAATGATGTACCATTACTTCAACTAAGACCTTGAAGTTTAGCTTGATGTCAGAACCTCTGATAAGACATCCTTCTGGTGAGTTCAATCTTTTATTATGCCACTTAGAAGAACCCTATCACTCTATCAGAATAAGAGTTCCATGTTCACAGACACTAGATTACAGATATCAGGTTTGAGTAGACAGCCTGTGTTCTGCTTTACTGTACCACAACAAATCCCTTGAAATGCATTTGCTTTAGAAACTCCTCTCTAGAGAACCTAAACATGCCAAAGCTTGATTCTTCAGAGAGTATTAGTCACAAAAGATCTTTACAAAAGGACTCCCGCTTTCCTTGAAGGAAAATTGCGATCTAAACGCAGCGGAAAACAAAAATTTCCTTTAGTGATCCTTACGAATGAGCATGGTCAGTGATAGAATCGTTACCTCTTTGTGGCGATTCAGATCTTTGATGCAGCGATCACAAGCGTTGATGAAGTGCAACGCCTCTACTCAGTCCACACGAACAGCTTCCGGTCACAGTGCTAGCTGCTTACGAACGGAATTATTTGAGTGAGAAAAGAGAATCAAAAACGAAATTGCATCAAGTGAAAGCTTCATCACAAGGGTTCCTTTTATAGACTCTCTTGTGGGCTGCGGGCTAAAAACCCAATTCACATGATCCATAATAATATTATATATTATTATAGTAACTATTATTATAATAAATATATTTATTTTATTATTATTTTATAACCATTATAAAATAACAATAATTATTATTATATTATCCGAATTTCTATTTTTCACTTAAGTGCACCGTACCTTACGGTGTTCCTTTGATTTCTCTATCTCTCATCAAACTGTCCTTATGTGTGTGACCCTGTAGGATTTCGTAACGTTGGTAATTATATTAAATTATATATTTAACATAATAAACAGTAAGCGGTATCTAGCAACACATCACTGCTACCCAAGTCACGAAAATGTCATGTGATCTGACAAAACCTTTTTCGTGATAATATATGTTTGTACAATTACCCTTTTGCCCCTATGTCTATATTGAACACAAGGCATACACTGTGTCATCCTTGTCCAGTTCAATATTGGGCCCTTAGACATTTCTCCTGTTATGCAGGATTGGCAAATTCCATCTAGGACACTCATGTCCCTCAGCATGCTTCGTGGAGTGCCCATCAACTGTCTTTATGATCATCCAGTTACGGATAATGTTTGATCAGCAATAAAGCACCCGACTCTACATCTAGGGTCCATAGTGGTTTCAGGTCGAAGGGTGGTAATACACCATTATCACCATGAGAATAACTTATGACACTTTGCATAACATACTATGTAGTATTCTCATAGCGGGTCAATCCGATATAAATATTACTCCTAATATTTATACCTATGTCAAGACTTGATAACTCTTTATCCATGATCCATGAGATGTGATCATCAGTCTATCTTCATAATAGTCTCAATGCTTTTAATGTTATCCCACTTTGCAATAAAGCTTGACTACGGATATTTTAAGAATAATGTCTTTATGTTTAATGGGATCTCATGATTAAGTCACACTTAACATTTCATTAAACAAACTAACTATTCTAGGGACTTTATTATTCTGAAAGACAAACATAATAAAGAAATGCCTTTTATTATTAAACGAATAATCCGATACAAGTACCAAAAAGTATTGGCCTCTAGGGCTTACACCAACATTCCTTAAGTAGAGGCTTCTTCAGAAAGTCCAAGATAACTGCCACTTATCCTTGACACCTACTGCACTCCATTAGACCTAGATAAAAAATAAACTGATCCAAGGTCAATTCATCAAGATGATTAATTCTTCAACTTTACTTCTTTAGACAAGTTTCTTGCCAGGAAACTCTCTAAACAAATTGCATGCCTCTGTAGGTCCAAGCTGAGAAAGAAAGCAAACACACATGTAAATGGTACCAAGATCATCCGCTACATCACTCCTTAAATCAACAAGATTTTGCATAATCTCTACTCAACATATGGTTGAACATCATATCTTCGAAGTAAACAAATCAAGGACCAGATACTTGAGCAACAACTAATGAGACACCTTGATCATTGACTAAGGATAATCCAGAAATAGCAAGGAATCTTAAATCCTTATAAGGAATCTTTCTTCCAGAAGACTAACTTGGATCATCCACCTGATGAACCATCTAAACTTTGACAATGTTGAACAATATTGACAACTAATTTAATACATGTGTATTCCACAAATAGAAATTGATCTTAAATCCACACAACTTGTCAAGAGGACCATCTGGCAGATATTTACACTTCAGTAATACCAAGGCTGAAACATCAAGTCTGACATCCTTGACTTAACCTGCCTATGACTTCCTCTGCTGATAAAACCTTTGCAAGTCATGAGTGGTGAAAATAAATCACCTCCCACTATCTTCTCTAAAACAACCTTCAACAACCTAGAATACACAACATAACAACCTTAGCACACAAGCAACAACCCAGGCACACAAACAACACAACTACAACATTCAGCAGTCTGTAGAACAAAAATCAGAGCAGCAGTAGACACCATCTTCCAACCATCTACACACCTGCTATAGCCATATATCAAACTGTATACAATATACAGACCAATCTTCTCCCAGGACTACCAGAGTTCTTCCATCAAAAAAGTATGCAGCGGAATTTCCAAAAGAACATTTTCAACATGCTCTAAACAAGATGTCAGAACATCTTATAGGACACCGTACAGAAGAAACAACCACTCCTCTTGCAATTGTTGTAGAAACTCCTATATCAGAAAGCACAACAGCAGATACACAGAATCCTTCAAAAGCAGGTGTAAACAAAAACTACCCCTTAACTTCATAAGCAGCAACACCTCAAGAACCCATCAGCAGCCCAGACATTTAGCAAGATCAGCAAATCAGCTATAGTTTCTCCTTGTTTAAAACACCAGTAAGTATGTCCCAAAATCTCATCCAGAACAGATAGGATGCCCGCTCTGATACCAATTGAAATTCTGGTATGCAAATCTCAGATGTCCTAAGAGATGTTAAGAACATAGATCTCTGCTAAAACAGAACAAGGACAGAACATGATCATTTTGAATAACTTTAAAAATCACCAGTGTCATGACATCTGTTGTAACATCTGCAGACTGACAGAATTTCAATTTATCTAACCATTTAAATTGAACAGAATATTAAATGCATAAAGATAAATAACACAATGAATTGTTAACCCAGTTCGGTGAAACATCACCTACATCTGGGGGCTACCAAGCCAGGAAGGAAATCCATTATTAGTAGTATCAATGCAGAGCTAAACTCCCAGTTTACAACCCCTCACTTAATCCCTACCCATTGCAACTTCTGCCTAGAACCCACTAGACAAGAGACACCTCTCACTCCCCCTCAATCACAGCAGTGATAACTGTCAATACAAAGAAAAGACTTTAGAAGACACTCTTTAAAGTCACAACTTGATCTTGCTTAAAAGCTTTAATCAAGTATAATACACTCTTGCTTAAAAGCTTTGAGTCAACAATTAACAATTAACAAATAACAACTTAGTCCAATTCACACATTAATCAATGAGTGAATGGCTCACAAAACTAACACATAAAAATGTCTACCACGATGCATCAAAAGATACAAAGGGTGACTTACAAAGTCACACACACAAGAGACTCTCAAAATCCTAAACCCTTATTTTGCACCCAAGATCTTCTTGTTGTGAATGCTTACCTTCACTAGGGTTTTCGCCTCCTTAAATAGTAATATAGAATGGGCTTGGGTTGTGCCAAAAGTAACAGCAGGAAGAGAAGATTTCAATCTTCATAAACTGCAACAGATCTGATTTGATCAATCAAATCTAATCATATCATTCTTCTAATCTTCAATCAATCTTATGATAATAACTCCATATCAAATCCAATCTGATCCATAAAAGTGTATCTGAAACGCCTTTAGAAAACCACCAAAAACATGCAGGTTCTACACCAGAATAGTGCAGCAAGCTTGCACAAAACGACATGGAAGTAACCTGCTGATCCTGACAGACAGATGTCACGACATCCTCTAGGACATCTTGTGATTACACCTAGTTTTACCAAAATGTATACCAATCAAATCTTCTCATAATACATCTTCTGCAAAATCTTCTTCATAAAAATAGAAACATATATTTTATAGTTTCCTAAAAAGTCTCAAAGATCCTTTTTATGAAATCCAATTAAATATGCACTTTGTTCCTAATAAATCTCTTTGACCTACGCATACTGATGAGGTATATCCACGAGGATCTCATCAAACCAAAACACCTCTGTCAGAAGATATAAAATAGCAGCGCCTGCTGTACCAGACAAAGATGTCATGACATCTGTCTCGACATCTTCTTTGAAACACATGACAGTAGTATTGTCATAACATTTGACGAAGATGTTATAACATCTTACTTAACATCAATATAGAATCATGTTTTACCAGAATTTAGTCAATCATAGAATCATGGGACTAACAATTTTTAGCAGAAAACCTCTCTCAATCACTTAATCTTTAGAACAAAAAGATGTATAAGCAAAAACAAGTCAAGGTTCCAAAGAGAGACTTTAGAGAGAAAGCACTGCTACTAGAAGCAACTCAAGCAAATGAGAAGAAAGTAGAAACTGAAGAGTCTTCAAGCAAGCAGATTTCTTCAGAGGCACAATTAACAACAACATCCTTTGTTGAGACACATAGAAAGAGAAGAACTTCTAAGTCACAACGAAAAAATATTCAAAGGAAGGAGGATGTTGAGTTTGCATAGGAAGATTGGGAGGATTATTTGAATAATCTAGGTGTGACAAATGAGCCTAGGGAATTCCTTAGAACATACCCAAATGTCTAGAACGTATTTTTTTAAAATGTAATCACTTCCAATCTTTCAATGAGAATGTTTCTAAGTTTTAGAGTTTTAATCATGATTTTTATTCTCTAAACAACATAAGAAATGTTCATAACAGTTAAGACCACATAAGAACATAAACATTTTTTATTGAAACAAAGAGATTGAATTAATACAAGGTGATAACAATTACAAGACATATAGTTGTAGATGACCAACTTTAGAACCTCTCATAGACATCTTCAAGCTTATATCTTCAGATTTTAGAAGAATCAACCTCTAATTTTATGACAACTTCTTGTTGGATTAATAGTTGAGATAGAAATCATCCATAAGGAATGAAGAAAGTATTTCCCTTGTGAAAGGATGAAAGATTCCTTTTTAGATGGTTAAACATAACTTGAGGATGATCAATCTGCATGTCTGAAATAAGAAGAAGTAGGAAATATTTTTCAATAAAATCCACAAGGTCTAGATCCTTGTCCTTAGGAAGCAAGTTTAAGTTCAGAATCCGGTTCCAAACAATTGCATCAAGACAAAGATTTGAGACCTGAGAAAGGTTTAATGGATTCACAAAAGTACGCCAAGTATGAAGATAGCATTTCCAAACAAGAGTACTTGAAATTTATCCAATTTCCCCATAGTTGATCACATTAGCAATTGTCTTAGAGGATACTGTTATAGATACACTAGAAACTTTGGAAAGGATATCATACTCAAAATTTAGCTCAACCAAGGATGCATTAAACCAAAGTTCTTTGATAAGATTTGGATAAGTAAAACCACAAAGAACCTTAAAGTATCCATTCCATCCTTTTTCAAAAATAGTCTTCTAGAAGTTAAAACCTAGCTTAAACAACTCTTCAAAATCCACAAACTTTTCATTGATGACAACTAGTTGATTTAGTGAAGAATTGACTAGAGAATTCATCTCAGGTTTGGTTTGATCAACACACAAAAGAAAAAAAATATAAAGAAAATATCTGAACAAGATTCTAAAGGTCACAAGAAATGATATTGAAGGTGAGAAAAATACACAAGAAGGGGGTTGAATTGTGTTTTCCATTTCTTTTTAAATCTACGTCTGATCAGAGTTCAAAATCTGAACAGGTGTTCAGATTCTATTTTTACTTAGCAGCGGTGTTAACAGAAGGAAATAAATAAAAAACATAAGACACACAGATTTATACCGGTTCCTCACCAACTGAGAGTAGTCCAGTCCCCTTGCTTCACAAGATATTTTCACTATAACCAAATTATGATTACAATCGCTCATACATTCTGCATAAGTCTTTTACACTACTCACACCCTTCGAGACTTCCTTCTTAAGTCCTCCAGACTCAAGACTTCTGCTCCAAGTCCCATGAAATGATCCTCCTTGCATGAACCCCTTATATTCAAGAATTACTGCTCCCAATTTCATGAACCGAGCCAACCAGCTTAAGCCACACTAGCCCAAGACTTCTTTGACTGTATCCCCATGACACAAGAGTTATGCTCAATCAATCCACTTTATTAAGTCTTTAATTTCTCAAGCACATAGCATGAGACTTACATGGCTCAAGCATCTTGACAAGAGACTTCCTTGCTTGTATCCTAATGATACAAGACTTTTTCGCAATCAACACACTTGATTAAGATTTTCAATGCTCAACCACATAACAAGAGACTTACATGGCTCAAGTATCTTGGCGAGAGACTTAATCTAAACTGCTAAACCAGTTCAGAAGAATAGAGAACAAGATGTACATGGTACTAATATCAGAGATACAAGAAATAACCATAATAAATATCTAAAGCTCTTAAGATTTCTAAAATATTGAATGTGTAAGAAATCTTAAAGCTTTTACAATTACAACCTACAACATAAAATATGTACAAACAGATCATGTACTATAGAGCCGTTGGAGAGGATATTTGTAAAGCATGTCAACCTTTCTTGAGCCTTGTGAACTTAGACCCCAGCTGATAAACTGATTTGATAATGCAGCTTGATTTATGCAGTACATACAACTTCAGCTGTATCACTAACTCTGAACAATACCTGAGGCCAATTTACATTCACTAAGTGTAGAGACAATTATGTTGCTTCTTCTGATGCTGAGACCTTCGGCTTCAGAGTCTACGCATATAATCACTTAAGAAGTGTTCTTTAGATTTTGCATCAACAGAAGCTTGTAATTCAGCTTCTCTCAAGTTTGCCTTTGTAAATCAGATTTTGTATCTAAATACTTACAAGTATTAGAACCTGCATACAAAAAACACACATCAAATACAACCATTGTTCTTTAAATACGTTATTATCATCAAAACCCAAGGAATATATGTCATGAACAAATCTTGTTCTAACAGGTGTTTCCCAAAGACAAGGGATAGAGACCATAGATGTATTAAACAAGAAAACATCATTACCCAAAGGTTCTTACTTAGTCAACTTTTGAACATACTAGATAATTTTCAACTTTAAAGAATTTAACAAAGACACGAATTAAAAAAATTCTTTTACTTAATCTGCTTATTAGAAGTAAAGATTCCTTTTCTAAATTTCACAGATTGACAATTTTTAGAAGCTATTTGTCATCAAAGTCGAGTAGGATTAGACTTTGAGTGAGACATCTATTGTTAGTCATCAGTCTTTGATATTCCATTCAGATTTAAGTAATTCCTCTTTAAAATTGGAGATTAGTTTTTTAGATAGATGTGTTTGATTCATGAATGTTGAGTTGGTTTCTCTGACTACTGAATGGCAACACTATTATCTAAAAAGGTGAAAATACTGTTTTCATAAATATAATCATCTTCTAGTTAGTGACTTATTTCATATAGTCAAGTACAATATAGTTTATCTTTAAAGATTTTTAAAGATTTCTTTTGTTACCAGCTAAAAGAATTTCTCTAGAGATCTATCAGAGACTTTGTATTCATTCATAAATAAATAATTCATTGAGTCAAGAAGTTTGCAAAGCGGAAAAAAAAAACATACCTTTTTTTGTTGAGTTTTTCTTGCAAAGTATTTAGATTTGACCATGGAATCTGAATCTTGTCTTCAAGTGGATTTTGAGTCAATGACACTTATACTAATGATTCCACTTTCTTCTCCAAACTCCATACTTTTCGCACTCTTTAACTTTTAAGTTTGGTGTGTAGGCTTTTCTTCCATCACAGGTTGTAAGCAACCATTGATCAAGTGTCATTGAAGATGTCTTGCTCCCTTCTTCTATGATATCTGCAGCAAATAAAATTTAAGATTTTGGTACCCATATTTTTGTGGGTTCTAAAATGTTAGTTTTGATAGGCTTTCTTTTACTTCATGCCTTAGTATGATAGTAGTACCTTGATTTATTCCAGAATTTGAGTTTTGGGATGAGTTTTGGCACTAACAAAACCTATTCTTAGCAGAATCTTTTATTTCATTATCTTGGGTTCATTTTATTCTCAAACATTTGACTTTGTAATCCTTGATTTTGAAATATCTGACAAGCATAAATTCAGATAGTGTTTTCTATCAGAGATTAGCGTAAAATACGTTTTCAGCATTGTCTAAGTATTGCCAAAAAAAGAGTTGAAAGGTTTCTCAAGGAATTGTCCTTTAACACAAATTTTATGATAGTGTCGCTACTGCGAAAATCGGCGCCGGCTGAACAGAAGAGTCGCCACCGTGCATTATTTATCCCAACGGAGGGAAAGGAAACGCTCAAAGTAAACCTACCGCAAAGACGGGAAAGATATGGTCATCGCAACCAAATCCTGGATTCGGGAGTCGGTTACGCAAGGGGAAGGTATTAGCACCCCTCACGTCCATCGTACTCGACGGGATCCACGCTTGTTTTCTGGTACGGATTGTTATTCTATCTATTCTACAGGTCTGGGGTTAAAAGAAAATAAAATGACTCGGCAAAGTATCGCACTTTATGCCTACGTATTCCCGTCTGGAACGAGAAATCAGAGTCAACGTAGTTCGCCTACCTACTGGAAAGGAGGGGAAGGTTGCTCGCTAGGATATCGCATCCTATGCCTACGTACTTTCATACAGCATGAAAGATCAGAGCAAACGTAGTTCGGGCCACGTACGGCACAAGTCTGTCTTGATTGTTTTTATCCTTCTGAAAAAGGTTTTCTCCTGCTTACGGGTCCAAGCGGACAAAAATGACACTTTTGATTGGTTTACAGTCTTTTTACGCAAGAATTATTTTTTAGTGTGTTTGCAATCTCTGACGCACTAGAGACTATGATTTGAGAGTGACTACGTCGTATGTCACCCTAAGGGTAACACACTAAGCAATCAGATTACTGAAGAGTGACCCTCCAGCAACCTTTTCTCAAATAGCTTAAGGCTTGTAACGTACGACATTGATTAACCTTATTACTGTGTTTTTGAATTATTCTGAGATGAGAAGAGAAAGGAGCTCTAAAAATCCTATGGTTGAAAAGGGAATCAAAATCTACCCTAATGTTGTCATGCATGGATGAAAGCCTAATGTCTACCATGTTTCTCTCTTGCGCAGAGAGAAACAGAGATCCTAGGGGATAACCGGAAAAGCAACAGCATATATACAGTAAAGCAGTAAAATGCATGAATGCAGTAGTACAAGCGAGGCAAGGGAGTCCCACTCAACCTTGAACCTAGAAAACAACAGGCAAAAGTGAACAAGATTCACTTTAAACCTAACAGGGTAATTATCAAACAATACAGCCAAGGGACTCAAAAATACATCAACAGCTCTAAACAGCACCAACAGCTCTAAGCAGCAAACTCTGATAGAAACAGCAACAAGTCACCAACATCTTCAAGCAAGGTCTTCATCCACCTACAAGCTTCAAACAAGCATCCATCTTAAAAAAAAAACAACAACAAGAAACTCTAACAGTTGACAGCATCAAACAGCTAAGCAGCAGTAAGTCCTTCTTCAAACAGTTGCACAGCTCTGACAGCACCAACTCCTTCTTCTAACAGTCCTCAAGGCAATGAGCTTCATCTTCAATCTCCAAGGGATCCTTCAAAGCAAGCTCTCCAACAGAGAATTGACTTTATCAGAAGAAATCGAATGTCAAATAGTTCATTGACGACCAAAGGAAGCCTATGAATAGTTGGCATTATAGGAGACTGTTTCCCTCAAAGTTCTACCTCTAAGGTATGGCCACTGATCCCTCCTAAGGAGATAGGTGAATACCATAGAGGGACCTTATGTCATAGAGAAGAATGGAAGCAAAGGAAGCTATCCATGTTTATGAAAGAATTTCTATTCTAAGGCTCTACCTATACCCTATGTCATATGGTCTTCAATCCACTCCAAGCAAGCAAAACATCTTCAAGAACCTTTGATCTTCAACTTCAACTCTATCTTCATTATGCTCCATCAACAAACTCTTCAAGTCCAGCCCACACCCCAAGCAAGCCCAACAATCCCACACAACAAGTAATACCAAACAATCATACAATAGTAAAATATACTAAAAATAGTAATATAATAGGGAAAATTCTAATATTATTTCTAAGGGATCTACTATACTTACCCTTAATACCCTATATGCCCCAGATCCTAATTCAATTTAAAAAGCCCAAAAGGAATTGTTTTAATGCACCTAAGTTGTGTATAAACCCTAATTGGATCACCTAAAGTTTTCTAATCAAACTACCTAAAACTAAATCCTAAAAATTATGGTATAAAAACCAGGGGGTACCTAATATGTATATCTAATTGTCCTAAAAAGATTGACCTAAAAATATTAAGGGAACTACCTAACATAAAATCTACAAAATTATATACCAACTATATTCAACAAAAAAAACAATTAAAAGTAAAATAATAGCAAAAATAAAGAAAATGCCTAAACTAATATTTTTTATTATCTACAATTTTCTTAAGATCAAAATCAACCTATTGCAAAAATTTCCAGATTAAAACAACCATTTTCTAATTTTTTATGAATTTTCTAAAGTTGAAATAAAATGAATAAAAGAAAAATAAAAAGAACACTCAGGGGGTGTAGAAAATAACTGCGCTCAGTTCAAATGTCTTATGGGCCAAAACTCAGGGGGCGTGCATATCAATTGTTACCGAGCCCATAACCACATAAAATCAATTCAGAAATCATTAAGAAATTAAAAAAACGCGTGGTGTGGATAGTAACCAAAATGTAGTGTAAATCCAATGCGGGCCATGAAACAGGGGTGTGCATAGTACTAATCCACTCAAGCCCAGCGTTTCCACTAAATGAAACGTTGCGTTTCACCTTCAGTGGAAACCTTCATAATCTGAGCGCAATCTCATCCACACGATCCCTTCTAAGTCAACGAGTCTCTCTCGATCCAACGGCTGAAACATTGTCTTCCCCATTCAAATTTGTTTTAGAGCCAAAGCAGCCACGGAAGCTCCTCCAAGAACACTCAACATCAGCAAATCGTGTTCACTCAAAAATGAACCAAAATCAACAAAACAAAGCTCTAACATGCTCAGAAATTACTCCTGGTTTTCGCTATGGCATCAACATCGATTAATATAAACCCGACCCTCCAACACGATCTTGAATTCAGAAATACTCAAAATTCCAATCATCACTAATCAGCAAACTAATGGCACTAATCTCTTCCTTGTTCATCACTGGTCAATTACAACTAAAAACCTAAGGTTCTACTTGCATATCCATGGAGTTCTAGATCCAAACAGAATTTGTGTGCACATGTCAACCTTCACCAAATCGTGTCAAACTTGCCAGAAAGCATCATCTAACCACCTACATTGCTTCTAACCTATAGATTCTTGCTAATTCTGCCTAATTCGAGCCAGAAGAAGAAAGTTACTAACCTGTGAAATTGATGAAAACAAATGGTGAAATGCTTCAATCCAAGGCTTGTGCTGCTCCAGAATCACTCAATGCCTTGATATCTTGCTTCTGTATGCACTAATTCTTGATCAAAATGCTTGAATCACCATAACAGATTTTCAGTGGCAGTTGAACATGTGAGAATTCAAGAACACGATTTATCCAATAACTCTCTCAGATTTTGATTGAAAAACTCTCAGTGATGATTATAGAACTGCATTGAATCAAGAAATTGAAGAAATGTGTGAATTCGATTGTGATTTGCAAAGAAAAAGTGTGAAATGCAATCTCAGAGTTTGGCACCAAAATGAATCCCAACCCTGGTTTAGATCATCTCTAATGGTTATATAGGTGATGTTAGAAGCTTCCAGAAGTTGCTGGAATGATCCTACGAGAAAATGATAATCTCATGTCATGGTAAATCCTTTAATGAGTTCAAAAAAACCAGTTGGAGTTTGGACTATTACAGCACATGAACAAGGCTTGAATTTCTCTCCAAATGAGAATTAGAATGTGCTTGGATGGTTCCTTGCATTGTAATCCACTTCTAGCTTGGTTTGGCAAGTGTGACTTCTTATATAAGTAACCAATGATAAGTCCAATTTCTTGACCTTAAATTCAAAATCTAATGATGTCAATCATCTCAAAATGTATTTTCCCTTCAATTTGGTATATCACATGATGCATTTTACCCTGGATCAAAAAAATCCCAAATTTGGTCACTTGAAAATGGACTTTTACCTTCCATATTTGGTCAATTTTATCATTTTGAGTTACATGCATTTCCAAACTATCATGACCTCTTACCTAGACTCAAAACATCATTTTGAGCAATTTTTATGTTGAACATTTTTTCATTTGAAGTTTGCAAGTAGGAGTTTTAGGCATATGCTTGAAATGATCTATAATCTTACTTTCCCAAAATACCCCTGGCTTGTCAAGATCATAAGTAGAGTTCCACAAATCAGAATGAGGCATACCATACCTTTCTAGAAAGGGGAGATCATGAAGAACAAATTTCATGTTCATAAAAAATCCATTTGAAAACTCCTTATGGGGAAAACGTTGCTTGGAAGCCAAGTAACTTTCACAGATAGATTTCAATGTCCTCAGATGACCTGTAACTTGCAAGAACCATAACTTGAGTTCTATAAATCTCCTTGATGCCTTCCACCACTCAAATTAAAGGTCTTGAGATGCTCTACAAGTTTCATGTTGGCCAAAGATCCATTTGAGATTTGCATTTTGAATTATTTTTCTTGGAAGTTTGACCTAAATTAGGGGATTTTACACAGAAACCCTAATTTAGAAACTTCTCTTCTTCTTGATTTCTCTTGATTTCTCCTTGGCACAACACCATATCCATATCCACATATCAAATGATGAATCCCCCATCCTTCAAATAGGCCTTGATACCCTTCAATCAAGCATTAAACCTAGGGTTGACCTAGGGTTGACCCAGATGAAATCCTAGTTGACTGTCTTCAACTGTAGCGCTTGTAACCATACCAATGACTTACCTCACTCTCAAAATGACCCTCTAGGTCTTCCATGATGGCTACACACATTCCATGCCTCAGCCCATAGCTCACAACCTCCCTGATGATCTTCAAACACCCCCAAGATAGGAGAGAAACCCACTGGTTGACCTCAAAGCTTCACTTTCTTTCTTGGTAACTTGGATAGTCTTGAACTTGAATAAGAACCTCTTGACATGCCTCTTAAGATGAAGATAGCACTTGATCCCTTGTTGGATGGTTGGCCCATGCTATGCTATGCAAATGAATGAACTATGTATATGATCTACTATGCAAATGATAAAGCTATGAAAACACAAATCAGGTAAAACAAGTTGGTCAAATTTTAGGGTGCAACAGCTGCTCCTATTCAAACGGCTTGGACCCGACTGGGTGAAACGCCCGGAGCCTTTAGAAAATCGAGGTACGAGACGGTTGAATACCAATAACCCGAAAATTTTCCAACTGCAAAAAATAAATTGCGAAATAAACTGCACCACTCCTTGGGGAACACTATCTACAAGTCTGATTTCAACACTATCTTGTCAATATCGGAATTGACTTTAGTGACTTTACTGGGAGAAGTAATTTTGTCGTATATAAGAACGCAATTCTGTCTTATTATGGGACACATACTATGTTCCTTACGGGGAAATCATCCGTCTAGATACTGAGGAGTTCATCCGCCTATCTCCCACGGGAAACATGCATTGATTTAGTAACACTTCATCCGCCCATCCAATACGGGAACCTATTCTGTTTACATCACAGGAAAATTTTCTTCTGTCCATCACACAGGCAAATTCACTTCTGCCCATCACACAGGAAAATCATTCTTCTGCCCATCACACAGGAAAATTATTCTTCTGCCCATCACACAGGAAAATTATTCTTCTGCCCATCACACAGGAAAATTATTCTTCTGCCCATCACACAGGAAAATTATTCTTCTGCCCATCACGCAGGAAAATTATTCTTCTGCCCATCACACAGGAAAATTATTCTTCTGCCCATCACACAGGAAAATTACACTTCTGCCCATCACACAGGAAAATTATTCTTCTGCCCATCACACAGGAAAATTATTCTCGGACATAGCTTCCTTGCCTATTCTTTGCATTAACTAACTCCGCTGGGGATATTCCGAAAACAACTGTCAAACACTCGTCTTGATAACAAGTGGCTATTTCTGAACTTTGACTTTATGGGAACCTGAAATGCTGCCGCAACAACAAATCTTAAAGAACATTCCGCTGGCCGGATACAATAACGCCTCAATTGGCAACTTTGTGGGAAAATAATAAACTGAACCACATCATCACACGTCTCCCGGCGAGACCTCGATTGTCTAGTAATATCTGAGCTTTAGAACTCCATACTCCTATTGAGAAAGCACACCTGAAAGCGAAAAGTCAACCAACCTGATCTATGTTTCATAATGCGTATGTTTGATAATGGCGTAATGCTCCATGCAATATGGAAATGCTACACGTTTTTTTTTTGTTTGGTAGATGCAAATATGACACTATATGCCGATGCAAATGTAGGCTCGAACTGCTGGGATAGCTCTAACAAGCTTGCTTCGTCAATCTTGGCCGTCGAGGACAAATATCACCCTGATGGGGAGTGAACGGGTATCACAAAGTATTCCGGCAAAATAAATGCCAGGACACACAACCAACTCTGTCGGGGAGAGTTTTAACCTTCGATTTCCACTAGGAAGAAAGAAAACACTTGCTGAAAAGAGAGAACTCTGCTAGGGACGAAACGACTCTCTTGGGGAAAATAAACTGACTCCGTTGGGGAGAATAAATGACCCTAATGGGAAGGGCATCTCTGCTAAGGAGAGTAGACTGTCTGGGTATAGCTCACAAGTTTGGAAATATTAGTCTTCTGAGGCCACACAACTCTGCTCGAGATAGGGAATCCTTTTGGGGGACTACTCACTGTCTGAAAACAGCCTATAATCTTGGAATCACCAAACTTGGCTGAGGTTAAACGACCCTGCTGGAGAATGTCCTTCGGATAAGCTGCGACTAGCTGGGGAATTTGATCCTTCTTTAATAAGGAACATGGCCATCTCAGCTTTAGGGAATGAAGCGCGACCTGCATGGGGATTCACTTCTCGTAACGATCAAGTCTTTTTGTTACGAGCCTCTGGTTAGGACTGCAATCTTCTGATCATCCACTTCGTATGGTCAAGAACCCTGCAACACCACAAACGAGACAAGACAAGTCCATACAACCAAATCTATTCAGGTTAGCGTTAGTGACATCATTTTCAGTCAATTCGAAGTTTTAGCAATTATCGGCAAGGGCCAGCAACGTTATGCACTTGCTAGTTTTATTAAACATTGGCGCTTTTCACATACAAAACGGTAAAGAACAAGCATCAAATACTAAATAACATGTTTTATTGATTAGGCCCCTGAATGGGCAGAGTTTTGTACACTGGATGTAACTCCTGAAAAGAGGAAGTTACGCACAATAAATATACAAGTATGCACAGGAAGCATAAATACAATGACAAATCAAATTTGCACATATGTCGGCAACGTGATGCAGACGAACATCATGGGCTGATCCTCCTATGACTCGCCTGGCTCTGGCGCTTTCCCGGTATTCAAACTTCTGAAGAGATTGTATCTGATAATCGAACTCTCAGGTATATTCTCCCGCACCAATGTGCACCGTAGTACCAAATTTGGACCGCAGTCATTTGCTTTTCAAATCCCTAACTTTTGCGTGAACCGCCCTTTGCGGGTTTTCAGTTCACCGGGATACCCTTTTTTTGCCGAAGCCGCCCAGTGTAGGTTTTCAACTTCGCGGGTGTACATTTTTTCAATCTTATCCCTAATTTTTGCCCGAACCTTTTATTCTGTTTTTGGTTCGCCAGGATGCCCAATTTTTGCCTGGACTCTCTTTTTTTTGTCCAGCAGGTCAATTTCAAGCAAAGTATTTTTTAACTGCGTCCGAATTTACAGGCGACGTAAAGTCTTCACCGTCCATGGTGGACAACAACAATGCTCCTCCTGAAAAGACTTTTCTGACAACGTATGGCCCTTCGTAGTTGGGGGTCCACTTGCCCCTGTGATCTGCCTGTGGCGGGAGAATCCTTTTTAGCACAAGGTCGCCCATCTGAAAGCTCCGAGGATGTATCTTCTTATCATACGCTTTCTTCATTTGGCTCTGGTACAACCGACCATATGCTAGAGAAGCTAACCTCTTCTCATCCATTAAACTCAGCTGGTTCAACCTGTCTTTCACCCATTCTGCCTCGTCAAGTTGGACATCTCGTAATACCCTCAGGGAAGGAATCTCAACTTCCAGTGGTAACACTGCTTCCATTCCGTATACCAATGAGAACGAGGTTGCCCCGGTTGATGAGCGTACCGTCGTACGATAACCGTGCAAAGCAAAAGGTAGCATCTCGTGCCAGTCCTTATAAGTCACCACCATCTTCTGAACAATCTTATTTATGTTCTTATTGGCCGCTTCAACAACGCCATTCATCTTGGGTCGATAAAGAGAAGCGTTGTGATGTTCGATCTTAAAACTCTGACACAGCTCCTTCATCATCTTGTTGTTTAAGTTCGAACCGTTGTCGGTAATTATTCGCTCGGGGATTCCATATCTGCAAATGATATCTCGTCTGATAAACCTGGTTACCACCTGCTTGGTCACATTTGCATATGATGCCGCTTCCACCCATTTGGTAAAATAATCAATTGCTACCAAAATGAAACAGTGTCCGTTAGATGCCGTCGGCTCAATCTTTCCAATCATATCAATTCCCCACATTGAGAAAGGCCACGGTGACGACATCACGTTCAGAGGACTCGGAGGCACATGGATCTTATCCGCATAGATCTGGCACTTATGACACCTCTTCGCAAACTTGAAACAGTCAGTTTCCATAGTGAGCCAGTAATAACCTGCCCGCAGCAGCTTCCTCGTCATAGCATGCCCATCAGCATGTGTACCGAATGTACCCTCATGTATTTCCTCCATAAGCAACTTCGCCTCTTTCTCATCTACACAACGTAGCAGTACCAAGTCGTGGTTTCTCTTGTACAGGACACCGTCCGGATTCAGATAGAAATTACCAGCCAATCTCCTGAGAGTGTTCTGGTCGTGACTGGATGTCCCAGCCGGATACTCCTTGTTCCTCAGGAAATTCTGGATGTCAAAATACCAGGGTTTATCATCAAACGCTTCGTCAATTGCAAATACAAAGGCGGGTCTGTCAAGCTAAGAGATAACAATTCTGGGAGCCTCGTTCCAGAAGTTAACTTTATACATGGAAGACAACGTGGCCAGGGCGTCAGCCATCTGATTTTCTACTCGCGGTACATGATGCAATTCAACCTTGTCAAAGAAAGGCAACAACCTCCTTGCGTAATTCATGTACGGTATCAAGTTGGGCTGACGTGTCTCCCATTCTCCTTTTATTTGATTCACCACCAGAGTTGAGTCTCCATATACATCCAGATTTTTGATTCGCAAATCAATGGCTTCTTCAAGCCCCATGATGCAAGCTTCGTATTCAGCTTCATTATTAGTAACCGGAAAGGTCAATCGAGCAGTAAATGGGATGTGCGACCCATGTGGAGTAGTGATGATTGCCCCTATTCCGCTACCGTAGGAGTTTACAGCTCCGTCAAAGATCAACTGCCATTTGGAACCCAATTCTGGTCCTTCGTCCGGCAATGGTTCTTCACAATCTTTCATCTTTAGGTACATGATATCCTCGTCAGGAAAATCAAACCTCATCGATTGGTAGTCCTCAATAGGCTGCTCAGCAAGATATTCTGATAACACGCACCCCATTATAGCCTTCTGTGAGACATACTGGATGTCGTATTCGGTCAAAACCATCTGCCAACGGGCAATTCTCCCAGATAGTACCTGCTTTTCAGATACGTATTTGATAGGATCCATCTTTGAGATGAGCATGGTTGTATGATTTAGCATGTACTGCCTCAAACGCTTGGCGGCCCAGGCTAGCGCACAACAAGTTTTTTCGAGCATTGAGTATCGAGATTCACATTCAGTAAACTTCTTACTCAGGTAGTATATCGCATGCTCTTTTCGCCCTGTCTCGTCATGTTGACCAAGAACACAACCCATACTCCCCTCAAGAACCGTCAAATACATAATCAAGGGTCTCCCTGCCACTGGAGGTATCAAAATAGGAGGCTCCTGCAAATACTGTTTTATTTTATCGAACGCCTTTTGACAATTTTCATTCCATGTCACAGCCTGGTCTTTTGTCAACAGCTTGAATAACGGCTCGCACGTAGCTGTTAGGTGTGAGATGAACCTAGCAATGTAATTCAACCTCCCTAAAAACCCTCGCACTTCTTTTTCTGTTCTAGGCGTCGGCATCTCTTGTATGGCTTTTATTTTTGTAGGATCAACCTCTATTCCTTTTTCACTCACGATAAACCCTAGCAGTTTACCAGATCTCACCCCGAAGGTGCATTTGTTAGGGTTCAGTCTTAGCCTGAACTTCCTAAGCCTCTTGAATAATTTCAGCAGATTCACCAAATGCTCTTCCTCCGTCTGGGACTTGGCAATCATATCGTCTACATATACTTCAATCTCTTTATGCATCATGTCATGAAAGAGAGTCGTCATTGCACGCTGATACGTTGCCCCAACATTCTTTAATCCGAAGGGCATCACTTTGTAGCAAAATGTTCCCCAAGGCGTAATGAAGGTAGTCTTCTCCATGTCTTCTGGCGCCATTTTAATCTGGTTGTAACCCGAGAAGCCATCCATGAAGGAGAACACGAAGAATTGAGCAGTGTTATCGACCAACACATCGATATGAGGAAGCGGAAAGTCGTCCTTTGGGCTCGCCCTATTCAAATCACGATAGTCTACGCACATTCTCACTTTACCGTCCTTTTTTGGCACTGGCACAATATTAGCGACCCATGAGGGATATTTTGTAACAGCTAGGAAACCAGCATCCCACTGCTTTTGAACCTCCTCCTTGATCTTCACTGCCATATCAGGTCTGGTTCTGTGAAGCTTCTGCTTAACCGACGGGCATTCTTCTTTTAGCGGAAGACGGTACACAACCATATCCGTATCCAGTCCAGGCATGTCTTCGTACGACCAAGCGAATACATCACTATACTCTCTGAGCATTTCAACCAGTCTTCGCTTGACGTCGCTCTGCAGCGCGGCCCCTATACGGATGTTCCTTTCAACCCCTTCTGACCCCAGATTGACGATTTCAATAACCTCCTCGTGAGGCAGAATGATTCGTTCTTCTTGCTTTACCAACCAAGACAACTCTTCTGGAACGTCGCCATCTTCAACAATCTCTTCTTCGGCCTGAAATACCGGGTGCTCAAAGTCGAAGTGAGTCATAGGCGGTTCAATGATGTCCTCTGAAAATGTTATCCTGAAAAGGAATGGTTAAATGCTTCAAAAATGGGTATAAAGCGAATAACCACGTTGCCATTTTATTGTAAAACATAAAAACAGGAAAAACAGAGATCACAATATTTGTACATGAAAAACGCCTTTTTATTTAACAATTAAACAGTGCAATGTACATAACAGGACGACCCTAAGCAAAATCATGATGTCCCGGGTAGGACACCGGATTGTTCAACAATTAATAAAACAAAGTATTACTGTTTGGTGGTCACATAAACAGTCTCCTAAATAGACCAGTTGCAAAGCCCTTGTCCTGGCACGCTCGGCTGAATCCAGGCGTCCATGTCGCAGTCGCTGTCTCCTTCTTCGGAATCTGAAACAGCGTTGATGGCCTCGTGATATACTCCACTAGCCGTGATTGTTATTGGTCCTTTGAAACGGGGTGCCCCTGCAGCAGGTATTGATGATGACGGTTGATATCCCAGCCCAAACCTGTCCATCTTCACGGGAATATCCAGAACCTTGCCCCAGCCCTTTGTCTCACCAGTCTTCACTAGAGCCTGAGCCTCTTTGTAGGACGATACTGTCACCTCTGATGCCTTACTCGGCCCTGGAACTTTGTCTTTAATGCGCAACCCTTCAAAGGCTTGACAGGATGTCTCATGAATCTCGCCGTTGACTTCCACGTACTTGAATGACGACAAGTGGTTGACCAGTATATCCTCCTCTCCACAAACTGTGACCATACTGTCCCCTACCATGTATTTTAGCTTTTGGTGCAAGGTAGATGTGACTGCCCCAGCGCCATGGATCCATGGTCATCCAAGAAGACAGCTATATGTTGGCTGGATGTCCATAATGTAAAATTCAGTTTTGAAAATCTCCGACCCCACCTGCAGAGGTAACGTTATAGATCCAAAGACTTACCTTCGTGTACCATCAAATGCCCTGACCACCAAGTCACTAGGCGTACAAATGATCCCCCTGATGTCCAATTTCATCATTGCTTTCTTTGACAGCACGTTCAAGGAAGATCTGGTATCTACCAGCACGTGGGACATGACTGTGCCCCTGCATTCAACTGAGACGTGCAACGCCATGTTATGCTCTCTTCCCCTCGGGGTCAAGTCAAAATCCGTAAACCCCAAACTATGGCCTGCATTCACGTGCGCCATCACCCCCTCCAACTGATTCACAGAAACATCTTGGGGTACAAACGACGTGTCCAGAATTTTCAATAATGCATTCCTATGGGCTTCGGAACACAATAATAGCGACAGTATGGATATCTTCGATGGCGTCTGTTGAAGGTGCTCAACAATCTTATAGTCACTCTTATGGATAAGGCGCATAAACACTTCTACATCTTTCAGTGACGTTTCTTTTTCATTCCTCTGCACCGGAACGTCCTCATTCACTTTTCCCTTACCTTTTGCCAATCGTTCAGCCTCTACCTCAGGCGATATAAAAATTCTCCCACTTCTTGTCATCCCTCCGGTCCCGACGACATTGTCTACAACCTCAGCTGGCTGTTTACTGATATCGATTTTCACCCCATCACAATACGCTTCCAGTCCATAAGTCCAAGGTACCGCCTTAGTGCTCTCATAAGGTGTTGGCCCTGCCCTGGTGATAGTGATCGGAGGTCGTCTGGATGGCGCCGTTATAGTTATCGTTTTTCGGGGGATTGTCACCGTAGCTACATCACTTTGCTCATCAGCTAATACTTCTGCAGGTTTCTCAACTGCCGTTCTGTCGAATTGCAACGTGCCTTCATCTATCAAGGTCTGAATTCCCTTCTTCAATTCAGCACAGCCCCCAGCCTGGGTCCAACATTCTAGACAAAATTCATCACAGCCCGGATACACACCTCCCTTCAATAACCTGCTCTTTATTTCACACAACGGCGTTTTTATTTCATCAACATTCATGATCAAGTTCAAACCCTCCTCAGTCAAAATAGCGTTCGCCCCATGGTTGGGCATGGGCTGTTGTACTATGTTCGGACCTGCTTGTCCAAAATTTATGGCTTTGCTATCCAACAGATCTTGCACCACATGCTTGAACGCGTGGCAGGTCTCTATGTCATGGCCAGGAGCCCCGGAGTGGAACTCGCAGTGCTTATTCGTATCAAAACCAAATGGAGGAGTGCCCGTCATTGGCGCCATAGTCCTCTTTTCCACCAAATTCAAACCCAGTAATGTTTGGAGTAACTCTGCATACGTATAAGGAGGTACATCAAATACTCTTTTCGGCCTCGTGTTAGGAAATCTCCTCTGTCCCTGATTTGGCCTCTGCTGCTGTTGTTGTTGTTGCTGCTGCTGCTGCTGTGGTGGTATCTGCTGTAGTGGTATTGGTTGTTGATGAAATGGAATTATGACGCTTGCCACCTGTTGCGGATGATTGTACTGATTCCGCTCTCGGCCCCGGCCTCGGCCTCGACCCCCGAATAATGCACTTGTGTCACCCTGATGACGACCACCGACAACTCTTCTGTTACTGCCAACTGAAGTAGATTCCTCAGCTTGGAATCTCCCCATTTTAATATTACTTTCAACCTTCTCGCCCATCAAGATTAGATCCGAGAAAGTGCCCAAAGAAGCGGGAAACAGCTTATCATAAAACATACCGGTGAACGTTCCTATGAACATATCGTTCATCTCCTTTTCAACCAAAGGAGGATGAATCCTTGCAGCCATGTCGCGCCACCTTTGCGCATACTCTTTGAAGCTCTCATCTTTCTTCTGCGACAACCCCTGTAACTGGACCCGGTTTGGGGCCAAGTCACTGTTGTACTTATAATGAGCCATAAACGCTTCAGCCAGCTGCTTCCAAGTCTTTATCTGAGTAGGCTCCAACCCCATGTACCATTCAAGGGAAGGACCAGACAAGCTGTCTTGAAAGAAATGCATCAGCATTCTTTCATCGTTCGAATAAGCCGACATCCTTCTATAGTATGACCGCACATGCACCTTTGGACAGGTATCTCCCTTATATTTGTCAAATGTGGGAGCTTTAAACTTCAGCGGTATCCTCAGGCCAGGCACCAAACCCATTGTGGTCATATCTAAACCAACAGCACTTTGATTCACAACTCCTTTCATCTGTTCCTCGAGCATCTTGATTCGCTGAGTGTTGTCTACAGGACCTTCAAAACCTCCACCAGAGAAAGCATCTTCTTGCTGGTCTTCTATCCAATTACCGTTCCCATTTCCGTATCCATCATACCCATTGTTACGCCCAAATCTAGTCTGATTCATCACAGGGCCCCGTCCCCTGTTACCATACCCTTGAGTAACCCCGGCAGGTCCAAAAGACATCATTCCAGCACCATTTCCGTTACCGAATCCGCCATAGCCCTGATTGGCATTACCAAATCCATCCTGTCCGAAGCCCTGAGCGTTGAAGCTGAACTTCCCATCCTGGTTAGCATAATCAAACCCCTGGTCGTTATAGCCAAATCCGTTGTTACCGAAGCCATTACCTCCAATATTATCACCCCCCAGATTGGCATCTCCGAATCCAACGTTGTTAATGACAGTCTCATTACCGATTCTTGTATTACCATTCCCGGCGCCAGCGCCATTGTTCACATTCACAGTAGGTATATTCACCACAGGTGGAGCTACTGGTGTAGGAATACCATCCCCATGAGGGTGTCAACACGCACCGAATTGTGGTCTTCGTTTCCATGCCCAGCATTTCTCACCAGCAATGGCTGCACCAATGTTTGCAAGTTTTCCTGTCCCTTCACAATGGTCTCCATCTTCTGCATGAACAGCGCCAGCTTCTCACGCATTTCCTGCATCTCGCTCTGCATCTAATCCATAACTCTTTTGCAGTTGGTACAAGTAGAGTATCGGTGCGGGCGTTGACTTTCAATCCTGGAAAGACCTGAAGAGTGCAGGAGATGAGATACAATTCCATAATTACCTGTAATGCAATATGAATGCGAATGCGATTATGTAAATATGCTACAGGTTATATTCCCCGATTCTAGTTCCAGAGAGAAAGCCATTATGGCAATGGAGTCCTTATTCAGCAAGCAATAAACCAGAAAATCCTCATATATAACAAATGCCAAGAGGCTGAGTACTGAATACAACCGAAGAGACCTCGGCCAACAAGTCTGGCGATGGCCCAAATGTGAGTACAAATAACAAAGGTAAGGCAACGATACGTTAGGCCAAGTGGCACGCTCGGACATCCTCCAATATCCTCATCGTCTCTGAGTATCCTAGTCGGGAGATCAACTCCTGCACTAGTAAAGCATGCCGCTCAGTAGTGGATCTCAGCTTCGCGGCGTTGTCCTGGGGAGCTCTTTTGCTCGAACTCTCTTCAGATCTGTACCTCTTGGAACCGGCCTTCTCCTCGCGGCCTCTCGACTTCTCGTTACTGTCACTGACTCTGAGATTAGCAGTACTCCTAAGGGATGTTACTACAACAATCCGTGCTTCCTGGGCTTTAACCTATGCTTCCAGTGTGGCAATCTGCATTTTCAGTTTGTCTTCGCGCTCTTTCCGCTTGGTGAGCGTGGTCTCCCACAAAGTCTCCCACTTGCTGATACGAGCATAAGCCTTGCTTAGAAGTTCCTTCTTGGACGTAAGTACTTTGCTAACCCCGTTCAAAGCTATCCCTACTCTTTCTTTCTTGTTGGTTGCTTCTGTCAGCTCTGATCCCAACCTGTTAATCAATTCGGTCTGTTCCTTCACCGTGAATGTGGCTTCCTTCTTCTCTCGTCGTAACTGGAGGATCTCCTTCTCTAACTCCTCGTTAGCTTTCTTCAATTCCTCATTTGCAGCTAACAACTTGTTATATTTCTCGCTCTCTTCTGCAGGAGGTACCTCAATCACCGGAAGATACAATGGTTCCACAGCGGGATAAGGCATCAAAGACATATGAGCTCTCTCACGGACCCAGGCCAAATAAGGATCATGAGCTCTGCAGTTGCTCTTACCGAGCAAAGCCTTCCCCCTCTTGTGGATGCTAGCCCACGCATGCCTCAACCTGATCAAAGTAGTCTCGTCTAAGGAGCTCGTGAGATACAGAGATTCCTGTATCTCAACCTCAATAGGAGCATCTCTCAAGGCATAACCAAACTGTCGTACCAATAGCGAAGGATTATAGTTGATACAGTCTTTCCGTCCAATTAGGGGAACATTCGGAAAGCCACTACAACTATATATAATGTCAGTACCAAGCATACCCCGATCAAACCAGATGATATTCTCAGCAGATAGCCCCATCAACCGGGACGGCCAATCCAAAGTATCAACGGTATCAACAAACGGCCCAGTCTTCAGAAGGTGCCTCTGAAACCACCTGTACAGGAGAGGAAGACAGCAGGATACGTTCTTGCCACGACGTTTCTCATTCTTGTAGTGAATAGAATGATAAACATCGCCCAAGAGAGTAGGAATGGGATTCTTCGAGGCGAGAATCAGGAAGGCATCCGAATCAACAAAGTCTGGCACATTAGCGAACAAGACAATCCCGTAAATGCATACAGCCAGAATAGCACTAAAGGCAATCCAACACCCATTCTTCGCGCACTGTGTGGCCTTCTCAACTAGGACAGATAAGTGAAAACCATAAGCGCCATTCAACTTGACCAGGCCTCCTGGAAAGTCAGAAGCGTCCAGACTGACAATCTCTGTGAGTGTAGCTAATTCAGGCTCGGTATCAATGTGTACAAAGGGCATCTGGTCTAGCACGGGAATATCCAACATGACATGATACTCTTCCAAAGTGGGTGCAAGAATGTAGTCTGGAAACAAGAAACATCTCAGCTGCGGTTCATAAAACTGCATCAGAGTATACACCCCAGTAATCTCGAAAGCCGAAGGTGTGTACAACAAGCTAAGCAGCCTCCCATAGGATACTCTGAACCCAGCCCTCACACTCTCATCTGCCAAAGCAACTAAACCCAGTAATGAACTGATGTCTGGTGACTGCAACCTGTAAGAGACCGTCTTCTTCAGGGACTCCATGCCTGGCTAGAAGATGTCCTAGAATCAGAGGGGAATAATCACCTGCAACATAAATACATGTTAATGAAATGCAAACATGAAAATGCACATGCATATGCAAACATGGGATCAAGTGCCATGCTGATAGATTGGGTTGCTCTGTACTGAAGCCTTGAGAACCAATCAACCTTTATTTCAAACCAAACCACCCACTCAAAAAGAAACATGTAACCACATCTCACTGATAAAGGTAAACCAGGTATTCTGAGGTCAAAGGTTCCCTGCAAACAGACCCTCCTACCCCTCACAGATGGGTACTTAACTCGCAGACGAGGTATGACATCCTATGCGGGTTCAACGTCACAGACTTTCAAGAGCGATGATACGATACCCAGAAGGTGTGGCATCATCATCCCTTGAAGCGACCTCCCTTAGTTGAATCCCAATTGATAGGTTCCCAGAGTCGACAATCCTCGGGTCAGACAACTTGTCGAGCCCTAAGGGCCAGGCAAGAAGCATCAAAGAGAATCTCGTCCGAGTGAGATTTCGTGGCTAGCTGGTGCGAGCTAAGCAAGCAGGCTAACCACTACTCTCTCTCTAAATCTATAGGTGTACTCATGCCTGGGTTTGGCTTATCTCTCAACAGATTACCCCATCATACCCACAACAATAATAACAATAAAATAGTGCTGAAAGTAAGTACAGAAACGTAAATCCATACAAAATCCGCGACGGGAAAACAAGCGCTAGGATTGACTCGCGTAGGGAACCGTTGGAATCCCCAGCAGAGTCGCCAGCTGTCGCTACTGCGAAAATCGGCGCCAACTGAACAGAAGAGTCGCCACCGCGCGTTATTTATCCCAACGGAGGGAAAGGAAACGCTCTAAGTAAACCTACCGCAAAGACGGGAAAGAAATGGTCATCGCAACCAAATCCTGGATTCGGGAGTCGGTTACGCAAGGGGAAGGTATTAGCACCCCTCACGTCCGTCGTACTCGATGGGATCCACGCTTGTTTTCTGGTACAGATTGTTATTCTATCTATTCTACAGGTCTGGGGTTAAAAGAAAATAAAATGAGGGGAAGGTTGCTCGCTAGGATATCGCATCCTATGCCTACGTACTTTCATACAGCATGAAAGATCAGAGCAAACGTAGTTCGGGCCACGTACGACACAAGTCTGTCTTGATTGTTTTTATCCTTCTGAAAAAGGTTTTCTTCTGCTTACGGGTCCAAGCGGATAAAAATGACACTTTTGATTGGTTTACATTATTTTTACGCAAGAAGTATTTTTTAGTGTGTTTGCAATCTCTGACGCACTAGAGACTATGATTTGAGAGTGACTACGTCGTATGTCACCCTAAGGGTAACACACTAAGCAATCAGATTACTGAAGAGTGACCCTCCAGCAACCTTTTCTCAAATAGCTTAAGGCTCGTAACGTACGACATTGATTAACCTTATTACTGTGTTTTTGAATTATTCTGAGATGAGAAGAGAAAGGAGCTCTAAAAAGCCTATGGTTGAAAAGGGAATCAAAATCTACCCTATTGTTGTCATGCATGGATGAAAGCCTAATGTCTACCATGTTTCTCTCTTGCGCAGAGAGAAACAGAGATCCTAGGGGATAACCAGAAAAGCAACAACATATATACAGTAAAGCAGTAAAATGCATGAATGCAGCAGTACAAGCGAGGCAAGGGAGTCCCATTCAACCTCGAACCTAGAAAACAACAGGCAAAAGTGAACAAGATTCACTTTAAACCTAACAGGGTAATTATCAAACAATACAGCCAAGGGACTCAAACAATACATCAACAACTCTAAATAGCACCAACAGCTCTAAGCAGCAAACTCTGATAGAAACAGCAACAAGTCACCAACATCTTCAAGCAAGGTCTTCATCCACCTACAAGCTTCAAACAAGCATCCATCTTCAAAAAAAACAGCAACAAGAAACTCTAACAGTTGACAGCATCAAACAGCTAAGCAGCAGTAAGTCCTTCTTCAAACAGTTGCACAGCTTTGACAGCACGAGCTCCTTCTTCTAACAGTCCTCAAGGCAATGAGATTCATCTTCAATCTCCAAGGGATCCTTCAAAGCAAGCTCTCCAACAGAGAATTGATTTTATCAGAAGAAATCGAATGTCAAACAGTTCATTGACGACCAAAGGAAGCCTATGAATAGTTGGCATTATAGGAGACTGTTTCCCTCAAAGTTCTACCTCTAAGGTATGGCCACTGATCCCTCCTAAGGAGAGAGGTGAATACCATAGAGGGACCTTATGTCATAGAGAAGAATGGAAGCAAAGGAAGCTATCCATGTTTATGAAAGAATTTCTATTCTAAGGCTCTACCTATACCCTATGTCCTATGGTCTTCAATCCACTCCAAGCAAGCAAACCATCTTCAAGAACCTTTGATCTTCAACTTCAACTCTATCTTCATTATGCTCCATCAACAAACTCTTCAAGTCCAGCCCACACCCCAAGCAAGCCCAATAAACCCACACAACAAGCAATAACCCCAAAAGGGCACACCAAACAATCACACAATAGTAAAATATACTAAAAATAGTAATATTGTTGCGGTGAAAATTGGATATCAAGCTATTGATTAACTTGAATCATATTTCTTTTACAACCGGTCTTTAATTTATCCAAAGGATAGGTCTAAAGAGAGAAAGGACCTTTCGCGCGATGTGACAACAACGCTTTAGAGATTCGGGGATTCGGGGGTTGGTTATATCTAGGGAAGGTATTAGCACCCTAAATATCTGTAGTACTCTACAGGAACCTTTTGTTCAATTACTTGCTAGGTTGTGAAACATGCATTGGTTTAACAAAATAAAAATGCCTAAGTGGTTTTCCAAGTTTGCTCGCAAAGGTATCGCACCTTTTGCCTACGTATCCTGACTAGGATAGAATCAGAGCAATCGTAGTTCACCTCACAAGGGGGAAGAACACTTGATGATGATCAAGGTTCAAGGGGAACAAACATGACAATGTTTGTGTGGAGTTTGACAAAACTCCCTACTCTAAGTTGAAGGGGAAGTAAGGAGTCATGACGATGATTCTTACACAGAGTTGACGAACTCTTTCCTAGGGTTCTAGTTTGAAGAACTCTCCTAGTATGGGTGGGTTTCTTAGACTTCAAGCAAAGTCTAAAGGCTTCTAGTCTAGGGTTAAGGTGACTTAACAAAGTCAAGGGATAGCAGAGATTTTGGTCCAAGACATTGACAGTCAAGTGGACAGACCTTCCTTTGGAGGAACAGTATTGTCGGCAACTGGACGAAAGCTAACGAGCTCCGTCGCTTAGGGATAAAATAAAATACAAACATCATTCAAACATTCATGGTGACAACTAAATACAAAGATTAAAGATGGAAAGCAATGATGACAATCAGAGCAATTGTTTTGGTACGAGAACCGTGACGACAGTTCGCACCTGGAATACCGTTAACAGACAGATGAGATAAATATAAAAATAATTCAAGGTAAAAATTCTAACATGTTGACAAACATATATAGATATGATAACAATCAATTTTTCTGAGAAAACACAAGAGGAAACCTTCTAAATTTCATCTGCAACCAAATAGGGTTAGTACCGTTGACGCGCGGATTGCGCACCATAAAACGTGGTGAAAAAATAATCAAACATGGAAAATAAAATTATGACATGAAATTACACATTAAAATAAACACAATGAAAAAAGAACGGGTGAAAAACGATAAAAAATGAGAGAGTTACGAATTTTTGAAGTTTATGTACAAAAATAGGAAAAATAATAAAAGGGTTCGACCTCCACCCGGATCGAACCCTGGTCATGATGGTGAAAGGTATAATTGCGTGCATGTTCTTACCGCTGGGGCGGCTGTTACATCCATTAATCAAATGGAAACAATATGTATACAAGGCTCGTTTTGAATCATGGTTGGGCAAAATACATAATCAACACCAAATACGTTTTATACCGTATCTCACTAACCGCTCATCGGATCGAGGCAAATTTTATATGGATCTTGGGTAGAAAAATGAGAGGAAGAGGATGGTGATGTTAGTTTTTCCAAATTGTTCACCTAGTGAAAAAAACGCTGACTGGTGTGTGTGTGTGTTTTGAATGCATGGAAACATAATCGAAACCAAATACGTTTTATACCGTATCTCACTAACCGCTCATCGGATCGAGACAAATTTTATATGTAAATTGGGTAGAAAAATGAGAGGAAGATGATGGTGGTGTTGGTTTTCTCAAATTCTTTTCCCTACTCAAAACCCGATAGGGTGCAAGTTTCATGGTTTTGGCTTGCAAATTGAAATGGTCAGCTTGATATACACATGCTATAAGTCAAGTAAAGGCACATACACATCATATATGTCATATATAACAGATAGCAAGCACAAATTGAGCCAAAGCATGAGTAATTGTGACTGTTGTGCATAAGTTGCAAATCACATAACATGAACATGCATGACAAAAGTGATTTTTGGTTCTTGAGTGTTTTGTGTGATTCCAACTGTTCTAACACCTTAAATATATCATATGAAGTGTGTGTAGATGAAAACATTTCAACTGGAACACATGTGTAAGCATATAGCATTCAAATTGCAAATTGAAGCACTTATGTGTGTGTGAAGCATAATGTGATGTGAAACTTTGTACAGTCAAGTTTTCATGTTTTGAATCGTTCATACACATTACATATTGTCATGTGGTGCTGTAGAAGTGTTGAAATAACATGCACAAGCAGGTAAGCTCAAACTGGTATGCAAGCATGAAGCATTTTGAACAATATGCATGAGAATGAACAGATGGATTTCTAATTCAAATTCAAGCAAACTAATCACTTGGACAGCATAAATACATGATATTGAGAGGGTTCAAACATAAAAATTCCACAAAAAGCAATTGTCATGAGACTTGGCTAGTTAAATGCAAGTTGTAAGCATAACAATGCACATGAAGATGTAAAACTTGACATGATGAATCCTAACACCCAATGAGCATTTAAACACATTAAACATGTTCAATATAAAGTGTCTAAGGCATTAGTTTTGACAGAAAACAAACATAGGCAAGAAATCAAGTTTTTGTGCTTTTGTGTGTTTTTGTGCATTTGGTGCCAAAGAGTGATATTGTGATGTTGTCATTAAATCAATCAAAGGAGTGCATACACATATTGCAAATGTCATTTGAATCATGTTAGGAAGACAAGAAACCACAATCTATGCTTTGTGCAAAAAATGAGTAAGTGAGTGGATTTGCATTCATGTGTTTGTGTCAAGAGGTGAAATTTCAAACCACACCACAAATCAGCAAGATAAATACATAGACAAGTTATAAATGGCCATTGTGATGTGTGTGAGTGGTGTTTAGATGAAAAGCAAGCTGTTTGCAAAAATCAAGTTGTGGTATCATGTGTTACATGGTGTTCATGTGTGGACTTTTGATGCAATGACAACAAAACAGGATTACACACACATGTATATGTTCAAAACATCATCTGAATTATGCTGAAATAATGCAAACACTTGATCATGCTTTGAACAGATGATGATGAACTAGTAGCAGCAATGAAAACAGAACTAATAGTAGGAACATTACTTGCAGCAGCATTGAAACAGAATTAAAAGCAAGAACATTGCTAGCAGCAGTAATGGAAACAGGATTAATGCAAACAGAACTGTGAAGACATAACATGTCACCAAACATAAGTTATATTTATTACTAGTAACCATCCAATTAATCTGCAGGCAAAGTGTTC
This sequence comes from Lathyrus sativus, assembly GCA_963859935.3. NCBI lineage: Eukaryota > Viridiplantae > Streptophyta > Magnoliopsida > Fabales > Fabaceae > Lathyrus > Lathyrus sativus. The sequence goes on along the minus strand of OZ012741.1, from coordinate 31,038,364 downwards.
ATGGTATGGCAGCAAGAATACAATAGCAGTGTTCAAGTTTCTATGACAGTATCATTACCATTATCCAACAGTTTTGCTCATCAATACCAATACCTAGCAGATTTTTTGCAAGATCTCCATGATCATTATACTATGGCATTGTCTCATTCTTTAAGATGTAATCATGACAGGTAGTATGCCAAGAACAGAATATGTACCAAGTATAAACACATACCATGAAAAACAACCTATAGCTCCAAAATTCATAAACAACACTCAAATGCATACACATGGAAACATGATGCTATAAATGATAGAAAGAGTTACATACCTGTTGGAGAGTTGATAAGCAACCTAAATATGTTGAGAATAAAGAACCAGAAATGCTGAATCAAGAACTTGGTGTATGTGTGCTTTCTTGAACTTTAAGAAACAAAGCACTTTGGAGGCCAAAATGAAATCTGCTAGCTTTTGATGGATGGTGAGAGTTTAGACAGCTTATATATATTGTATTTGATGTGTACAAGGGTTCAAAACATCAACAAGGTGCTTGGATCAAGTTTTGGTGGTTTTTGAGGACTTAAGTCAAAGAAAGTTCCATGGAATGTTGACTTTTTGATTTTTTGATTTTTTGGGTGATTTAATGGTTGGTACACCTCATATATATGATTTAGAGAGTGTGTGGATGGTTGTTTGAGGTCTGGAATGTATAGAACTCAAAGTAGCATCAAAGTTGCAAATGCTGATTTTTGGGCATTTTTGACAACTTTGGAGATTTTGCAAATTTGGTGTGAGAGAGAAATGTAATGAGGAGCTTGCTTCTAGCAGGTTTTTAGAATGATGTTGAGGTCCATAATGAGGAGTTAGAGGTCTCTATTTATAGAAAAAATGAGTGAGGAGCTTGCTTGGTCATTTTGCTTCACCATGAAGAAACCTTGATATTTTCTCTTCCAAATGACCACTTGCTTGGCTTTTCTGATTGCTAGCTGTTTTCTTGACTTAATTGGCAAGTTTTTATGATGTTTTTACAGAGGAATCAATGCCTAGAGGCCTGGTAGAGTGGCTGGAACAGAAATGACTTTCCACCTCATGCTTGGAAAAGTCAAATATTTCAACTTTGGCAATGAACTCACCATTCTTATTTCCATGCTATCTCCTTGTTATTTCTTTGTTCTAACCTGCTAAGAATGATTAATATATCATATAGAAGGAGTTTGTAGCATTGAAATTGATCCACTTGAGTGCTAGAGGTGTTTTTGCAAAATTCATCAATGTGGGACAAAAGTGACAAATTGCCAACTTTGAACACATGTATCTCTCAGCTCATAAATCCCCTTGAGATGTACTTGTACTTTTTAGAAAGCCCTCACATAGTACTAAAACTTTCATGTTGGCCAGAAATCTTGATTCTATTTGAAACTAGGTGAAAAACCCCCTTGAAGTTGGCTGATTTTAGCTTTTAAGGTGAAAATAACTTAGAAATTTTCTAAGTTATTTTCCCTTCTAGGAATGTTTTTGCTTATATCTCAAAAAGTATGCATTTTCTGGTTGTGGACTAGTATGGGACTCTTGTAGGACTTGTCAAGAGCTTTCAAATGAGACTAGAACCAACTCAATTGGATGTGTGGTTAAGGAGATACGGTTTAGCCCTTTTCAAAACCCTAATTTCCTGATTTCTCGATTACTCTCTCATTTTTGATCCAATGACCATGAAAATTGATATGCAAGTCCATTATGACATAAGGAACAACTTTGATTCACAACTTGGATTCCAATTCTCAAAATTCGAGGAGTTGACTTTTCGGTCAACCGTACGATCGATCGGTGCCGATCGAGTCGCCTGTTGATATTCTGGACATCCTGGGACTTTGACACTTCTTGAATAGTCTTTAATAGCCTATATTAACTTCATGGACCTTAATCCCACCATTAAAACATTTCCCAACATCAAAGTCAAACCACAGTTGACTTTCCACTGGTTAAAAAACCCTAATCGGGGCCTCCTGACTGCACTGTTCTTGATTCTGAAACGATTTCTTCAAATTGACTTCCCATTTGACTTTGATATTGTCTTTGATTTCATTCCATGATTGAATTGGCCCAAATCATTGGTTGATCATTCCTTGATTGTTTTGAATTTGTCGGTGCGAGAACCCTGATTCATCTGTAACTTGACAATAATAAACTTGCACTGATTTAGGGTTAGATAATGCATGATCATGCTTCTAAAAATGGTAATGAGGATCTAAGGTGGTCAAAATTTGGGGTATGACAGTTGCCCCTATTTAAATATCTTCACTAGATGGAACTGAGGATGACAATCCTCGAGGAATCGTAGTGAGAGGTATTTAAATACAGAAAAACCAAAAATTTTGTACCTTAGATCCAATGCTATGCAAAGGATCAATGCTTGAATGCTATGAGACCTAAATGATGATTTATGATGCTTGAACATGCAAGACACACAAAAAAAAAAAACGGTAAAGACAGACTGCTATCCACCGGGGAACAGACTCTGGAAACTTGACACACAGAGGATGTCCTTATTGAAGGACTCGCACTGGGGAAGAGAAACTCAAACCTAGGCATCAGATAGTTCAGACATGACTAACTGATAGCATCTAAGGATAAAACTATGATTGGAGGAACGGAACCTGACGAGGACAACCGTTCACTGGGGAAAAGGGACATACTTTACTGGGGATCAAATAGTTCAGACGTGACTAGATGATATCATCTGAGAAACTCCGACTGGGAAACGGAACCTGACGAGGACAACCGTTCACTGGAGAAAGAGATGCACTCCACCGGGGAAAGAATAATTTTCACATGGGGAATAAAGGAAATTGGTGACAACCTCACTGGGGATGATCAGACGAGGCCTTCCTATAATGAAGAGTTCAAACGGGATCTCCAGGAATGGACTAGGAACAAAGTCAGACACACAGGGGATACTAGTGACAACTAGATCTCCGGGACTAGACTGGAAAAGCAAAGACCTACTGGGGTACTGGTGACTACCAACCCAGAGGAAACAAATAAGGAAAACGGGAACGCCAGTGACAACTGGACTTTAGCTAGTGGGATTGGTGACGACCGATGGAATGTTAAATGAATAAACGACCATACCAGTTACAACGGGCTTTTCACGGGATTTGGTGACGACCAACCAGTGATGCCGGATAAGAATGCCATTTACGACTGGACTTACTGGGGAATTTAAATAACAACCACAAATAACAATTTGGGTGAGCGCGCCAGTTACGACTGGACTTTATGAGGATTTGGTGACAACCAAACTCAGGTATCAATAACAATTGGATTTAAAAGACGCCAGTGACGACTGGACTTCAGTAGGGGAGGTTGGTGACGACCAACACATGATACCAATGGCAACTGGATTTAACGATGCCAGTGACGACTGGACTTCAGGGGATGTAACAATAATGATTACTAACCACGGTTCGGTTGAAGGGTGCCAGTTACAACTGGACTTGATTGGGGATGTTAGTGACGACCAACAATCACAGGGTGCCAGTGACGACTGGACTTAAAGTAAAAAGTTGGTAACGACCAACAAGTGATACCAACAACAATTGGATTTAAACAATGCCAGTGACAACTGGACTTTACTGAGGGAAGTTGGTGACAACCAACAAAAGGGTACCAATTACAATTGGATTTTGCGATGCCAGTGACAACTGGACTTTTCCGGGGAAAGGTTGGTGACGACCAACAAACACAAGGTGCCAGTGACGACTGGACTTTTAAAAGACTGTGGTGACAACCACGAGATAGAACATATGAATGCCAGTGACAACTGGACTTGATGGTAACAACCAGAAAATGAGATACCACAACCGGGGGAGAGGGTAGAACCACACTGAATCCAGGCTAAGTGGTGCAAATAATCTCAACTGTACTGGGGAACGGAGCTTAGTCAGGTCAGCCCGCGATGTACCAGTAATCTCTGTCTTTGGCAATCCTGTGGAGGATGGATCCTTCAAAACTTTACATGATGGCTTCTTAGTCTTGGTTATTACACACGGCCAAAGGCGAACCAAGTGAACAGATCTGCTAAGTGTTTCAACTGGGGGAAAAATGCAAATGTATATGAATGCTCCTGCCACCTTGAGACATCAGGGTGAGTATGATCTTACTGAGTTTTCCACGAGTTTAAAGCATTTGTTTTTTATTGACCTTTTCAAGTTTTATCATGAAAAATTTTGCCTCTTACGTTTTTCAAAATCATCGTTTGTCAAATAAACAGTGTTTTGCATAACAAAAAATGATAAAGAGAAGTAGTAGTTGCAAACAAAAGAATGGTTCGAAGCTGATTTTATTCAAGCAGGAGGTCTTGCCAATGGCAAGATTCCCTAGAACATTGTACAAGTGAAAAATGGAAAAAGTGGAAGGGTTACATTGAATCCCATGACCATTTATCCCTAAAGACTAGAAATCCACCAACATCCTTGCTTCTGACGAGAGCAACCGGAAGTGAGTTTTCTCTGTGTAACTTGCTGCACTGGTGACAACCTTCTGATGCAGTGAAACGCCTTTGTCCCTAATTTTTGCCTGGATCGCCCTTTCGGGTTTTCAATCCACCGGGACGCTCATTTTTGCCTAAGTCGCCCTTTCGGGTTTTCAACTTAGCGAGCTTTCAATTCTTTTCTCTTTTTCTCTTTTTCTTTTTACCCTAACTTTTGCATAAGCCGCTCTTGCGAGTTTTCGACTTATCGGGCTTTTCTTAGGCGTAATATTTTATGACTGCATCAGAATTTATTGGATGAGTAAGCTGCTCTCCATCCATGGTTGTGAGAATCAACGATCCTCCTGAGAAAACTGTCTTCACAATGAAGGGGCCATCATAGTTAGGCATCCATTTTCCTCGGGCGTCTTTATGGACTGGTAAGATCTTCTTCAATACAAGCTCACCTTCTCTGAACTCCCGGATGCGGACCTTCTTGTCAAAGGCTCTTTTGATCCTTTTCTGATATACCTGGCCATGACACATTGCAGATATACGCTTTTCGTCAATTAAATTCAATTGGTCAAATCTTTCCCTGACCCATTCTGCCTCTTCCAGCTTTGCTTCCATTATAACCCTTAACGAAGGGATCTCGACTTCAATTGGGAGTACAGCATCCATCCCATACACTAAAGAGAAAGGGGTTGCCCCTGTTGAGGTGCGGACTGATGTTCTGTATCCGTGTAGAGCAAACGGTAACATTTCATGCCAGTCTTTGTAAGTTTTCACCATCTTTTGTAAAATCTTCTTGATGTTTTTGTTAGCTGCCTCAACAGCTCCATTCATCTTCGGACGGTACGGGGAGGAGTTATGGTGTTCAATCTTGAATTCATCACACAGTTCCTTCATCACTTTGTTGTTCAGATTGGTTCCGTTGTCTGTGATAATTCGGTTGGGAATCCCGTATCGACAGATTATCTCTTTCTTGATGAAGCGAGCCACCACTTGTCGGGTTACATTGGTGTATGAAGCAGCTTCGACCCATTTGGTAAAATAGTCAATGGCGACTAGAATGAAACGGTGCCCGTTGGAAGCTTTTGGCTCAATTGCCCCAATCATATCGATGCCCCACATTGAGAAAGGCCAGGGTGATGACAGTACATTCAGCAATGTCGGAGGTACATGCACTTTATCTGCGTAGATCTGACATTTATGACACTTCCTGGAGAATTGTATGCAGTCATTCTCTAAAGTCAACCAGTAATACCCGGCTCTCAAAATCTTTCTGGCCATCACGTACCCATTGGCATGAGTACCGAAGATCCCTTCATGGACATCTTTCATTAACAGCTCTGCTTCTCTTTTGTCGACGCATCTGAGTAGTACCATGTCATGATTTCTTTTATAAAGCACACCATTGCTGAGGAAGAACTTTGACGCTAGTCTTCTTAAAGTTTTCTTGTCAAGAGACGTAGCATCGGTCGGATATTCTTGTTGTAACAGGAAGTTCTTTATATCATAGTACCATGGTTTATCATCTGTTTCTTCGTCGATCATTTGACAGTAAGCGGGCTCTGTTTTTCGCTCAATCCGGATGAGAGTAGCATCATTTACATCTTGGACTTTCCACATGGAGGCCAACATGGCTAAAGCATCGGCAATGTGATTTTCAGACCTGGGTACATGCTTGAAGGTAATCTCGTCAAAGTACTCGATCATGTCGACAATATATGCTCTGTATGGGACCAGGTTTTCATGACGGGTCTCCCATTCGCCTGTGACCTGGTAGATGACTAGTGCTGAATCGCCGCTCACTTCTAGAGTTTTAATTTTGAGATCAATGGCCGCTTCGAGACCAAGGATACATGCCTCGTATTCTGCAATGTTGTTTGTACAATCAAAATCCAACCGAGCCGTGAATGGCGTGTAACCACCTCCTGGATTCATTAAGACAGCGCCTACACCATGCCCGCTATAATTTGACGAACCATCGAACATCATCCTCCAAGGAGAACTTGGTGGTGAGTCTTCAACAGGACCAACCTTTTCACAATCTTTTACTGCCATAATGTCTTCATCAGGAAAATCGAGCTTAACAGACTCATCATCTTCAACTGGTTGTTCGGCAAGATAATCTGACAAGATACTGCCTTTGATAGACTTCTGAGTAACATATTGGATGTCGTATTCTGACAATAACATGTGCCATCTGGCAAGCCTTCCAGTCTGAGCAGGTTTTTCAAAGATATATTTGATTGGGTCCATTTTCGCGATTAACAGAGTAGTATGGCAAACCATGTACTGTCGTAACCGTTTGGCGGCCCATGCTAAAGCGCAACATGTCTTTTCAAGGAGTGAATAACGGCTTTCACAATCGGTAAACTTTTTGCTCAAGTAGTAGATGGCGTGCTCTCTTCGTCCAGATTCATCTTGTTGACCCAACATACAGCCCATGGAACTTTCTAGAATAGTGAGGTACATGAATAACGGTCTTCCCGGAACCGGAGGTATCAAGATGGGCGGTTCTTGCAAATAACTTTTGATTTTGTCAAAGGCCTGCTGACAGTCTTCATTCCAAACCACTGGTTGATTTTTGCGTAGTAGTTTGAAGATGGGTTCACAGGTCGGTGTCATGTTGGAAAGGAACCGAGATATGTAATTTAATCTGCCCAGAAAACCTCTGACCTGTTTTTCTGTTTGAGGAGCCGGCATGTCTTGGATGGCGCGGACTTTGTCTGGGTCTACTTCGATTCCTCGTTGACTAACAATGAAACCAAGTAGCTTTCCTGACCTTACTCCGAAAGTGCATTTGGCAGGATTCAACCTTAGTTGATACTTTCTAAGTCTTTTGAACAACTTCAGGAGGTGCTCTAGATGATCATCTTCGCTTCGAGACTTTGCAATCATATCGTCGACATACACCTCAATTTCTTTGTGCATCATGTCATGAAATAGAGTGACCATGGCCCGCTGGTAGGTGGCTCCAGCATTTTTCAAACCAAATGGCATAACTTTGTAACAGTAGGTTCCCCACGGCGTGATGAAGGTAGTTTTTTCCATATCATCTGGATCCGTTTTAATCTGATTGTAACCCGAGAAACCGTCCATAAAAGAGAACACTTCGAAACGAGCTGTATTGTCTACCAATGTATCAATGTGTGGCAGTGGGAAGTCATCTTTCGGACTGGCCTTGTTCAGATCCCTGTAGTCTACACACATTCGGACCTTACCATCCTTTTTCGGTACTGGAACAATGTTTGCTACCCACTCAGGGTATTTGGATACAGCCAAGAACCCTGCATCTACCTGCTTTTTTACTTCGTCTCGGATTTTGAGTGCCATGTCTGGCCTGGTTCTGCGGAGCTTTTGTTTTACTGGAGGGCATTCTGGTTTAAGCGGCAGCTTGTGAACCACTATGTCAGTGTCTAGACCCGGCATGTCCTGATAGGACCAAGCGAACACATCCACATATTCCTTCAGGAGTTCTTTCAATTGTTGTTTGATGTCTGCCCCGAGGCTTGCCCCAATCTTGACTTCCTTTTTGTCATCTTCTGAGCCCAGGTTAATGACTTCAATCTGCTCTTTGTATGGTTGGAGTTCCATGTCTTCGTCTTGAGTTAGTCTTACCAGTTCATCGGGAATTTCAAGATCTTCGTCCTCCTCTTCAGCTTGGTGAATTGGTGAATCAAAGTCAGGAGGAGATGCCTGGTCATGGGAATCAATGGGTTTTTGGATGTGGCTGCAGATGGGGAATGGTTTAATTTTATTAAACATACAAAGATAAATGCAGCACACAAAAAAGAAGATTGCTTTCGGTTTTTTATGATTGCCATTTTTTCTTTAAAAGTGAAAACGAATAAAAGCATCAAAAGCAAATGAGGAATTTAGCAAAACAGTTCATTTTCATTGATGTATTTTGAAAGTGCGGGGCCCGTACAAAACATTCCTATGACCTTGGGCACGGTCATGGAGTTTTAAAACAACAAAACAAGAAAAAGACACAAAGCAAATTACTTTAACTCGTGACAAACTACAGGAACATCAATGGCCTCCCAGTTGCTCAAGGGAGATTTGCACCGATACACTAGATGCCCGATGTATTTACTTTCTTCTTCGTCTCCTACGGCGTTGACTTGGGACCCGCCGCTGATGAATATTTCTTGTATTGTCCTGGGACGCCTCTGGTCTAGTGTAGTGTCTTCAGCAGGAGTTGGTTTGTAACCCAACCCCTGTCGATCCATCTTCGGCTGTACTTCAATAATTTCTCCCCATCCTGCGGGAGTGCCTTCTGCGAGCGCTGCTCTGATACTTTGAGCGGAAGCGAACGGTGGACTACCTTTGGCTACCGTTTCTTCTACTGTTACTGCATGGGCTATTTCCAGAGCTTGAAATGAGGTTTCCAGAGCACCTTCTTCTGCTTCAATATATCTGAAGGATGACAAGTTGCTTACCATAAAGTCTTCCTCCCCATGCACAATTATCAGTTGGTTATTTACCACATATTTCAGTCTCTGATGCAAAGTTGATGCTACAGCCCCTGCTTCGTGTATCCAGGGTCGTCCCAACAAACAGCTGAACGTCGGATTGATGTCCATTACCTGGAACGTTATATCAAATACATGTGGTCCAACCATGACGGGTAATTCTACTTCTCCAATAACAGCCCTTCGGGACCCGTCGAAAGCCTTCACGATCAAAGGAGTGGGCTTCATCTCTGCTCCTGTATAGGCCAACCTTGCAAGTGACCTTGCAGGCAAGACATTCAAAGAAGACCCATTATCAACCAGGACTCGTGCCAATGTGTCTTCTTGGCATTTGATGGAGATGTGTAATGCTTTGTTGTGATGGCGACCCTCTTTCGGCAACTCGGCGTCGCTGAAGCTCAACGTGTTACATGCTGTGATATTGGCTATTACTGAGTCAAATTGCCCCAGCGTGATGTCCTTAGTTACGTGGGCTTGTTGAAGTACTTTCTGTAGAGCCTCCCGATGGGCGGGAGAATTCATCAATAGAGAAAGGACGGAGATTTTAGCCGGCGTTTGGTGGAGCTGGTCTACCACCTTGTAATCACTCTTCCGAATAATTCTTAAAAATTCTTCATCTTCACCTTCAGGTCTGGGCGCTTCTTTGTTCTGAGTTTCCACTGGGGTGGTGTCTTTTGGAGCAACTATGGTAATCTTGGGCTGGTAGATTCGTCCGCTGCGGGTCATTTTGCTAGTACCCACGATGTTTGTAACATCATCTTGTTCTTTCTTTATCTCTTTATTCTGGTATGTTCTCTTGGACACTGTCAAGCCATACCTCCAGGGGACTGCTTTTGTATTATTGTAGGGAAACGGCTTCGGCCTTTGGATCACGACTGATCGGGGTTGGTTGATTACCGACCTGTCGAACACGGGTTCTGTATTTCTAGGCGCCCGAGTCCACTTATCTTTGTTTGGTTGATCAAAAGTAGGCTTTATTACTGCAACATTTTCACTTTGGATCTTACCGCAGACTTGCAACAATCCTTCATCAATTAAACTTTGGATGTCTCCTTGTACCGTACCACAACTTGCGGCATTGTCGGAACACTTCCCACAGTTGGCGTGATTGTTCTGGATATAACCTGCTTTCACCAGTTTCTCATGCAGCATTTTTAACGGCGTCTTGATCTCTGATACTTCAGTAATTAACTTTTCAGTGGAAGAATTATCTACAGCGTTAACCCCTCCATGGTTTGGTAGCGGGTTACTCTTGACGTTTGGTGGAATATCATTGAAGGACAGGATCTTTTTCTCAATCAATTCCCTTACCAAATGTTTTAAAGCAAAACAGTTTTCCAAGTCATGGCCAGCGGCACCTTCATGAAACGCGCAGTGGGCGCTTGGATTGTAATGAGGAGAAGTTGTATCAGGATTCAACGGTCTCGTGGTCACTAAACCTTCTTGCACCAGCGAGGGGTACAGTTCTGTGTAAGTCATTGGGATCTGCGGGAAATTCGGCTTGTTTGTTGGTCTTCTATTTTGGAAACTCTGGCGGGGTGCTGGAGCTCGAGGTTGTTGTTGTTGTTGTTGAGGAAATGACGGAGCGTTGGGCGCTCTTTGTTGTCTTTGCTGAAACGGATGATAACCGGGAACAGGCTGTGGTGTCTGGTAGTTTGGTTGAGTGAAAGCAGGAGTTACAGCTGCCACATATGGTTGTGCAGCATACTGCGGTGGGTATATTGCTCTGGGGTAACTCTGTTGAATGTAACCTGGCTGCGGCGGTTGATTGTAGTTTAGATAGGGTTGTTGTTGGTATGGCTGTTTTTGTGTACGTACCCCTTTTCTACTGGTGATGGCACTAGTTTCCCCTTCCTTCTTCTTGTGAAAGGGATTGCCAACTTTTTTGACTTGGCTGCTTGAACTACCGGAGCTACTTGCTACCCTTCCATTCTTCAGCCCTAGTTCCACTCGGACTCCAACGGCTACAATGTCCGAAAAACTAGCAGACACGCTGCTGATCATCTTTTCGTAGAATTCTGGTCGAACGGTATCAACAAACCAGTCGGTTAATTCCTTTTCACTTAGAGGAGGTTCCACCTGTGAAGCCATTTCCCTCCATCGTTGGGCATACTCCTTAAAAGATTCAGAACTCTTTTGAGACATACTCAGTAACTGCCTTCGATCTGGGGCCAGATCCATGTTGTATTTGTAATGTTTGATGAAGGTATTGGCTAAGTCTTGAAAACTGAGAATTCTGGACTGGTCTAGACCCAGGTACCATTTTGCCGGAGCACCCTTCAAACTATCTTGGAAGCAATGGATCATTAATTTGTCGTCTTCAACATAAGCCGCCATTCTTCGGCAATACATAAGGAGATGTGTTCGCGGGCAAGAAGCCCCTGAATACTGGTCAAAGTTTGGAATTTTGAACTTCGGTGGAATCACTAAGCCAGAAACCAAGCACATGCCTCGGGTATCAGCCCCGAAGATATCATTACCTTCCATAGCCCTTATTTTTCTTCCGATTGTCTCCACACTTTCCTTCAATTTCTCATGCTCTTCGTTTTCCCCTTCGTACTCTTCCTGGTCCTCAAATACTGGCTGATGATTGTGGAACATTGGGCGCACCTGCGCTTGTACAGTAGCTTGGGTGTAAGTTGGAATAGCTTGCGGTATTTCCATTCTTAGAGGAGCAGTTTGTTGATTTGCCGGTGGCGGGTGTAGAAAATCAGGATGTAGGCCATATGGTGGAGCATTGGTGACAGTGACAGCTGTTGGAAACGGATCTATAGTTGCATCAGTAACTTCAGAAACCACGGTAGCCTGAGTATCCATCTTCGCTCTTATTACCTGCAAAGCTTCCATAATCTGTTTGATTCCACCTCGGAGATCTCCGAGCTCATCGTCAATTCTTTCGATTTCTAGGTTCTGCGCCTCCATGATCTGGCGAGCTCGAGCTCTTGTATTGTACTTGTGTGTTGGATTCAGTGTGCTCCCCTCTGTTGAAGGATCAAACAACGGGATGAGACACGACACAGGAGACGATACTTATGCTATGTTTATGATATGCTTATGATATGCGGATGCAATATTTCGAACATTCAAGGGGTCTTAGAACGTCATTCATAGATTTTAAGAACGGGAAAACATTACAGACACTTCTTGCATCCCTCTACCGGGGAGTTTTACAACAGTTGGAAATTGAAATACAACTTTTAAAATAAAGATTACAAAATAGCTCAAAAGATCCTGAACTATCTAACTCGAAGATCCCCCTTCTTCTGGTTGATTCCTTCTTCTACCTTGACGACCCAAACCCTGGAGAGCTTTTTTCTCTTGCATGGCCAAGAAGTACTTGTTCCTCCAAGCTTTTCCCTCCTTCTCTGCTTTTACCAAAGCAGTCTGCAATTCTTTCTCAAGTGTGGACTCTGTTGAATCAGGTTCGAAACTGGTATAGAACATCTTCAAAGCAGCTTCTTTTATCCATGCTAGGTAGGAGTCTGAAACTGCCGTGTCACGGTAATCTAAAGCAGTCATGCCCCTGACGTTGATACGGCGCCAAGCGTAGATGATTCTAGCTTTGAATTCTCGGTCTCTTCCGTCTTTGATGCAGAAACTCCTCATCAAGTTGAAATCTGGTTCACCCCTCATTGGATGCCCCAATTGTCTGCGAGTAAGGACAGGGTTATAGCTGATGCACCCTTTGGTACCGATGAGCGGCACGTTTGGAAAATCTCCACAACTTTGAATCATGGGGACCCCTCCGTAAACAGGGTCGTACCATTGAATATTAGTCTGCTTGAGCAGCAGTAGCCTATCAGTCCATGGATTGTTGTTTTGGACATCCCAAAGTGCTGGTAATCTTGGTAAGCGTGAAAGGAACCACTTGTAAAAGAGAGTGGAGCAACACTCAATAGGTCCAGCTTCATACAGAGGTCGGCGATGAATTGCATAGTAGGTGTCGGCTAGGAGAGTAGGCGCAGGGTTTCTGAGAAGGAACAAGTTGATTGCGTCTTTGTTGATGAAGTTGTCGTAGGATGGGAACAGGAAGAGTCCGTAGATCAGCAACACTAACAAGGCTTCAAAAACTTCCAAGTTCTTAGCTTCGGCGTGAAACTGCGCTTTTTTCAAACAAGAATCTGGTAGGTAGCCCGTATGGGTGTCCTTGAGCGATCATCATGGCTCGTACTTCAGTTACTTCAAGATGAATAGCTTCGGTGATTGTTCCTTCGTTGGGAAACCCTTCCCTTCCAGAAAATGGTCTGGGAGCAACATTTAATCCCATTAATACTGAATATTCCTCCAAGGTTGGTAACAACTGGAAATCTGGGAAAGTGAAACAGTGATATGTTGAATCGTAGAACTTTACGAGCGCGGATAATATTCCCTCATCTACCTGAATCTCAAGTAAGAATAACACGTTTCCATGTTTGGCTTTGAATGCCTCAGGATCTTCTACCATTCTTCCCAACATCTTTAGATTCTCCAGATCTGGTTGTCGGAATTTGAACTCTGCAGTTGATCTTCTCCTTGGATCCATTTTTTTAATATCTGTGAAATGAGTTTAAACCCCTTGAATGTTTAAAATAAAATGCGGATGTAAATGCAAAAATGCGCAAAGTTTTATGGAACTCAGACCTCGAGATTCAAAACATCAAGGATTTCATTTAATTTTTCGACGTTGCATTACAAAATAGTACACATTACAAGAAAAAGAAAACAGTGCTAGATAAGGTCTTCTGACAGAAACTCTACTGTTGCTTCTGCTTTCTTCAGCTTTTCTTCTACCTCAATTTTCTCTTTCATGAGCTTTTCTATCATTGTCTTCCATGGAGTAGACTGGTTACTGAAATAGAACAGGTTCTCTTGGGTCTTCCTCTTCTTGGATGCCCTTATCTCTTCATCTCTCTCTTGGAGCTGCTTGCGGAGCGTTTCGTTCTCTTCCATTACCACCTGATACTTATACCTCCAGGACACCTCAGTCTGCTGTGACTTTCTCAAGGCAATCCTCAACTTTTCCTCCTCAGAAAAGAAGATCAATGGGCGTTCTTCTTTCAGGACCATAGGTTCTTGCAAGGCATAAGGCATCTTCAGTTGGATAGCTCTCTTCCAAACCCATTGGAGATAAGGATCAAAAGAGACACAGTTAGGCTTTCCCAGACTTTCTTTTCCTCTCTTGTGGACATGTTTCCAAGCTTCCAAGAACTCCTCCTTCAACTCAGATTCTCCCACAAAGAACATACTTTCTACACAAGCACTGTTGGGTCTGTCTTTTAACGGATACCCGAGCTGTCGTCGGGCGAGAACCGGACTGTAGCTGATTCCCCCATCTATAGCAAGGAGAGGTACGTTGCCGAAGTTTCCACAACTGTCTATAATCTTTATCCCATCATAAACTCGACTGTACCATTCGATATCAGAGTGAGATAAGGCCATAATCTTTTCAGACCACCATCCTTTCCTCCAGAAGACTTGAGCTTTGGGCATATGAGAATGGAACCACTTGTACAACAACGGGACACAACAGACGATCATTCCTCCCTTGTGAAGATTTCTGAGATGAATGGAATGATGAGTATTACCCAGCAGGGTTGGTACCGGATTTTTCTTCAAGAAAATCTTGATAGCATTGAGGTCCACAAAATTATCAATGTTAGGAAACAGGAAGATGCCATAGATGAGCAAGGCTAGGATTGCCTCAAAAGTATCCATACTCAGGTGATCGGCATAATACTGCGCTTTCTTAATCAAGAACCCAGCAGGTAAACCAGAAATTCCTCCTTTGGTGGTCATATTCTCTTGTATATCTTTTACTCCCAATTGTATTGCTCTGGCGATCTCTTCTTTCTTAGGGTCCTTCTCCGTGAATGGAAAAGGAGAATCTTCAAGGATAGGCAAACCGATCAGACAGGAATATTCTTCAAGTGTAGGTACAAGCTGATAATCTGGAAATGTGAAGCAGTGATAGAGTGGGTCGTAGAACTGTAGCAAAGTAGAAAGGAGTCCTAGATCCATTCTCTTCTTCATCCTCAGTAGTGACAACAAATTACCGTACCTGCTCTTGAACCCTTCTACATCTGTGATAAGAGTGCTCAACCTTTCAATGTCATCCAGCTTAGGACTCTTGTATGTGTACTTGATTGTTTTCTTTTTTTCTTGATCCATGATGTTTCCTAAAGTTTTAAAATAAGAGACTGAGTTCCATAAAACTTTTTATGACATGATGTTCATGAATGCATGAATGCAGCAAACACAGGTATTCACATATACACATAGATAACAGGTTCGGGTTTAGGGAAATTCAAGCATGGGGCCAAGGTCTACCCTTCCCAATAGGGAGTGTACTAGAGCTTTTTCACCTGTAGAACAAGGTTCTAAAAAGTTTCCAGAGTTCTCAACCCATCTTTCGGATATTATCAACTGCCCAAATAACTCGGGGGTCGATAATATTCTCAAGAGAGTCTCGTCCGAGTGTAGTATCGCGTATCAACTATTCGGAAATACTCCCTCATAGTCATCGCACTACATCCTAATAAGGCCAAGTGGGGTAATGTGTGTTCTAAAGGTCCTCAATGGCATGGGCCCCTTATAGAAAGCAGCATTGTTTTCACGAATACTCGATCAACAACACTACCCTCAAAAGGACCTCCATTGAGCGGCGGTTTTCAAGTTGGCTTAGTCGGGAATCAACTCCCTATAAACCTCCTTGAATATACCACCTTCCTATCATAAGTACACTAAAGCACGGGTATAGTGCTGTCTCACCAATTGTATTTCCCAAAAGCCAAAAGAACAAATCTGCACATATTCACAAATATTCACAAATAGCAAGTATATAAACAAAATAGGTTAAACCCTCAAAATAATTATTCTTTCCCCAGTGAAGTCGCCATTTCTGTTGCGGTGAAAATTGGATATCAAGCTATTGATTAACTTGAATCATATTTCTTTTACAACCGGTCTTTAATTTATCCAAAGGATAGGTCTAAAGAGAGAAAGGACCTTTCGCGCGATGTGACAACCACGCTTTAGAGATTCGGGGATTCGGGGGTTGGTTATATCTAGGGAAGGTATTAGCACCCTAAATATCTGTAGTACTCTACAGGAACCTTTTGTTCAATTACTTGCTAGGTTGTGAAACATGCATTGGTTTAACAAAATAAAAATGCCTAAGTGGTTTTCCAAGTTTGCTCGCAAAGGTATCGCACCTTTTGCCTACGTATCCTGACTAGGATAGAATCAGAGCAATCGTAGTTCACCTCACAAGGGGGAAGAACACTTGATGATGATCAAGGTTCAAGGGGAACAAACATGACAATGTTTGTGTGGAGTTTGACAAAACTCCCTACTCTAAGTTGAAGGGGAAGTAAGGAGTCATGACGATGATTCTTACACAGAGTTGACGAACTCTTTCCTAGGGTTCTAGTTTGAAGAACTCTCCTAGTATGGGTGGGTTTCTTAGACTTCAAGCAAAGTCTAAAGGCTTCTAGTCTAGGGTTAAGGTGACTTAACAAAGTCAAGGGATAGCAGAGATTTTGGTCCAAGACATTGACAGTCAAGTGGACAGACCTTCCTTTGGAGGAACAGTATTGTCGGCAACTGGACGAAAGCTAACGAGCTCCGTCGCTTAGGGATAAAATAAAATACAAACATCATTCAAACATTCATGGTGACAACTAAATACAAAGATTAAAGATGGAAAGCAATGATGACAATCAGAGCAATTGTTTTGGTACGAGAACCGTGACGACAGTTCGCACCTGGAATACCGTTAACAGACAGATGAGATAAATATAAAAATAATTCAAGGTAAAAATTCTAACATGTTGACAAACATATATAGATATGATAACAATCAATTTTCCTGAGAAAACACAAGAGGAAACCTTCTAAATTTCATCTGCAACCAAATAGGGTTAGTACCGTTGACGCGCGGATTGCGCACCATAAAACGTGGTGAAAAAATAATCAAACATGGAAAATAAAATTATGACATGAAAGTACACATTAAAATAAACACAATGAAAAAAGAACGGGTGAAAAACGATAAAAAATGAGAGAGTTACGAATTTTTGAAGTTTATGTACAAAAATAGGAAAAATAATAAAAGGGTTCGACCTCCACCCGGATCGAACCCTGGTCATGATGGTGAAAGGTATAATTGCGCGCATGTTCTTACCGCTGGGGCGGCTGTTACATCCATTAATCAAATGGAAACAATATGTATACAAGGCTCGTTTTGAATCATGGCTGGGCAAAATACATAATCAACACCAAATACGTTTTATACCGTATCTCACTAACCGCTCATCGGATCGAGGCAAATTTTATATGGATCTTGGGTAGAAAAATGAGAGGAAGAGGATGGTGATGTTAGTTTTTCCAAATTGTTCACCTAGTGAAAAAAACGCTGACTGGTGTGTGTGTGTGTTTTGAATGCATGGAAACATAATCGAAACCAAATACGTTTTATACCGTATCTCACTAACCGCTCATCGGATCGAGACAAATTTTATATGTAAATTGGGTAGAAAAATGAGAGGAAGATGATGGTGGTGTTGGTTTTCTCAAATTCTTTTCCCTACTCAAAACCCGATAGGGTGCAAGTTTCATGGTTTTGGCTTGCAAATTGAAATGGCCAGCTTGATATACACATGCTATAAGTCAAGTAAAGGCACATACACATCATATATGTCATATATAACAGATAGCAAGCACAAATTGAGCCAAAGCATGAGTAATTGTGACTGTTGTGCATAAGTTGCAAATCACATAACATGAACATGCATGACAAAAGTGATTTTTGGTTCTTGAGTGTTTTGTGTGATTCCAACTGTTCTAACACCTTAAATATATCATATGAAGTGTGTGTAGATGAAAACATTTCAACTGGAACACATGTGTAAGCATATAGCATTCAAATTGCAAATTGAAGCACTTATGTGTGTGTGAAGCATAATGTGATGTGAAACTTTGTACAGTCAAGTTTTCATGTTTTGAATCGTTCATACACATTACATATTGTCATGTGGTGCTGTAGAAGTGTTGAAATAACATGCACAAGCAGGTAAGCTCAAACTGGTATGCAAGCATGAAGCATTTTGAACAATATGCATGAGAATGAACAGATGGATTTCTAATTCAAATTCAAGCAAACTAATCACTTGGACAGCATAAATACATGATATTGAGAGGGTTCAAACATAAAAATTCCACAAAAAGCAATTGTCATGAGACTTGGCTAGTTAAATGCAAGTTGTAAGCATAACAATGCACATGAAGATGTAAAACTTGACATGATGAATCCTAACACCCAATGAGCATTTAAACACATTAAACATGTTCAATATAAAGTGTCTAAGGCATTAGTTTTGACAGAAAACAAACATAGGCAAGAAATCAAGTTTTTGTGCTTTTGTGTGTTTTTGTGCATTTGGTGCCAAAGAGTGATATTGTGATGTTGTCATTAAATCAATCAAAGGAGTGCATACACATATTGCAAATGTCATTTGAATCATGTTAGGAAGACAAGAAACCACAATCTATGCTTTGTGCAAAAAATGAGTAAGTGAGTGGATTTGCATTCATGTGTTTGTGTCAAGAGGTGAAATTTTAAACCACACCACAAATCAGCAAGATAAATACATAGACAAGTTATAAATGGCCATTGTGATGTGTGTGAGTGGTGTTTAGATGAAAAGCAAGCTGTTTGCAAAAATCAAGTTGTGGTATCATGTGTTACATGGTGTTCATGTGTGGACTTTTGATGCAATGACAACAAAACAGGATTACACACACATGTATATGTTCAAAACATCATCTGAATTATGCTGAAATAATGCAAACACTTGATCATGCTTTGAACAGATGATGATGAACTAGTAGCAGCAATGAAAACAGAACTAATAGTAGGAACATTACTTGCAGCAGCATTGAAACAGAATTAAAAGCAAGAACATTGCTAGCAGCAGTAATGGAAACAGGATTAATGCAAACAGAACTGTGAAGACATAACATGTCACCAAACATAAGTTATATTTATTACTAGTAACCATCCAATTAATCTGCAGGCAAAGTGTTCATGGTATGGCAGCAAGAATACAATAGCAGTGTTCAAGTTTCTATGACAGTATCATTACCATTATCCAACAGTTTTGCTCATCAATACCAATACCTAGCAGATTTTTTGCAAGATCTCCATGATCATTATACTATGGCATTGTCTCATTCTTTAAGATGTAATCATGACAGGTAGTATGCCAAGAACAGAATATGTACCAAGTATAAACACATACCATGAAAAACAACCTATAGCTCCAAAATTCATAAACAACACTCAAATGCATACACATGGAAACATGATGCTATAAATGATAGAAAGAGTTACATACCTGTTGGAGAGTTGATAAGCAACCTAAATATGTTGAGAATAAAGAACCAGAAATGCTGAATCAAGAACTTGGTGTATGTGTGCTTTCTTGAACTTTAAGAAACAAAGCACTTTGGAGGCCAAAATGAAATCTGCTAGCTTTTGATGGATGGTGAGAGTTTAGACAGCTTATATATGTTGTATTTGAGGTGTACAAGGGTTCAAAACATCAACAAGGTGCTTGGATCAAGTTTTGGTGGTTTTTGAGGACTTAAGTCAAAGAAAGTTCCATGGAATGTTGACTTTTTGATTTTTTGATTTTTTGGGTGATTTAATGGTTGGTACACCTCATATATATGATTTAGAGAGTGTGTGGATGGTTGTTTGAGGTCTGGAATGTATAGAACTCAAAGTAGCATCAAAGTTGCAAATGCTGATTTTTGGGCATTTTTGACAACTTTGGAGATTTTGCAAATTTGGTGTGAGAGAGAAATGTAATGAGGAGCTTGCTTCTAGCAGGTTTTTAGAATGATGTTGAGGTCCATAATGAGGAGTTAGAGGTCTCTATTTATAGAAAAAATGAGTGAGGAGCTTGCTTGGTCATTTTGCTTCACCATGAAGAAACCTTGATATTTTCTCTTCCAAATGACCACTTGCTTGGCTTTTCTGATTGCTAGCTGTTTTCTTGACTTAATTGGCAAGTTTGTATGATGTTTTTACAGAGGAATCAATGCCTAGAGGCCTGGTAGAGTGGCTGGAACAGAAATGACTTTCCACCTCATGCTTGGAAAAGTCAAATATTTCAACTTTGGCAATGAACTCACCATTCTTATTTCCATGCTATCTCCTTGTTATTTCTTTGTTCTAACCTGCTAAGAATGATTAATATATCATATAGAAGGAGTTTGTAGCATTGAAATTGATCCACTTGAGTGCTAGAGGTGTTTTTGCAAAATTCATCAATGTGGGACAAAAGTGACAAATTGCCAACTTTGAACACATGTATCTCTCAGCTCATAAATCCCCTTGAGATGTACTTGTACTTTTTAGAAAGCCCTCACATAGTACTAAAACTTTCATGTTGGCCAGAAATCTTGATTCTATTTGAAACTAGGTGAAAAACCCCCTTGAAGTTGGCTGATTTTAGCTTTTAAGGTGAAAATAACTTAGAAATTTTCTAAGTTATTTTCCCTTCTAGGAATGTTTTTGCTTATATCTCAAAAAGTATGCATTTTCTGGTTGTGGACTAGTATGGGACTCTTGTAGGACTTGTCAAGAGCTTTCAAATGAGACTAGAACCAACTCAATTGGATGTGTGGTTAAGGAGATACGGTTTAGCCCTTTTCAAAACCCTAATTTCCTGATTTCTCGATTACTCTCTCATTTTTGATCCAATGACAATGAAAATTGATATGCAAGTCCATTATGACATAAGGAACAACTTTGATTCACAACTTGGATTCCAATTCTCAAAATTCGAGGAGTTGACTTTTCGGTCAACCGTACGATCGATCGGTGCCGATCGAGTCGCCTGTTGATATTCTGGACATCCTGGGACTTTGACACTTCTTGAATAGTCTTTAATAGCCTATATTAACTTCATGGACCTCACTCCCACCATTAAAACATTTCCCAACATCAAAGTCAAACCACAGTTGACTTTCCACTAGTTAAAAACCCTAATCGGGGCCTCCTGACTGCACTGTTCTTGATTCTGAAACGATTTCTTCAAATTGACTTCCCATTTGACTTTGATATTGTCTTTGATTTCATTCCATGATTGAATTGGCCCAAATCATTGGTTGATCATTCCTTGATTGTTTTGAATTTGTCGGTGCGAGAACCCTGATTCATCTGTAACTTGACAATAATAAACTTGCACTGATTTAGGGTTAGATAATGCATGATCATGCTTCTAAAAATGGTAATGAGGATCTAAGGTGGTCAAAATTAGGGGTATGACAAATATAATAGGGAAAATTCTAATATTATTTCTAAGGGATCTACTATACTTACCCTTAATACCCTATATTCCCCAGATCCTAATTCAATTTAAAGAGCCCAAAAGGAATTGTTTTAATGCACCTAAGTTGTGTATAAACCCTAATTGGATCACCTAAAGTTTTCTAATCAAACTACCTAAAACTAAATCCTAAAAATTATGGTATAAAAACCAGGGGGTACCTAATATGTATATCTAATTGTCCTAAAAAGATTGACCTAAAAATATTAAGGGAACTACCTAACATAAAATCTACAAAATTATATACCAACTATATTCAACAAAAAAAACAATTAAAAGTAAAATAATAGCAAAAATAAAGAAAATGCCTAAACTAATATTTTTTATTATCTACAATTTTCTTAAGATCAAAATCAACCTATTGCAAAAATTCCCAGATTAAAACAACCATTTTCTAATTTTTTATGAATTTTCTAAAGTTGAAATAAAATGAATAAAAGAAAAATAAAAAGAACACTCAGGGGGTGTAGAAAATAACTGCGCTCAGTTCAAATGTCTTATGGGCCAAAACTCAGGGGGCGTGCATATCAATTGTTACCGAGCCCATAACCACATAAAATCAATTCAGAAATCATTAAGAAATTAAAAAAACGCGTGGTGGGGATAGTAACCAAAATGTAGTGTAAATCCAATGTGGGCCATGAAACAGGGGTGTGCATAGTACTAATCCACTCAAGCCCAACGTTTCCACTAAATGAAACGTTGTGTCTCACCTTCAGTGGAAACCTTCACAATCTGAGCGCAATCTCATCCACACGATCCCTTCTAAGTCAACGAGTCTCTCTCGATCCAACGGCTGAAACGTTGTCTTCCCCATTCAAATTTATTTTGGAGCCAAAGCAGCCATGGAAGCTCCTCCAAGAACACTCAACATCAGCAAATCGTGTTCACTCAAAAATGAACCAAAATCAACAAAACAAAGCTCTAACATGCTCAGAAATTACTCCTGGTTTTCACTATGGCATCATCATCGATTAATATAAACCCTACCCTCCAACACGATCTTGAATTCAGAAATACTCAAAATTCCAATCATCACTAATCAGCAAACTAATGGCACTAATCTCTTCCTTGTTCATCACTGGTCAATTACAACTAAAAACCTAAGGTTCTACTTGCATATCCATGGAGTTCTAGATCCAAACAGAATTTGTGTGCACATGTCAACCTTCACCAAATCGTGTCAAACTTGCCAGAAAGCATCATCTAACCACCTACATTGCTTCTAACCTATAGATTCTTGCTAATTCTGCCTAATTCGAGCCAGAAGAAGAAAGTTACTAACATGTGAAATTGATGAAAACAGATGGTGAAATGCTTCAATCCAAGGCTTGTGCTGCTCCAGAATCACTCAATGCCTTGATATCTTGCTTCTGTATGCACTAATTCTTGATCAAAATGCTTGAATCACCATAACAGATTTACAGTGGCAGTTGCACATGTGAGAATTCAAGAACACAATTTATCCAATAACTCTCTCAGATTTTGATTGAAAAACTCTCAGTGATGATTATAGAACTGAATTGAATCAAGAAATTGAAGAAATGATGAAGAAATGTGTGAATTCGATTGTGATTTGCAAAGCAAAAGTGTGAAATGCAATCTCAGAGTTTGGCACCAAAATGAATCCCAACCCTGGTTTAGATCATCTCTAATGGTTATATAGGTGATGTTAGAAGCTTCCAGAAGTTGCTGGAATGATCCTATGAGAAAATGATAATCTCATGTCATGGTAAATCCTTTAATGAGTTCAAAAAAACCAGTTGGAGTTTGGACTATTACAGCACATGAACAAGGCTTGAATTTCTCTCCAAATGAGAATTAGAATGTGCTTGGATGGTTCCTTGCATTGTAATCCACTTCTAGCTTGGTTTGGCAAGTGTGACTTCTTATATAAGTAACCAATGATAAGTCCAATTTCTTGACCTTAAATTCAAAATATAATGATGTCAATCATCTCAAAATGTATTTTCCCTTCAATTTGGTATATCACATGATGCATTTTAGCCTTGGATCAAAGAAATCCCAAATTTGGTCACTTGAAAATGGACTTTTACCTTCCATATTTGGTCAATTTTATCATTTTGAGTTCCATGCATTTACAAACTATCATGACATCTTACCTAGACTCAAAACATCATTTTGAGCAAGTTTTATGTTGAACATTTTTTCATTTGAAGTTTGCAAGTAGGAGTTTTAGGCATATGCTTGAAATGATCTATAATCTTACTTTCCCAAAATACCCCTGGCTTGTCAAGATCATAAGTAGAGTTCCACAAATCAGAATGAGGCATACCATACCTTTCTAGAAAGGGGAGATCATGAAGAACAAATTTCATGTTCACCAAAAATCCATTTGAAAACTCCTTATGGGGCAAAAGTTTCTTAGAAGCCAAGTAACTTTCACAGATAGATTTCAATGTCCTCAGATGACCTGTAACTTGCAAGAACCATAACTTGAGTTCTATAAATCTCCTTGATGCCTTACACCACTCAAATTAAAGGCCTTGAGATGATCTACAAGTTTCATGTTGGCCAAAGATCCATTTGAGACTTGCATTTTGAATTATTTTGCTTGGAAGTTTGACCTAAATTAGGGGATTTTACACAGAAACCCTAATTTAGAAACTTCTCTTCTTCTTGATTTCTCTTGATTTCTCCTTGTCACAAAACCATATCCATATCCACATATCAAATGATGAATCCCCCATCCTTCAAATAGGCCTTGATACCCTTCAATCAAGCATTAAACCTAGGGTTGACCCAGATGAAACCCTAGTTGACTGTCTTCAACTGTAGCTCTTGTAACCATACCAATGACTTAAATCACTCTCAAAATGACCCTCTAGGTCTTCCATGATGGCTACACACATTCCATGCCTCAGCCCATAGCTCACAACCTCCTTGATGATCTTCAAACACCCCCAAGATAGGAGAGAAACCCACTAGTTGACCTCAAAGCTTCACTTTCTTTCTTGGTAACTTGGATAGTCTTGAACTTGAATAAGAACCTCTTGACATGCCTCTTGAGATGAAGATAGCACTTGATCCCTTTTTGGATGGTTGGCCCATGCTATGCTATGCAAATGAATGAACTATGTATATGATCTACTATGCAAATGATAAAGCTATGAAAACACAAATCAGGTAAAACAAGTTGGTCAAATTTTAGGGTGCAACAGATAGCCTTCAACTTTCTTAGGAGAAATGGAGTCACTTATGATATAATCTTGAGAAGCAAACTCCTTATTAAAAAAGTTAAGAGACTTGATATTCTCTTGAGAGGTTTTTAGATCTTATTTTAGATGATCAATCTCTAGCTTCATGGTTTCATCTTGTTTATTAGAACAACTTGAGTGATCATGAGCTCAAAAAAACATATTGAAGCAAGATAGATTAGAAGTTACCTCTTTCTCTTCAAAATTTGATTTATTCCTAGATTCAGACGCTTCTTCAAATGATGTACTGGCCAGTAAAGCTACATCACCCTTTTCATCTCTTTTTCCTCAACTTTATGTTTTTCTATCTAGTATCTTTTCTCCTTGATCTTAAGGTTGGGAAAATTAGATAAAATATGATTATTTTAGATGCTTCTGAAGTTACTATTTCCATCAACAAATTTCTTATTCCTTTTAGCCACCTTATAGAGTATTTTGAAAAGGAAGACCAATTCCTCATCATCAGACGTTCCATAGGAATTTTCTTCATAGGATTGAGGAAAGTAGGTTTATTTTATGACTTATTTTCATCTAATTCCATTTATTTTCTTTGAAGATTGCTATTCAAACTATCAAGAGTCAGCATACTCAAGTTTTTGATTTCCTGAATAGCTGTGACATTTGGTCTAAATCCAGCATGAAGACTTCTCAGAATTCTCTTGAAAGATTAGATGAAGTGTCACTTGTTAAGCACTAAATGTTTCCTTTCAAATTTAGAACACAAGGATTCAAATATAGTATTACCAGTAGGCATATCAATGATGTTGATATACTCAGAATGAAGCAGAGCATCTATCATAATGCTTTTAACTTCAAGATGATTTCTTTAAAGCTTCTTCTGAGCTGGTGTGAGAGATTTTCTATCTTTGATCATCTCAACACCATCAATTTTTATGGCAATACCTTTCTCAAGGATATTCCATATATCTTTCATCAAAACCCTTTATCAAGAACAAAGATATATGAGTAAGCTTTTTCTTTTTCATCAGTTAAATTCATCAGAGTCATCACTGCATATGGGAGGCTTAGCAGAGATAAATCTTTTCATATGGTACTTGATTCCTTCTTGAAAAAAATCCTTCAACAGACATATTTTTCTCTTTGGATCTATATATGCACCACTATTAAGTGTTATGCATAGACCATGCTCTGATTTCAACTAAAGGTGAGAAAGATACACAAGAATGGGGGTTGAATTGTGTTCATCATTTTCTGCTTGCTTCTATACGTAGTTTAGATTATGATTATAAGTTGCAGCGTAATAATAACAAAATCAAATAAATAACAACCAAAAACACAAAGAATTATCCTAGTTCCTCCCAAACTGAGAGTAGTTCAGTCCCTTTGCGGCACAAGAGATTTTGCACTATAATCAAATCATGATTACAATTGCTTATGCCCTCAAGCATAAGACTTTCCAGCTCATACCCTCAGCCCTAGACTTCCTTCTTAAATCCCTCAGGATCAAAACTTCTTACTTAAATCCAACGGATTTAAGACTTCCTGCTTAGACCCTCAACCCAAGTCTTCCTTCTTAATCCCCTTAGGTTCAAGGCTTATGCTTAAATTCCATGAATCAAAGACTTCCTTGCCTAAACACCTTAGATTCAAGACTTCTTCTTATACCCCAAGAGTACAATAATTCCTTGCTTAGATTCCTCAAATCCAATACTTTTATTTAGACCTTCAGTCCAAGACTTTTCTTGCTCAATCAACAATTGATCAAGACTTCAATGCTCAAGCACATAGCAAGAGACTTACTTGGCTCAAGCTCACAGCAAGAAAATTTGATGCTCAAGCACATAATAAGAGACTTTCATTCTAAACTACTAAACATAATCTGTTTAACAGAATAAACAACAAGGTGTACTTGATACAATCAGAGGTATATGGAAATAACCATAACAAAGATCATAGCTCTTAAGATTTCTAAGATATTCAATGTTTAAGAAATCTCAAGGCTTTGTACAATTTACAACAAATAACAAAAATTCTGCATCCTCGATTGTGTTGCCATTGTTGATTTTGTTATTCTTCCATTTTGATAGAAGCGTGAAACGATTCTTTCTACTTAGCTCTCTTTCTTTATTTTCCTTGTTATTGATTCCAGATTAAATCTTCAGCTACTTATATAGCAGTTACAGAATGATAGCTGTTGGAAGAGATAAGTTGTACAAGTGTCTTTGTTACTCTATAGTACAAGAGATGTTGAAGATAGATACATCAAAAGATCTTTATCCATTGTGTAACTCTTTTACCATAACATCTTCCTTGTGATCTTGTACTATAGATTCATGGAGAGTGGATATCCGTAAATCATGTTAACTCTTCTTGAGCCATGTGAATGCAGACTCTAGATGAAAAACTGAATTGACATTATAACTTGCTTTCTGCAGTACAAATAACTTAGCTTTGCCACCAGCTCTGAATGATCACCAGAAGTTGATATATTCAATAAGTGTAGATATAATATATTGTTCTTCTGATGCTTATACCTTCAACTTCAGAATCTATGCCAGCCTATATTATCAGACTTCACATAAAGATCATTCTTTAGTTTTGAACCACTAGAAGCCATTAACTTAGCTTCTCTAAAATGCGTCCTTTCATCATATTCTGAATAGATTCTTCTTAAGCTTTGGAACATGCATACTTAGAACACACATTAGATAAAACCATAGTTCTTTCAATACTTTTCTTGTCATCAAAACCTTAAGGAATACTTGTCATGAATAAATCTTATTCTAACATGGAATTGTTATAACCAGTCACTACATCACACACCTCATGAACATCTGAAATCTTAACTAAATCTTAAAAGAAACGTTAAATTAAAAAAAATCTACTCAACCATTACGAATCTCCAAATATGAGATTCGAATCCATGCAAAAATAGAAAAAGATTAAGTTAGAAAATGAAAGAAATTGTTTGCAAGTGTTCAAAGAAGATTCAAAACTCTTTTGAAAAATGAAATAGCGATTGGACATGTGACTCCACACACAAAAGGGGGTTAGGGTGAATTGTGTGTTTCATATAAATTTGGATTTGAAAAGTTTTTTAACATTATCATGGATTTAAAACATTTTTATAGTTGTAAAAATAAAAAACGGAAATTTAAATTGCAGAAAGTGAAGGTTAAGGGAAGAGAGAAGACACCGAGAATTATACAGGTTCAGTTAAATGACTTAATCATGTCCCCAAAATTTGATCTTGAAAGTATCTAACAAATATTAAGAGTTTTTAGTAGGTTGAACTCTCAAACCCCCCTTATACAAGGAAAATAAAGTTTTATGCTAACTTCCAACCAAACAAAGAACATCAGAGAGAAGCAATTATTCTTCCTTCCAAACACCAACTTGAAGTGCTTAGTCCCCAAATTAAACCGAGATTTTACACAGGCACATCTCGAACAAAGGTGAACTTTTGTCCCGGGATGAACTCACGAACCGAACTAAGTATGAATACAAGCCACTAAAATTTTAATCCAGACTTATCTCAAACCACAATAAGCTTTTGACATAGATGGGATTACAAATCGAACCATGGTTTTTACCAAGATTACCACAAACTAATTTGAGATTTTAAACCTGGTTGATCTCGATCCAAAGTAAGCTTTTGAGTTGGGCTGAGCTTAAGAAACTAGGACTTAAAATCTAAATCTGCAAACCTAAAGCTTTTAAACGAGTTTAGATTTGAACCCAAATAGGTGATCCTTTATGGATTAATTATTATACCAAGTTAAAAATATTCCTTTGAGAATTTAAAATACTACCTGTCCAAAATTATACAAATTCCTCACTAAACACAGAGACTTTCTCGAAAGAGATGTGACTAAATTCAAGTGGGAGAAAGTGAGGAGTGAGATATGATGCTCACGTTTCATAATTTAAAAATTTAGGGAAGGGACATCGATTTATAGGCTACATGTTGACACAAAAAAAGAAAAATTTTAAGGCCAAATATGTAAAGAGTATACTTTACTCTCCTTAATAATATCATTTTCACCTTTCTCAAAATAAAAAAGGCGGATAAAGATGAATTGCGAAAATTAAATATGCAAACATATTGGCAAATAATCATTTAGGAAAGGGAAAAACATCACTCTTTTATTAACTTAAAATTGTTAAAATTCAAAGTACAAAGTTTCTCTTTCTTGGAAAATTCAACATCAAATTGGATTATGAGACCAAAGTTTCTCTTTCTTGGAAAAAGTATGTGATTGATCATATAATGAACCATACGACTATCAGGGCAAGTGTATCTAGTAGTAAATGAATTTGGTATAGTGGGTGATGAATTATCCATTAGAGAAGATGCAACAAACTTGACATTAAAGTTGTATCCTTTGTATCTGGATTGGAGGAAAATATCTTCATGGGGAAGATTTTAAATATTTCCAAACTCTTCCAATGACAGAGATATCATATGCATTTTCACTACAGACTTGACTATTTCATCAGTGAAGTAAATATTTGAGAAGAGAATCTTGACTAATGAGGGATACCGTTTTTTCGAGGTGTTGTAGATGAAGGTGGGCAGTGTTAGTTCTTCAAAATCTTAAAGAACTTTCATTCTTTAAAAGCTTAGGAATCATGGCTGTGAATTCTCATAAGGGTTCAGTCGGAATAGTCTTTGAGGAACCTAACTTCTTATTGTTGAGTAGTGAGAGAATCAGATAGGGGATTGGAGGAAAATCTTATCCTTCTAGGACCCATGTATATTTTGAGAGAATAATCTCTCTCTCTCTCTCTTTCTCTCTCTCTCTCTATATATATATATATATATATATATCTCTATCTATCTATCTATCTATCTATCTATCTATCTATCTATCTATCTATCTATCTATCTATCTATCTATCTATCTATCTATCTATCTATCTATCTATCTATCTATCTCTACCACTCACACACACACACACGCACACGCACTCACACCCATACACACAAATAATTTTATGAAAATATGCAATGCAAAAGAGTGAGGAATGAATATCTATTTATAGTGTGCCTCATAATGATTTTATCATATAATTCTTTTAAGTAATTAATAGTGAATGGGATCGTTGAAAATTAGATCAGAATCTTCCCAAAAGAAGTGTGTCAACCAAATGGCTACGGGATCCAATCGGCTAGCTAATAAGATTTTCCAAGATTTTAAGAGTTTATCATCAATGCCAAGATTTGATTACATTTGAGACTACATCTGGCTCATGTTAAATTTTAAAAGATATGCATCAAAATTTCTAATCATTATCTTAAGGAGCCAATTGAATGGGGTTACGTCAATCCACCTCCTTGGTGCTTTTTGGGCCTTCTGCTAGATTTTATTGCTTTTTTTCGCCTCTACTTGGCTCTATTTACACCTCCTTTCTACAAAAGATTTTAAAACTCATCTTCTTGCTTAGTAGAAATGATTATTGAGATAGGCAAAATTAAATCCACTATTTTAAAGGATTAATCAGAGTGTTCAGACCATTTCAACTTTAGAATAGTGTACTACCTCAATCATCAAGAGGTCTTGATAAAACTTTTCTTATTAAAGGGAACACCAAAACATTGTGATATTTTCTTCTTTATGTATTGTTGAATGCGAGAGTTTATTCAAACTGCGAGATAGGTAAGTCCATTATAGACGTATCCACTCAACCTACTATTAGGTTAACTGATCACTGAGGATTATAAATGTTGAGATATCCTTGTCGAGAAACTTTCTTTGATCGTTGTCATTGGTATCATATATTATTATTGTATCATAGACTTAAAAAAATTTATATACTTGAAATTATAATCTTTTCTTTGCATAACTCTATTTGATGTACATTAAAGCTTCAAGCTACAAATTGTACCAGTAATACATTCTAGGGTTTAACCTTTGGTACCCAAATTTTCTTGGGTCCACGTGCATTAGGTTGTCTAGAAGTTATATGGTTATTACATTTATACCTTTTCAATTCATCAAAAAAAGGGCTCTAAGTGGTCAAATATCTTGCATGTGTGCATTTATAGAATGGACAATTCTTTTTCTTATGATTTAAACCTTTACTAGGTGTTATATCTGTTTTGAATTTTAATCCATTTTTATTTAAGGAAGACTTTTGACTTTATAGGATCAAGTTAAGTTTTTCTTTACCCTTGGTAAGTTTACCTAGCTTTCATGTAACTCCATTACTTCCCTTTTTCAAGAGACACAAGTGACACATGTTTCTCTTGAGTTTCTAATATTAGTTGTTTCTGACTTATGAAACTTATTGCTTTCTTCAATAAACCCTAAATATTCATTAAGGTCTAAGTTGCATTTTTTAAGATTATCATTTTACTCAACCAACTTGCCACTAATTTTAAACAATTGTTTATAGGATGGTTTAGTTACCTCATAATCATCTTCCTCATAGGATGATTTAAAAAAACTTCATCTTTTTCATTTGATGAGGATTGTTCTATGATTGTAGCAGAGGTTGATTCTTCTTTTTCTCTTTTTCTTTCTAAGATATCACAAGATGATGCTTCTTCTTGAAATCTCCTTACAAATGAGATTATTTATTTTGAATATTTTGTAGATCCTTCAACTACTGAGTATGCTCTTTTCAAGGAAGCCGTATGATTTGTTTGATAGGAGTTTTATGAAGTTAGTGATTCTTCAGTCTTTGAGATTTGTCCCTTCATCTTTAAGTATTTGAACTAATTCGTTCAATTTCTCTATGGTTTCCTCCTTCTTTGATTTTTCCTAAAATTTATGAATCCTCTCATCTTAGAATTTAAGGACTTGATTAGATTTCCAATTCTTAACTCTTATATATTTGTTAGTAATAAGTGTTCCAATATAATTTCCAACAATCCTAAATTTAGAAAAACATTTGTGAAGGAGTTCTTCATCTTCTTTAGCTTTTTTCCATTTCGTCTTGTTCGATACTTGGAGAAACTTCACATATCATTTCAAGATTATCTCACATTTCCTTTTCAGTTTTGTAATTAAAAAAGTTAAGAAACTTACTATCATCTAGGGACATTATTAGGAAATTCTTGGCTTTGAAATCAATTTCAAACTTTCTCTACTCCTCTACGATCCAAAGGAAATCAGGTTTATCTACTACTTCTCCATTTACTTGGTAAGTAGGGATAAATGGATAGTTGGTTAAAGTTTCCCACAATTCATAATTAATAAATTGAATAAAGTTTATAAATCTAGATTTCCATATTTCAAACCTAGCACAATTAAACACTGGAGATGTGTTTAGGAAAGACATCTTGCTTAAGAGTATGTTGGAAGTCATTTTCCTCTTGAGACGATTTGTCCTTAAATAGGACTTAGACTCATATGCCACTTGTTGGACATGTGACTCCACACACAAAAGGGGAGGGGTTGGGGGTAAATTGTATATTTCATCAAAACTTTGGTTTGAAAAACTTTATGTAACATTATAAGAGTTTAATAACATTTTGAAAACGTTTGTAAAATAAACAACAAAAATTTAAATTGTAGAAAGTAAAAGATAAGGGAAGAGAGAAAACACTAGGAATTATACAAGTTCACTTAGGAAGATTTTAATCTTGTCCCCAATTTTTGATCTTTAGAGTATCTAATAAATCTTTAAAGCTTTTAGTAAGTTGAACACTCGAACTCACTTATACAAGGAAAATAAAGTTTTAGGCTAAATTTCAACCAAACAAAGAACGTCATAGACAATGGATTAGTATTTCTTCTAAACAACAACTTGAAGTGGTTAGTACCTAAGGTAAGTCGAGTTTTTACATGGGAATACCTTGAACAAAGGTGAGTTTTTTTACTACGACGAACTCACAAACCGGACCGAGGTTTTGACAAGGCTGACCATGAACTATTGTGATTTTAGTCTAGGATTATCTCAAACCAAAACAAGCATTTGGCCATGTTGATCTTATGAACTAAACCGAGGTTTTTACCAAGATGACCATGATCCAATTTGAGATTTTGATTCGAGCTGATATCAAATCAAAGTAAGCTTTTGAATCGGGCTGAGCTTATGAACCTAGGACTGAAAACCTAAATCCCCAGAACATATGCTTTTAAACTGGTTTAGCTTTGAACCCAATTAGACGATCCATTATGGATAAATATTTCTACCAAGGTAAAAATATTCCTTAGAGAATTTACAATACTACCATTCCAAAATTGATCTAATACCTCACTAAACAAAGACTTTCTCGAGAGTGCTATGACTAAATTCAAGTGAGAGAAAGTGAGAAAAATATTTTTAAAGAGTGAGGAGTGAGATATGATGCTCACATTTCTTGATATGAAAATATGAGGGAAGGAAATTATCTTTATAGGCTACAGGTTGGCAATAAAAAGAAAATATTTTTGGGTAAATATAATGCGCTAATCGATTGATATCATGCTCCAATTGATTGGTTGGCCTAAAAATAAATGTTTA
Organism: Lathyrus sativus; assembly: GCA_963859935.3. Classification (NCBI taxonomy): domain Eukaryota; kingdom Viridiplantae; phylum Streptophyta; class Magnoliopsida; order Fabales; family Fabaceae; genus Lathyrus; species Lathyrus sativus. The sequence continues at coordinate 31,005,426 of OZ012741.1, read as the reverse complement.
GAAGGTTTAAAAACGAAATAAAATATTAACAGTTGTTATTATTCATTAAGACACTGTCCTTAATGCTTAAGGTGTATTTTTGCACTAAACCAATCGACTAGGTGTAATTTCCTATCAATGGGCCATTACAAAAAAAATTGTCTGAACTTTTCTGACAATTCTCAATTGTATTGGAACGACTTCAAAAAAAAATAGAAATATTTTCTTAATAAAAAAAGTTTTAAAACTTTTGTGTGTGTGTTCATGTGTATGTGTTTGTGCGTGTGTGTATGTGTGTGCGCGTGTGTGTGGCTTTGCACACACACGCGTGGGTGCATGAGGGGGAGATTAGCCGTAACATTATAAAGAAGTCATTGTCTTTTTACAACACTGTGATCACTTAAATGTGACTTGGTGAGATTTCACACTTCCTCTCTTTCACTCTACGAGCTTCAAGATTTGTCAAATAATTCCTTTATACAAACATTTGTTTGAATTATTCTTGAAGATGTGGCTTGATATTTATTCTTGTAGAGTGCCGCCATCAAAGGATCTTTGTAGTGATTATCAAATCCTACTTTAGTGTGCTTTCATCTTTAACCGCACAGGTCGAATTATCAAGGGATCTTATTAGTTGTCATCATTAAAAGCATATTCACTATTGATGGCATGTTGTTAATAGTTTTCTTAATTGCTTATCCTGCAAAATATGGTTCCACAAGAACAAGTGGATTGTGAGTTTTCAAATCAATATTGGAAGTATGTGTTTTCTAACATTGTGAAAGATTTTGAGAGAAAAATGATTTATAGATGCTGGAGATTTAACACAAAATGAGTAAGAAAATCATGCTTGATTCATATCATAAGCACATGTATGATTTGAGTTAAATGGCAAAGTAGTTTGAATCAAGATCTAAAACATATGAGAAACTCATATGTATGATTCAAGTCATGATTTGATCCATGATTCCAGTCTTGACTAAAGTCATGATTCGAGTCATGAACAATGTGATTCGACTCAAGCAAGGCAGCTGAAAATCATTGAGTTTCATCACTTATGATTCGAGTCATGAGTAACTTGTGATTCGAGTCACGGGGTTCCAAGATTCGAGTCATATGCAACATGTGATTCGACTCACATACTTCCTGATATCGCTCTAGTTCATATCGCTCTAGTTCATTTGATTTGACTCACGGGATGTTTGATTTGAACCACACACCTAAAATCTCAAATTTTGTAATTTTCAAAGATGTTTTGAAATTCTACTTATGTCATGATGTGAAGCAATTCAAATATGGTTCTTGGTTCAAAAAGATGATGAAGTGACTCAAAGCATATTGAAGAAGAGACTCAATTATAAAAACTAAAACTAAAGTAAAGCTCAAAGGAACAAACAAGAAAACCATATAGCAGAGTCATCTACAATCTCCCCCTTAATATACAGAGACAACTTCATCATGTACAGGTCAGTGGTGTTGGACTATTTCTAAATGATGTTATGCTAATTAATTGTGCATGCTTAATTATCATAGGATAAGTAGAGCCTTAAACCCATTTAACCATTCTTACATTAGACAACATGTTGGTTCTACATACCAAGATAAAGGAAAAGAACTTATACTGATTGACTTTTTCTTTATGATATACTGTAAATGGTTTCAATTGTCTCCTACATGATTATTCCTTCCTGTTCTTGCTTGGAGTTTGTGCGTAGCAAGTCATGAAGGAAGGTTTGGTACTATTTCCTTGGAACTTAAAACAAGGTTTAATATATCGACAACACTAGAAACCAGAGACTCCACAACCAAAACATGATAAATAGTTGATTCAACAGTCGAACTATACGTAGTGATGGAAAATCTTCAGATTCCACTACAAAGCAACAACTCAGAACCCAATGTGTCAAGATCATGGTTTTAAATTACGGGTGATGCGGTCTCAGTATTGCGGTTGTAGTAGTGTCTGTATCCGTATTAGGCCACATTTGCAGTGTGATTGCAAATCACACTAAAAACCGCATCATAGCGCTGCAACAGCCGCATCATAACATCGTGACCGTATATACCTGCATCAGATCCCATAAGCCTGCAACATAGTATGCATTACTTGAAAATATTACTAGATTTACCTTTTTAAGTCTCTAGTAGTTTGTTTCCCTAATAAATTCCTACTTGTTAGGAAGTTTATAGCTTTTACCTATTCTTTAGGAGAATCCATGTTATTAGGACTTGTTAAATATGGAATTAGTGGTTCCTTTATTTTCTAGGTTATCAGTTACTTACTCTTGTATTTAACTACATTTCAACTTAATAAACTAGCATTAAAATTCCGCATTATATTATTCTTACATATTTTTAACATTGTGGTACCAGAGCTCCCTACTGGGACCTGAGTTGAAAAAGTTGTGAATTTCATTCTTGCCGCAGCAAGAGTTGTTTCAACGACGTCTGAAAATGGAAACTTTGTGCAACCTGTTATTCCATGCTTCGAAGGTCACTATGATTATTGGAGTATGTTGATGGAAAATTTCTTGAAATCCAAAGAGTATTGGACTCTTGTCGAAACTGGCGTCACTGCACCAGAAAATGAATCCGCTTTGACAGAAGCATAGAAAAAGACGTTAGATGATCAGAGATTGAAGGATTTGAAGGCAAAGTGTTGTTTTCGGATTTGAAATATTGGCACAAGGAAATTATCGGGACGAGTCGCGTACTAGGTCGCTTTCTTTAAGACGTTTCGCCGTACTGCCAAAATATGCAAAGCAGTCGATTTACGACGACGCCTCAAGGATAAAATAGCCCGTTCAAAATTACGATTATCAGTTGCACACTGATAAATCGTTCTATAAATATACCTTTCTAAATTATCTGGCGAAAATAGCCAGTCCAGTATCTGGCTGAAATAGCCAGTCGAAAAAACCAAGAAAAGAAAATTGTTTAGATGAAGAGAATTAAGGGAGAGAGAGGTGTCGCTACTGCGAAAATCGGCGCCGGCTGAACAGAAGAGTCGCCACCGTGCGTTATTTATCCCACGGGAGGGAAAGGAAACGCTCAGAGTAAACCTCGCACAACACGGGAAAGGTATGGTCATCGCAACCAAAACCTGGGTTCGGGAGTCGGTTACGCAAGGGGAAGGTATTAGCACCCCTCACGTCCGTCGTACTCGACGGGATCCACGCTTGTTTTCGGGTATGGATTGTTATTCTATCTAAACTATAGGTCAAGGGTTAAAAGAAAAGAAAATAAAAATGACTCGGCAAAGTATCGCACTTTATGCCTACGTATTCCCGTCTGGAACGAGAAATCAGAGTCAACGTAGTTCGCCTACCTACGGGAAAGGAGGGGAAGGTTGCTCGCTAGGATATCGCATCCTATGCCTACGTACTTTCATACAGCATGAAAGATCAGAGCAAACGTAGTTCGGGCCACGTACGACACAAGTCTGTCCTTGATTGATTTTATTCCTTCTGAAAAAGGTTTTTCTTGATTAACAGTCCCGGCGGACAAAAATGACGTTTTGATGAGTTCACATTCTTTTACGGAAGAAGTGTCTTTTATTGGGTTTGAAATCTTTATGTGTTTTTCTGTTTGTTTTGAGAAAGAAAGAGACAGAACTCTAACCTACGGTTGCGAAGGGAAACAAACTAACCTAATGTTATCATGCATGGGTTAAGACCTAGTGTCTATCATGCTCCTCTCTTGCACAGAGAGAAACAGAGATCCTACGGGATAGGCAGAAACAGAAACAATATCAGATATATACAGTAAAACAGTAAAATGCATGGATGCAACAGTACAAGCGAGGCAAGGGAGTACCACTCAACCTCGAACCTAGAAAACAATAGGCAAAAGTGAACAGACTTCACTTTCAACCCAGCAGGGTAGACAGCAAACAATACAGTTCGGAAAACCAATCAATACATCAAGAAATGAAATACAGCAAAAATAAACAGCATCAGCAGCTCTGAATTAACAACTGGCTTCAAGCAATCTCCAATCAGCTACAGGCTTCAACAAGCATCAATCTCCATCTTCATGACCTTCAGGTAAGGGCTTTGATCATCAGTCTTCCATCTGCAATGGCTTTTCTTCAAGCTCAAACCTCCAGGATGAGGGATTAGTCACAAGAGTGAATGGGTGTTAAGCAATCAGCTGACTACCAAGGGTGGTGAACAGACTGCTTCTAACACAAGAGACACTTTCTCTCAAGAGTTCTATCCCATAGACACTATCACCAAGCCTTCCAAAGGAAGGGGGTGAGTGTCCTAGAGAGACTCTGAATCACAGAGAAGAATGGATGCAGACAAGGCAATCCATGTTTGAGAAACAAGCTTTCTAATCTAGAGCTCTACCTAGCTCCTAAACCCTAGTTCCTCAGCATCTGCTAGCAAGAAACTTCTCCCCAACTCTGACAGTTGATCTCCAATCTTTGAATCTCCAATGGCTTCATCTTCACAAATCTTCAGCTTCCCCAGGGCCCCAGACAAACCCAATACCCATACAAACAATCAATAAACCCCAGAGGGCACACCACACCAGACATCAGATATACAGACAGTAATAATAGCAGTAGGGGAATCCTAACTGTTCTCTAAGGGATCTAATAACTACCCATAGCCCCTATAGTCCCATAACTAATCTATTCAAACCCTAAGTCCTAAGGGAAATGAAATCAAACTCCTAAGTTGTCACCTAAAACCCTAGTTTTGTTCATGATATTCAAGCATTTATTAATCACCTAAAATTAACCTCTAAAAATGGGAACTAAAATATTTCTACAAGTTGAATACCTCATCTAAACAATATAAAAAGAATGACCAAAAAATATTAAAGCATGTGAGAGAACAAAAATCATAAAAATGATGCATGAAATGAACCTATTTAATATGACATTTATTTAGAAAATATGTAAAATATATGAAATAAAACTAAAAATGAAATTTTATTTTCCTATAATATTCTAGACATTTTAATGAAAATATGGTAAAAAGAATGGATTAAAATGCATTTTTTATGAATTATTTATGAATTAATGAAAATGGTAAAAATTAAAATGAATTAAAACAAATAAACCAAATAAAATGAGGGAGGGGGGTCAGAATAGTAACTACGCGCAGTTGATATCTGGATGGGCCACATAATGGGGGGGTGCAGATAGCGCCTTCTGCCAAGGCCCAGAGTTCACTCAGAATTAGTGAAACAAATAAAACACGCTGGGGGGTGAAGGAAGTAATAAAATCACGTTCAAACTTGGTTTTGGGCCTAACACGGGGGTGGGGATAACAAAATTCAACTCAGGCCCGCCCGTTTCAATTAATGAAACGGTGCGTTTAGAGCCAAACCCCAATTCCCTCCAAACTTCAGATTAAATGCTGGCCATTGGATCACTCTATCAGTCAAAGGTCCAACACAACATGAAGGGTCCAGATTATCTCTTCCCCAAATGACCTGAAACTTAGGGTTTCACTTCACCATGGCTCCATGCACGAGCAAGCTTTACACCAAGCTGTTCTCATCCTACACGCCATGAATCCTCATGCTGTGAACATGAAATCTACTCCCCAGCTCTCCCTCTACAATCCTAGGGCATCAATTCATCTTGAAATTCACCACAACACCAAATCCGATCGAAGCAACATCTGGCCACCATTGAAATGCACTGATACGAACCTTCACCATTCTTCCTCAAACTTACCCTAAACTAATCTACACATAATGGAGGTTAATCTGATGAATCAAACTAACATTCTAACGCCTTAATCCAAGAGATATAAGCACTAACAGTTTGTTGCACCTGTCACCAATCATCACCAATCCTTTCCAAATTCATCTAACTTAATCTCCTAACCACCTAGATCAAGTCTAAGCTAATATAATCATGTGAAACTAACTGAATTAAGCAAATCGAAGGAAAACTTACCTGATGTAAAACCTTGAGAACAGCTATGGAAGATGTGGATCTGAAGCTTCTAAGTGTTGAATCTTGATCAATCCTTGAGGAACTTGATTCTGTATGCAAGCTTTGGATGAAACTTGGCCAGAATTATGCTATCCAATGGAATTGGCAACTTTGATATTCTTGCAAAAAGCACTCGAAAATGGATGATAATCACTTGATTCTGGCTTCAATTATGATCTATGATGATGATGGAGTAAAATTGAATTGATCTTGATGAAGATTGATGAAGAATTTGAGAGATTTGGAATGAAACTTTTGAAGAAAGAATGAGAAATCTTGTGGAATTCTTGGTGCAAATGAGGCCAACCCTTGCCAAATTCTCCTTTCATGAATATATAGACCCCAATGGTACATTCTAGATCCATCTTGCACATTCCCTTGTTTTCAAACTTTGGCTCATTTTGATTATGTTTCTTCAATTACAAGTAACCATGGATAACTTCATTTTTTCCTTCTAAACTCAAAAAAGTGCTTGAACCATTGTTCTTAGAATTGTTTTTCCATTCAAAATCATATATTGGAAGTCTCCATTTGGACTTGTAAATCTCCCAAACCATTTTTCACTTTGAAATTATTCACTTTATAAGCCTTTTTAGTTCATATTTTGACCAATTATGTAACATCATGCTATGAGCTTCTCCAATAATTTGTGACCTTCTTTCTAGACTTAAAATCCCATTTGGAGCAAGTTTGATGTTGTAAGTTTTTCCATTTGAGGCCTCCTTGTATGAGTTTTGGGTATAGGTTAAAATGACCTGTAATTCACAAATGCCCAAAATACCCTTTGCTTGTCAAGACCATAAGTTGAGTTATACACATCATATGAAGGCATACCATACCATTCTAGAAAGCTAAGACAATGAGGAACAATTCTTATGTTGACCAAGAATTCATTTGAAATCTCCTTGAGGGGCAAAACTAGCTTGGAAGTCAAGTCACTTTCACAGACAAAAGTTCAGACACCCCAGATGACCTGTAACTTGCAAGGACCATAACTTGAGTTCTATAAATCTCCTTGAGGTCTTCCACCACTCAAATTAAAGGTCTTGAGATCCTCTACAAATTTCATGTTGGCCAAGAAGCCATTTGAATCTAGAATTTTGACTTATCTTGCTTGGAAATTTGACCTAAACTAGGGGATTTTACAGAGAAACCCTAATTTAGTAACTCCTCTTCTCCTTGATTTCTCTTGAATTCTCCTTGTCATATCTCCATATCCTTCTTTATATGTTCAATGATGATCCCCACATCTCTCCAATAGACTTGAATGCCCTCTTAAGTCAGTCAATTGACCTAGGGTTGACCTAGGGTTGACCCAGATGAAACCCTAGTTGACTGTCTTCCACTATAGCTCTTGTGCTTTCATCAATGACTTGCTTTCTTCTCCAAATGACTTTATAAGTCTCTCAAGATGTCTAGATGCTCTCCATGCTTTCATTTCACAGCTCATAACCCTCTTGTTGATCCTCAGATACCCTCAGCTAGGAGATAGACTCAAGGCTTGATCTGCTGAACTCTTTGCTTTCAAATTCTTTCCTGATGACTTGAGTAGGATGGAATTAGGATAATAACCTCTTGCTAGGCCTCTAGAGATGAAAATAATGATTGGTCCCCTGTTGAATGACTTGCTATGCTTATGCTATGCAGATGGTTAGTCTATGTACATGACTCTATATGCAAATGCTAATGATAATGAAACATAAATCCAAGGAATAAGGTTGAGCAAATTTTAGGGTGCAACAGCTGCCCCTATTCAAGCGACTTGGACCCGATTGGATGAAGAGCCCGGAGCCTTCAGACATTCGCGGTACGAGACGGTTGAATACTAGTGAAACCAGAAATTTGCCAACCGCAGAAATAAACTGCGCTCCTGCTTGAGGAATGACATTCGTCAGCTGAATCTGACTGTTAGAGCAACCCACTGATCTCGCACGACCGTGCTGGGGATTGTCTTCATCGTTCTGAAGAGGATTTTGTCATACCAGACTGCTTGCTTGTCCACGTGAGGACTCTGTCTGTCGTCGATACGAAGAAATCTCACCTAGAATTGGTCCACGTTAGGACTACACTTGCTGTTAACCCAGAAAAATCTCGGCAACTCCGCTGGGGATACTTCGTCTGCATTTCCGTAAACTGAATCGTCCACGTTAGGAAAACTCTTCCACGTTAGAAGTAACCGTTCCACGTTAGGAATAACATCTATCCACGTTAGGAATCACTTCTTCTATATCTGTCCACGTCAGGACTAACCCTTTCATCTTTCCACGTCAGGAAGCAATCTTCTTTCCGCGTTAGGAAACTATATCAATCTGTCCACGTAAGGACTCCAATGCCATTTGACATGTCCGCGTCAGGACTCCGATCTTTCCACGTAAGGAATACAACTATTTCTGAACTTGTCCACGTCAGGACTCTACTTTTCTTGCATCTGTCCACGTAAGGACTAACTTCCTTCTTCCACGTTAGGAATATCTTCTTCGATCTGTCCGCGTCAGGACTAAACTCTCTTTCCACGTCAGGAATAATCCATTTCTTTCCACGTCAGGAATCAATCGATTTTCCACGTAAGGAATAAACTCGTCTTTCCACGTAAGGAAACCACTTTTCTTCCACGTAAGGAATGCTCTTGATATGTCCACGTCAGGACTCTGATCTTTCCACGTAAGGAATACCAACTTCCTCGTGATTTGTCCGCGTCAGGACTCATTTTTCCACGTAAGGAATGCCATCTTAATCTGCCCACGTAAGGACTCCGCTCTTTCCACGTTAGGAATACCGTCATTTCCACGTAAGGAAATTATCTTTTGATACGTCCGCGTAAGGACTACCTCGTCCCCGTTAGGACCCCTTTCTCCTTATTAGGGATAATAGTTTCTCTGATTCGTCCACGTCAGGACACTGATCTCGTCTTGATTCGTCCATGTTAGGACTCAGGCGTCCTCGACTCGCTGAAGAAATAAGACTTGTCCACGTAAGGATTAGCGCGTCTTCGACTTGCTGGGGAAATATCCGCGTCAGGACTTACACTTTGCCAACAACACGAAGAAGGATAAATTTGTCCGCGTCAGGACTCTTGTATCTTGTCACCACAAAGAACTACAAACTTGTCCCCGTCAGGACGCACATTTCACCATTACGAATAAAGATATCTGCGGGAAACAAAAGATCCACGCCAGGACACCAACACGGAGAGTAACCAATCTTGTCCACGTCAGGATTTCACATCCGATCAATATCGAGAAATCAAATCTGTCCTCGTTAGGACTAGCACGTATCGTCAACCTGAGGAAATGTCCACGTCAGGACCCCACCTTCCAACAATTCTGAGAAATCGAACATGTCCACGTTAGGACTAGCACCTCCCATCAGCCCAGGGAAATAGACCTGTCCACGCTAGGACGCCCACTTCTGAAGAAATCCCGTCATTCTAGGAGTAAATTGTCCACGTCAGGACTTAGTTCTTCAATGATCCTCACCCACAAACTGCTCAGCACTGACGCGACAGCGACTTTGAGATGAACTCTACTGGGGATGTCTGTAAACCAACTATCGGACGCCTGCTCTGATAACCGGCGGTGGTCTCTGAAATTCTGATTCATGCGACCCGTTGATGACAAACAAACTCTGCTTGGGGATAAGAAGACACTTATCCTGGCCACTCTGGCTGGGGAAAATAAGATACATTTGCATAAATGACTCTGCTGGAGACAAAGAGAGTTTTATCATGATAACTCTGTGGGGAATACTGCCGAAACTGACATTATCATTGAATATCTCCTGCCGAGATCTTGACTGTTTGGTGATTTATTTGAGCAAGAGCTCTCTCCACCTGAACTACTAGAGTACAGAAACTGCTTCAGCAAAATAAATGCTGGAAGGATAACGCCGACTCGCCGGGGATAGCCTGGCTACAAAATTATTCCGGCAAAATAAATGCTGGAAGAGTGAAGTCGACCCTGCTGGGAAGTTGGGAACTCAAACCACACGTCTTGTTGAAGTAACCCCCTGCTGGGGAACATGACTTTGCTGGAGAATAACAGATGTGCACAGCACGATCGGACTTTCTGCTGGAATGTGAACCGACATCACCAGTATCTCTGACAAAATAAATGACAGGACCCACCATCAACTCTGCTGGGGAGAGTCTTGATCTTCGAATTCCACTGGAAGGAAAGAACATTTGCTGAAAGAACTCCGCTGGAGAGTGGATGATTCTCTAAGGGAAAATTAACTGACTCCACTGGGGAAGAGTGCCTGACCCTGCGGGGAACGATGAGCCTGTCTGAATACAGCCTTACGATCTCGGCATCACCCAACTCTGCTGAGGACGAGTAACTTCTCTGGAGCACGTCCTTTGGATAAGCTATGGCTAGCTGGGAATTCTATCCTTCTTCAGGAAGAACATGCATGACCTGCGTGGGGATCGAGCCTTTTGTTATCACCATCTCTTGATCATTTTCCTCGTATGGTTATGAAACCTGCAACAACACAAACAAGACACGACAAGCCTGTGCCATCGAATCAATTCAGGTTAGTGACGTTACACTCAGTTACTTCAAAGCTTTAACAATTGTTGGCAAGGGCCAGCGATGTTATACTCATGCTAGTTTCATCAAACTTAGGCGTTTTATCATGCGCAAAACAGTAAAGAACAGGCATCAAGTACTGAATAACACATTTTCATTGATTGGGCCCCTGAATGGGCGGAGTTTTTGTACACGGGATGTAACTCCTGAAAAGAGGAAGCTACGCAAAGCAAATATACAAGTATGCAAGTATTCACAAGAAGCATAAATATTGACAAATTAAATTTTGTACACATATCGGCAACTGGATGCAGATGAACACCACGAACTGATCCTCCCATGACTCGTCCGACTCTTATACTTTCCCAGTATCCCTACTTCTGAAGAGGTTGTATCCGATAACTGACTCCTCAAACATATTCTCCCGCACTGATGCTCATTGAATATCAAATTCGGACCGCAGTCATTTGCTTTTCACATCCCTAACTTTTGCGTGAACCGCCCTTTACGGGTTTTCAGTTCACCGGGATACCCTTTTTTGCCGAAGCCGCCCAGTGTAGGTTTTCAACTTCGCGGGTGTACATTTTTTCAATTTTATCCCTAACTTTTGCCCGAACCTTTCATTCTGTTTTTGGTTCGCCAGGATGCCCCATTTTTGCCTGGACTCTCTTTTTTCTGTCCAGCGGGTCTATTTTAAGCAAAGTATTTTTTAACTGCGTCCGAATTCACAGGTGACGCAAAGTCTTCCCCGTCCATGGTGGACAACAATAAAGCTCCTCCTGAAAAGACCTTACTGACAACGTATGGCCCTTCGTAGTTGGGGGTCCACTTGCCCCTGTGATCTGCTTGCGGCGGGAGAATCCTTTTCAGCACAAGGTCGCCCGTCTGAAAGCTTCGCGGAAGTATCTTCTTGTCGTACGCTTTCTTCATTCGTCTTTGGTACAAACGACCGTATGCCAGAGAAGCTAGCCTCTTCTCATCCATCAAACTCAGTTGGTTCAATCTATTCGTTACCCATTCTGCCTCGTCCAGCTGAACGTCTCGCAATACCCTCAGAGAAGGGATCTCAACTTCCAATGGTAGTACCGCTTCCATTCCGTATACCAACGAGAATGGAGTTGCCCCGGTTGATGTGCGTACCGTCGTACGATAACCGTGCAAAGCGAAAGGTAGCATTTCATGCCAATCTTTATAAGTCACCACCATTTTCTGGACTATCTTCTTGATATTCTTATTGGCCGCTTCGACAGCGCCATTCATCTTGGGTCGGTAAGGGGAGGAGTTGTGATGTTCGATCTTGAAATTCTGACAGAGCTCCTTCATCATTTTGTTGTTCAGATTAGAACCATTATCCGTGATTATCCGCTCGGGAATCCCATATCGGCAAATGATATCTCTCTTGATGAATCTAGCCACCACTTGCTTCGTTACGTTTGCGTAAGACGCCGCTTCCACCCACTTGGTGAAATAATCGATTGCTACTAGGATGAACCGATGCCCGTTAGAAGCCGTCGGCTCGATCTTTCCAATCATATCGATTCCCCACATCGAGAATGGCCATGGAGATGACATCACATTCAGAGGACTCGGAGGCACATGTATTTTGTCAGCATAAATTTGGCACTTGTGGCACTTCCTCGCGAACTTGAAACAATCAGTTTCCATCGTCAGCCAAAAGTAACCTGCCCTCAGCAGTTTTCTCGTCATAGCATGCCCACCAGCATGCGTACCAAAGGCACCTTCGTGAATTTCCTCCATAAGAAGCTTTGCCTCTTTCTCGTCTACACAACGCAACAACACCAAGTCGTGGTTTCTTCTGTATAAGACGCCATCCGGGTTCAAATAGAAATTACCCGCTAATCTCCTGAGAGTCTTCTGATCTTGACTGGATGCCCCAGCCGGATACTCCTTATTCTTCAGGAAATTAAGGATATCAAAATACCACGGTTTGCCATCAGACGCTTCATCAATAGCAAATACATAAGCTGGCCTGTCCAACCGAGAGATAGTGATTTGGGGAGCTTCGTTCCAGAAATTGACCTTGTACATGGAAGACAAGGTGGCAAGGGCGTCAGCCATTTGATTTTCTGCCCGCGGCACATGATGCAATTCAACTTTGTCGAAGAAAGGCAACAATCTCCTTGCATAATTCATGTAATGTATCAAATTGGGCTGACGTGTCTCCCATTCCCCTTTGATCTGATTCACTACCAGAGCTGAGTCTCCGTATACGTCTAAATGTTTGATTCGCAAATCAATGGCTTCTTCAAGCCCCATTATACAAGCTTCGTATTCGGCCTCATTGTTGGTAACGGCAAAGGTCAATCGGGCAGTAAACGGGATGTGCGACCCGTGCGGCGTAGTGATAATTGCCCCTATTCCGCTACCGTAAGCATTCACAGCTCCGTCAAATATCATCTGCCATTTGGCCCCCGGCTCTGGTCCTTCGTCTGGTAACGGCTCTTCGCAATCCTTCATCTTGAGATACATGATATCCTCGTCAGGAAAGTCAAATCTCATTGATTGATACTCTTCAATAGGCTGCTCCGCCAGATATTCAGACAACACACTCCCCTTTATTGCCTTTTGCGAGACGTATTGAATATCATATTCAGTCAAGATCATCTGCCACCTGGCAATTCTACCTGACAACGCCTGCTTTTCAAATATATATTTGATTGGATCCATCTTCGAGATGAGCATGGTTGTATGATTCAGCATGTACTGCCTCAAACGCTTGGCGGCCCAGGCTAGCGCGCAACAAGTTTTCTCCAGCATTGAGTATCGAGATTCACAGTCTGTAAATTTCTTACTCAAATAATAGATTGCATGCTCTTTTCTCCCCGTCTCGTCGTGTTGACCGAGAACGCAACCCATGCTTCCCTCAAGAACCGTCAAATACATTATCAAGGGTCTCCCTGCCACTGGGGGTATCAAAATAGGAGGCTCCTGCAGATACTTCTTTATTTTGTCGAACGCCTTTTGACAATTATCGTTCCACGTTACAGCTTGATCTTTCTTCAACAGCTTGAATAATGGTTCACACGTGGCAGTTAGATGAGATATGAACCGAGCAATGTAGTTCAATCTCCCTAAAAACCCGCGCACCTCTTTCTCTGTTTTAGGCGTCGGCATTTCTTGAATCGCTTTTATTTTAGCAGGATCGACCTCTATTCCTCTTTCGCTTACTATGAACCCCAGGAGCTTACCCGATCTCACCCCGAAGGTGCATTTGTTAGGGTTCAGCCTCAGCCTGAACTTCCTAAGCCTTTTAAACAACTTCAACAGATTCACCAGATGCTCTTCCTCTGTCTGGGATTTAGCGATCATATCGTCAACATAAACTTCGATCTCTTTATGCATCATGTCATGAAAGAGAGTCGTCATCGCACGCTGATATGTTGCCCCAGCATTTTTCAAACCAAAGGGCATCACTTTGTAGCAAAATGTTCCCCAAGGCGTTATGAAAGTAGTCTTCTCCATATCCTCTGGCGCCATTTTAATTTGATTATAGCCTGAAAAGCCATCCATGAAGGAGAATACAGAGTATTGAGCGGTATTATCAACTAATACGTCAATATGAGGAAGTGGAAAATCGTCTTTTGGGCTTGCTTTATTCAAATCTCTATAATCCACGCACATTCGAACCTTGCCATCTTTCTTTGGCACTGGCACGATGTTAGCAACCCATGAGGGATACTTCGTCACAGCCAGGAACCCAGCGTCCCACTGTTTCTGAACCTCCTCTTTGATCTTCATTGCCATATCTGGGCGAGTTCTGCGAAGTTTTTGTTTGACAGGCGGGCAGTCTTCTTTCAGTGGCAGACGATGCACAACCATATCTGTATCGAGCCCTGGCATATCTTGATACGACCAAGCGAATACATCATTATACTCTCGGAGCATTTCAACCAGTTTTCGCTTGATATCACTCTGCAGTGCGACTCCGATACGAATATTTTTCTCAACCCCTTCCGACCCCAAATTGATAATTTCGATAACCTCGTCGTGAGGCAGAATGGCTCTTTCCTCTTGCTTCACCAACCAAGACAGTTCTTCAGGAACGTCGCTATCTTCGACAACCTCTTCTTCGGTCTGGAATACCGGGTGCTCGAAGTCGGGACGAGTCATAGGTGGTTCAAGGATGTCATCTGAAAATGTTATCCTGCAAAAGAAAGGGTTAAGTGCTTCAAAATGCGTATAAAGCGGATAACCACGTTGCCATTTTATTGAAAAATACAAAACAAGAAAGACAGGGATTACAGTATTTACACATGAAAAAAACGCCATTTATTTAATGATTAACGAAGCAATGTTTATAACAACACAGCCCTAAGCAAATCCCGATGCCCCGGGCAAGACATCAGATTATTCAACAATTAATAAAGCAAAGCATTACTGTTTAAAAGTCACAGGAACAAGCTCCTGAATAGACCAGTTGCACAGTCCTTGTCCTGGCGTGCTTGGCTGAATCCAGGCATCCATATCACAGTCGCTGTCCCCTTCATCGGACTCTGAAGCAGCATTGACAGATTCATGGCATACTCCACTGGCAGAGATGGTGATTGACTTTCTGAAATGAGGGGCCCCCACGGAAGGAGTTGACGATGACGGTCGGTACCCCAATCCGAACCGGTCCATTTTTACAGGAATGTCCAATACTTTGCCCCAGCCTTTGGCTTCTCCGGCTTTCACTAGCGCTTGGGCCTCTTTATACGATGAAACAGCTATCTCTGACACTTTGCTTGGCCTGGGACCCTTGTCCTTTATGCGCAAACCTTCGAATGCCTGGCATGGCGTCTCGTGGATCTCCCCGTCGACTTCCACATATTTAAACGAAGATAGATGGCTGACCAGGATGTCTTCTTCTCCGCACACGGTGACTACACTGTCTCCGACCATATACTTTAACTTCTGATGCAGGGTTGACGTGACTGCCCCTGCCCCGTGAATCCAAGGTCTTCCCAGCAAGCAGCTATACGCAGGCTGTATATCCATGATATAAAACTCCGTCGCAAACACTTCCGGCCCTACTTGCAGAGGCAAGGTAATTGATCCGAAGACTGTTCTCCGCGTGCCGTCAAACGCTCTGACTACCAAATCACTTGGTGTGCACAAAATCCCTCGAACATCCAGCTTCATCATAGCCTTCTTAGGCAGCACGTTCAAAGACGACCCGGTGTCAACCAATACGTGCGACATTGTCGACCCTCTGCACTCAACAGATACATGTAATGCCATATTATGATCCCTTCCTTTCGGAGTCAAGTCGAAATCAGTAAAGCCCAGACTGTGGCCTGCATTTACATGTGCCAATACCCCTTCTAGCTGGTTTACGGAGACATCCTGTGGTACAAAAGAAGTGTCCAGGACTTTCAGCAAAGCATTTCGGTGAGCCTCTGAACACAACAGCAATGACAGAATAGATATTTTGGACGGCGTTTGCTGCAGATGCTCCACGATTTTATAATCGCTCTTCCGAATTAAGCGCATGAATTCTTCGACATCCTTAGATGCTGCTTCTTTTTCATTTGCTTGAACCGGAACATTTTCCACCGCTTTCCCCTTTCCTTTCGCTAGCCTTTCAGCCTCCACTTCAGGAGATATAAAGATCCTGCCGCTCCTCGTCATGCCTCCTGAGCCCACAACATTATCCACAATCTCCGCTGACTGCTTGTTAACATCGATTTTAATCCCGTCACAATACACCTCTAGCCCATATGACCATGGGACCGCCTTCGTGTTCTCATACGGGATTGGCCCGGCTTTAGTTATAGTAATCGGTGGTCGCTGAACTGGTGCTGAAATAGTGATCGTCTTCCTAGGAATTGTCACTGTGGCAACATCACTCCGATTATCCACTACTGCCCCTGCCGGCTCATCAATTGCTGTTCTATCAAACTGCAATATACCTTCATCAATTAAGGCCTGAATGCCCTTCTTCAAATCCTCACACCCCCCAGACAGGGCCCAACAATCTAAGCAGTACTCATTACAACCCGGGTAAACACCTCCTTGCAACAGTCGGCTTTTTATTTCGCTCAGCGGCGTCTTTAAATCCTCAACATTCATAATCAGATTCAGACCTTCCTCAGTCAGCACGGCGTTCGCCCCATGATTAGGCATGGGTTTCTGGACTATATTCGCACCGGTCGTTCCGAAGTTGATAGACTTGTTGTCCAAGAGATCCTGCACAACGTGCTTAAAAGCATGACAACCTTCGATATCATGGCCCGGGGCCCCAGAATGAAACTCGCAGCGCCTATTTGCATCATAGCCGAACGGGGGAGTTCCCGTTATCGGTGCCAAGGTTCTTTTCTCTACCAGATTCAATCCCAACAATGTCTGCAATAAATCAGCATAGTTAGAGGGAGGCTTCTCGAACACCCTTCTCGGCTTACCACCCTGGAATTTTCTCTGAGCTTGCTGTGCCCCCTGCTGAGGCTGCTGCTGCTGTGGCATTGGTTGCTGCTGAACCTGTTGTTGTTGCTGAATTGGTTGTTGTTGATACGGGATGGTGACACTCGACACTTGCTGCGGCTGACGATATTGATTTCTTCCCCTGCCTCGGCCTCGGCCTCGGCCTCCAAATACCGCGCTAGCTTCGCCCTGACGGCGCCCACCATAAGCTTTCCTATTACTGCCAGATGCAGCTGACTCGTCAACTTGGAACTTTCCTTGCTTAATGTTCCGCTCAATCTTTTCGCCCATCAGAATCAGATCTGAAAAACTAGCCAGAGACGTATGAAACAACATATCATGAAACAGCCCGGTGAATGTGCCAACAAACATGTCGTTCATTTCTTTATCTTCCACAGGAGGACGAACCCTGGCAGCCATATCGCGCCACCTTTGCGCGTACTCTTTAAAACTCTCCCCCTTCTTCTGCGAAAGCCCGGCCAACTGGACCCGATTGGGTGCCAGGTCACTGTTATATTTGTAATGGGCTACGAACGCCTCTGCTAATTGCTTCCAAGTCTTGATATCAGTGGGCTCCAACCCCATGTACCACTCTAAGGAAGGACCCGATAGACTATCCTGAAAGAAATGCATGAGCATTCTTTCATCAGTGGAGTATGCAGACATCTTTCTGTAATAAGCTCGTACATGAACCTTCGGACATGTATCTCCTTTGTACTTATCGAACGCAGGCGCTTTGAACTTGATTGGCACCCTCAGCCCAGGTACCAAGCCCATTGTTGCCATGTCCAGACCCACAGCACTCTGGTTTAGGACTCCTTTCATTTGCTCTTCCAGCATTCTAATCTTTTGAGAATCATCCATCGGCCCTTCAAAACCCCCTCCAGAGAAGGCGTCCTCCTGTTGATCCTCTTGCCACATACCGTTTCCAGCCCCGTATCCATCATATGCATTATTACGTCCAGCTCTGACCTGATTCATCCCCGGAACTCGGCCTCTGTTGCCATACCCTTGAACACCTCCAGCAGGACCACCAGCCATAAAACCAGCACCGTTTCCGTTTCCAAAACCTCCGTAGCCCTGATTGACCATACCATAACCATCTTGCCCAAAGCCTTGAGCATTAAAGCCATACTTGCCAGTATTGTCGAATCCCTGATCGTTGAATCCGAACCCAGCGTTGACAAAGCCATTGCCTCCGAGATTATCTCCCACATTGACATCACCCGGCCCAGCGTTATGGACAGCAGTTTCATTTCCAACTCCGACGTTACCATTCACAGCAGCGGTAGCGTTGTTGACGTTAGCAGCAGTCACATTGACGACAGGCGGAGCCACTGGCGTTGGAGTGCCATCTCCATGAGCAGTATCAACCCGGACAGACTGATGATCTTCGTTACCATGACCAGCGTTGCGAGCCAACAGAGGCTGGACCATGGCCTGCAAGTTCTCTTGCCCTTTTGCTATAGCCTCCATGGTCTGCATGAAGAGGGCGAGCTTCTCGCGTACATCCTGCATCTCGTTCTGAATCTGGTCCATGACTTTCCGACAGTTGGATCGTGTAGAATAGCGGTGCGGATGTTGATCTGGAATCCTGTTAAGTACCTGATACAGAGCAAGAGATAAGACACCATTCAAAGATTACCTGTTATGCAATATGAATATGAATGCAATGCAGTGTGCCTGTGCATTAGGGAAGCTCATTCCCCCAGTTCTAGTGCGAAGGTGCTGGTGCAGTGACAGTGCTGACAATAGGAACATCGGAACTGACTCATAGAAAGCCTCATATATAGCAGAGAGAATCAATAAGCCCAGGGTACAATATCACTGAGAGTACAAAGATGGCATGACCTCAACCAACAATCCTGGTGATGGTCAGCACTATGCAAATAAAGCATACAAATAATGGAATGATCAGATCCTCCCAAAAGTCTGGTACTCCTCTATCAACTTCTTGGTCTCCGGATGGCTTGGTCGATCAAGCAGCCCTTCAACAAGCTGGTTTCTCTTCTTAAGGATACGGCGTACGTCTTCAGCAGTTTCTTCCCATGTTGCTTCTCCGAAGCAATCTTCTAACTTTCGCTTCTGGGACACTGCTTCATCTCTAGATTTGATTGCCTTGTTCAGTGCATGCTGGACACTATACCGGTTCATCACTTCTTCCTCACACTTCTTGATGCTAGACTTCAACTTCTCCTCGAGGTCGGAAATTTGCTGCTTCAGCTTATCTTCCCTCTTCTTGTTATTGGTGAGTGTGGCATTCCAAGTCTTATTGCAAGAAGATATCTCTCGGTGTGCTGCGTCGAGCGCCTTCTTTTTGGCTTCCAGCATGTCATGGGAGCTTCTGAACTCTTGCCCCAGACGTTCGCGCTTCTTCTTTTCCTCGGTCAACTCAGCTCCTAACCTGTTTACTAGCTCAATCTGTTGCTGGAAAGCATATACGGCCTTGTTTTTCTCGCTGCGCGCCTGGGCTAACTCTTGCTCTAACCCTTCGTTAATCTTCATCAGGGCTTCTTTCTCCTTCACAACCTGTTCATATGCTTCTCTAGAAACAGTAGTCGGCTCTTCTACCGGAATAGGATCAAGAGTTGGTGCATCTGGAAACGGCATCTTCAACTGACTAGCCCTCTCTTGAATCCAAGCTCTATAAGGTGCATAGGCCTGACAGTCATTCTTTCCTAACAACGGCTTCCCTTTGCGGTTAATACGCGTCCAGGCATGTCGCAACTTGGCTAATAACTCCCCCTTCACGTCACCGGTGAAGTACAGAGATTCCTGTACTTCTTCCTCTTGAGGTGGATTCTTCAGCGCATATCCGAACTGGCGAACAAATAGAGAAGGGTTGTAATTGATACACCCTTTTCTTCCTATCAATGGCACATTAGGGTACCCAGCACAGCTAAAGATGAGCTCAGATCCCAACAGGTCTCTATCAAACCACTCCATATCTTCCGACGATAGCCTCATCAAGCGTTCTGGCCAACCAACTGGAATTGTAGTCTCTGCAGCAGATCCTCTCTTAGGAAGATGACTCTCAAACCACATACTCAATAAGGGCACACACAGATGAACATTCTTCCCTCTTCCCTTCTCATTCTTGTAATGCAGTGAGTGGTAGAGGTCTCCGAGTAAGGTAGGTACAGGATTACCAGCGGCAAACAAGTAGAAAGCATCGAAGTCCACAAAATCCGGTATATTGGGGAACAGTACTATGCCATAAATGCACAAAGCCAACACAGCATTGAAAGCAACCCAGCACCCATTCTTGGCATACTCTTGGGCTTTACCCACTAAGAACTGAAATGAGAATCCTGGAACTCCACGGGAAACAGTAGTCACAAGTTCAGAAGCATCAATATGCAAGGCTTTTGCCAATTCCTCCGGCTTGGGCTTGGCATCATAATGAATGAATGGAACCTGGTTCCGCACGGGCAGCTCAACATACTCAGCGTATTCCTCCAAGGTTGGTCCCATAATAAAGTCAGAGAACGTGAAACACCTCAAAGCAGGGTCATAGAATTGCATCAAAGCATACAGCCCATCTAACTCTACCTCTGTAGGTTTGCACACCAATCTCAGTAGTCTACCATAGCTCATCCGGAAACTCCTACGAACACCCTCATCAGCAAGAGAGATCAACCCAAGTAGAGGAACAATATCAGGCGTAGGCAATTTGTAGGCAACTGTTCTCCTTAGGCTAGTCATGATCAAATACTCAGAAGTCTGGGCACTAGAACTAGGGAAATGCAAATGCACCTGCAGCACAGACACACGTTAGTGAAATGCAAATGATAATGGATATGCGGGCAATGCAATGCAAGTAACATTCAACAGGGACCAGAGCTGCAGCTGAATAGCCTAAACCCAATCAAGAAAGGTCTCAGATAGACCGTCCAGAAGTCATCAAACCTTGGTCTCAGATAGACCTAAAATAGAACTCCAACACTGGTCTCTGACAGACCTCAAACCATAACTCCACCTGGTCTCTGATAGACCTCAAATCACATCCATAATTGGTCTCTGACAGACCTCAAAACACCTCTCAAATGGTCTCTGACAGACCTCAGAATACATCTCCAAATGGTCTCTGACAGACCTCAGAATAAATCTCCACATGGTCTCTGGCAGACCTCAGAATAAATCTCCACATGGTCTCTGGCAGACCTCAGAATAAATCTCCACATGGTCTCTGGCAGACCTCATAACTCTCCATAAATAACCCGGATCTCTGATCAAGAAATAACCGGTAGTCTGGAGGTCTAGTTACCTGCATAGCCCCGAATCCCCTCACAGGTGGGTGGCCCTATAACTGGCACAAGGTACGGCATCCTATGCGGTCGTCGGCGTCACAGACTTTCAGGGTTAATGATACGATTCCCAGAAGGAGTGGCATCATCAAATCCTGAAGAGGCCTCACTCAGCCAACTTCCAAATGATCGGTCCCCAGAGTCGACAATCCAACTAACCAGCAACCCACGCCAACCAAAGGAAGGGGCAAGAGGCCAACCAGAGGAACCTCGTCTGAGTGTAGATTTCATGGGACACCAAAGCAAGCAAAGCAAGCGGGCGCCCACTAATTTCTACTCTAATTCTAGGTGCACTCAAGCCCAGGTCCGGCTTATCTCTCAATATCAAAACACCCGTCACACCCCAAATACAGCAATAATAATCCATATACAAAGCTGAAAAATACAGGGTTAGAAATATACAATAACTCCATACAAAATCCTCGACGGGAAAACAAGCGTTAGGATTGACTCTCTTAAGGGACGTTGGATCCCAAATGCATAAGAACCATCGCAGTCCTTAGCAGCCAGGGGACGTTGGATCCCCAGCAGAGTCGCCAGCTGTCGCTACTGCGAAAATCGGCGCCGGCTGAACAGAAGAGTCGCCACCGTGCGTTATTTATCCCACGGGAGGGAAAGGAAACGCTCAGAGTAAACCTCGCACAACACGGGAAAGGTATGGTCATCGCAACCAAAACCTGGGTTCGGGAGTCGGTTACGCAAGGGGAAGGTATTAGCACCCCTCACGTCCGTCGTACTCGACGGGATCCACGCTTGTTTTCGGGTATGGATTGTTATTCTATCTAAACTATAGGTCAAGGGTTAAAAGAAAAGAAAATAAAAATGACTCGGCAAAGTATCGCACTTTATGCCTACGTATTCCCGTCTGGAACGAGAAATCAGAGTCAACGTAGTTCGCCTACCTACGGGAAAGGAGGGGAAGGTTGCTCGCTAGGATATCGCATCCTATGCCTACGTACTTTCATACAGCATGAAAGATCAGAGCAAACGTAGTTCGGGCCACGTACGACACAAGTCTGTCCTTGATTGATTTTATTCCTTCTGAAAAAGGTTTTTCTTGATTAACAGTCCCGGCGGACAAAAATGACGTTTTGATGAGTTCACATTCTTTTACGGAAGAAGTGTCTTTTATTGGGTTTGAAATCTTTATGTGTTTTTCTGTTTGTTTTGAGAAAGAAAGAGACAGAACTCTAACCTACGGTTGCGAAGGGAAACAAACTAACCTAATGTTATCATGCATGGGTTAAGACCTAGTGTCTATCATGCTCCTCTCTTGCACAGAGAGAAACAGAGATCCTACGGGATAGGCAGAAACAGAAACAATATCAGATATATACAGTAAAACAGTAAAATGCATGGATGCAACAGTACAAGCGAGGCAAGGGAGTACCACTCAACCTCGAACCTAGAAAACAATAGGCAAAAGTGAACAGACTTCACTTTCAACCCAGCAGGGTAGACAGCAAACAATACAGTTCGGAAAACCAATCAATACATCAAGAAATGAAATACAGCAAAAATAAACAGCATCAGCAGCTCTAAATTAACAACTGGCTTCAAGCAATCTCCAATCAGCTACAGGCTTCAACAAGCATCAATCTCCATCTTCATGACCTTCAGGTAAGGGCTTTGATCATCAGTCTTCCATCTGCAATGGCTTTTCTTCAAGCTCAAACCTCCAGGATGAGGGATTAGTCACAAGAGTGAATGGGTGTTAAGCAATCAGCTGACTACCAAGGGTGGTGAACAGACTGCTTCTAACACAAGAGACACTTTCTCTCAAGAGTTCTATCCCATAGACACTATCACCAAGCCTTCCAAAGGAAGGGGGTGAGTGTCCTAGAGAGACTCTGAATCACAGAGAAGAATGGATGCAGACAAGGCAATCCATGTTTGAGAAACAAGCTTTCTAATCTAGAGCTCTACCTAGCTCCTAAACCCTAGTTCCTCAGCATCTGCTAGCAAGAAACTTCTCCCCAACTCTGACAGTTGATCTCCAATCTTTGAATCTCCAATGGCTTCATCTTCACAAATCTTCAGCTTCCCCAGGGCCCCAGACAAACCCAATACCCATACAAACAATCAATAAACCCCAGAGGGCACACCATACCAGACATCAGATATACAGACAGTAATAATAGCAGTAGGGGAATCCTAACTGTTCTCTAAGGGATCTAATAACTACCCATAGCCCCTATAGTCCCATAACTAATCTATTCAAACCCTAAGTCCTAAGGGAAATGAAATCAAACTCCTAAGTTGTCACCTAAAACCCTAGTTTTGTTCATGATATTCAAGCATTTATTAATCACCTAAAATTAACCTCTAAAAATGGGAACTAAAATATTTCTACAAGTTGAATACCTCATCTAAACAATATAAAAAGAATGACCAAAAAATATTAAAGCATGTGAGAGAACAAAAATCATAAAAATGATGCATGAAATGAACCTATTTAATATGACATTTATTTAGAAAATATGTAAAATATATGAAATAAAACTAAAAATGAAATTTTATTTTCCTATAATATTCTAGACATTTTAATGAAAATATGGTAAAAAGAATGGATTAAAATGCATTTTTTATGAATTATTTATGAATTAATGAAAATGGTAAAAATTAAAATGAATTAAAACAAATAAACCAAATAAAATGAGGGAGGGGGGTCAGAATAGTAACTACGCGCAGTTGATATCTGGATGGGCCACATAATGGGGGGGTGCAGATAGCGCCTTCTGCCAAGGCCCAGAGTTCACTCAGAATTAGTGAAACAAATAAAACACGCTGGGGGGTGAAGGAAGTAATAAAATCACGTTCAAACTTGGTTTTGGGCCTAACACGGGGGTGGGGATAACAAAATTCAACTCAGGCCCGCCCGTTTCAATTAATGAAACGGTGCGTTTAGAGCCAAACCCCAATTCCCTCCAAACTTCAGATTAAATGCTGGCCATTGGATCACTCTATCAGTCAAAGGTCCAACACAACATGAAGGGTCCAGATTATCTCTTCCCCAAATGACCTGAAACTTAGGGTTTCACTTCACCATGGCTCCATGCACGAGCAAGCTTTACACCAAGCTGTTCTCATCCTACACGCCATGAATCCTCATGCTGTGAACATGAAATCTACTCCCCAGCTCTCCCTCTACAATCCTAGGGCATCAATTCATCTTGAAATTCACCACAACACCAAATCCGATCGAAGCAACATCTGGCCACCATTGAAATGCACTGATACGAACCTTCACCATTCTTCCTCAAACTTACCCTAAACTAATCTACACATAATGGAGGTTAATCTGATGAATCAAACTAACATTCTAACGCCTTAATCCAAGAGATATAAGCACTAACAGTTTGTTGCACCTGTCACCAATCATCACCAATCCTTTCCAAATTCATCTAACTTAATCTCCTAACCACCTAGATCAAGTCTAAGCTAATATAATCATGTGAAACTAACTGAATTAAGCAAATCGAAGGAAAACTTACCTGATGTAAAACCTTGAGAACAGCTATGGAAGATGTGGATCTGAAGCTTCTAAGTGTTGAATCTTGATCAATCCTTGAGGAACTTGATTCTGTATGCAAGCTTTGGATGAAACTTGGCCAGAATTATGCTATCCAATGGAATTGGCAACTTTGATATTCTTGCAAAAAGCACTCGAAAATGGATGATAATCACTTGATTCTGGCTTCAATTATGATCTATGATGATGATGGAGTAAAATTGAATTGATCTTGATGAAGATTGATGAAGAATTTGAGAGATTTGGAATGAAACTTTTGAAGAAAGAATGAGAAATCTTGTGGAATTCTTGGTGCAAATGAGGCCAACCCTTGCCAAATTCTCCTTTCATGAATATATAGACCCCAATGGTACATTCTAGATCCATCTTGCACATTCCCTTGTTTTCAAACTTTGGCTCATTTTGATTATGTTTCTTCAATTACAAGTAACCATGGATAACTTCATTTTTTCCTTCTAAACTCAAAAAAGTGCTTGAACCATTGTTCTTAGAATTGTTTTTCCATTCAAAATCATATATTGGAAGTCTCCATTTGGACTTGTAAATCTCCCAAACCATTTTTCACTTTGAAATTATTCACTTTATAAGCCTTTTTAGTTCATATTTTGACCAATTATGTAACATCATGCTATGAGCTTCTCCAATAATTTGTGACCTTCTTTCTAGACTTAAAATCCCATTTGGAGCAAGTTTGATGTTGTAAGTTTTTCCATTTGAGGCCTCCTTGTATGAGTTTTGGGTATAGGTTAAAATGACCTGTAATTCACAAATGCCCAAAATACCCTTTGCTTGTCAAGACCATAAGTTGAGTTATACACATCATATGAAGGCATACCATACCATTCTAGAAAGCTAAGACAATGAGGAACAATTCTTATGTTGACCAAGAATTCATTTGAAATCTCCTTGAGGGGCAAAACTAGCTTGGAAGTCAAGTCACTTTCACAGACAAAAGTTCAGACACCCCAGATGACCTGTAACTTGCAAGGACCATAACTTGAGTTCTATAAATCTCCTTGAGGTCTTCCACCACTCAAATTAAAGGTCTTGAGATCCTCTACAAATTTCATGTTGGCCAAGAAGCCATTTGAATCTAGAATTTTGACTTATCTTGCTTGGAAATTTGACCTAAACTAGGGGATTTTACAGAGAAACCCTAATTTAGTAACTCCTCTTCTCCTTGATTTCTCTTGAATTCTCCTTGTCATATCTCCATATCCTTCTTTATATGTTCAATGATGATCCCCACATCTCTCCAATAGACTTGAATGCCCTCTTAAGTCAGTCAATTGACCTAGGGTTGACCTAGGGTTGACCCAGATGAAACCCTAGTTGACTGTCTTCCACTATAGCTCTTGTGCTTTCATCAATGACTTGCTTTCTTCTCCAAATGACTTTATAAGTCTCTCAAGATGTCTAGATGCTCTCCATGCTTTCATTTCACAGCTCATAACCCTCTTGTTGATCCTCAGATACCCTCAGCTAGGAGATAGACTCAAGGCTTGATCTGCTGAACTCTTTGCTTTCAAATTCTTTCCTGATGACTTGAGTAGGATGGAATTAGGATAATAACCTCTTGCTAGGCCTCTAGAGATGAAAATAATGATTGGTCCCCTGTTGAATGACTTGCTATGCTTATGCTATGCAGATGGTTAGTCTATGTACATGACTCTATATGCAAATGCTAATGATAATGAAACATAAATCCAAGGAATAAGGTTGAGCAAATTTTAGGGTGCAACAAGAGGGAAATCAAAATTCGTGTGAATTTGTGAAATCCGGAGTGCTCACTACTGAATTTTTACCCTTTATTTATAGGTAGCTAGTGAGGCTGATATTTCCATTCCTCCAATGTGGGACTAAAGTGAATCTTGTAAAATTCACTTTCCAATTCCCATTAATATAATTCCAACATCCAATGTGGGACTAACATGAATCTTTTCAAATTCACTTTCCAATTCCCATTAATATAATTCCAACATCCAATGTGGGACTAAAATGAATCTTTTCAAATTCACTTTTTCAATTTCTATTACTATAATTATTATAGTTCCAACACAAAGAATTATTTGTTTCAAGCAATCAATCATGTTTGAGGTGAAATTTGAATAGTAAATATCTTGGTTTTCCCCCAAAAAAATTGTCAGAAGCATTTATTATTTGAAATGATTTTATTCTTTTCATTTAATGCTGCTCAAACGTGCGTTCTGTCTGTCTTTTGGTGTGCCTATGTGATTAGTATAAATACTTGTTGTGTATTCACTTTCACACTTTTCACTCTCAGAATTTACATGCGTTTTCATCTATTGTTCTCTTTGCATAAAAACTCAAAACCTAAGTGTTTGAAAAAGCAATCTTCAATGGCGTCTTCTTCATCAACCACTGCACAATTTCAATCTACAATGGCTGCTATGACTTCAGATAACCTAGGTGCTGCTCCATATACTCCTCCAAAGAGAACTCTCCTCACACCTGTTGATAAATTAGAAGTGTTATGTGAATCCATGGTTGAATTTGATTCTCTGGCTGACAATGGGTTTGATTTTCGCTCCATTGTTAGAGCTCAAGGTTGGGTGAAATACTTTGATAGATTGTTTGGACCAGTTTACCCTCTACTTGTTGAGGAATTCTGGATTCATGCATCTGTGTATCCCAAGTTTATTTTATCATCTGTGCTGGGAAAGGAGATTATCATCACAGAGGATCTGATCAGAAGATTGATTGGTTATGAAGAAACAGATGGTGTTTCCCACCTGCCAGCTGGGCGTGTGGATATGGATGAAGTTTATGAGGAAGTTATGACTGCTGGACAAGCATCTAACAGATTCAAAGATCTGAAGCCTGATTACAAGATCTGGGCCAAGATCTTCATGGGATGCATACATCACAGAAAGTCAACAAATTCCCCAGATTATGTCAACAATGAACAGATCTATTTTATGTACTGCCTTAGTCAGAGCAATAAGGTAGATCTTCCTTACATTTTGTTCATGCATCTGTGGAATCACATCAATGCATCTAGAGAATCTGTGAAGGAAAAAGGCCAGAAGATCAGGACTTGGATACCTTTTGGAAAGTTGCTCTCAGATCTTCTCACTGAAAATGGTTTAGTGGTTGCTCTGTATGATGCTGGTGTTACAGAGGAACTAGAGTTCATTATGGGAAAGCCTCTGAATGCTAAAAGCCTTCTGAGACTCAAGATAGTAGATGAACTTACTACTGCTCCAAAGAGGTTAAATATGTCTGATTTGAATAAGAGGGTTCCAGTATTTGACTTTCCTCTATTCTTTGCTGAAGAACCTAGACATATAGTTCTGATGTATATAGAGGAATGCAAAAAGGAAGGAGTGCCTGTTCCAGCCAATGTGTTTCAACTTGTCAAGCAACCACTGCCAGATGCAGGAGAAAAAGAAGAAGAAGAAGTTCCACTTCAGAGGAGAAGATCTCAGCCTGCAGCAGAATCTGAACCTGTCCAGAAGAAGGCTAAGATTGCTGAGAAACCAAAGGATCTTTTAAAGAGAAAGGATTCTGGAGAAGCTGCCTCTGCATCTGCTAAGAGGATTAAACTCAAAGGTACAAAGACTTCTGCTATTTCTAAAAATGTTGTTATTAATGATTCATCTATTAAGTTTGTTCCCAAACCACCTGTCACTCAAACAACATCTGTTGCTGCCCCTAGTTCTGTCTCACCTCAAAAACAAACCACTGCCTCTGTATCAAAACCACCTCAACCCAAAATACACATCAAACACTTCACTCCACGTCCATCACCAACAGTTCCACAACCAACAGAACCACAACAAACAGAATCACAACCATCAGAACTACCACAAACTTTTGATAAACAAAACTCTGCTCAACCACAAACAGAAAATCAACCAAAAACTTCTGATCATCTAGAAAAACAAACCACAGAAGATCAACCAGAAAAAGACTCTGTCATACCACCATCAAACATTCCATCTTCTAAACCTGTTGCACCTGTTTCATCTGAACCACCTTCTCAACAATCTGATATTCCTTCAGAACCTACTCATATCCCTAAGACAGAAGTTCTTGATATCACTCCATTAAAAACAATATTTCAAGTTTCTTCTACCTCTTGTACACCTACAACATCCTCCAACTCATCAGAATCAGAAATTCATCCAGACTTTCTCATTAATCCATCTGATAAATACCCTGTGCATGAACCTGAACCTGAATCAACCTTACCTGCTAAAACTACCATTCCAGACCCTATGCCTCCACCTGCAACTTCATCTGAGATGATTGTTCTCACTTCCAATCCATCATCATCTGGAATATCTTGTGCCCAAGTGTCTTCTCTTTATCATAATTTATCTTATGGCTTCAAACTGAAAGATTTTTATGATAGAGTTGAGCCTTCTGAACCTTTGAAACCTATGAAACCAAAACTCAGACAGGCCCTTCCATCTGTAATCCTTTCATATATTCAATCTATGAACAATGAAGGATCCTTAGCCACCATATCTTCTACATCTGGTAAAGTTGCTGTTTCAGCTCTGCATCCTGCATCTGATAACACAGTTGCATCTGATAAACCATGAAACTCTGCTTTCATACCATACTCCAATGCATCTTTTGATGTTGTTTACCCACGCACAAGACCTCAACCAAATCTGCTTAATGCTTTAAACAAATCTTTACCTCAAAAACCAGAAATTCCATTCATTCCATATGTTCCTCCTCCTCTGATTTCCATCTCAAAATCACTGATACCACCAACTCCCAAACCTAAACAGATGACTCTGGAAACCTTGCTTAAACCACCACCCAGACTTAATATTGATCATTTATTTCAAACGTTTTTGCACGAAATACAGATGTCTTTAGGTACTGTTCAGAAGAGATGCTCTGAAACTATGGATACAAATGAGACTGACATCACCTGGAAAGGTTTTATCAATAGATTCAACGCTGTAGCTTCTAATCTGAAGAACATCTGTTCTGATGATGCAAAGCTCAGAGCTGAAAGAACTGAATTCTGGACTGTCAACAAGACTGAACCTCTGCTTTGTTTGGATGCTCCTCCTCCTCCTCCACCAGAACCAACTGCCAATGCATTGACTATGACTCTGGTAGAACCATCATCAGGATCTCCAGAACCTATGGCATTTGACTCTGTTCAGGCTGCAGAACCTCCATCTTCTTCATCAGAGATAAAGATAGAAAATCCAGATTTTGGAGACAAGATTGTTGCTCTGGAAGCTGGTCAATCTGAAATAAAATCTTGGATGGCGAAGCAAGATAAGAAATCTGAGGACATGTCATAGTGGATGTCTAAACAAGATGAGAAGAATGAGACTATGACTAAGTGGATGTCAAAGCAAGAGCAATCATCATCTGAGATCACAGACCTATTGAAGATGCTTTTGTCAAAACACTCTTAGATTTTTTTTCTCATATTTGTGCATCTGCTGTTTTGCATTTGAATGTTCTTGTTATATCTTCTGATATTTTCCAATGTACGCTTGCTCTTTTATGTTAAATGAATCAGTTTGTTATTCTCCATTGAATTATCTGTTTCATGTTCCTTTTATTTCTTTATTAAAAGTTTTTACTTTTTGCTTATGACAAAAAAGGGGGAGAAAATAAAGATCTGAACTATTTAATATAATTTCACTAGAATGAATCTTCAGACATATCTACTCTTTCTAATATCTAAATTGACTATTTCAGAACATTTGATAAGAACACTCTATAAAAGAATCTCTGAGTTTCTCAGATCATTTATCTTTTATCAAACTCTGAATCTCATATCTGCAAAATAGTCTGACCCTTAATTATTACAAAGACAAACAAGATCTGACTCTGAAGATTACTCAAGATAAAAAGGAAAGTTTCTACTCCTTTTTCATATTCAACTCAGGGGGAGAATCATCATCTCAGGGGGAGTTATAATTCTTTATGTTCAATTAAATAAAATTTCTGATACTTTTTGTCATCATCAAAAAGGGGGAGATTGTTAGAACACAGATTGGTTCTTAATAATTACTCTTTGTTTTGATGATAACTGTTAGGAAATTTATATTTAAGAATTATATACTCTAAAATTTGTTTGAGAGTTTTACTGCAGATTGAAATTATATTAACTTTCTAGAAGCAAATCTGCCTTGAATACAAGAAGTTTTTTCTCACTCTGAAGCGCCAGATGCACCTTACAGAAGAATCTGTTTGCTCCTCACAGAAGATCCTGAGCGTAGTCTCCAGAAGGATCTGAAGCAAGAAGCTCCAGAACATTCCGAGTCAGAAGCATCTG
This sequence comes from Lathyrus sativus, assembly GCA_963859935.3. NCBI lineage: Eukaryota > Viridiplantae > Streptophyta > Magnoliopsida > Fabales > Fabaceae > Lathyrus > Lathyrus sativus. The sequence goes on along the minus strand of OZ012741.1, from coordinate 30,974,420 downwards.
AAGATAATCAGAAGCATCTGAAGCTGAAGCATCAGAAGTATAGAAGAATATTGATTGAAGAGTTTCTCAAAGCATTAGTCTACAGAAGTTTCTGAAAGTACCTACGCTGCCAAGTACTGAAGTTTTGTGTCAAAATTCTCTGATTATCAACACGCTAGAAGCACACACGCTGCAGAAGACTCTGATACAGCATAGTTCTGAATCTCATTAGAAGACTCTGATCCATTCAGACTCTGAAGAACTTGCTGAAACTGAAGAAGTATTTTCAAGAATATATCTGTTGGAACTATTCAACGTCTCTTTCCTTATTTGTGCTAGACACACTTACACAGACAAAAAGGATTTTTCTGTGCCATCTATTTCAAGGAAAGGTCAGTTGATGTGAAGACAAAAAGGCTCAGACCTTTTGGGACTCTCTTTTCAACGTTCAGCTTGCATGGTTCAGCTGCCTATAAAAGGAGATCTTCACTTCATTCTTCAGTGACACACACTTGCTGAAAAGAAATCATATTATTCTAAAAGCTCTCATTCTTATTCTTCATAGAATCTCATTGTACTTAAACTTAAGAGAAAAATCACTGTTGTGATTAAAGCTTTATAGAAGCATTAAAAACTCTTGTATTTAATTTACATTGATTGTAAAGGATATTCCTTAAGAGGATTCAATTAGAATCAATAGCTCTTGAGAAGACTAAGAACTGTTGTTCTTAGGTGATACTATTGTAATCAGTTTGATTTAATAGTGGATTAAGTCCTTGTTGAGAAAGGCAAATCACTCTGGAAGGGTGGACTAGAGTAGTTGTTAAACAAACCAGGATAAAAATAATTGTGTGATTATTTTCAAGTCTTAATTTTCCATACTTATTCAATACCCCCTTTCTAAGTATTATCTCACCTTCAAACCTGTGTATTTGAGCCAGCTGCAGGTTTAGGCCTGCTCCTACATTTCTTTGCCATATGGCCCGGTTTCCCACAATTGTAGCAAGAGAAAACCGGAGCATCATTTCTTTGAGGTGGTGGTTGTTGCCTAGCAAACGGAGTCGATGGGGCCCTAGAGGGATTCCCATTCTTAGTTCGGTTCATAGCACAACGGTTCTGATTCTTTAAAGGTTTGCCCGTAGGCTTCAGAACCGCACCAAACTTCTTTTTGTTGTCGTAAACAACTAAGATTTCTTCTTTCTGATCTTGTTTCCGAGCCTCCTCTTCAATTAGGAGGCGAGTAATCAGACTCTCGATTGAAAATTCTTTTGTTTTGTGACGAAGTATATTTTTGAAATCTTTCCAACCAGGGGGCAGTTTGTCAATAATTACAGCAATTTGAAATTGTTCATTAAGGGGCATACCTTCTGTAATAATCTCATGAGCAATCTTCTGAATTTCGTGGCTTTGAGTTTCCATCGACTTCTCATCCACCATCTTGTAGTTCAAGTAGCGGCTGACAACAAATTTCTTCGCACCTGCTTCTTCAGTATCATATTTCCTTTTCAGAGCCTCCCATACATGTTTAGCAGTTCTGTAGCTACTGTAGTAGTCATACAGATCATCAGCAAGGGTGTTTAGAATGTGATTTTTGCACAGATAATCATTCTCGTGCCATAAGGCGATTTCTTTTCGGAGCTGCAGATCATCTGCTGCAGCCTTAGCTTTTGCAGCATCTGAGTCAGACATTTTGGAAGTCCCGTCTGAATCTGCAAGTGAGTTACCGTTAGGTAGTTCAGATGATGCAGAAGGGACAACCGGGATATCCTCAGTCAGAACGTGGGCAACCTTTTTCAGAGTTAAGAAAAATTTCATCTTAGCTTGCCAACGTTTGAAATTGGAACCCTCAAACCTGAAAGGTTTGTCAGAGACCAAAGCGGCCGCAGTAGTACCGATAATTTCCTCAGTTGCCATGGCAGTTATGAAAACGTCTTAAAATTGTTGTTTTCGGATTTGAAATATTGGCACAAGGAAATTATTGGGACGAGTCGCGTACTAGGTCGCTTTCTTTAAGACGTTTCGCCGTACTGCCAAAATATGCAAAGCAGTCGATTTACGACGACGCCTCCAGGATAAAACAGCCCGTTCAAAATTACGATTATCAGTTGCACACTGATAAATCGTTCTAGAAATACACCTTTCTAAATTATCTGGCGAAAATAGCCAGTCCAGTATCTGGCTGAAATAGCCAGTCGAAAAAACCAAGAAAAGAAAATTGTTTAGATGAAGAGAATTAAGGGAGAGAGAGGGAAATCAAAATTCGTGTGAATTTGTGAAATCCGGTGTGCTCACTACTGAATTTTTACCCTTTATTTATAGGTAGCTAGTGAGGCTGATATTTCCATTCCTCCAATGTGGGACTAAAGTGAATCTTGTCAAATTCACTTTCCAATTCCCATTAATATAATTCCAACATCCAATGTGGGACTAACATGAATCTTTTCAAATTCACTTTCCAATTCCCATTAATATAATTCCAACATCCAATGTGGGACTAAAATGAATCTTTTCAAATTCACTTTTTCAATTTCTATTACTATAATTATTATAGTTCCAACACAAAGAATTATTTGTTTCAAGCAATCAATCATGTTGTACTGGAGACCATCCTAAAGAAGGACACTGTTAAAGATATATGGGATGCACGAGTAAAACGTGCACAACTCCAAGCTCTTCACAAAGAGTTCGAAATTCTTCACATGAAGGAAGGCGAGTTGGTCAATTATTATTTTTAAAGAACACTGTCAATTGCAAACAAGATGTGCATTAACAGAGACAAATTGGAAGAGGTTATGGTTATTGAGAAAATCCTTCGCTCAATGACACATAAATTTGATTATGTGGTGTCTTCCATTGAAGAATCGAATGACATTGATAGTCTTTTGATTGATGAGTTACTAAGCTCACTACTAGTTCATGAGAAAAGGATGGTTAGTTATGTCGTGGAAGAGCAAGCCTTGAAAGTCACTACTCATGAAGGAACCATTTCGGGAAGAAGGCGTGGGGGATTTCGAGAAAGAGGCAGAGATAGAGGACGCCAATTTTACAATCGAGAAGCACAATTTGACAGGGCAATAGTGGAGTGTTATCATTGTCACAAGCATGACCATTATCAATATTAATTCCCTGCCAAAGAGAAGGAAACCAAGGTACACTTTTTCGAAACTGAAGAAGAATTGCTCTTGATGGCTTACAATGACAAGGATAATTTACTAGGTAATACTTGGTATTTAGACTCGGGGTGTAGAAATCACATGTGTGGAAACAAATCTTGGTTTTATGATTTGGATGAAATATTTAGAGAAACTGTGAAGCTTGGTAACAATTTATGCATGTCTGTCATGGGAAAAGGGGATATTAGATTCCATGTTAAAAACAATGTTATCCATACAATTTCTAGTGTGTTTTATGTCCCAGATTAGAAAAGTAATCTCATTAGTATGGGACAACTGCAAGAAAAAGGTTACATCATCATCATCATCCAACAAAGCGGGTAAACTCATCATCCTGAGATGGGTCTAATAGCTGAAGCAGAAATGACACCAATCGTATGTTCCCTCTACACATTCAGCATTGTCCAAAAGTGCTTCTCCACAAGAGTGCAAGATCAAACATGATTATGGCATCTACGCTATGGTCATTTGAGTTTCAAAGACTTGAGGACCCTATATGAGAAGAACATGGTGGAAGGACTGCCTAATATCAACAATCCCATATAAATGAGTGAAGATTGTATTATCGGTAAACAACATAATGATTCTTTCCCACAAGCAAAAGCGTGGAGAGCTGGGAAAATTCTACAATTGTTGCATTCTGGCATTTGTGGACCAATCAATCCAACCTCGAATGGAAACAAAAGGTACTTCATTACCTTCATAGATGATTATAGTCAAAAAATATGAGTTTACTTTTTATAGGAGAAATCTGAAGCCTTTAATATTTTTAAAAGCTTTAAGGATCGAGTTGAAAAAGAATTTGGCAAGTGCATTCAGACCCTTCGTACAGATCGTGGCGGTGAATTTAACTCACATGACTTTGCAAGTTCTTGTGAGTCGCATGGAATACGGAGGCAGCTTATTGTTGCATACACACCACAACAAAATGGTGTGGCTGAAAAAAGAATCAGATGATTATGAACATGGTGCAAAAAATGATGGTAAAAAGGGGTATTCCTAAGACTTTCTGGGCAGAAGCAGTCAATTGGAGCGCTCATATACTCAATCGAAGTCCTACCCTTACTGTGAAAAACATAACGCCTCAAGAAGCTTGAAGCAATGTCCGGCCTTCAGTTGACCACTTCAGAACTTTTAAGTCTACAACGTATGCCCATGTTCTGAATGAGAAGAGAATAAAGCTTGATGATAAGAGTGTGAAATGTGTTTTTATTGGTGTTAAAGAAGAATTTAAGGCGTACAGGTTATATAATCCCATTGCCGACAAAATAGTCATAAGTTGAGATGATCTCTTTGATGAACAAAATACATGGGATTGGTGCAGCACCGAGAAACATCAAACGTTAATTGATTTTAAGGAAGTTGGTGAAACAAGTAAGGATTCTGAATCACAATTGCAACTTCCTACTCAGTCCCTTGGAGAAACTTCTCCAAATCCTTCATCAAGTGTCTCAATTCCAAATGAAGATCAATCACCTATTTCAAAAACACAACGACAAAGGAGAAAACCAGCTTTGATGGAAGATTATGTGGGTGGAGATGAATTGTCTGATGAGGATACTATTGCACAACTTGCTTTATTTGTTGGCTCTGATCCTATATTATTCACAGAAGCAATAAAAGAAGAAAAATGGAAAAAAAAAGCCATAGGTGCATAAATTGAAGCCATAGAGAAGAATAAGACTTTGGAATTAACTGATCTTCCTAAAGGTCAAAAAACCATTGGTGTGAAGCGGGTTTACAAGACAAAGATGAATGAAAAAGGAGAAATTAACAAACTTAAAGCAAGGCTGGTTGTTAAAGGCTACAAGCAAGAGCATGGGGTTGATTATGAAGAAGTCTTTGTTCCTATTGCAAGACAAGATACAATTCGATTAGGGGTTTCCTTAACAACACAAAATTCATGGCCTATATTTCAACTTGATGTAAAATCCTCCTTCCTGAATGGTGAACTACTTGAGCAAGTCTACATTGAGCAGCCTCCTAGTTATGTGGTAAATGGCAATGAACATAAGGTTTACAAATTGAAGAAGGCCATATATGGTCTTAAGCAGGCACCTCGAGCCTAGTATAGCTGTATAGATGACCACTTTGAGAAGGCGGATTTCAACAAATGTCCATATGAGCATACTCTATTCATCAAGTCAGATGACAGAGGTAAAATATTGATGGTTTGCTTATACGTTGATGATCTTATTTTCACGGGTAATGGTTTCACCATGTTTACTAAGAGTTGTATGATGGTTGATTTTGACATGACTGGTTTAGGAAAAATGAAATATTTTCTTGGTATAGAAGTAGTGCAAACAAGTGCTGGTTTATTTATTAGGCAAAAGAAATACACTCAAGAGATTTTGGAGAGGTTTCACATGGAGAATTGTAATCTAGTTGGAACTCCGACTGAACGCAGTTTGAAGCTCTCAAGTGATCATGATGGAGAGAGGGTTGACAACACTTACTTCAAACAAATTGTTGGAAGTTTAATGTACTTGACAGTCATTAGGCCTGATATCATGTATGATGTGTGTGTGATTAGTAGGTATACGAAAAGACCAATAAAGTTGCATTTTAAATTTGCAAAAAGGGTGTTCCGTTACTTGAAAGGAACAACATATTTTGGTATATTCTACAAGAAAAATGGAGAATTTGTTTTGACTGGTTTCACCGACAGCAACTATGCGGGTGATTTGGACGACAGGCGAAGTACATCAGGTCATGTGTTTATGATGGGATCAACCGCTGTATCATGGGCATCAAAGAAGCATCAAATTGTTACTTTGTCCACAACCGAAGCAGAGTTCATAGTTGCAGCCACTTCCGCATGCTAAGCAATTTGGCTAAGAAGAATTCATGAGGAGTAACAATTTCATCAAGATAGGTCAACTGTGATTCACTGTGACAATAGTTTAACTATCAAGCTCTCTAAAAATTCGATTCTACATGGAATAAGTAAACACATTGATGTACGGTGTTAAGTCTCTAGTAGTTTGTTTCCCTAATAAATTCCTACTTGTTAGGAAGTTTGTTGATTTTACCCATTCTTTAGGAGAATCCGTAATATTGGAACTTGTTAAACGTGGAATTAGTGATTCCTTTATTTTCTAAGTTATGAGTTACTTACACTTGTATTTAACTGCATTTCAACTCAATAAACTAGCATTCAAAATTTGCAATATATTATTCTTACGTATTTTAAACACCTTCCTATTTATGTCATATCATAAATTAAAGGTATGTTTTAAAAGGTATATATATATATATATATATATATATATATATATATATATATATATATATATATATATAAAGATTTAGAGAAAAAATAGAATACACGTAAAATATAATATAAATAATAAAATATATTTATTTTAAGTTAATTAAAAATAGATTTACGTCATAACAAACGCAATTTACATCGCAATAGTTACAATATCTACAACTGCAATGACTACAGCTACAACTGTGTATATGCGACTATAACCACAATTTAAAACCATATCTAAGATAATTGAACAAAATTTTGAATCCAATACCTCCTACTACATCCATTATGAAATATGACTAATTATGAAGACATGTAATGATTTTTAATTTTTCTTGAGAACATACAAGTGATGGGATACAAATAATTGCTACTAGTGTGATTTCTTTTGGATCCATGTGATGATACTTGATTCTGTAGTCTCCTATCACGAAGATAATTATTGCTCCACTCTTTCATGTCAGTTGTTGTGCGGAAATGAGTCATGCAGTATGATTGATTGATGAATGCATATTTGTCACTTTGTATTGATATTATTTTCAACGTGGATAATCTTGTTCAGTTTGGGTGATCTAAAATTTTTCTAATTTGGTGTAGCATTATGCAATCGGAAATTGTATACTATTTATTTCTTATATGCAAGTATACTTTTTTTTTTTTTTTTGACATTGATGAAGTAATTGTTTGGTATGAATATTAATACAATTAGTTATGAAAATTTATTCAAATTTGTTGATAGAAATTTAAGCTATTAAATTTGAAATTTGATCATGACTTTTATTATAATAATTTTTATAAAATTTGGCATTCAATAAATTGTATCAACTTTTAAATGGTAATATTAATTTTAATAGAGATATTTTTCATGTTAAACAATTGGTCGATATGACATCTACTTTTTTAAGGGATATATATATATTCTTCAGTTCACGAGTTTATAATTATTAAATATTTTGACATTAAATGTTGACCTTCTTATGTACCTATAATTATACAAATTAATTGGTGTTTTGCTACTCATAATTGGATCAAGTGCAACACTGATGAAGTTTAAAGCGGAAATCTTAGAATATCAACTTAAGGTATACTTAGGAATAATTTAAGAATATTTTTCGGAGCTTTCTCAGCTACGATTGAAGTTTGCACCTCATTTCAAATTGAATTGCATTGAATCATATTTCGTATTGAATATGCTAACAGAAAGAATTGTAGAATTCTTTGATTTGAAACTGGCTCAATGTTAACCATTCATGGATTCGAGATATTATACGCTCATTTAGATTCATCATATCTCATATTTAAGAGAGTGAAATGCATGTGCAGATAGGTTCGTCAAAGCACCTTTTTTTTATTATGACATTTGATGAGATTTACTTTCAATATTGTACTTTTGAATGTTTTTTGAGAGATATATGTTAGTGGGTAAGGCACTTTTAGTGAAGAGAGAAAAAGATAGAGAATAAGGAAATAAAGATTGATATTGTTGAATGAATAAATAATAACTGAATTATAAAGTGTCTATTTATATACACCTAAGTGAATTGACGACTAAGCAACAAATATAACAAACTAAGTAACAAATCCTAAACTCTAATTAGCTTTGGGCTTGAGCCTTATAATTCAACTTGAATTATATCTAATATCTCAATATACCCCTCTATAATCCAAGTTGTCGAAACATACTAATCATTGTCGATCTGAATTATTCTAATTTCTTTCTCAAAGTTAGGAACTTGTCAATTTTCAATCCTTTGGTGAAAATGTCGGTCAATTGAGCTTCATAAGAGCAATCTTTTACTTCAAGTTCACTTCGATTAACCTTAGATGTGCTTACTTCTTCCATGTGCTTATTTCTTCCATGGATGTGTATTCGCCACCTCCACATGCTCACAAAACTTTGATCTTCTAGTCACCATGGTTTTCGATAAGTATCTTGAATCTCTTAAAGATTTTAAATACTTTGTCCTTTCTTTTGAACACATAGATCCAAAGCTTTTGACTGTACTCATCGACAAATAAGACGAAATACATGTTTCCACCAATTGTATGCTCTTCAAAAGGATCACATACATCTGAATGTACAACTTCGCGTATGCAGGATGATCTCATTGGCATAGTCGAAACGAAAGACTTCCTGGATTGCTTTTCGATTACACAACCTTCACAAATTTTGCCAAGCATCTTAAGACTTGGTATACCAATTACCATATCTTGAGTGATTAGTTGATTGAGCAACCTAAAGTTTAGATGATTAAACCTTATATGCCACAACCCACTATTCTTGTGGTCGACAACTATTTTCAGACATTGAGCCTCAGTCGAACTAATCATGGTCTTAAATGTTCTATTCTTCGACAAAGGAGATTTCAAGACTAAGTTATTCTAGATGTCGAAAAGTTATAAGGCTCCATCTTTCATAACCACTAAAAACCCTTTTTTCGACCAGTTGTCCGACACTTAGCAAATTGCACTTTATTCTAGATACATAGAGTACATATTTGATCATAGCTTCTCCTCTATTGCTCATCTGAACAACTATGTCGCTAGTGCCTTCTGCTTGCAATAAGCTATTACCAGCAATTTTGACATTGCTCTTCTTTGACTTGTCGAAATCTGCCAACCACTATTTTTGAATAGTCATGTGATTCGAATAGCCCGAGTCGAGGAACCAGATCTTGGAGTCGACATGGTCATCTATAACTACAAACATAACCATAATATCTTCATAATCATCTGAATCTTGGCATGGAAAGTTTTCTCCTTCCTCCTTTCCTTTCGTCGCTCCCTTGCCTTTATTTTACCAACAATGTTTGGCCAAGTAACCCCACTTTTCACAGTTATAGCACGACACACCTTTTTTTTCTTTGTCTTTCTAATAGGAATTTTCTTCTCCTCTTTTTGAGGATTCAGAAGCTCTATCATATACCTTATTCTTATGAGGATTCGACCAAGACTTCTTGCCCCGAGTCTTGTTGATTTTGCCTTTGAACTTGTTGGAACCACCATTCTTCTTCCATGACTGAGCTTGTAGTGCTTGTATCGAGTCTTGAACTCCTTTCCTTTCGACAATCCTAATCTCATGCGCCTCCAATGAACCAGCCAAATCTTTCAGTTTTAGAGTTTCAAGATTGTTGGATTCTTGAATAATTACGATAATGTGGTCAAAGTGAGAGGTCAACGTATGTCTTACCTTCTCAACTATCATCTTATCAGTTAGAGTTTCACCATAACCCTTTATGAGATGGACGAGTTTATGCACCTTCGACACATATCTTGCAATCTTTAATTCATATTCTTGTTGGAAAGTTTATGACTTGACAACCTTGACTTTCTTTCCTCCTTCATGGTACTTGATAAGAATATCGCATGCCTTTTTCGCCGATTCAGCATGAGCGATTTTGTCGAAATTAGCTACATCAACCGTCGATTAGATGTAAAATGTGATGCGTCCGCAAGTGCACGGAAATATCAAAGTAATATAAAAGATTGTCGAACCCACAGAGACCAATCTCAATCTACCGTAATCTATTATTACGGCGTAAAGCTAAGGCTAATGGATTTAGGAAAGCTGAATGCGAATGAAATTAAATGCAAAGGAAATGAAGATAATTGGTTTAAAGAAAAAGAGGTAAAGGGATATCGGTATGCAAGGAATTAGTTATCGGGGATTCGACAGGTCGCCGGTGCTTTTTACTCTTTGCAAACACTTTTCAGGAGAAAATACTCGTTTAAAGACCTCTGTCTCACGATGGTTGTTGACTCGGGTCATAATTCTAAGACGGAATGTACGCTCTCGCAGTCCCATTCGGGGTTAAAATTACCTTTTGAAAACAAATAGATTCTGATTTCTTTTAAAGCGCTTTCGCTGTGTTTAAAATCAATGCCTAGTTTTTACTATCTGGTTTGAAGCCCAGCTTTCGCGTGCCGATTCGTGCCTTAATGAATTTCCCACTGTCGTGGCGAAACTACTGTAAATAATTTCTCGCTATCGCGACGAAGGTTTATTTAGAAATTAAGATTAAAAACTACGGCCAGAAAGGTTGTTTGTAAAAAGGGAGGGTGCCGGTTACTATCGAATCCTGTCCTACTAATTCGGTTACATACCGATAAAACTAATTTAGCTAGACATGATAATGAATGCAAACATAAATAAACAATGGCAGCAGAATAATATAACATGCATACTGACAGAAATAAAATAATAATTCAATTAATAAAAACTTGTAAATCGTACTGATCTCGAATCCTTGAGTAGTCCTCCACAATGTCGGCAGGATTCTACTTTGGCGAGAATTAAAAGGTACAGGAACAAATAAAGCGATACAAATGAAATAAAAGGAAGAGAAATGAAAAATAATGCAGGAAAGTAAATTTGGCTTAAATGGGAATTTTGGCAGCACTTCAATACATCGAAGGCTTTCCCCCTAAAACTGTGAATCTAAAGCCTATTTATAGGAGATAATTCACTCTTCAACTTCCAGAGATCATGGGTGAGTTATGGAGGGAGTGGGAGTAACTTCCAGTAGTGGGCAGTGAGTGGAGAAAGTGTAGGAAGAAATTAAGTTGAGATTGATCGTGGCTGCTTCTGATTTGAACGTACTGATATTTTGTCTGCGTGACGGTCGTCATACGCATGACGGTCGTAATGGACCTGTGACGACCGTCACATCAGCAAAATCCATTTTTTTTTCCTGTTTTTCTTCTCTCTTTTCCTTCCATTTCTTCTTCTTTTCTTTCTTTAATCCAAATTCTCCCCAATCTGCAAAACGAAGTAAATTAATCATATAATAGAACATAAATCAAGATAAATTAATAATAGTCACAAATAAATGCATGTAAATCAAGCCAAATAAACGATATGATTTCGCGTTATCAAACACCCCCACACTTAAACCATTGCTTGTCCTCAAGCAATCAGCCAACACATTAAAAAGAAATAAGTATAGTTCAAAACAAAAACATGATGAGACTCTAATCATACCTGGCTGCTAGGCTAATGTTAGATCGATAGGTACTAAATATCAATACCAAGGATACCGTAACGACACAATTTCAAAAACTCCCTACTTATGCAAACCAATCAGAATCATGCCATTATAACTCAACCTATATCTCATGCTCTCTTTCACCCCATTTCATTATAGTGCAATCACATTAAGCCCGTTATCCATACACATTCATGGCAAGTAAACTTGTTAGTGAATGTGATCTCAATGCTATTTCATTTTTTTCTCTGCAAATATGCTTAAGCATCAGTTGAACTTAAAGAGTTTGTACCGTTAGGCTAAGTGCTCGGGTGAGGAGCACCTAACTTAGAAGGAACATGTCTTTTTCTTCATAATTTTTCTTCTTTCTTAATTTCTCATTTTACACTAGAGATCATACACTTATTTGCATCGGTTTCTTACTTAGTGTGTTTAGTAGGTGCTGACTGCTTTAATAAAATACTTAGGGATTACCTGAAGCTTTAAGGTTTCGGCATAATGGGTACTCAAATTGATTTTGCATATTTAGGGGGTTAAGGGTGTCAGGACGGTATCAATTTTATCAAAACTTTCCCACGTTTTTCTAACATAGCCTGGACAGCCTATATACTTTCAGAGAACCATGTCATGAATTGAAGCAAAAATTTGTTGGAGGTTAGAATTTTGAAATTTTGAAATTTTTATGGAAATTGAATAACAAGCGAAAACCACACATAAAGACTCGACAGCACATGCAAAGACTTTGACGTAATGTTAAAAATAGATAAAAATTCCTAGAAGCATGAAATAAAATGTAAAACAATAGATAAAAATTCCTAGAAGCATAAAATAAAATGTAAAACAATAGAGTTCCTCCCCCACACTTAAACCAAACATTGTCCTCAATGTTTTAGTAAAAGGTGGAAAAGGAAAGATAGAACCTGTATGAATGCTACTGCTCTTGCTATCCTTGTCTTTGTTGATCACTTCTACTTCAGCGGCGTGCATTTTGAGATACCTTTGTTTGTGTAATTCTCGAACCAGCTTATCATGTTGCTCGCGTCAAGAGGAAGTACTCATTATCAGTGTTTCCACCAACAGCGACACTCGTAGGAATGTCCGTGGGCATAGCTCATCTTCTCAGATCGTCATCTAGAGAGTTTTCACTTAGATATAGCTAAAGAGTAACAAGCGATACATTTCTTTATTTTCTGCAAATTTAAACAAACAAATTAAAATAAAGACCTTGTGGGTTGCCTCCCACACAACACTTTGTTTAACGTCGATAGCTCGACGGCCAAGGAGTGCAAGTACTCATGGTGGCTCTTTCGAGAATGGTTCATCGCTCGAACTTTGAATGGTCTTCGGTTTCCATGGCCACTTATCAAGCCATTTCTCATATCCCTCACCTTTTCTTTTCTTTCTTCTATAGGGTGGTTCATTGTTTTGAACTTGTGGTGGTGGTTCTGGATCTATCCTAAGTATCAGTTTTTCAAATTTGGGCTTAGCTATTTCATCCACCACCTCAAAATTTAATCTTACCCTTTTAACAGTAATGATGACCCTAGTTTCATGGTCCTTGAATTTTCTTTTGTTATGAAAGACCTTAGACAAAGGTGCATTAGTGTGGATATTTTCCAATACCTCTACATATGTTTTGGATTGGGAGTTTACCTTAGCTTCCACAACCAATTTTGAGAAAGAATTAGGTGGGGTATAGGGAGGAGTAGCAACAATGGGTGCTTCTTTCTCTATCTCTTCGACAACCTCCCTTTCGGGTGGTGTCGGTGGATTTTTCTCAATAGTTATGCTTGTCTCACCAAAACTCTCCTCAGATTCATCATCACTCTCCCTAGGATCTTCTATTTGTTCTTCATTACTAGTGGTTACAACATTCACATGGCTCTCAAGGAAGGGTCATAGAGATGTTCATGTAAGCAAAGAGGTTTGAGTCTCCAAAGCCTTGCTGTGAGTCGTGAGGGAATCGACTATAATGCTCATCTGCTTAAGGTCTTCATCAATTTGGAGATGTTGTTTTCTAAAATCTTTATTTTGGAGAGTTTGTGTCTCCACAAAGCGCTCCATCATAGATTCTATCCTAGAGTGAGTAAACGTCTCTTCGAATTCTTCTAGTAATAGTTCAAGGTTGGATGTATCGAAATCTTGCATTTCCTCAAAACATTGGGAGTCGTCATCGTAGACGGAATTTGGGTGAGAATGCGTCGTAATGAAATCTTCTAATAATATTTCGAGGTTCGATTTAAACGGATCTTGTGGTTCCTCGAAATATTGGGGGTGGTAGTTATAAGGGAAATATGGGTTATACATAATGATTTAGATAAGAGTGCATTAGTCTATACTATGCAACAACGGAATCACAATATTGACTGCTGGTCCCCGGCAACAGCGCCAAAAACTTGATGTGTTCGCAAGTGCACGGAAATATCGAAGTAATATAAAAGATTGTCGAACCCACAGAGACCAATGTCAATCTACCGTTATCTATTATTACGGCGTAAAGCTAAGGCTAATGGATTTAGGAAAACTGAATGCGAATGAAATTAAATGCAAAGGAAATGAAGATAATTGGTTTAAAGAAAAAGAGGTAAAGGGATATCGGTATGCAAGGAATTAGTTATCGGGGATTCGACAGGTCGCCAGTGCTTTTTACTCTTTGCAAACACTTTTCAGGAGAAAATACTCGTTTAAAGACCTCTGTCTCATGATGGTTGTTGACTCGGGTCATAATTCTAAGACGGAATGTACGCTCTCGCAGTCCCATTCAGGGTTAAAACTACCTTTTGAAAACAAATAGATTCTGATTTCTTTTAAAGCGCTTTCGCTGTGTTTAAAATCAATGCCTAGTTTTTACTATCTGGTTTGAAGCCTAGCTTTCGCGTGCCGATTCGTGCCTTAATGAATTTCCCACTGTCGTGGCAAAACTACTGTAAATAATTTCTCGCTGTCGCGACGAAGGTTTATTTAGAAATTAAGATTAAAAACTACGGCCAAAAAGGTTGTTTGTAAAAAGGGAGGGTGCCGGTTACTATCGAATCCTGTCCTACTAATTCGGTTACATACCGATAAAACTAATTTAGCTAGACATGATAATTGCAGCAGACATAAATAAACAATGGCAGCAGAATAATATAACATACATACTGACAGAAATAAAATAATAATTCAATTAATAAAAACTTGTAAATCGTACTGATCTCGAATCCTTGAGTAGTCCTCCACAATGTCGGCAGGATTCTACTTTGGCGAGAATTAAAAGGTACAGGAACAAATAAAGCGATACAAATGAAATAAAAGGAAGAGAAATGAAAAATAATGCAGGAAAGTAAATTTGGCTTAAATGGGAATTTTGGCAGCACTTTAATACATCGAAGGCTCTCCCCCTAAAACTGTGAATCTAAGGCCTATTTATAGGAGATAATTCACTCTTCAACTTCCAGAGATCATGGGTGAGTTATGGAGGGAGTGGGAGTAACTTCCAGTAGTGGGCAGTGAGTGGAGAAAGTGTAGGAAGAAATTAAGTTGAGATTGATCGTGGCTGCTTCTGATTTGAACGTACTGATATTTTGTCTGCGTGACGATCGTCATGAAATGTGATGGTCGTCATACGCATGACGATCGTAATGGACCTGTGACGACCGTCACATCAGCAAAATCCATTTTTTTTTCTTGTTTTTCTTCTCTCTTTTCCTTCCATTTCTTCTTCTTTTCTTTCTTTAATCCAAATTCTCCCCAATCTGCAAAACGAAGTAAATTAATCATATAATAGAACATAAATCAACATAAATTAATAATAGTCACAAATAAATGCATGTAAATCAAGCCAAATAAACGATATGATTTCGCGTTATCAAACACCCCCACACTTAAACCATTGCTTGTCCTCAAGCAATCAGCCAACACATTAAAAAGAAATAAGTATAGTTCGAAACAAAAACATGATGAGACTCTAATCATACGTGGCTGCTAGGCTAATGTTAGATCGATAGGTACTAAATATCAATACCAAGGATACCGTAACGACACAATTTCAAAAACTCCCCACTTATGCAAACCAATCAGAATCATGCCATTATTACTCAACCTATATCTCATGCTCTCTTTCACCCCATTTCATTATAGTGCAATCACATTAAGCCCGTTATCCATACACATTCATGGCAAGTAAACTTGTTAGTGACTGTGATCCCAATGCTATTTCATTTTTTTCTCTGCAAATATGCTTAAGCATCAGTTGAACTTAAAGAGTTTGTACCGTTAGGCTAAGTGCTCGGGTGAGGAGCACCTAACTTAGAAGGAACATGTCTTTTTCTTCATAATTTTTCTTCTTTCTTAATTTCTCATTTTACACTAGAGATCATACACTTATTTGCATCGGTTTCTTACTTAGTGTGTTTAGGATGGTGTTGACTGCTTAAATAAACTACTTAGGGATTACCTGAAGCTTTAAGGTTTCGGCATAATGGGTACTCAAATTGATTTTGCATATTTAGGGGGTTAAGGGTGTCAGGACGGTATCAATTTTATCAAAACTTTCCCACGTTTTTCTAACATAGCCTGGACAGCCTATATACTTTCAGAGAACCATGTCATGAATTGAAGCAAAAATTTGTTGGAGGTTAGAATTTTGAAATTTTGAAATTTTTGGGGAAATTGAATAACAAGCGAAAACCACGCATAAAGACTCGACAGCACATGCAAAGACTTTGACGTAATGTTAAAAATAGATAAAAATTCCTAGAAGCATGAAATAAAATGTAAAACAATAGATAAAAATTCCTAGAAGCATAAAATAAAATGTAAAACAATAGAGTTCCTCCCCCACACTTAAACCAAACATTGTCCTCAATGTTTTAGTAAAAGGTGGAAAAGGAAAGATAGAACCTGTATGAATGCTACTGCTCTTGCTATCCTTGTCTTTGTTGATCACTTCTACTTCAGCGGCGGGCATTTTGAGATACCTTTGTTTGTGTAATTCTCGAACCAGCTTATCATGTTGCTCGCGTCAAGAGGAAGTACTCATTATTAGTGTTCCCACCAGCAGCGACACTCGTAGGCATGTCCGTGGGCATAACTCATCTTCTCAGATCGTCATCTAGAGAGTTTTCACTTAGATATAGCTAAAGAGTAACAAGCGATACATTTCTTTATTTTCTGCAAATTTAAACAAACAAATTAAAATAAAGACCTTGTGGGTTGCCTCCCACACAACGCTTTGTTTAACGTCGATAGCTCGACGACCAAGGAGTGCAAGTACTCATGGTGGCTCTTTCGAGAATGGTTCATCGCTCGAACTTTGAATGGTCTTCGGTTTCCATGGCCACTTATCAAGCCATTTCTCATATCCCTCACCTTTTCTTTTCTTTCTTCTATAGGGTGGTTCATTGTTTTGAACTTGTGGTGGTGGTTCTAGATCTATCCTAAGTATCAGTTTTTCAAATTTGGGCTTAGCTATTTCATCCACCACCTCAAAATTTAATCTTACCCTTTTAACAGTAATGATGACCCTAGTTTCATGGTCCTTGAATTTTCTTTTGTTATGAAAGACCTTAGGCAAAGGTGCATTAGTGTGGATATTTTCCAATACCTCTACATATGTTTTGGATTGGGAGTTTACCTTAGCTTCCACAACCAATTTTGAGAAAAAATTAGGTGGGGTATAGGGAGGAGGAGCAACAATGGGTGCTTCTTTCTCTATCTCTTCGACAACCTCCCTTTCGGGTGGTGTCGGTGGATTTTTCTCAATAGTTATGTTTGTCTCACCAAAACTCTCCTCAGATTCATCATCACTCTCCCTAGGATCTTCTATTTGTTCTTCATTACTAGTGGTTACAATATTCACATGGCTCTCAAGGAAGGGTCCTAGAGATGTTCGTGTAAGCAAAGAGGTTTGAGTCTCCAAAGCCTTGCTGTGAGTCGCGAGGGAATCGACTATAATGCTCATCTGCTTAAGGTCTTCATCAATTTGGAGATGTTGTTTTCTAAAATCTTTATTTTGGAGAGTTTGTGTCTCCACAAAGCGCTCCATCATAGATTCTATCCTAGAGTGAGTAAACGTCTCTTCGAATTATTCTAGTAATAGTTCAAGGTTGGATGTATCGAAATCTTGCATTTCCTCAAAATATTGGGAGTCGTCATCTAGACGGAATTTGGGTGAGAATGCGTCGTAATGAAATCTTCTAATAATATTTTGAGGTTCGATTTAAACGGATCTTGTGGTTCCTCGAAATATTGGGGGTGGTAGTTATAAGGGAAATATGGGTTATACATAATGATTTAGATAAGAGTGCATTAGTCTATACTATGCAACAACGGAATCACAATATTGACTGCTGGTCCCCGGCAACAGCGCCAAAAACTTGATGTGTCCGCAAGTGCACGGAAATATCGAAGTAATATAAAAGATTGTCGAACCCACAGAGACCAATGTCAATCTACCGTTATCTATTATTATGGCGTAAAGATAAGGCTAATGGATTTAGGAAAGCTGAATGCGAATGAAATTAAATGCAAAGGAAATGAAGATAATTGGTTTAAAGAAAAAGAGGTAAAGGGATATCGGTATGCAAGGAAAGAAAAAGAGGTAAAGGGATATCGGTATGCAAGGAATTAGTTATCGGGGATTCGACAGGTTACCGGTGCTATTTACTCTTTCCAAACACTTTTCAGGAGAAAATACTCGTTTAAAGACCTCTGCCTCATGATGGTTGTTGACTCGGGTCATAATTCTAAGACGGAATGTACGCTCTCGCAGTCCCATTCGGGGTTAAAACTACCTTTTGAAAACAAATAGATTCTGATTTCTTTTAAAGCGCTTTCGCTGTGTTTAAAATCAATGCCTAGTGTTTACTATCTGGTTTGAATCCCAGCTTTCGCATGCCGATTCGTGCCTTAATGAATTTCCCACTGTCGTGGCGAAACTACTGTAAATAATTTCTCGCTGTCGCGGCGAAGGTTTATTTAGAAATTAAGATTAAAAACTACGGCCAGAAAGGTTGTTTGTAAAAAGGGAGGGTGCCGGTTACTATCGAATCCTGTCCTACTAATTCGGTTACATACCGATAAAACTAATTTAGCTAGACATAATAATTAATGCAAACATAAATAAACAATGGCAGCAGAATAATATAACATGCATACTGACAGAAATAAAATAATAATTCAATTAATAAAAACCTGTAAATCGTACTGATCTCGAATTCTTGAGTAGTCCTCCACAATGTCGGCAGGATTCTACTTTGGCGAGAATTAAAAGGTACAGGAACAAATAAAGCGATACAAATGAAATAAAAGGAAGAGAAATGGAAAATAATGCAGGAAAGTAAATTTGGCTTAAATGGGAATTTTGGCAGCACTTCAATACATCGAAGGCTCTCCCCCTAAAACTGTGAATCTAAGGCCTATTTATAGGAGATAATTCACTCTTCAACTTCCAGAGATCATGGGTGAGTTATGGAGGGAGTGAAAGTAACTTCCAGTAGTGGGCAGTGAGTGGAGAAAGTGTAGGAAGAAATTAAGTTGAGATTGATCGTGGCTGCTTCTGATTTGAACGTACTGATATTTTGTCTGCGTGACGGTCGTCATGAAATGTGACGGTCGTCATGAAATGTGACGGTCGTCATACGCATGACGGTCGTAATGGACCTGTGATGACCGTCACATCAGCAAAATCCATTTTTTTCTGTTTTTCTTCTCTATTTTCCTTCCATTTCTTCTTCTTTTCTTTCTTTAATCCAAATTCTCCCCAATCTGCAAAACGAAGTAAATTAATCATATAATAGAACATAAATCAAGATAAATTAATAATAGTCACAAATAAATGCATGTAAATCAAGCCAAATAAACGATATGATTTCGCGTTATCAAAACGCCACCAGGAAATCCTTCTTTTTAGCATCCTTGTGAGCGGTTCTCTGTGCGTCATTTGGATCTTCACCAAGCACATGAACACCGTTAGTAACCACTTATAAGGTTTTCTGAAAGTCAAATAGAGATTGCATTTGTTTTCTCCATCGAAGTCTATTCTTACCGTCCAGAGTTGGAAGGGAGCTTGGTAAATTTACATTATCATTCATCTTTGCAGCGATTGATCAACAACAACTCATGATCCTGAAAACACAATCTTTGACGTGTGATTCTTGAAAACGCGATCAAGAATCTAACTGAAACTCTAGATACCAATTTGTTAGTGTGTGAGGCACTTTTAGTTAGGAGAAGAAAAGAGAGAGGATAAGGAAATATGTATTGATATTATTGAATGAAGGAATAATAACTGAATTGCAAAGTGTATATTTATATACACCTAAGTGACTTGACTACTAAGAAACAAATACAACAAATTAAGTAACAATCTCTAAACTCTAATTAGCTTTGGACTTGGGTCATATAATTCAACTTAGATTATATCTAATATATCAACAATATATTGGATATGTTGCCTATCGTTTTTACTATTTTTTTTAATATGTTAGGTTTTATATCCCTCATAGTTTTTTAATTCAACTAGTGGAATACATGTGCGTTCACACGGGTATTTGATGTATTACACGCATTTGTTTTAAAAATATAATAAGAATGTAAAAAAAGAAAAACATTTTTTTTTTACCATAAGAGTTTAGTATTTTAAAAAGAAAAATATATTTTGATTTATATATGGATCATAAATATAATTTTTTCATATATAAAAATATTTGGATGAATGATATATTTTTTTTGTATGTAATATTATTTTTGTGATGACATAATTTATAAAAATTTTAGGATAAAAAATAGTTGTTTCCATTTTAAAAAAATATATTATAATTCACTCATTAATTTAAAAATAACATTGGCCATGAATAACATATATTAGTGAAATCATTACAATATATATATATATATATATATATATATATATATATATATATATATATATATATATATATATATATATATATATATATATATATATATATATATATATATATATATATATATATATATATATATATATATATATATATATATATATATATATATATATATATATATATATATATATATATATATATATATATATATATATATATATATATATATATATATATATATATATATATATATATATATATATATATATATATATATATATATATATATATATATATATATATATATATATATATATATATATATATATATATATATATATATATATATATATATATATATATATATATACCTTTTCATATATTATCATGTTTAGATAACATACACTTATTTTTATCTTAATTTTTTTTTATTTCTAATAATTATGTCTAAGTTAGAATTAGTTTTAATAGGCCGTATATCAAAAATTTCATAAACAACATATACATATTAGAGCAATAAAATAATATTATGATAACTATGAAGGGAGGGAGAGGATAAAATGCTAAAGCATATTCAACATAAGATTTTATAAATATATATATTCACTAAAACAGTTTTGAAATATACATTTATCATCTTGATTTTAAGTCTACTTAAGGGTGTTTAAATAATATTATTTTTAATATAACGTATGATAAAAATCTCATATAAAGATATATACACGTTTTTTTTACTGTACACATTAAAAAAAGCGGACAAACGATTTATTTTTTCTCTTTTGTGTGCATTGTGAAAAACGGACAGACGACTTAACGCTAGTAATAATAATATCACCATAAATAAACTAGTCGGATATTTGCGCGTTCACACGAAAACTGATATGTTACACACTTTTTTTTTTTAAATATCATAAGAATGTAAAGAAGAAAAAAAATTACCAAAAGAGTTTTCTATTTAAAAAAAAAGAAGATATATTTTAATTTATATAAGGGTCATAAATATAATTTTTTCATGTATAAAAATATTTGGATGACGATATATTTTCTTGTATAATATTATTTTTTAATATATAAAAATATTTTAATTAATAGTACATTTTTTCTTGTATAAAAGTATTATTTTTGTTTAGGTATTATTTAGAAAAATATTTGAATCAATAGTAAACTTGTTCCTATATATGAATTTTAATTTTAATTTTTTTAAAGATCTAGTCATCAAATGTATTTCAAAAAATAATCAAGCATATTAAATTTAATTATACACCTTTAAATTACTTTTGATTCTTTTAAAAGTAAGGGTGTTCATAGGTGTAGTTGATCCCGAACCCGCCTACTCAAATTAAACCAATCGATTAATCACTTAGATTCTTTTATTTATAGATATACCCACTCCAACCAATAACATCCCGCATAAAAAAATATATTATAATTTTGAAATAGAAAAATAAATTACATCATATTATTTTATCATGAAAAAAGTAATATAACAAACACATTGAACTTTCAAAGAATGATATTATTTTATTATGTATATCTAACTAAACCAATTGAGTTATCATATCTACAATGACATTCATTTAATGAATGAATAAGAATAAAATAACACCAACCATATTAACATAATATATAATTACTCTGATGGAAAAGAATTAGTAGAGTGGTTCAATCAATCTACATCTACAACCAACACATATTCATAAATGGTCCTATAGAAGTATTAGCTTGTTAACAGCTACCGTATCATCTATCATATTCATAAAATGCAAACAGTGTGTTGTTTCAAAGAAGAAAAAAAAATGTCAAACACATACTTTTCAAATAAATAAATAAACATTACAGAATCAAATATGCAAAGTCGAAATCATGAAAAATCAAAAGAGAATGTTGGATAAAATTAAAAATAAAATGGAGCATATTTTTAAATGGAGTATATCTTCAACTTCAAGTTCTAAATTCACAACCACACATATCCTTCTTCACTTCCCTCTGTCTCTGCATATTTTTTTAAAGGAAATTTTTGTTGCAGATGAAATCAAAGCAGGAAAAAAGGAAACATAAAAAAATAAAATGGTGAAGACAGATATATACAAATAAAAATAACTATTGTAGTTCTATAATTTTACCTACTCTTGTTCTTTACTTATTTTCTTGATGAATATGAACTAATTTTAATAGATATGCAAAACACAAAACACAATATAACAAATTAGCAAAAAAAATGGTGAAGACAAATATATATATATATATATATATATATATATATATATATATATATATATATATATATATATATATATATATATATATATATATATATATATATATAACTATTGGAGTTTTATATTTTTACTTACTCCTATTCATTATTTTTTTTCTTGCTGAAGATGAACAATTTTTAATAGATCTGCAAAAAAACAAAATACAATATAACAAATTATTAATAGATCTGCAAAACACAAAATACAATATAACAAATCAGCAAAGCAAAAAAAATATGGTGAAGATATATCTAAAAAAATAAAAATAACTATTGGAGTCCAATAATTTTACCTACTCTTGTTCTTTATTTTTTTCTTGATGAAGATATAAAACTTTTAATAGATCTGCAAAACACAAAACACAGTATAACAAATCAACAAAAAATGTTGAAGATAAAAAAGAGAGAGCAAATAAAAAAAGAAAACATTGGGTGGCAAAAGAGAAGAAGTGGTTATGAGAAAGAGAAAGAAAAAAGAGAGAGAGTTTTATATGAAGGAGAGATTTCAATTGAAGAAGAAGGTAAAGTGACAGAGGAAAAAGTTGGAAACATAATAAATAAGAAGAAAAAATAGGAGATGAATGTTTGATGAGAGAGAGAGAGAGAGAGAGAGAGAGTGTTTTGACAAAGAAAAAAATATTTGAAATAAGAATGCATGGTTGGGTGACTCATAAGCATTAGGGGTGAAATAGGAATTTCCAGAGCATATCATTTTCTTATATGATAGATAATTTGCCTTTATATATATATATATATATATATATATATATATATATATATATATATATATATATATATATATATATATATATATATATATATATATATATATATATATATATATATATTTTCATCAACACTACGCCAGAATTGATTTTTAGCAGCGCACAAAAGACAACGCTTTTAAAAAAAGCGCTGCTAAATAGTCAGTAAAAAAAAAAGAAAAAAATTACCTACCAAAGACAGCGTTTTTTTAAAAAGCGCTGCTAAAAGGGGACCCTTAGAAAGCGCTTTTTAAAAGCGCTGCTAAAAGGGGACCCTACGAGAGCGCTTTTTTTATAAAGCGCTGCTATATGTCATTGCTAATGCACCCTATAAAAGCGCTTTTAAAAGCGCTGCTAAAGGCCTTTAAAAAGCGCTGCTAAAGGTATTAGTATAATAATTTTTATATACCCTCCAGAATTGTAAACGAAACAGAACACGCGTTTTTTCGTTTTCTTCTTCGTTTCTTCATTTCTCCATTGCCCTATCTTCCATTTTCGCCCTCCGTTGAAGCTTTCGTCGCCGTCCGTTTGCGCCGCCGTCTTCCATTTGTTTTCGCCGCCGTTCGCCGTTCCCTTTCGCCGCCGTTCACCGTTCGTTCTCCTCCACCGTTACGGTAAATCCGCGACTGTTACGGCATTTTTATGGATTATTGTCTTAGTATTGCATTTTTCTGGATTAGATGATGTTAGTGCTACTTCTTTCTGAGTTATTGACTTGTTTTTGTTGATACCATTGATGAGCATTACTCTTTTGATATTGGCTTGAGTTTTGTATGCAAGGTGTTTGTTGAAATGCCACAATGAATTTTGAGCATTATAAATTAGTTTAGAATAATTTAGTCCATTACCAAAATTTTTGAGAGTATGCTTTAATAATTTAGAATAGTTTAAAATCATATTAATGCAATAGTTTAGAATAGTTTAGAATAATTTAGTCCATTTCCACCATTTTTGAGAGTATGATTTAATAGTTTAGAATAGTTTAAAATCATATTAATGAAATAGTTTAGAATAGTTTAGAATAATTTAGTCCATTTCCACGATTTATGAGAGTATGCTTTAATTTAGTCCATGTCATTTTGAGCATTATAAAATAGTTTAAAATCATATTAATGAAAGTATGCTTTAATAGTAGAATAGTTTATTATAGTATATCTACTTTTTTTTAATATGATTTGTTTTGTTGGATTATCTAGTTTTTTTGTTTTGGTTAATTATTAATATGATTTTAATAAAATGTATATATTGTCTGTTATAGGGGTTACCTGAGAAGAGCAAGGTTGTGATTGTTTCCAAGCATCCTACTGTACAACTTTCTTAGAAGTAGTGATTTCTTTACAGGTATTCTCTGTTTTTGCCTAACTTTCATAGTATGGATAAAAATTGGATGTCTGTTAATCGATTGTCAAAAGAATACGAGAATGGGGTATCGAACTTCGTTAACTTCGTTAAGTCTGTTATATCCATTTCATGCTTCCGGAGGATAATGTTCTTCCCAATCGAACCTATGAAGCTAAAAAAATGTTATGCTCTATTGGTATGAGCTATGATAAGATACATGCTTGTCCAAATGATTGCATTTTGTTTCGAAATGAACGAGTGTCCTAAATGCGGTGTATCTCGGTATAAGAAGAAGTTGTCCTAAATGCGGTATACCTGACACCTTTAATCGAAGACTTAAAAAGTTTGTGGGAGAACGGTGTGGAGGTTTATGATGGATATAGGAAAGAAAGTTTTAATTTGAGGGCCATGTTGTTTGGCACAATTAATGATTTCCCAGCATACGGAAATCTATCGGGGTATAGCATTAAAGGTCAATGTGCGTGTCCTATCTGTGAAGAAAACACAGATTGGACGCGGTTGGAATTTGGTCAGAAGAATGTCTTTCTTGGTCATCGTAGATTCTTAAGTTCTAATCATCAGTACCGTGGGTGGAGACAAGAATTTAATGGAAATTCAGAACAACGTAGAGCACCACCTACATTGACCGGCGATCAAATTTTTGCAAAGGTGAAATATGTGAGTACTCAGTTTGGCAAGCCTTTTTCTCATACGCTTACCACGCGTGGGTGGAAGAAGAGGTCAATTTTGTTTGAGTTGCCGTATTGGAAGTCGTTGTATGTACGACATTTTCTTGATGTTATGTATATTGAAAAAAATGTATTTGAAAGTGTTATTGGTACGTTACTCAATATACAAGGAAAGTCTAAGGATGACCTTAAAGCAAGAAAAGACTTGGTAGCAATGGGAATAAGAAATGAATTAGGACCCCAGAAGAAAGGAAATCGCACTTATCTACCACCTGCTGCATATACTTTGTCTAGAAAGGAGAAAAAGATAATGTGTAAGTTTCTTAGTGAAGTTAAAGTTCCAGAAGGATACTCTTCAGATATTAGAAGACTTGTTTCTATGAAAGACCTAAAGTTAAAGAGTTTAAAGACACATGATTGCCATGTTCTTATGGAACACTTTCTACCAATAGGTATACGTTCTATTTTGCCAGAAAAAGTGAGAGGCGCAATAACAAAATTGTGTTTCTTTTTCAGATCTATTTGTAGTAAGGTGATCGATCCTGCGATCTTACCAACATTGTAAAAAGATATAATTATTACTTTGTGTGAGCTTGAAATGTATTTTCCTCCGTCATTCTTTGACATAATGGTACATCTAGTTGTGCATCTCGTGAAAGAGACACAACTGTGTGGACCTGCATATATGAGATGGATGTATCCAGTTGAACGTTATATGAAAAACCGAAGTCGACCAGAGGGATGTATTGTTGAACGATACATTGTTGAAGAAGCTATTGAGTTTTGTACTGAATATTTGTCCAACGTTCAATCCATTGGCCTCCCAAAATCTGATGTTGTTGAAAAAGTAGTAGGTAAACAGTTAATTGGAAATAAAGTTGTGACAGTTTCAAGGGATGAACGGGAGCAAGTGCATTTATATGTTCTGCACAATGACATTGAGGTTGAGCAGTACGTTAAATTGCACAAGGAAGTTCTCCGAGGTTTAAATCTGAATAGAAATGAAAATTGGATAGTACGTGAGCACAATCGAAGTTTTATAACATGGTTCAAAGAGCATATTTATTCAAAGTTTTATTCTGATCCCGCTTCAATAACAGAAAGGTTGAGATGTTTAGCATATGGTCCAACTTTGCATGTGTTTTCTTATAGCGCATACGCAATTAATGGATACACATTTTATACCAAGGAGCAAGATGATAAAAGTACAATGCAAAATAGTGGTGTCACTGTGCTTGCCGAATCAATGCACATTTCCTCTTATTTTGGGGTAATCGAGCGCATTTGGGTGTTTGATTATGAGAAGTTTCAGATTCCTATCTTTGGATGCAAGTGGGTTGAAAGTAATAGTGGCATACGTATGGATAAGTCAGGTTTTTTGCAAGTGGATCTTAATAAGGTGGGGTACAAAGCTGAGCCTTTTATTCTAGCCACGCAAGCTAAACAAGTGTTCTATGTCACTGATCCGAAAAGTACGAAATGGTCTATAGTTCTTTTTTCCAACAAAGTAATCAACGATAACATTGGAGAAAAGGGGGAGGTTGATGTTGAGAATAAATCTTATGTTAGGGATGATCCAGATGAGAATATTATAGCAGACGAATCATATATTAGAAATGATCATAGCGAGGGAATTTGGATCAATCCATCCGTCCGTGTTGTTAAGAGACAAGTAAAGCACCTTCGAACTAAAAAAAGAAAAAGATGTTAAAGGTACTTGTAAAATTACATATTGTCTCATTCAATAAAATAACATATTATTTCTTATTTATACGTTTCTTATGTGTGTGTGTGTGTATATATATATATATATATATATATATATATATATATATATATATATATATATATATATATATATATATATATATATATATATATATATATATATATATATATATATATATATATATATATATATATATATATATATATATATATATATATATATATATATATATATATATATATATATATATATATATATATATATTTCTTATTTACATATTTGAATGTCATTCATTTGATACTTTAGTTTTCCTGAATTACAGGTATATTATGGCCAGCAATGAAGATTGGAAGAAATTAAAGTAGAATTGTATAATTTGTGATGTTGAATTTCGAGTTGAGAATTGTATATAAATTGTGATGTTGAATTGTGAAGCTTTTGAATTATATATATTAAAGTAGAATTATATATAATTTGTGATACTTTAATTTGTGATGTTGAAGAGCATATATATATATATATATATATATATATATATATATATATATATATATATATATATATATATATATATATATATATATATATATATATATATATATATATATATATATATATATATATATATATATATATATATATATATATATATATATATATATATATATATATATATATATATATATATATATATATATATATATATATATATATATATATATATATATATATATATATATATATATATATATATATATATATATATATATATATATATATATATATATATATATATATATATATATATATATATATATATATATATATATATATATATATATATATATATATATATATATATATATATATATATATATATATATATAAAGGCAAATTATATATATATATTTTCATCAAGGAACATGAAATGGATATAAATGATGAATTGGATGTTTTAAATCAGTGATGTTGATCTCCGTAACAGAGGCACAAGATTGTCGCATATTGAATAATATGACCTCATTAGCATTCGCGCCCTGGCAGAATGATTGAACAGAGTTGGCACCTAACTATATTTATTTCAAAGAAGAAAATGGAAAATATCGATAAAACCCTTAAAAGAAAGAGAAAATAGTCATCGCAACCATGTATAATGGTGTATTTGGAATCACACGTTTGTCATGCTTACTGAGTTCACATGGTTTATTTGATTTTTTTAATTTTAATTGAGGTGTGGCATGTATGTATATGTAATTGAAATGGTAATGTTTGTGATGATGATAAGTTGAAATATTCATGAACTAAGTCACGCGTTTGAAGAAAAAACATGGGCCTCCCCACAAAATGGGAAACACCTTATATTTTTATTCAAATGTGTACTTTGTAAAATGTAAACATTTTTGTTTTTTGTATTTTGGTGGAAAAATGAATGTAATGTACTTTTTCTAGGTTTTTCTTATATTTCCTAATTTTGCGACATTTGATTGATTTGATGAAGTGATTTTTTGTTTTATCTTGAACTTTAAAATTTAT
This sequence comes from Lathyrus sativus, assembly GCA_963859935.3. Classification (NCBI taxonomy): domain Eukaryota; kingdom Viridiplantae; phylum Streptophyta; class Magnoliopsida; order Fabales; family Fabaceae; genus Lathyrus; species Lathyrus sativus. The sequence goes on along the minus strand of OZ012741.1, from coordinate 30,945,862 downwards.
CCCATATAATCCAAAAATGCAATATTGATTAATGATGAACCAAAATAAAAATAAAATTAAAACAACAAGAGAAATGAAATTAACAATAAAAGTCAAAGTCAAATGTCAACTCCTTGACTTTGTCTTACCTTTAAATGAGTGATGCAAAAATGAGAATCAATAAAACAATGCAAATGAAGAAATTTAGAAAACTCACAAAAGAGTCAAACTTTTGACTTTACTTAACTACATGTAGATGAATGATCTTTGACTGATAAAATGCAAGACTAAGTACAATGGTCATTTTGATGTAGATGAAAAAAAAACTAGAATTGTTCAATGCAATACGTAGGACAAAATTGGTATATGATAGAGGTAAATCTGCATGGTTGCCACTCTAATGTCATGTTAGTTCAAGGTTCAATATGAGTATAGTATAAAGTGGAGATCAAAAAATGTTCTTTGTCTCTTATGAGTAATGACTTTATATCTTGGGCTAAGTGGAGTGAATTTTAGGTACATTGGGCCTTAGTATTTGGGCCTTTGGCCAGGTTAAAACAGTTCCCCCAGGGATTTTCCAGGCATTGAGTGAGCTGGGAAGCTTTTAGTGATATGGTCGTCCTCCAAGACGTTGTCCGACGTAAGCTAGACCTGAAACAATTGAAGTCAGCTTAAAAAGTAGTGGAAAACAAACACATTAAATGTGTTTCCATCATTGAAATATTTCATCGCCTTTTTCTCACATGTATGTTGACACAAGAAGTTAGGGAATGTTGTAATTTATAGTGCACTTGAGTGCACTCGAATTTGTATATATTTCCATGGAGGAATTTTACAATTGATTTCATAACTCTTTCCTTTAGCTAATCTGGATTTTCCATCCATCTTTGATTATAAATAAGAGGATTTAAAAGTTTTGGAAACTTTTCGCAATCTTTGTCATTCAAGTTCATTCGTATATACTTTATTAATAAAACCTTTTCCTCTTTCTTCTTGAGAGGATTAACCAGGACAATTTGAGTTTTGTAATAAAAATATATGTTTCCTCTATTACTTATGTTTCACCAATCACACACCCTAGGTATTATCCTAAACTCGCGTTTTTTTCTTCAACATCTCATATTTTCTACTTAGGATGAGTGGTAGTGCAGCCAACTTAGTGAGCGATTTTTAGGGAAAAACTTCATTTACCTTGAGAACATGGACACCCCTTAATTCTCATCTCGCTCCTCATGATCATGATCGCATAGAACTAGAATTCATATTTTTATATGAATATTTTGACTCAAAAAGGGTATATGGGGATTCCTTGGAGGAATGAGCTTCTTCATCTGGCTCATTAGAAGCTCTTTTATGAAATTTTGGTAGAGAGGCGAGTTGTTTTTGAGGTCCATATGCCCATTCCATATTAACGGAGGAATATATACAAGTCAACTGATAAAGAAGATAATGCGCTAAAAACTTTATCCAACTTTACCTGTGGATCAACAATCATGAACCTATTGGTGCTAAAGTGAGGGCTACTTTGATCTTCGATATAGGCCAGAATTGGCATAACACGAATGGGTTGACACAAAAAATGAATACTCAAGACAACTTCAGAGCTCTTCTCAGGACAACTTCTGAGACCAAGGGGTCATTAGTTTCTATATGTACAATCCTTGGTTAAACTCTTTCACTCAGAATTGGGGTGACTTCATCGGGAGTTTGTTTTTCATGTGAGAGACCCCTTACATTAGAGGCATATCTCAACTTGTTTTACTCCCCTACTTTGTCTTCTCACTTCTGAAGACATTCATATTTGAAGTATTGATCATCATCACACTTCAAATGAGATGTCTCTTCCTTCTGCAATAGGTTAAGTCCTATTTCCTCTGATGAGATGATGATTAAGGTGGGACTGTGCTCTTGGTTTAATTCCCTCGACTATGAAGAAGGGTTTGGCCCCGTGAGGCGCCTCTCACTGAGGCAAGGAAAAGATGAACTGACACTTATATTATCGTGATTACGGTTATCCGGGAGAAAAGAAAATAGATTTTTGGTGAGGAAGGAGTCTTAGTGTTTTTTTACATGCATGATTACATTTTCCAGATGATATGGACAAGATGGAGATATTCTACGCCCTTGCTAAGGCTAGGGAATTAAGGTTGTGGTGCCACCTTTAACTACCAGTACTACTGCTATGTCTACTGCTTCTATCTCGGCTGTCGAGACTTACATTTGAGGCCGACCAACATGTTGATGCTACGACTGTTAAGTGCAAATTTTACCTATTTTTGTATATAAGGTTTGTTGCACTTAACGTTACTTTATGTTAAAATCGTTCGAATAAACCCCGCTTTGTTTATAAATGCGTTTACTTTACGTTATAGTGTATATATTATGTTTTCCTGTAAATATCATTGAGTTTAATTGAATTTCGTTCATTTTTGTAGGTAATAAAGCATTGATGTTGGAGCATTGTTGGATAGAGCATTGAATAAGCTTTCCAACGCTTCAAACCAGGCGAAAAACGGAGTTACGGTTAAAAAGTTATGGTCGAAACAAGTTGGTTTGCTGTCATGTTCGCCAAAGTTCGCCAGGCGAATGTTCGCCAGGCGAAAAAAAGTTCGCCTGGCGAACCGAAAGTTCAAAAATGCGTGAAAAACACTGTTTTTACAGAAGCAAAAGTTGTATATGTTCGCCAGGCGAACGGGACTTCGCCAGGCGAATACTGGGACCCATTTTTGTCTATTTAAGTGATTTTTCAGCATTTTTTAGGGCATGTTGTTTGGGAACTTTTTACCCCAACTTCATCAAACACATTCTTGAGTAGATTTAGCTTAGAAACAACATTGGAGGGTGCATCTTGACGATCCGGAGTCGAATCCACTTCAATCGGAGTTGACAAACCGTGAGATTTGTGTTCTTCTTCCTTCCTCTCTATGTATTTTTCATTTGTTGGGGTTTTGTATGTAAGTTTATCTTGATTGTATGTATATTTATGGATCTTTGTATAAAATCTCTTTTACAACTCTTTATCGATGCTTATCTTGATTTTTTACTTAATGGGTTTGGATTGCTATAGAGATATACGGTTCAAACTCGATCTAAGATGAACATCTGTTAGATTCTAAATGCTAGAGATAGATTTAGGACTAATATTCACGTGGGTATCGATTCTTAATGCTCCGTGTTGTCGAGTTGTGTGAGAGATCAACAATGAGACGATACGGTTGATCTCTCGACTTTGTGTTAGAGATAAACTCTGTTGTGAGCGATACGTGATGATATTGACGAGCGAATTAGGTTGCGTGCATTTGATCCATATATTTTTTAGTGCATGATGGGTAAAACGAAATTCAACTCCTGACGAGTTTTCTCATTTCTTAAGAATGTACTTATTTTCTTGTTTTATGTTTTTCCTTTTGAATTTTTATCCCAAACCATTCTAACCCAAGCTTAGAGACGCAGAGATTGTCGAACGACATTCTTTCCCTCACACTGATCCCTGTGGAGACGATAAATCCCGGAGGAAATTCTTCCGAAAATAATATTTTTGCTTGCTGCTTTACCGCTTCAACAACGACCACTCTAACTATAGAGGAGACGACTTTGTTTTCAATTCCAACAAAGAGGGCATGGGACGAAGACCAACATTGTACTCCAAAAGAGGGTTCTCCGAAATGGAGCCGTTTTACCGAGGAAGATGCTTCAGGGGATGTAACTCCCTTCTTGTAGGTGTCAAATGTTTTCTCTTTCTGACTTGCTCCCACTCTTGAGGAGGCTGCTACTACTGTGTCGACGCCGAACTTGTCCTTTGTTGAGAATCTCTATGAGGGGGAGAAGACATAACATATTTCTGAGGTCACTCACAGCATATACCAGGTGGCTTCTTTGGTTATTCACAATTTTGTATTTCAACCAAATCTGTTACAACTCCTTATATTTTTTACCTTTTTCCTCATGGCTATTCACAATATTTTAATTTTAGAATCAAATTAAAATTTACAATTTTAGTAGGATCGATACTCTGACTTTTGTATCACTTACTACTACTTGATTGTGTATACTTACACACATTAATAGTTTTTGGATCATGATTATTCAAATTTTTTTATTTCAATTTTACCCATTGCTAAATAGAAATAACACTATTAATATCTACACAATATTTTTCATAAAAATTATATTCTTAACCATAAATCTTATATTCAATAAATCACTTTCATTTGATTGATTTGACTGATTAAATAATCATTATAACATAGTAATTTATTACACGTATGATCCAAAAAAAATTCTAACTATTCATGCGAATTATCACAGAATAAGTAGAGACATAGATCCATTTAGCCATTCAATTGTCTCCTACATGATTATTCTTTCTGGTGCTATTTCCTTGGAACTTAAAGCATGATATCAATTTGTTATTAATATGTAATTTGCATTTTTATTTTAGTAGGGGGTTGGAATGACACCGAGCTTTATTATTCTTCAAAGACCTATTATATTGTAGTTCTTCTCTATTCTATTAATCTTGATATTGTTCCAACAGAAGAGCCCACCACTCCGTAAAAAAACAAGAAGGTTCAATCTATAGACAACACTAGAAACAGAGACTCCACAACCAACTACTACATTCACGATGAAATATGATTAACTATGAAAGCATATAATGATTTTAAATTTTTTTTTAAGAACATACAAGTGATGGGATACAAATAATTGAAAGTACTAGTGTGATTTCTTTTGGATCCATGTGAGGATACTTGATTCTGTAGTCTCCTATCACGAAGATAATTATTGCTCCACTCTTTCATGTCGGTTGTTGTGTGGAAATGAGTCATGCAGTATGATTGATTGATGAATGCATGTTTGTCACTTTGTATTGATATTATTATCAACTTGTATAATCTTGGTCAGTTTGGGTGATCTAAAATTTTTCTAATTTGGTGTAGCATTATGCAATCGAAAATTGTATACTATCTATTTCTTACATGCATACTATCTATTTTTTATATGCAAGTATATTTTATTTTTTCGACGTTGGAGGAAGCAATGGTTTGATATGAAAATTAATATAATTAGTTATGAAAATTTATTCAAATTTGTTGGTAAAAATTGAATATTATCAACGATGAGTGATTTATTTAAAATAAAAGAGTGTCCTATATATTTTTCCTGTGGGTTTTCTCGATATTTTTCCTTTCCTTTCATGGGAATAAATAAAGTTTGGTGGCGACTCTCATAAGTCCATTTGTGATCGTGCAAACCCTAGTTTTGTGCATCACAAAGATCATATTTTTCGAGGTACGACAAGTGGATATGACTGCAAAAATTCCCTCGCAAGAAAGCTTTACCGATGTAAAGTTAGACATGACATTTAGTGTCGATATGATATCTACCAAAAACCAGAAAAGAACATTGTCTAGACATTTCATAGAGATATGTAGTGTGTGGTTATAGTCTCTTCCTTCCGTCGGGATTTCTTTGTCATTAAAACTCAAGTTGTTGCATGCTATATAATTAGATACAACTCCATCAAATTGATTCACAGTTATGTTATGAGTCACACAGGTTTGGTTAAGTACTTTCTGCAATGCTTCCCAATGTGATCTTGAGTTTAGCAGCAAATACAAAATGGAAATATTGAAGGGCGTTTGATGAAGCTTGCCAACCACTTTGTAGTCACTTTTTTTTATGAGCCTAAAAAATTCACCGGCCTCGTTGAACAAAACAACATTCTTAGCAAGGTTTGACTCTTTGTTAAGATTTAATGATTCCTTTTCACTTATCGGTCCGTTGGACACTTCATTGCCTACCCTTCGGAGTTGTTTGGGTGTAAACACATGATCGTTGTGTGCCATTTGTCGCTACGCGAAAAAATGACACAGAGTCGCCACCGGATTTTATTTATCCCAAGGAGGGAAAGGGAAATAGCGATAAAACCTTTGGGAAAGGAGCATGGTCATCGCAACCAAGTCTTAGGGTTCGGGAGTCGGTTATGCGAGGGGAAGGTATTAGCACCCCCTCGCATCCATCGTACTCGATGGGAACCTCCTAGGTTGTTTGGCGAGAATGGGTGTTTTATTCTAAACGTTTGCTTGCTTACGGAAAAGAGGGGTTGGTTTATTTATTTTAATGCTCGCCAAGGATTGTGGCCCTTGTGCCTATGTATCCTCACTTAAAAGAAGTGAAGAATCAGAGCTCCGTAGTTCAGAGGCTTACAAAATAGTTGTTTGTTGGTTAATTTTATACCTTGAAAAAGGTTTTTTTTATTGAGGCCCTAAGGCAAAAAATAGTTTGATGAGTTGATGTTATTTTTTAGGTTTTTCTTAGGGAAGAATCTATTCTTGATTAGGATTATACAAAAGAATTTGGGTAGAGATGAATGTCTCGAATAACCAAGTCGAGCGCCTTGTATTCAAAACATTCGGAACGAGTGTAGGAGGATTCCATTCTCATTCCTTCTCTACCATTTTAAAGCTCATTGTGCATAATTCTAATCGTATATTTTATTGTCTTTTGGATTTTTATGAGAAAAGAGAACCACTTGACGTTGGATCAAGGTTTATTGTTTGTAAAGATGTTTGAAGTGGTACGATCAAGGTCGATGGCGGTGCACAAGGCAACCGACTTACAAGGTTAAAAATGGCTCGACAAAATCGAGAGTTTGTTTTTGAAAATGGTTTTTGGGAATCAAAAGTCATCAAGGACAATAGCAACATTCACACTAAAATCATGCAAACATATGGGATTAGTCGGCTAAAAAAAATCGAGACATGCAATAAAAATGGCGAACTCCTTGAGAAAAAAATTTTTGGAGGTAAAAATAACAAAAATAAGTGAAAAACAGTGGTGTGACACGGGTGGCCGTGTTGTGTGACACGACCCGTGTCATAGGGTACATGCAATGTGGGTTTTGGAGTGTGACAGAGGTGTGACACGGGTGGCCGTGTTGTGTGACACGGCCCGTGTCATAAGGTCTGGGAGAAAAATGATTTTTAGGGCAAACAGAGGTGCAACACGGGTGGCCGTGTTGTGTGACACGGCCCGTGTTGTGAGGCCTGGGGTTTTTGGACGTGGAAACCTCAAACAGAGGTGCAATACGAGTGGCCGTGTTGTGTGACACGGCCCGTGTTGGGCGACACGGGTGGCCGTGTTGTGTGACACGGCCCGTATCAGGCTACCAGAGTGAAAAAACCTAACTTTTTCTATGTTTTTCTTTCGTTTTTGTGGTTTCTTGAGAATGGTTTCTTGGTCCCTTTTGAACCTTACATGATACACACAATACAACAATACATAAAAGAGTAAACAAAATGAATGTAAGAGCAAAAAAATAAAGGGAGAAAGGTTGGAGGAAAAGGATACCCAAGAGCTTTCTATCCTTCTTGCAAGTCCTCCTTGGTCTTGGTTGAATGTACTTCACTCCTCTTCACTCTATGTTGTGAAGGTTTTATTTCTCAATGATCCTCTTGGTTCTATCTCACTCTCTTTTTCTCTGGTTTGCAAAGCTTTTTATTTTTCTGGTTTTTTTTAGGGTTTTGTTTGCTCTCTCTCTCTTTTTCTGGTTTTGCAATGTGTGTCTAGAATGAATGTTGAATCCCCTTCTCTTGTTTACAGCCCCCTCCTCTTATCTCAGCTCCTAGGGCTTTCTCTTCCCCCCAAACATCAGATTTTTTCATGGGGCAATGTCTCTTGCCACCTTTTCTCATGTCACTCTCTTTCTTTCCATTTCCATGCAACTTGCTATGCTGCATTTTCTGCACTACTTTCCTATGCTATTTGCTGCAGCACCTTGTGCCTTGCACCCATGTTGTTGGTTTGTGTTTGGACAGCTCCTCTTGGTCAATGCCAACAACTCTAGACAGCATTTTGAAAATTCTGATATGTAGAAGCATTGTCACATGTTATTCCCTTGGTCTTGTGACATGTAGATTTTGTGACATGAGGTAATTTGCCTCCTCTTGCATGGGGCTGTTTTGCCCATGATTAAACATGCATATTCTCGGTCTTAAAACATTCCAATGTTGATTTAATTCTTGCATATTTCTTGGATGTTTGTAGCACAATGTGGACTTGGTGTGGCATTACCATAACATGAATTTGATTAGAGACTTGAATGAAGATTAGAAATAACTTAATTTCTAAACATTACTTAGAGTTGGAAATCTTGCAACAAATGACATTCTTGTAATGTCATAAAACTTCTCTTTGTAATATTCTTGCCTTTAACCTTGAATTCATGATGGATTTTATTAGAACCATTAAGCTTGAAATGGATGAAGTCTTGAATTATGGACTTGTGATCTTGACTCATGCTTTGCAAATTTGAACTCTACTTGATCAAGAATTTGAAACAACATTGAATGAAGCAATCTTGAATTTAGGCCTTGAATTTCATGTTCATTAGGAATATATCTTGAATATCCTAATATTTTGTCAAGTAACTTCTCTTTGAAGAAATCCACATGAGTAGACTTTCCAATTTAGATCAAACCTTAGATAATGAACCTTTTCCTCCACGTAGTCCAAGATGTTAGACTATGGCACAGATCTAGAAGGGGGGGTTGAATAGATCCTCAATTAAAATTTGAGTCGGCGCTACCAATTTGAAATTGGTTTAAAAAAGTTTTAAGTGCGGAAGCGGCCGAGGAAAATTATAGTCTAAAACGAACGGTTATTGGAAAACCGGATATACGTAAGCCTATGGATTTATGACAATTCGAAAAAATAAAATCACAACACAAACTATGCTTATCAATTGTATACTTCAATTTGCAAGGTTGCCTAGTTCCAATGAAACACAAGGCACACAAAAACTAGAAGCAAAATAAGACAATTTTAGTTCAGGACTTTTGTCGAACAGTTTGTGTGCACAAATACCTCAAAGGATATTTATGTTGAGTAAGAGATTGAAAATGCCTTAGTAAAATATTCTTATTGTACTTAGTAGTTAAAACAGAGTTTCAACACCTTACTCAATTTGTATCACAGTTTGACAATAATCACTTAAGCTAAAATCACTTATTTTATAAGCTGAATTGAAAATGACAAAAAATGAATAACACACGATTTGATGAGGCAGTTCCCCCGTCGTCCTCGCTTCGGGGTACGTCTGCCCTCAATTCTAAAATTAGAATTGAGATATATTGAATATATATCACCTGTTGGAATGAACAGTTTACACAAGAGTTGATAGACAATGATACAAACAATCTCAAATGTTGTTGATGCTTGCTATCTCTTCTTGCACCTTGATTCAAGATGAATCAAGCCCTTCAATTTTTTGTGAATGACCTCCGGTTCCAACCACCTTAATGAAAAACTTTTCGTTGTTCAAACCTTCGGCTCGGCTGATCTTAGACACCAACAAATCAAACCCGGAAAGTCTTCAACACTTCAACGCCCTAGCTACTAAATTGATGAACCTTCCATTGATCAATTACCTTCGCACCTGCTTGAATGTTGAACGAACTATTCCGTAGCAAAACCCCTTAAAACCTTCTAGTCTTGATGGGTAAAACCCTCAAGGTTTTCTGCAAGAAACACCTGCCCCAATTTCCACTCGAACCGGATCTTCAATCAACGTGTTCAAACCTTATCACCCTTTGAACAAGACACTAATCACAACAAAAATGATTGTGTATATTTGTGGATTTGTGTGTTGTGTGAGGGATGAAGATGAAGAAATATGTTGCACCTATTTCACGTTTCTTGCCCTGACAATTTTCTCAAGATTTCAAATGTTAGTGGTTAAAAATAAGCAAAACTCTATTTATAGTAATAACCAAAACAACCAACAAAACATAATTTTAAACACAGCAAGAAAAACAGCACAGCGCGCGAACGGTCGACCATAGGGTTGGCGTGCACTGACCCGTGGAAAATCCTCAGCTCCATGCGCTGAGTGGCACGGTCGACGCATGTCTTCATGCGCTGATCCGTGGAAAATCAAGACACTCATGCGCCGACTGTGCGGTCGACGCATAGCTTCCATGCGCTGAGCCGTGAGAAATGCCAGGCTTCATGCGCTGACTGTATGGTCGACTCACTGCTTGGAAACCTGCAAAAATAACAGCTTTTTCCATTTTGTGCATCCTGCCACATTCAGTCATGACACATATTAAGGTATAATGATTTAACACTGAAAAAGAGGTATAGCAATGAAAAAAGAGGTATAGCATGATGAGGTATTGCATGATGCTTCTAATTTGTTTTGTCATCATCGAAAACTCAGAGGCCTGTATTGTGAGACAACTTGCCCTCACACAAGATAGACAAGTTATCTCATTTGAAATGGAAAATGACAAATCGACCCAATCCGTACCCACATGCTCGATATGCAATAAAATGATGTATGGTATGGAGAATGTAGGGTATAAAGGCTAAAGGCGAAAATGAGGGTGTGACAGCTGCCCCTATTTAATTCTCTTGGACCTGAATGTCTGGAGGGTAAAGGTGCTCGAACATTCATGGTAGAAGAGAATTAAATACTAGAATACCCGGGATTTTCGACTGGATAGGTATGGGGTGAAAGTAAACAGTCAACGAGATGGCTTGAAAAAGGTGTCTTGTTATTGAAGAAGGGTTATGAGGGATATGATGATATGCTTGAGATGCAATGCAGAATAAACATGAGTGCTCTGCCAGCCGGAAAAGGAGGCACCTCGTAACATGGAAACATAATTGGCCAAGAGATATTCCTTCTATAAAAGATAGAGAGGACTCAAGAAATAGGAATGTGAGATATTCCTTCCACGAAAGGGGGAAAGGACTCTAGAAAAATGGTTTTCCTCTTACAAAAGGCAAGGAGGACTCCCGAACAAAAGGTTAGGAGAAACATATTCCTTCTACAAAAGGTAGAGAGGACTCCAGAACAAAAGGTTAGGAGAAATATTCCTTCTACAAAAGGTAGAGAGGACTCCAAAACAAACGGTTTGGATACAAAATAACTCCTTCTACATTGTGCAGAGGAGACTCCCTTGGGAGAATACGATCGCATTTCCTTCTATCACGACAGAAAGGACTCAAGAACAAAAGGTTAGGAGAAAACGTTCCTTTTACAAAAGGTAGAGAGGATTCCTGAACAAAAGGTTAGGAGAAAAATTCCTGCTACAAAAGGTAGATAGGAAACTCCCTTAGGAGGGGATGATCGTATTTTCTTTTGCGGAAAGCAGAAAATATTCTTGAACAAAAGGTTAGTAGAAAATGTTCCTTCTACAAAAGGTAAAAAGGATACTTACGAAAGGTAAGCTGACAAGAACTTGTACAAAAGGTATGAGAGGTCTTATTAAAGGTAAGTTGAATCTGTTGCGAAAGGCAAGACAGAAATATTTCGAAAAGATTCACAAAAGGTAAGTTAAAGGCAATAACCATCCTCCTGCAAAAGGTAGAGGAGACTTGTATAGGGTATTGGAACATCATTTGACCTCACAGGCACCACGACGGAGATGACATTTTTTAAGTATGGTAACCATTCATTTCTTGGCCACATAGGCATCAAGCGTCCAAATAGATCGAAGATACCCAAGACAAAGTTTTGTCGCATGTAAAAGACAGCGAGAAATGCTTACAAAAGGGAAGCGAAAGGAAAAGATTTCACGCAAAAGGCAATGAAATCCCTTACGAAAGGTAAGGTGAGAAAATATCTCATGCAAAAGGCTCAAAGGACTTACAAAAGGTAAGTGAATGGATAAACACTCCAAAAGGATCCTTCCAGGATTTCCCCAGAAAATTCATATCTTTGAGAATGAATGGCTAAGCACATGTAATGATGCAGTATGTATGCAAAAATGTCAGGGACGTAAGGACATGAAGGTTAGGGGAGATAATTTATGCCAAGTGATTGGGCTTTGATTTGGGGGGTCAAGTTTGACTTCCCAACATCCTCGTGACGAAATTTGGATCATCTCCAAATGGTCTTATCAGACAAGCTGTGCTGGCCAGTCAGGTTGCCCCTGATTTGGTCAAGTTCCCGACGAACTTTATGATCAGACGATGCTTAGTGTACACGTGCGCCTACTAGAGATCATTTTTATCCTTCATACACCTAGGTTGAAGAGAAGCTTTATGCTTTCTTTTGTTATTGTTATCGGTATCCCATAATTTTTCAATGCAATATTTATTAAGAATGAAAATTCCACTTTTTACAAACATAGAAGAAAATAAATGTGACACACGAATTGATGAAATAGATTTTTTTTGATGATAAAGTGACCCATAAATGGGTAATTTTACATAAGGGTACAACTCCTAAAAGAGGTAATTGCAAAAAAAATATGACAAAAAGCACAGTGGCAATGTGAAAAAAAGGATCGGATTTCCACTGAGTTCCAATTCTGCTATGATCCCTATGGCCTTGAGGTTTCTCGTACATTGCCTTTGAGGAAGGTGGATGAATTGATCTTCCCCATCTGTAGTTCTCCTTATTTGGATGATGAGCTCACAGAATTTTCGCAGACCCCGGTCTTTTCTTTTTTAGGTCCCTAACTTTTACCTAGACCGCCCTTTCGGGTTTTCAGTCTACCGGGATACCTATTTTTTGCCTAAGTCGCCCCTAAGGGTTTTCAACTTATCGGGTATTATTATTATTTTTTTATTTTTAACCCTAATTTTTGCCTGGACTTTTCTTTTTGTTGTCCACCGGGTCTACTCTCAAGCGTAGTATTTTTTTACTGCATCTGCATTTACAGGGGATGACAGATCTTCACCGTCCATGTTGGATAATATCAAGGACCCTCTGGAGAAAACCTTTTTTACAACATATGGACCCTCATAATTAGGTGTCCATTTGCCCATTGGGTCTGTGTGGATTGGCAGAATCTTTCTCAATACCAAGTCTCCCACTTCGAAATTTTGAGGACGAACTTTCTTGTCAAACGCCCTTTTCAATCGCTTTTGGTAAAGTTGGCCATGGCAGATGGCTGCCATGCGTTTTTCATCAATGAGATTAAGTTGATCAAATCTCGCCTGCACCCATTCGGCTTCGTCAAGCTTGACATCATTCAGAATTCTCAGGGAAGGGATTTCTACCTTAACAGGGAGTACCACATCCATGCCATACACAAGAGAAAATGGAGTTGCCCCAGTAGAAGTGCACACTGAAGTGCGATAGCCATGCAAAGCAAATGGTAGCATTTCATGCCAATCTTTATATGTTTTCACCATTTTCTGAACAATTTTCTTAATGTTTTTGTTCGCTGCTTCAACGGCGCCGTTCATCTTCGGGCGATACAGTGACGAATTGTGGTGCTCGATCTTGAAACTTTCACACAATTCCTTCATCATCTTGTTATTGAGGTTTGAACCATTGTCAGTAATGATTTTATTTGGGACCCCATAACGACAAATGATTTCCTTTTTGATGAAGCGAGTGACCACTTGTTTGGTGACATTGGCATAAGATGTGGTTTCCACCCATTTAGTAAAGTAGTCAATGGCCACTAAGATGAAACGATGTCCGTTTGAAGCAGTTGGCTCAATGCGTCCGATCACATCTATGCCCCACATGGCGAAAGGCCAAGGCGACGTCAAGACATTCAGAGGAACTGGCGGCACATGTATCCTATCTGCATAGATTTGGCATTTGTGGCATGTTTGCACGTGACGATAGCAATTAGTTTCCATCGTCAACCAGTAATAACCAGCTCTCAAAATCTTCTTAACCATCATGTGTCCACTAGAATGTGTACCAAAAGATCCTTCATGGATTTCGTTTATGATATGGTCGGCTTCGTGTCTATCCACGCATTTGAGCAAGACCGAGTCATAGTTTCGCTTGTAAAGCACATCTCCACTTAAGAAAAATTTGGACGAAAGCCTTCTTAAATACTTCTTGTCTGTGATGGAAAAATTTTCTGGATACTCTTGCTTTTCTAGATATCTTTTGATATCATAGAACCAAGGTTGATCATCGGTTGCTAACTCTGCTTCCAGGCAGTGAGCAGGCTCATCAAGATATTCAATACGGATAGAGGGTGCCTCATTTTTCCATTTAACTTTGAACATGGATGACAACGTGGCAAGAGCGTCTGCTAATTGATTGCTTTCTCTAGGAATGTGATTGAAAGTAATCTCATCAAATTATGGGATCAACTTTAAGACGTGATCTCGATACGGCACTAATTTGCTGTCACGTGCTTCCCAGTCGCCTCTGACTTGGCTGATGACTAGAGCTGAGTCTCCATACACTTCCAGAATCTTGATTCTATGGTCAATAGCGGCTTCAATCCCGAAGATACATGCTTCATATTCTGCCATATTGTTGGTGCATTCGAAACATAATCTTGCAGTGAATGGAATGTGGAAACCGATAGGAGAGGTGAGGATTTCCCCTATCCCATTGCCTTGAGCATTTGCGGCACCATCGAACACGAGCGTCCATCGCGATCCTGGTTTGGGTCCTTCGTCTGGGCCCGGTGTTTCGTAGTCTCTGACAAACATGATGTCTTCGTCAGGGAAGTCAAAACGCATGGGCTGGTAATCTTCCACAGGTTGGTGGGCAAGGTATTCAGATAACACACTCCCTTTGATAGCTTTTTGCGAGACGTATTGGATGTCATATTCTGTCAGTACCATTTACCAACGGGCTACTCGTCCGGTGAGAGCAGGCTTCTCGAAGATGTACTTGACTGGATCCATTTTTGATATCAGCAATGTAGTATGGGTCAACATATACTGCCTTAAGCGCTTGGCAGCCCATGCAAGTGCAAAACAGGTCTTCTCCAACACTGAGTATCTCGTTTCACAGTCAGTAAACTTTTTGCTTAGGTAGTAGATAGCATGCTCCTTTCTACCTGTTTCGTCATGCTGCCCCAACACACATCCCATGGACCCTTCCAGAACGGTCAAGTACATGATGAGAGGTCTTCCTGGCACGGGAGGCATCAAAATCTGTGGCTCTTGCAGATATTCTTTTATTTTCTCAAATGCTTTTTGGCAATTGTTATTCCACACGATTGCTTGATCATTGCGAAGCAACTTGAATATTGGCTCACAGGTGGCTGTTAGGTGAGATATGAATATGGCAATGTAGTTTAATCTCCCTAAGAAACCACGAACCTCCTTCTCGGTTCTTGGAGCTGGCATATCTTGGATAGCTTTTACTTTGTCAGGATCGACTTCAATCCCTTTTTGGCTCACGATAAAACCTAGCAATTTATCAGATCTTACCCCAAAGGTACATTTGTTCGGATTGAGCCTTAGCCTGAACTTTCTTAGCCTAGCAAACAACTTTTCCAAGTGGATGAGATGTTCCACTTCAGTTTTGGATTTTGCGATCATATCATCTACATAGCATTCAATCTCTTTATGTATCATGTCATGAAAGAGAGTCACCATTGCTCGTTGATATGTCGCGCCAGCATTCTTCAGACCAAATGGCATAACCTTATAGCAGAAGGTTCCCCAAGGGGTAATGAAGGTAGTCTTATCCATATCCTCTAGAGCCATTTTGATTTGGTTATATCCAGAGAAACCATCCATGAAAGAGAAGACAGAGAATTGGGCCGTATTATCCACTAACACATCAATGTGTGGCAGTGGAAAATCATCTTTTGGGCTGGCTCTATTGAGGTCTCTGTAGTCAACGGACATCCGCACCTTACCTCCTTTTTTAGGCACAGGTACAATGTTGGCAACCCATTTAGGGTATTTTGATACTGCCAAGAATCCGGCATCAAGTTGCTTTTGTACTTCCTCCTTAATCTTCAGGGCCATGTCAGGTCGAGTTCGTCTCATCTTCTGCTTTACCGGCGGACAATCTTCCTTTAGCGGCAATTTGTGCACCACGATGTCTGAATCCAATCCGGGCATGTCTTGGTATGACCAGGCAAACACATCTGCATACACGCGTAGGAGCTCGATCAGTCTTCTCTTCACACCCTCTTCTAGGGCAGCGCCTACCTTGACCTCTTTCCTGTCCTCTTCGGTTCCAAGATTGACAACTTCCAATGACTCTTGATGCGGCTGGATGATCTTTGATTCCTGCTTCAATAGTCTGGCTAACTCCTCAGGGAGTTCACAATCTTCTTCATAATCCTCGTCGGCGTGGTAGATTCGATTATCAAAGTCATATGGAACCGTAGCAGTATCGTTATCAATGGAATCCAGGGTGGATCTGCATGATTGGTGATTTTATGCTTTATTTTCAGGAGATGGAAAAGAAACATGCAAGAAAACATTGCCATTTATTTATGCAAAAAGTAAAAAAGAAAGACAGGGAACAAAGTTGAATGCAAAGAGGTTCATTTCATTCATGATAAACATTATTTGAAAACATGGGGGCCCTACAAAATAATCCTTATGCCTTGGGTAGAGCATAGGATTTGAAAGCAGAACAAGGAAAAATTACTCTTCGACAAGGGTGATCTCCGGTATTTCTGTAACAGTCCAATTGTTGAGTTGTTGATTTGGTGCCTTTGGATACACCATGTAGACTTCCTTTAATGCATCATCTTCGGCTTCCACAACGGCCACCTGATCATCCACCATATGTCCACCACTAACAAAGGCAAGTGGAGAAATGAACCTTTTGCCCTTGTCAATGGTTATCTTCTGCTGATCTTTGTAATTGCCTGGGTAACCCAAACCAGTTCTATTTTTGTTGATGGGTAGCTCCAACACTCTTCCCCAACCTTCGGGGTGACCAGCCTCAATTACGGTCCTTGCGTCCTTCCAAGTAATCATGGGGGGTCCTGCCCTTTCTGATTTCTTTTCCTCCTTCTTAGCAGGGATCATTTCCACACTTATCACATCAAATTCTTGAAAAGGGGTCTCATGAACTTCCCCTCCCACTTCAATATAGCGGAATGAAGACAGATGGCTTACTAGCATATCCTCCTCTCCCTCGATGACGACAAGCTGATTATTAACCATGAACTTTAGCCTTTGGTGAAGAGTGGACGTTACAGCACTGGCCGCATGAATCCATGGACGACCTAGCAGGCAACTGTACGCCGGGTAGATATCCATCACATAGAATGTGATAATGAAAGTATGAGGTCCTATTTTGATGGGGAGATCAACTTCCCCTATCACGGTCCTTCTTGCCCCATCGAAAGCTTTCACTATCACTGAACTGGGTTTCATCATCAATCCTTCAATGGTCAGCTTGGCCAATGAATTCTTTGGTAAAACATTTAAGGATGACCCAGTATCTACCAATACTCTCGACAACACAACATCAACACATTCAATGGAGATGTGCAAAGCCTTATTATGGTTCTACCCCTCGGGGGGCAACTCTCCCTCATTAAAGCTCAGAATATGTGCGAAGGCAATGTTCGATACTACTCCTTCAAACTGTACAACAGATATTTCTTGAGGAACATGAGCAGTCTTCAAGAACTTGATCAATGACTCCTGATGGGCAGGAGAGCACATTAGAAATGACAACATGGAAATCTTTGAAGGTGTTTGGTTGAGCTGGTCCACCACCTTATAATTGCTTTTTCGAATGATTCGTAAGAATTCTTCGACATCTTCATTGGAACTCCTTTTTTGAGTAGAAGTCTGCCCCTGCTCAATCATTGGCTGCTTTTCACTTGTACCGTTTGGTGGTGGTACGGGCGCAAAAATTCTCCCACTTCTGGTTATTCCACCGGTCCCAACCATGTTCTCTACAGAATTATCAACTTTCACAACATCCTCTTCCACCTTCTGCCCATTAATGTAAACAGTTGGCTCATATTTCCAAGGGACAGTCTTGGTGCTCTCAAAAGGGAAAAGAGTAGGTGTAGATATCACTAATGGAGAAAGTGAAGGTGGAGACAATGGAATCTCTACTTGGTCATATGGTATTTGCAACGGTTCACGAACTTGATTATATGGGGTCTGAACAGAATGCCAATCATAATCACATGGGATTTCCAAGGGCGCACGAGGCTGGTCACATGGAATTGTCAGCGGTGTAACATCATACGGGATTTGTAGTGGAACTTGGGTAGGATACCAATCTTCATCGTATGGAATTGTCAAAGGTACACGGTTTTGACCATACAAATTGTTCAACAGTTCTTCATCATAAGCAAACTCTATTGGATCATAGGGAATATCAAGAGTGGCCACTTCTTCAGCACTAGACATCTGTTCTATCAATATGACACCTTGATCTAACAAATTTTGGATGCCCATCTTTAATTCATGACAGTTTTGGGGATCTTTCAAACAGTGTTGGCAATCCTCGGTACATCCTGGGACAATATTCTTCATTAACAATTGTTCTTTAACAACAGCAAAGGGGGTCTTCATTTTATCAACTTCTGATACCAACTTCTTTCCTTTAGATTCTTCAACCATGTTTGTGGCATGGTGCGGCATTGGATTTTTAGTCACGATGGGAGGGTTCTTGGTGAAATTGATGGCTTTTGAATCAATGAGATCTTGTACCACGTATTTCAAAGTTTTGCAGTTTTCAATGTTATGTCCGGGAGCTCCAGAATGGAATTCGCAACGGGCATTTGCATCATAGCCGGGAGGTAGAACAGCTGGGGGAGCCTTCATTTCTCTCAACTGCACCAATGAACCTCTAAGCAAGAGCGGAAGCAACCTAGCGTACGTTGTAGGAATAGGATCAAATTTTTTGTCAGGTCTCCTTTGTCTTGGCAGACCTTGATAATAGTTTTGACGTTGTCGTTGATAGGGAGCTTGAACAGCCGGTTGACTTGCGGGTATGGAGAGAGGTTTATTTGGAGTAACAGCGGCCACATGATGATAAGAGCCTTGGTATGCTTTGGCCTTCCCCTTATCCATCAAAGCGGCGCTTGTTTGGCCTTCCATTTTCCTTGCAAAACCTTGGTAGGGCTTCTTAGAAGCTCCATCAGCAATTTGAATCTTTCCAATCTTTATCATATTCTCTATCCTCTCACCAGCCATCACTAAATCTGAGAACACAGTAGATGTGCATCCCGCCAAACGTTCTAGGAAAGGACCTTGAAGAGTCCCCATGAACATATCGGTCAATTCTCTTTCAAGAAGAGGAGGCTGGACTCTAGCAGCTAAGTCCCTCCACCTTTGAGCATAATCCTTGAACGCTTCACCAGATTTCTGGGTCAAGCCTTGGAGTTGTGTGCGATTAGGCGCCATATCAGAGTTGTATTGGTAGTGTTTCAGAAATGCCTCGGCTAACTCTTTCCAAGTCTTGATGTGCGTACCTTCTAACTGCATGTACCATTCAAGGGAAGCTCCACTGAGGCTATCTTGAAAGAAATGCATTAGTAGTTTTTCATCATCAGAGTAGGCAACCATCTTCCTACAATACGATCGGATGTGAGTTCGGGGACAACTTGTCCCTTTGTATTTTTCAAAGTCGGAGACTTTGAACTTGAGCGGAATCTTAACACCAGGTACCAAACACATATCCGCAGCCTCTAACCCAAAAGTGCTTGGGCCTTGTAGTCCTTTGACTGTTTCTTGCAAGGCGAGTACCTTCTTTTCCAAGTCAGTAGTTGGTGCTCCAGAACCATCTGCAGCCAAGTCATTGTGAGAGTTGTAGAAACCTTCGTGATCGTCAAAGTGGATTTGAGGGGTAGTCGTACCACTACGAGGAATAGGGATTGCACCTGCGCCAGTAGGAGTAGGGATCGTGCCACCAGGAACGGGGATTGCATTTGTAGGAGTTGGAACGACTTCACCAGGAGTGGGAGTTGAGCCTACAGTAGTAGGAACTGGAGTTTTGGCAGCGTTTCTCTCCATAGCTTGCTTCAACTCTTCTTGTCCTTTAGCCATAGCCTGGATGACTTCCATCAACTGGCCCATCTGAGTCTTCATGTGGGTCATCTCGTCTCTAAAGGCAGCTTGGGTCTTTTCAATCTGATCCATCAGTAATCTTTGCTTGCCACGAGTGTAGTAGGGATGTCGGGAAGTCAGCTTGTTTACTGCGAATAGAGGTCAAGTTTTTTGTAAGTTTTGGTTTTGTTTTTATGAAATGCGATATGATGCGTATGGAATGCATATGAATAATGTTATGTGCAAAGCTCTTAGTAACCTTGTTAGTTATTATTGAGAATATAAACATTTTCCATTGCAATTAATCAGGAGAGACATAATAGAACAAACTCTCATTTCATTAAGGCTTGAAGCCAAGTTCAAATACAAAATATAAAAGATACACTTCTTAAGTAGATTACAAATCGACTCTAAATGTGACTCCTTGGGCTCTGCGAATAGCCTCTAAATCTGTAACAAGTTCTCCCATTCTTTCCTTGAAAAACTTCACAAAGTCGAACACAGGGACATGAGTGTTTTCAGGAGTCATCACTTGATCGGCTACCTTCAATCTTTCAGGGATCTGCTGAAGCACAAAGTTGGAGAATCCCGCCAAGTTTATGAATTTGTCCTTCCACTCCTCATAGAGAATTTGGAGATCATGGATGACATCATCTCTCTGAAGTACCGCAGCTTCTGCCTGACGACAACTTTCTTCCCAATAATGGCAGCTGTCCTTCAACTCTAGATATAGTTCATCATATATTCCATCTTTCAGTCTTCGGATTTCTTCGATAGCTCTACCCAACTGGTACTCTGCTTGCACGAAGTCTCGCTGCGCATTCTCCTTTTCCAATAGCTCACGAGCTAATTGATCTTCGCAGCCTTTCATAATGCCTTTCAACTTGTGAATCTGAGCTTCAAAGTTTTCCCTTTCATCTTTCTTCATCTGGGCGGCTATTCTCACATCATTTTCTAAGTCTCTGACCTTTCGCCACACTTGGTCCAATTTTTCATTTTGGTGATCCAAGTCGGCGTTGGCGTTTTTTAGAGCTCCATCGACCCATTCTTTCTTTCCTTTCTCTTCCCTAGCCCTTTTCTTGCTATCCTCGAACTTTTTTTTCAACTCTTTGCTTTTTTCTTCCCAAGCTTCGCTTTTCTGCTTAGTCTCGTTGAGTCGAATTCGAAGCTGAGTGTTCTCATCTTCAAGTTCTTGGATCTTAGCCTTAGGTTTCTCCATATCTTCGGGTAAGATAGGCTCGGGTTCAGGATGAGATGGGAAAACAGATGCATCAAAGATAAAAGGTAATCTGACCTCTTTCACTCTCTCTTTCACCCATTTGACATAAGGTTCACGAGCAAGGATGTTCTTCCACCCATTGTCTGGATTGCTTCTTTGGATGTTTACCCATGCTCTTCTTGCTCTTCGTACAGACGGATCACTTGGATCGTCCGTATTGACAAGGAACGACACCAAATCTTCTTCTTTAGGAGGGCCATCCATGGAGTGTCCAAACTGTCTTTTGAGTAACCCCGGGTTGTAATTGATGCAATCTCGCGTCCCCACAAGAGGCACGTTGGGAAATTCTCCACAAGAAAAGATAATATCTTTGGTTTCCCATTCCCTCTTGTACCATGTGATGGAACTAGCGGTGATTGAAGCAAATCTTTGAGGCCATGAGAGTTCCTTGGAAGCAAAAGGACCTTTTTCGGGCATGTGGGTCCTTAGCCACTTATGCAGGAGTGGGGCACAACAAAGGAACATTCCACCTCCTTTTGTATGTCTTGTATGGAGTGTGTGGTAGAAGTCACCTAAGAGGAAAGGCATATGGTTCTTGGTCAAGAAGATTTCCACAGCTACTTGGTCCACAAATTTTCCCCATTTGGAAACATCACAATTCCATAGACCAAGAGTGCCAAAATTGAACCACATATTTCCCATTTCTCTTCCTTGGCATACTTCCACGCTTGTTCTTCCAAAAATTTCCTCGAGAAACCCCTAGCTCCTTTGGGTGCCCAATTGGCTATCACATCTGATGTGGGAATCCCTAAGGCAGAGGCCACTTTCTTCAAAGTGAACTCTTCTTCGAGTTTGGGAAAAGGATTGCGATCTTTGATGTAGAGGTTCAAAATCTTCTCAAATTCCTCCAAAGTAGGAGCTATCTAAAAATCGGCGAAGGTGAAACAACGGAAAGACGTGTCATAGTACTGAGCCAAGGCTGTGAGGGCTTCAAACTCCACCCTCTCTGTCAACAAATCCAAAATTCTCCCATAAGAAGAGTGAAATTTGTTGTGCTTGATGGGAGTGATCTTGGCACTTAGAGCTTTTAGACTGTTGATTGAAGGATCTTTGTATTTGAAAGTGAAAGTGCTCTTTCTGTCGGTTTTCTTGTTTAGCTTCATTGTTCCTAAATTCACATTCATCATGACTGCTTCTGAAAAATGCTTATATCTGCAACAAGAACAAGACACTAAGAGCTTTGTTTTTATTTATGAAGTATGTATGTATGAACGGATGCAGAATTCGAGCATATGGGTTCATAAGTCCGTGGTATGGATATAGTCGATATTGTCTGCTTTATGGAAAAGGTTCTCACAAGGTGTGATCTAGGGTTTAAAAGGGATCCCAAAGTCATGGATTCACATGACTGTTCATCATACATGACATGAATATGTCAGAGGATGACTCCATCACATGAATCTCTTTTAGGTGAGGTCCTCGTATCGACCCACATGAGAAGAACTTCTCGGGGGCCCATACTACGAGACACATCGACATTGGGTTCTAGACAAGGATTTCAGAGTCATGGACTTTCTTGACTGTTTGTTACGTATGTCAGTCATTTCCAGGCAACAACTCCATCAAGAAAGTCTCTTCTGAATGAGGTCTTCGTATCGATCCACACGAGAAGAGCTTCTCGAGGACCCATACTACGTGACCATCAATCTTAGTTGGCCAAAGGTTTTGGGTTCTAAAAGGTCCTTAGAATAATGGATTCTTGAGAAAACATTGATCAAACACGCCAAGAGCTTGACGGTTCTCATCATTCTCAAATGAATCTACTCTAAGCGAGGTTCTCGTATCGACTATCACGAGATGAGCATCTCGGAAGCCCATACTACTCAACCTCTCCTATCTCAATTTTAACACTCTAGACTCGGGTATAGAGTCTTTCCCTCAAGGTTTGCCACCAAAGTTTTCAATCCATACCAAGAACCAATGAAACCAAACACGGTGAGATACAATTGAAAAAATAAGGAAAGCGATAAACAAGCAAAAAGGAAAGAACCCAAACACGCAAAAACAACCTAGGTTAGGCTTGACTCGCTTAGGAAAAACTCCCCAGCAGAGTCGCCAGCTGTCGCTACGCGAAAAAATGACACAGAGTCGCCACCGGATTTTATTTATCCCAAGGAGGGAAAGGGAAATAGCGATAAAACCTTTGGGAAAGGAGCATGGTCATCGCAACCAAGTCTTAGGGTTCGGGATTCGGTTATGTGAGGGGAAGGTATTAGCACCCCCTCGCATCCATCGTACTCGATGGGAACCTCCTAGGTTGTTTGGCGAGAATGAGTGTTTTATTCTAAAAGTTTGCTTGCTTACGGAAAAGAGGGGTTGGTTTATTTATTTTAATGCTCGCCAAGGATTGTGGCCCTTGTGCCTACGTATCCTCACTTAAAAGAAGTGAAGAATCAGAGCTCCGTAGTTCGGAGGCTTACGAAATAGTTGTTTGTTGGTTGATTTTATACCTTGAAAAAGGGTTTTTTGATTGAGGCCCTAAGGCAAAAAATAGCTTGATGAGTTGATGTTATTTTTTAGGTTTTTCTTAGGGAAGAATCTATTCTTGATTAGGATTATACAAAAGACTTTGGGTAGAGATGAATGTCTCAAATAACCAAGTCGAGTGCCTTGTATTCAAAACATTCGGAACGAGTGTAGGAGGATTCCATTCTCATTCCTTCTCTACCACTTTAAAGCTCATGGTGCATAATTCTAATCGTATATTTTATTGTCTTTTGGATTTTTATGAGAAAAGAGAACCACTTGACATTGGATCAAGGTTTATTGTTTGAAAAGATGTTTGAAGTGGTACGATCAAGGTCGATGGCGGTGCACAAGGCAACCGACTTACAAGGTTAAAAATGGCTCGACAAAATCGAGAGTTTGTTTTTGAAAATGGTTTTTGGGAATCAAAAGTCATCAAGGACAATAACAACATTCACACTAAAATCATGCAAACATATGTGATTAATCGGCTAAAAAAAATCGAGACATGCAATAAAAACGGCGAACTCCTTGAGAAAATTTTTTTTGGAGGTAAAAATAACAAAAATAAGTGAAAAACAGTGGTGTGACACAGGTGGCCGTGTTGTGTGACACGACCCGTGTCATAGGGTACATGCAATGTGGGTTTTGGAGCGTGACAGAGGTGTGACACGGGTGGCCGTGTTGTGTGACACGGCCCGTGTCATAAGGTCTTGGAGAAAAATGATTTTTAGGGCAAACAGAGGTGCAACACGGGTGGCTGTGTTGTGTGACACAGCCCGTGTTGTGAGGCCTGGGGTTTTTGGACGTGGAAACCTCAAACAGAGGTGCAACACAGGTGGCCGTGTAATGTGACACGGCCCGTGTTAGGCGACACAGGTGGCCGTGTTGTGTGAAACGGCCCGTGTCAGGCTACCAGAGTGAAAAAACCTAACTTTTTCTATGTTTTTCTTACGTTTTTGTGGTTTCTTGAGAATGGTTTCTTGGTCCCTTTTGAACCTTACATGATACACACAATACAACAATACATAAAAGAGTAAACAAAATGAATGTAAGAGCAAAAAAATAAAGGGAGAAAGGTTGGAGAAAAAGGATACACAAGAGCTTTCTATCCTTCTTGCAAGTCCTCCTTGGTCTTGGTTGAATGTACTTCACTCCTCTTCACTCTATGTTGTGAAGGTTTTGTTTCTCAATGATCCTCTTGGTTCTATCTCACTCTATTTTTCTCTGGTTTGCAAAGCTTTCTATTTTTTTGGTTTTTTTTAGGGTTTTGTTTGCTCTCTCTCTCTCTCTCTCTTTTTCTGGTTTTGCAATGTGTGTCTAGAATGAATGTTGAATCCCCTTCTCTTGTTTACAGCCCCCTCCTCTTATCTCAGCTCCTAGGGTTTTCTCTTCCCCCCAAACATCAGATTTTTTCATGGGGCAATGTCTCTTGCCACCTTTTCTCATGTCACTCTATTTCTTTCCATTTCCATGCAACTTGCTATGCTGCATTTTCTGCACTACTTTCCTATGCTATTTGCTGCAGCACCCTGTGCCTTGCACCCATTTTGTTGGTTTGTGTTTGGACAGCTCCTCTTGGTCAATGCTAACAACTCTTGACAGCATTTTGAAAATTCTGATATGTAGAAGCATTGTCACATGTTATTCCCTTGGTCTTGTGACATGTAGATTTTGTGACATGAGGTAATTTGCCTCCTCTTGCATGGGGCTGTTTTGCCCATGATTAAACATGCATATTCTCGGTCTTAAAACATTCCAATGTTGATTTAATTATTGCATATTTCTTGGATGTTTGTAGCACAATGTGGACTTGGTGTGGCATTACCATAACATGAATTTGATTAGAGACTTGAATGAAGATTAGAAATAACTTAATTTCTAAACATTACTTAGAGTTGGAAATCTTGCAACAAATGACATTCTTGTAATGTCATAAAACTTCTCTTTGTAATATTCTTGCCTTTAACCTTGAATTCATGATGGATTTTATTAGAACCATTAAGCTTGAAATGGATGAAGTCTTGAATTATGGACTTGTGATCTTGACTCATGCTTTGCAAATTTGAACCCTACTTGATCAAGAATTTGAAACAACATTGAATGAAGCAATCTTGAATTTAGGCCTTGAATTTCATGTTCATTAGGAATATATCTTGAATATCCTAATATTTTGTCAAGTAACTTCTCTTTGAAGAAATCCACATGAGTAGACTTTCCAATTTAGATCAAACCTTAGATAATGAACCTTTTCCTCCACGTAGTCCAAGATAGACAAGTTATCTCATTTGAAATGAAAAATGACAAATCGACCCAATTTGTACCCACATGCTCGATATGCAATAAAATGATGTATGGTATGGCGAATGTAGGGTATAAAGGCTAAAGGAGAAAATGAGGGTGTGACACCATTCCACTTCTTCCTGCTAGGCGGATAACATCAGTCTTTACAGCCTTTTTAGGCTTCTCCTCAATGTACTTATCTTTTCCGTCAACATTGGCAGTCACATCGTACCTCCACAATACAACCTTTGTACTTTCAAACAAAAATGATGTTGGCATACATATAACCACCAATGACACATGATTTTATTTTGGCCGAGCATCGTCCATTTTCTGATAGACGGTCTTAATAGGTGTGAGCAGCTCAAAGTGTGGCTCCAAAAAGAAAAAAAATCAAAATCAATTTTATTTGAAAGAGATTGGATGCAAACCAAAATACATCAAAAACATATGCATTGGGAACATACACATTATATTTGGTTATCACGTCTATATTTGTGGACAAAAATGTCTATTATGTGGATAGGTTTATCTCAAATGCTTTACTGACTTTGACCAGATTTATGAGTACAACTAGGGACTGCTTGTTTGTTCTACATGTATTCAAAGTTAGCTGAAAGTTATGTTTGGAAGACCAAACATATGATAACTAGATGCATGTTTTTGATGATAATATATTTGTATCCTTTATTGCTTTTGATACCATTTTCATAACATTTGTGCTACCCATTTTCAAGCATTACTAATTTTCCTTGTACCATTTTCAGGCATAGATCCTCCAACACCTCCCACTCATTTTCGACTGATAATATGATGATCATATCACTGAAGATATGCCACAAGCTTGTGCATTCGTCATGTTCAGAGGGAATTAGGAGACTGAGCTCTTCATAGTGTATCTTGACCTTCACTGACAGACTTGTCTCTTGGATGACATAGGTTTCTCTTCTAGATGGTTGGCTTGTGTGATAGGTTTGATGTATCCACATCAGCCTGAGCGAGTCATACGCCAATTTAATTATATGCAGCTTGTTCTAAGAGTTCCTCTCAGTCTTCTCCTCCCACAATGGTCCACAGAGATGTAGATGTCATGTATTATGATTTCCTTATTCATGTATTATGATTTCCTTATTCATCTTATATAGGCTTAAGCACGAGGTACCATAAGTAGATTCCATGTATCATGATTTCAAATGTAAATATATATAGTTTTTTGTTTGGTCGTGTAGCCATTTATATATTTGGAACGAAATTGTATACGTAATGTGTGTATGTGTGTGTGTGTGTCTATATATATATGTAATGTGTGTATGTGTGTGTCTATATATATATATATATATATATATATATATATATATATATATATATATATATATATATATATATATATATATATATATATATATATATATATATATATATATATATATATATATATATATATATATATATATATATATATATATATATATATATATATATATATATATATATATATATATATATATATATATATATATATATATATATATATATATATATATATATATATATATATATATATATATATATATATATATATATATATAGTTTTTGTATTGGTTGTGAGTCATTTAGGTTTTATTTTAATAATATACATGTTATAGGAAAAAATATGCAAAAATTAAAATTTTTATATTTTAAAAATATAAGGGATTTCACATCCGTTATGCCCTAGAACTTATGTGAAATATATCCTATATACCCTCGGTTATCTACATGGCAGAAGTGAAATGATAAGTTTATCCCCTCAGTTACTAGCCTGACATATGTGAACAAAATAAGGCCATCCGCTCGATTACATTTGATCACCGAGATAAAAATCTTAAATATCTTATTGATTTCACTTGATGACATATGTGATAAGCTATTTTTCATCTCTATCAGTCGCCCGATATGAAAAGTAACTGAATTACCATAATACCTTACATTACCTTGAAAGATCAATTAAGCTAAAAAGTCAATTACATCTAATGTGAAATTTCTTTTATGTACTACCTTTGTCCCAAATAGAAGTCATTTTGCAAAAAATATTTGTCTCAATTTATAAGTCACTTTAGAATCCCAAAATAACATTAATAATTTTTTTCCTAATATATCCTTTATCATTTATTTCTCTTTCTTTTTCTTATTCCTTTAGTCTGTTTTCCAATATAATTAATGAAAAGCAGTTTTGTATAGCCATAGATCATTTCAATTTTCCATAATGTAATAATTGTATTTATTAAATTGTGTGAAATGTCTAAAATGTCTTATAACTTAAGACGGAGGAAGTAGTTGTGTATCTTATTAAAACTAGATACGTTGCGTTGGAAACTAAGAAGTGTATCTACAACTCTACAACTATTATGTCGAAATCCGAGCCTAACTCAGATTCTATAGTGGTAAAAAATACAGGATTTTGCAGCCAGAACATGGAGTGTAATTTTATCAGGAGAATATTTTACCCCACCCCTTGGGGTTTTTAGGCACCATGTGTGCTTCCAAAACTACCCCCTGCTTTCAGAGATGTATCTCCGGACGCACCTTTTTTTTACTTAACGTTGGTTTTTTCCGGAGCTACATCTACAAAATGTTTTCGTTTATATAGCTTCGGAACAAGTCAGAATACATTTCTGGCATAGTCCATTCTCCTCCATCATTCTTCACTTTTCAACTTCTCACTCTCAAACTCTTCAAACACTCTCAATCCTCAAAAAAAACGTTTTCCACCAAATTTAATTATTTTCAATTAAGTTCAACAAGGAGCATTCATCTCAACGATCAGGACACTCCAACTCATTCAAAGCTCAATATAATCGGTAAGTTTTTGAGTTTCCGAGGTATTATTGAGTATTTCCCGTAAACGAGTTAGAATATAGTTTTAGGGGTAGAAATTGTTAGATAGTTTTAGAAACATAGTTTAGAGATAATGTAGGTATTGCTTGTTGGCTGAAACAAACGATCAGGGGTTGAAAAACCCGACTTTATTGGGTGGGGGGACGCCATTGACGTGGCTATTGGATTTGCAGAAAGTTCTGGATCTACATATATAGAACAAATTAACGTTAGGGAATTCCGTAGATGCAACTACAGAACAATCTAACTTTCTGAATTCTGGATTTTTCCGCATGTATACATCAGGAAGTAAAAATATGTTAATTTTATTTTTGTTTTTTGTTTTTTAATTTATTTGTGTCTAATTGTTTTTTATTTGTTATACCTTGCAGACATTATGGCAGACAGAGAAGATAGATTGTGATTTGGACGGATTTCACAACATGCATCTGTGAGACACTAGCGGAGCCAGGCCACCGTTACCGTGGCCGATATAGTTGAGGCACATCTTTCTTCATCACATGCCCATGACATTCCCTCGACCTTGTATCCCACCCCACCATCCACTTCTTCATCATGGAGGCGTCAGGATTCAGCTGAGGGCTCATCATATGCCCCGTCCACCCCCAGGCCTCGTCGGAATATTCTTGGTTCTTCTTCTGATGTTGATTTGGTGACGCCTCAAGAAAGTGATGACCCACCACTGGAGGATGCTGGTGACAACAATGATGATGGGCCTGAGGGTTTCCTAGGGGGTCCCTCAGATATGTCCCTGCTGACAGGGTATGTCGACCATACTGCCAAACATGTCTGGGATAGAGAGGTAACATTACTCATATTGTTTCTTTTTATTTTTAGTACCATTGTTTCTTGTTAACATTTTTTCTTAGTTATGCAAATTTACAGACTCATCCTCCGCAAAATTTCTATAACCACGGGCAGAAGATATTATCTTTGGAGCAACCACAAGAGGCTTGGTTCTAGGATGTCCTTGCTGCCTCTGGTTTGAAGGACACTTGTGAGATCGGTTACATCGTGATCCACAACGGGATGCTGATGGGCTTTGCAGAGAGATGACCCCCCTAAGACGTCCTCCTTTCATCAACCGCACGACGAGCTCACGATCACACTGGACGACATCTCCTGTTTTCTACATATATTGATCAGGGGTACCCTCTTCCATCATGGTAGGATAACGAAGGAGGACGCGAGAAAGATGTTGGTCGAGGAGCTTGGTATTGTTCCACTTGATGCACTGGAGGAGGCGGATAAGACCAGAAGGGGCTCATGTCAGGTTCTCCTTTCTCACCCATAGATTTGGTGAGGCGCTCGTTGCTACACGCTAGACAGATGGTTATCCAGCTGAGGTTGAGATACACGGACAGCGTATACTGAGATGTTATTTTCTATTTTTAGTCGGCACCCAGCTGTTTGTGGACACTTCCTCCACATATACAGATGTCGCTTACCTGGGGTACTTTTTGGATTCCACATGGATCCACGAGTACAACTGGGGGATAGCTACCCTGACTTACACATATTCGAGGCTGGAAGAGGGACGCCTGTGGAAGACCAGGGTTGTGGCAGGGAGCGTGGCACCACTTGTGGTAACAATCTTATATCCTTCGACTTTTTTTCATCTCTTTTTATTCTATATTCGACATAATGCTTGATCCTGATGTTTTTTATTTTTATTTCAAGCTTGGATATTCCAGCATTTTCCCATGATCGTCGGGTGGGAGAGTGTACCTGATTACACAGAGCAAATGTCGCGTGCCCGTGCCTTTCTTCCGCTCAGGGGAAACCAGGTGGTCGACCCTTACATAGTCTATCTTAATCGCTTGGCTGCTGAGGACATCCGGTACGACGTCTATGCTGATCACCGTGTGACACACCCATTTGACGACATCTCCCTATTCTCAGGATGATTGACATGCAGTTTGACCATCAATGTTCCATATTTGCGCGAGCGCGTCATGCGGAAGTTTGGCTACACTCAGACCATTCCAAGACACCCAACTGTCTCCGTTCCTCTCGGTTTGACCCGTATGCAGATAGACGAGATCTATGCCAACTACCAGAGGCACATGGTACTTGACGAGGTTCGGGCACCAGAGCGCTGACAGAATGGAGCTGCGTTGATGGCTACATCATGTGGTTCTTCACCGTATCACACCTCTACACGGTGTCCACTATCGAGGGATCACCACCCAGACCAGCTCATCAGGAGATCTTAGAGGAGCAACAATCTCAATTGGACCACACTCAGGATGTCCTGCCTCGCCGTCACGAGATAGTGGAGATGAGGCGGACATGCGTGTATTGGATGACATCATTGCGGTGGTACCAGGGGCACTTATGTACCGCAGACATCGCGCTAAGATGGGTGGGATCATCGGCCGAAGACGCAGACAGGGCGGTCGAGGAGGCGGGAGAGGCAGACGAGGCGGTCAGGCACACATAGTAGTGACTGTGATATTTTTTTGATGTACTATATTTTTGATGACATTGATGTACCATATTACATCTTATATATATCATATTATTTTATTTACGGATGTATGTCATTTTATATTCATCTGCAACCGTTAATTTTCATCTACGACCAACAAAATATGATTTTTGAAAAAAAAAAAGTTCTGATAAGATTTTAGAGATGCATCTCCGAAACTTTTTTCCGTAGGCATCTCCAAAAACATCCAACGTAAAAAAAAAAGGATGCGTCCGGATATATATCTCTAAAAATAAAAAATTAACATAAAAGAAATTTTGTTAAGTATATAAAAATATCAAGAAATGAATTAAAAAACTCTCTTTTTAACGGTTTGATTTTGTAATGGATCAAATATTGTCTAATGGCCCAAATTCTTATTCAGAATTTGGAATCTTAACTATGCTTTGGTTTTATTATTATAAATAGTATTCAGAGAGAACCTCATAGATATCTTTTTGCCATAATATGATTGGAGCTTAAAATTCCTAAATCAATTTATTGGCTAAGGGTACTTCGTGTAACAATATTGATGTTCATATTTAATGCAATTTAGTTTCATAGTTTTAATTCTTTGTCTCTCAATTTCAATCTCTATAATTTTTGTATGCAATTCTTTATGATTTATAACACTTGTTTATATGTAATATTGTTCTGCGATTTCAAGTGAAGTTATTCGAATTAATTTAATTTATCCTCACTTGTTTAATTTAGTCGAAATTTATATAAAACTAATTGTCACTTGATAAATATTATTATGATCATTCAAAAATAGAAAATTAAAAAAAATATTTATTTGGAACCTTCACCAGATTACTAACAAGCAAACTAGAAATTATTTGGATTTATTATATATTATTCATTGAACTTTTCTTTTTAAATCAACTCGTATTCAACCAAAACTCTTCCGTATAATTATTATTCTTCATTCTTATTATTTGTTAACCATAAATTTAGGGGTTTGTGGGAGATGATAAAGGTTAATTCATATATATATATATATATATATATATATATATATATATATATATATATATATATATATATATATATATATATATATATATATATATATATATATATATATATATATATATATATATATATATATATATATATATATATATATATATATATATATATATATATATATATATATATATATATATATATATATATATATATATATATATATATATATATATATATATATATATATATATATATATATATATATATATATAACCTTTAATATTATTAGGTTTAAATTCTAGCATAATGGCTTATGTTAGAGATGGTAGATGTAAAGATTTCAAATAATCTTTAGTTATTATGGTTGAGACAAGTCTGTGTCATGGACCAGTTTACTTTGATGTCTCACCTAATTTAAATATATCTTTATCTAATAAAAATTTATTAGATGCTATGCAATTAACAGATTATACTAATGGTTACAATTTTAAACCTGGAAGTGAAATCATAGCAATATGCTATAGAATCTACTATAAGGTTCTTACTACGCTTAATCCTAAAGCAAAACATTTATCATTTTCTGGAACGACTACTTTGGTTCAAACAAATTTGTTAACATCCAATGTTGCAACCAATAGGTTAATAAATTGGGATGAAATAAACATCCCAGAGACATGGTCTCTCCCCCAGGAAATAGATCCTAAACTTATCCTTAATAGGGATATAGACCAAATTATTCAGACTACTGAAGGAGATTTGGAAATAAACTTCACTTCCAAAAGAATAACAAAGAATAACTAGAATACCCAGGTCTTTATCTGCTAGACACTCAATTAGTGAATTTTATACAGCTCCTAGTCAATTACCTAGACCTTATACTTCTCAAGTAAGAGAAGAAATAGATGCCGTTGAGAATGTAAGACTAAGCAAAAATAGAGTTTTCCATGGAATTTATCAAAAACCTCGTACTCCAAGAGTAGAATCACCTACTCAGTCAGATATGGATTTCTATTTATAATGATAGATTACTCCCTTGGTAGTAAGATGAGACAACTCATCAATGATGAGTTTCAACATGAGAGATACTCTCAATTCAGAAATTGATTTTTTAAAAAATTTTCAAAACCTGAATTAGCCCAATTTAAAGATGAGTATTACACTTCAAATGAACCTTGAGCAGGATTTCGTTCCTTTTGTTAAATGGTTTGTTAATTACTTCATAAATAAAAATCAAGAAGAGATTCTTGTGTTACAAAGACCTTGGGAAAACATTAGAGGAGAAATAATGGAATCTCCTTTTTCTCCTGAACAAACAATAAGTTTGAGTTAAAATACTGAAGCTACCCCTTACCTTAGCCTTCAGTTACAAAGAGTTGAACAGAGTCAAGTTACTCTTAAGAAATTAAATTCAGTCATCAAGTCTCAAAATTATACTAGTGCTTACCTTGTTTGCTTAGGAGAACAATTTATCTCTATGGAAAAAGATCTCTTATCCATAAAAGATCTTTTAGAAAAACAAATAGAGCGTCAAGATATCATTATTGACCACATAAATAAACCTAAAGAGCAAATATCCACATCCACTATTTCGGATGTTCCTATAGTGTCACCTCCTGTTTTCATAGAAAAATTTAAAATGGAAACCAAAATGGAGAAGAATTTGTTCGTATTTTAGAGCAAAAATTAAAAGGACTTAATATCAGTGTCATGTCCCATGAAGATTTTTTTCTGAGGATAATAATGATAATCATATTGACCAGCTTTCTGATATGTTTGCTAATTTAGACATTAGTAACCTTGATATTAATAATAATAATAGTATTAATAATACTAATAGTATAAACCATATTTATTCCCCAAGACCTATAGAAAAGTATTATTACAAGCGTCCCTCACCGCAAGATTTGCTTTTTGAGGAATCAGAACCTTTCCAGAATTCTTATTCAGGAAAAGCCATTTACGAATGGAATGTTGATGGTCTTAATGAAAAAAAAATTATAGATACAATCCATAGGATGATCATGTACTCTATTGTTTGCAAGCAACATGAAAATTCTGATAGTTCAATAGCATCCTTTATAACAACAGGATTTGTTGGCC
This sequence comes from Lathyrus sativus, assembly GCA_963859935.3. Taxonomy (NCBI): domain Eukaryota; kingdom Viridiplantae; phylum Streptophyta; class Magnoliopsida; order Fabales; family Fabaceae; genus Lathyrus; species Lathyrus sativus. Next base: position 30,911,726 of record OZ012741.1, on the reverse strand, counting down.
AACTTAGAGGATGGTGGGATCATTATCTCACTGAATCTCAAAAATTAGAGATTCTTAATCACAAAAAAATCTTTAAGAACGAACCAAGAACTAGTACGAGCACTATTGTGGATACGACCACCACAAAAGAAGAAGATGCAGTGTATACACTGTGTCTTTCCATCTTACAACATTTTGTAATGTCTCCATTGGAGAAAAAATCCAGACACTTCTCCAAAACCTTAGGCTTCCTTCTCTTACCCACTTTAGATGGCATAAGGATACTTTTCTTTCAAGAGTTTATCAATTAAACAATCCCAATCTCTTACCCAAGATGGAGGAGGTAAACTCACGGTTAATTATAAACTGTCTAATGCTTATGTTTGTAACAAAGATATGTGTTTACCTAGTCATTTCATTCTTGTAAAAAATTTAACTCATAATTATATTAGGAACTCCCTTTCTGCATAGAATAATGCCTTTGATTAATGTTGATCAAAAGGGAATTACTTCCATCATCAATAATAAAAAAATTACCTTTGAATTTATTACTGATCCTCATACTATGATGATTAATGAAGTTAAAGATATTCTTCTTAAAAAAGAAAAACAAATTTGTTTTCTTAAAGAAGAAGTGGGTTTATTAAGCATCACTTCTCAACTTAAAAAACCTGAAATTCAAAATCTAATTAAATTAATTGATCAACAGTTTATAGATGAAATCTACAATGATTTACCTAATGCTTTTTGGGATAGAAAAAAACATGTTATTTCTTTACCTTATCTTGATGACTTTAATGAAAGCCAGATTCCCACTAAAGTTAGGCCTGCTCAAATGAATCATGAGTATTTGAATTTATGCAAAAGAGAAATAGAATCTCTTTTGAAGAGAAAATTAATAAGAAAATCCAAATCTCCTTGGAGTTGCACAACCTTTTATGTCAATAATGCTGCAGAAAAGGAACGTGGAGTTCCTAGACTCGTTATTAATTACAAACCACTTAATAAAGTGTTAAAATGGATTAGATATCCTATTCCTAATAAAAAAAGATCTTTTAGATAGATTAAACAATGCTTTAATCTTCTCTAAATTTGATATGAAATCTGGTTATTGGCAAATTCAGATTAATGAACCTAATAAGTATAAAACAACCTTTACCGTACCTTTTAGAATGAAATGTCCTTCCTTTTGGTCTTAAAAATGCCCCTTCTGAATTTCAAAATATTATGAATGATATTTTTAATCCTTATACGGAATTTCTAATTGTTTATATTGATGATGTTTTAGTTTTTTCAAAAAATATAGATCAACATATTAAACATTTGAAAATATTCAAAGGATTAATTAAGCATAATGGATTAGTAATATCTGGTCCTAAGATGAAACTTTTTCAAACAAGGGTTAGATTTTTAGGACATGAAATTGACCAAGGAACTATAATGCCTATACATAGAAGTATTGAATTTGCTTCTAAATTCCCTGATATTATTACAGATAAGAAATAATTATAAATGTTTCTTGGTAGCCTCAATTACATAGCAGATTATTATGAAAAGCTTTCTAAAGATACGACAATATTACACGCTAGACTTAAAAAGAATTCTGGCCCTTGGACTGAAAAACATTTTCAGACAGTCCAAAGAATTAAAAATAAGGTGAAATGTTTTCCTTGTTTGTCTCTTGCTAATCCTAAGTATTTCAAAATTGTTGAAACTGATGCTTCAGACTTAGGCTATGGAGGAATCCTTAAACAAATAATACCTGAAACATCAAAAAAAGTTCTGGTTAGATTTACTTCTGGAAAATGGAATCCAACACAAGCAAAATATTCAACTATCAAGAAAGAGATGCTTTCTATTATACAATGCATTTCAAAATTTCAAGATGATCTTCTTAATGAAAATTTTTTATTAAAAATTGATTGTAGCTCAGTTAAATCAATTATAGAAAAAGATGTTAAAAATCTTGTTGCTAAGCAAATTTTTGCTAGTTGGCAATCACAATTATCTATGTTTGAATTTGATATTCAACACATTAAAGGTAAAAATAATTCACTTGCTGATTATTTAACTCGTGAATTTTTGCAGGAAAAAAATGATGACCCCATATCGGGGTAGAGGCCGCGGTTATGACCGTGGTGGGAGAGGGAGTAACAATATGTTACCCCAGCCATAATCAAACATTCCTCTAATAGGGAATTTGACTACTGTCTACAAAGGTAAAAAATGCAGCAATTACCTGCATCTTCAGTAAAAAAGGAATATATTGCTTCCTCTTCCTCGAATAAAACTACATCCTACAAGGAAGTTGCGGTTTATAACCCACCTCAAGAACAAATGGATTATTTTGAACATCCAGTAACTGAAAAAATCATGTATATTGATGATGAAGATATGAAGATAAATCCAAATGATGGTTAGTCTATCAAAACTAGATACCTCGAATCAAGAGGATTTCCAGGTCTTCATGGAAAATCTAGGCCCAACCTAGAAATTCTCCTGACTGTTACCGAATCAATAACAATTACTCACCATTACCAAAACAATAATCCTGAAAGTTTTATAAACTTCAGTAAATATCACATTAACAAAATTTTGTTACCAAGAGAATGGTGCCTCAACCTAAATGCTGAAAAGGCAATAAGAATTGCAGAAGGAAAGTATATTTACTTTAATTATTGGGACTATGTCCAAGCTTTCACTCAAGCTTTTTATTACCAAAATCCCAAGAACAGACATTCTTGGTTTTTCTCTATTAATTAAGAGATGGTTAATAAACCCATACCAAATTGGTTTTATGAATGGTGGGCTAAATTTGGTCCATCTTTGGAGATTCTTCCTAAAGAAATTCTTAACTTATACAATCCATGGTGTGATAATAGTCCACTTATTGTAAAACATTTATCTGATAATTTGATTACTAGATAATGTCCATTATTGTTCTTTACTAAATTTTAGATTCCATGGATATGGAGATGGTCAATCACCATATCAAAAAACAAATTCAACATTCCCATTTTAGAAAGAAATTTCTTCTATAAATGGTAGAACAAGATGAGTTCAGAGGATGTCCAGAATAAAATAAAATTAATTCAAGAAGCTATAGTCGAAGACCAGAATAATAAGGTCAAGGAGCAAAGCTCCCAACAAATATCTATGGAAAACTTGAAGAACTTCTTCCAGAGGAAATATCCCAATGAATCAGAAGATGAAATCATGGTTAGAATTTTGGATCATATGAAGAACCAATTCTTCTCTACTTTTTCAACAAAAGCATCAAAAGATGAGGATTCATCTATGAAGACAAGCTCTTCCATGGGATCAATAGATTCTCATAACTTTGTTGGTTTGGCACGAGAAGGTCAAGCAGATGAACCTACGGCAGAAGATTTTTGGGATGCAATGATTCAATCTATGAAAGTTAAAGGAAAAACAAAGAATTAAATTATTATCTTGTGTAGAAATAATGGAATAAGAATTAATGGATAAAGGTTAGAGGACAAGAAATAATAGAAGAAGAACCTTTACAAAAGAAAAAGACAAGGAAATCTTATCTTGTCTTTAAAATTTCTAGGCATAATTGCATGCATTTTTTTTTCTTTTGTAAAAGACAAGGGAATAAGAATATTATCTTGTCTTTAGAATTTCTAGGCATGCATTTTCTTTCTTTTGTAATAGTTTTTGGTTTCTTGTTAATTGTTGTGTCGATGGGGCCCAAATAATACCCGACAATAATTATACAAGTTGTGTTTTAGTTTACCGGCTATCGTAAGTAGCGGTTACCAACTTAAATAGTAAGATTTTTCTTCCCTATATAAAGAGATTTCAGTTTCTTTTGTAAACACACCTTAAAAAGAACAAGTTTGAAGTTTCTTGTAATATTGGCTTTGATACCAAAGTTTGTTTATATATATATATATATATATATATATATATATATATATATATATATATATATATATATATATATATATATATATATATATATATATATATATATATATATATATATATATATATATATATATATATATATATATATATATATATATATATATATATATATATATATATATATATATATATATATATATATATATATATATATATATATATATATATATATATATATATATATATATATATATATATATATATATATATATATATATATATATATATATATATATATATATATATATATATATATATATATATATATATATATATATATATATATATATATATATATATATTACAAGAAACTTCAAACTTGTTCTTTTTAAGGTGTGTTTACAAAAGAAACTGAAATCCCTTTATATAGAGAAGAAAACGCTTACTATTTAAGCCGGTAACCGCTACTTACAATAGCCGGTAAACTAAAACACAACTTGTATAATTATTGTCGGGTACTCTTTGGAACCCATCGACACAACAATTAACAAGAAACCAAAAACTATAATAAAAGAAAGAAAATGCATGCCTAGAAATTCTAAAGACAAGATAAGATTCTTATTCCCTTGTCTTTTAGAAAAAAAAGAAAATGCATGCAATTATGCTTAGAAATTTTAAAGACAAGATAAGATTCCCTTGCCTTTTGCTTTTGTAAATATTCTTCTTCTATTATTTCTTGCCCTCTAGCCTTTGTCTATTGATTCTTATTCCATTATTTCTAGACAACATAATAATTTAATTCTTTGTTTTTCCTTTTACTTTCATAGATTGAATTATTGCATCCCAGAAATCTTCTACAGTAGGTTCATCTGCTTGACCTTCTCCTGCCAAACCATCAAAGTTATGGGAATCCATTGATCCTATGGAAGAGCTTGTCTTCATAGATGAATCCTCATATTTTGATGCTTTTGTTGGAAAAGTAGAGAAGAATTGGTTCTTCATATGATCCAAAATTCTAACCATGATTTCATCTTCTAATTCATTGGGATATTTCCTCTGGAAGAAGTTCTTCAAGTTTTCCATACACATTTGTTGGGAGCTTTGCTCCTTGACCTTAATATTCTGGTCTTCAGCTATAGCTTCTTGAATTAATTTTATTTTATTCTGGACATCCTCTGAACTCATCTTGTTCCACCATTTATAGAAGAAATTTTTTTCTAAAATGGGAGTGTTGAATTTGTTTTTTGATATGGTGATTGACCATCTCCATATCCATGGAATCTGAAATTTAGTAAAGAACAAGAATGGACATTGTCCAGCGATCAAATTATCAGATAAATTTTTTACAATAAGTGGACTATTATTACACCATGGATTGTATAAGTTAAGAATTTCTTTAGGAAGAATCTCCAAAGATAGACCAAATTTAGCCCACCACTCATAAAACCAATTTGGTATGGGTTTATTAACCATCTCTTGATTAATAGAGAAAAAACAAGAATGCCTGTTCTTGGGATTTTGGTAATAAGAAGCTTGAGTGAAAGTTTGGACATAGTCCCAATAATTAAAGTAAATATACTTTCCTTATGCAATTCTTGTTGCCTTTTCAGCATTTGGGTTGAGACACCATTCTCTTGGTAACAAAATTTTGTTAATGTGACATTTAATGAAGTTTATAAAACTTTCAGGATTATTTTTTTTGTAATGGTGAGTAATTGTTACCGATTCGCTAACAGTCAGGAGAATTTCTAGGTTGGGCCTAGATTTTCCATGAAGACCTGGATATCCTCTTGATTCGAGGTATCTAGTTTTGATAGACCAACCATCATTTGGATTTATCTTCATATCTTCATCATCAATATTCATGATTTTTTGAGTTACTTGATTTTCAAAATAATCCATTTGTTCTTAAGGTGGGTTATTAACCGCAACTTCCTTGTAGGATGTAGTTTTATTAGAGGAAGAGTAAGCACTATCTTCCTTTTTTGCTGAAGATGCAGGTAATTGCTGCATTTTTCTACCTTTATAGTTTGTTGTGCAATCCCCTATTAGAGGAATGTTTGATTCTGGTTGGGGTAACATATTGTTACTCCCTCTCCCACCACGGCCATAACCGCGGCCTCTACCCCGATATGGGGTCATCATTTTTTTCCTGCAAAATTCACGAGTTAAATAATCAGCAAGTGAATTATTTTCACCTTTAATGTGTTGAATATCAAATTCAAACATAGATAATTGCGATTGCCAACTAGCAAAAATTTTCTTAGCAACAAGATTTTTAACATCTTTTTCTATAATTGATTTAACTGAGCTACAATCAATTTTTAATAAAAAAATTTTATTAAGAAAATCATCTTGATATTTTGAAATGCATTTTATAATAGAAATCATCTCTTTCTTGGTAGTTGAATATTTTACTTGTGTTGGATTCCATTTTCCAGAAGTAAATCTAATCAAAACTTCTTTTGATGTTTCAGGTATTATTTGTTTAAGGATTCCTCCATAGCCTAAGTTTGAGGCATCAGTTCCAGCAATTTTGAAATACTTAGGATTAGCAAGAGATAAACAAGGCAAATATTTCACCTTATTTTTAATTCTTTGGACTTCTTGAGAATGTTTTTTAGTCCAAGGGCCAGGATTCTTTTTAAGCCTAGCATGTAATATTGTCGTATCTTTAGCAAGATTTTCATAACAATTTGCTATGTAATTGAGGCTACCAAGAAACCTTTGTAATTGTTTCTTATCTTTAATAATATCAAGGAATTTAGAAGCAAATTCAATACTTATTTGTATAGGAATTATAGTTCCTTGGTCAATTTCATGTCCTAAAAATCTAACCCTTGTTTGAAAAAGTTTCATCTTAGGACCAGATATTACTAATCTATTATGCTTAATTAATCCTTTGAATATTTTCAAATGTTTAATATGTTGATCTATAGTTTTTGAAAAAACTAAAACATCATCAATATAAACAATTAGAAATTCCGTATAAGGATTAAAAATATCATTCATAATATTTTGAAATTCAGAAGGGGCATTTTTAAGACCAAAAGGAAGGACATTCCATTCATAATGTCAAAAAGGTACGTTAAAGGTTGTTTTATACTTAATCTATCTAAAATATCTTTTTTATTAGGAATAAGATATCTAATCCATTTTAACACTTTATTAAGTGGTTTATAATTAATAACGAGTCTAGGAACTCCACGTTCCTTTTCTGCAGCATTTTTGACATGAAAGGCTGTGCAACTCCAAGGAGATTTGGATTTTATTATTAATTTTTTCTTCAAAAGAGATTCTATTTCTCTTTTGCATAAATCCAAATACTCATGATTCATTTGAGCAGGCCTACCTTTCGTGGGAATCTGGCTTTCATTAAAGTCATCAGGATAAGGTAAAGAAATAACATGTTTTTTTCTATCCCAAAAGCATTAGGTAAACCATTGCATATTTCATCTCTAAATTGTTGATCAATTAATTTAATTTGATTTTGAATTTCAGGTTTTTTAAGTTGAGAAGGGATGTTTAATAAACCCACTTCTTCTTTAAGAAAACAAATTTGTTTTTCTTTTTTAAAAAGAATATCTTTAATCATTAATCATCCTAGTATGAGGATCAGTAATAAATTCAAAGGTAATTCTTTTATTATTGATGATGGAAGTAATTCCCTTTTGATCAACATTAATCAAAGGCATTATTCTATGCAGAAAGGGAGTTCCTAATATAATTCTATGAGTTAAATTTTTTACAAGAATAAAATGAGTAGGTAAACAAATATCTTTGTTACAAACATAAACATTAGACGGTTTATAACCAACCACGAGTTTATCTCCTCTAGCTTGGGTAGTTTTATCAAAATATTTAGTAGGAATAATTCCCTCTTGAAGGCAGTTTAAATCAGCGCCATTATCAATAAGGGCAACTTCATTTTATAATATGAAATTTCTATTAATAACTAAAATTATTCTAACAAACCATTTTTTAGAGGTCACTATATCAATGAGAGAAAGGAAATCATCACTAGGTGAAGGATTACTAGTTGAAACTATTTCTTCAACCTTTGAATGATTGGATTCTAAAAAAGTGACTCTTTGAGATAAACCATAGTTTTCTTTTTTAATCTGAGATATCTCATTTTTTAAGAGATTTATTTCTATATTTAAATCCATAATAGAAAGGGGAGTTTCATGGATGTTAGACGGTCTAAATCTAGACAAAGCCTCACTTAATTGGTAAGGTGCTTCTGTAATAATGGGAAACTCTTTTTTAGTGTTTTCTTGTATTAAGACTTCAAGCATTTTTCTTTTAAGTTTTTTTATCAGAAATGAATTCTATAAAATGGTTCCTACAAAATGTTGTAAAATGGAAAGACACAGTGTATACACTGCATCTTCTTCTCCTGTGGTGGTCGTAGCCACAATAGTGCTCGTACTAATTTTTGGTTCGTTCTTAACGATTTTTTTGTGATTATGAATCTCTAATTTTTGAGATTCAGTGAGATAATAATCCCACCAGCCTCTAAGTTGGCCAACAAATCCTGTTGTTATAAAGGATGCTATTGAACTATCAAAATTTTCATGTTGCTTGCAAACAGTAGAGTACATGATCATCCTATGGATTGTATCTATAATTTGTTTGTCATTAAGACCATCAACATTCCATTCATAAATGGCTTTTCCTGAATAAGAATTATGGAAAGGTTCCGATTCCTCAAAACGAAAATCTTGCGGTGAGGGACGCTTGTAATAATAGTTTTCTATAGGTCATAGGGAATAAACAGGGTTTATACTATTAGTATTATTAATACTATTAGTATTATTAATATCAAGGTTACTAATGTCTAAATTAGCAAACATATCAGAAAGCTAGTCAATATGGTTATCATTATTATCCTCAGAATAATCTTCATGGGACATGACAGTGATATTAAGTCCTTTTAATTTTTATTCTAAAATACGAACAAATTCTTATCCATTGGTTTCCATTTTAAATCCTTCTATGGAAACAGGAGGTTGCACTATAAGAACATTCGAAATAGTGGATGTGGATATTTGGTTTTTATGTTTAATTATATGGTCAATAATGATATCTTGACGCTATATTTGTTTTTCTAAAAGATCTTTTATGGATAAGAGATCTTTTTCCATGGAGATAAATTGTTCTCCTAAGCAAACAAGGTAAACATTGGTATAATTTTGAGACCTGGTGACTGAATTTAATTCCTCAAGAGTAACTTGACTTTGTTCAACTCTTTGTAACTGAAGGCTAAGGTAAGGGGTAGCTTCAGTATTTTGACTCAAACTTATTGTTTGTTCAGGGGGAAAAGGAGATTCCATTATTTCTCCTCTAATGTTTTCCCAATGTATTTGTAATACAACAATCTCTTCTTGCTTTTTATTTATGAAGTAATTAACAAACCATTTAACAAAAGGAACGAAATCCTGCTCAAGGTTCATTTGAGTGTAATGCTCATCTTTAAATTGGACTAATTCAGGTTTTGAAATTTTTTTAAAAAACCAATTTCTAAATTGAGAGTATCTCTCATGTTGAAACTCATCATTGGTGAGTTTTCTCATCTTACTACCAGGGGAGTAATCTATCATTATAAATGAAAATCCATATCTGACTGAGTAGGTGATTTTACTCTTGGAGTATAAGGTTTTTGATAAATTCCATGGGGAACTCTATTTTCGCTTAGTCTTATATTCTCAACGGCCTCTATTTCTTCTCTTATTTGAGAAGTAGAAGGTTTAGGTAATTGACTAGGAGCTGTATAAAATTCACTAATTGAGTGCCTAGCAATTAGAGACCTGGATATTCTAGTTATTCTCTTTGAAGTGAAGTTTATTTCCAAATCTCCTTCAGTAGTTTGAATAATTTGGTCTATATCCCTATTAAGGATAAGTTCAGGATCTACTTCCTGGGGGAGAGACCATGTATCTGGGAAGTTTATTTCATCCCACTTTATTAACCTATTGGTTGCAACATTGGATGTTAATAAATTTGTTCGAACCAAAGTAGTCGTTCCAGGAAATGATAAATGATTTGCTTTAGGATTAAGCGTAGTAAGAATCTTATAGTAGATTCTATAGCATATTGCTATGATTTCACTTCTAGGTTTAAAATTGTAACCATTAGTATGAACTGTTAATTGCATAGCATCTAATAAATTTTTATCAGATAAAGATAGATTTAAATTAGGTGAGACATCAAAGTAAACTGGTCCATGACACAGACTTGTCTCAACCATAGCAGCTAAATATTGTTTAAAATCTTTACATCTACCATCTGTAACATAAGCTATTATGCTAGAATTTAAACCTAATAATGTTAAAGGTTTTAAAGCAATTTGAACCAATCCAATATGGATAAAATTATAATTTTTAAAAGGTTTCAAATCTTTTTTAGTTAACAGTTTTATTGTCTGAGTTTCTTTAGAAATTAGAATCGTTTGCTCTAAAGTTTTAACAGCAAAACGAGAAAAAACATCTATCTTACTAAATCTATAAATTTGATTAGAAGGAACCGAGGGTATAACCCATCTGTTGAGTTTATCCATATTTTTTGGATATTCAACTAATTCTTCATTTTTCATTAAATTATTTTGATGATTATCATCATCAGAATCCATAAAGTAGCCGACTAAGAATGTTGTGATTGGTTGATACGCAAAGTTAAATCTAAATAGATAACTTGGACTCATAACATAATGTCAACTGAAACAACAACCAATTAAAAGTCATCTAATCAAACAACAAATTGTTTAACTATCAACCCGAAGGGATAGAAGGATTTCTCCCAAATCAAAGATGTCAAAATGCTTTTAGCAAAAATAGTATAACATTTAAAAGAACTTTCAAATCCATCATAAGGCACATTTAAAAGATTGGACCACTAAAATAACATTTAAATAGAATAAGGCACGAATTTCACGAAGTAGCATTTATTATAAAATTAAATTAGAGCTATGATCGTCAAATCCATCATTAAAAAATCCAAACAAACACTGGCAATCCTCGGACCACTTAAATTTTTGGTACAGGTCAGAACTCTTGATCTGCTATTAGCTAAGACACAAGATTGGACTCTAAAGCCAATCGGAGAAGGAGGTTGAGTTCAATGTTAGCCTATTAAGAAACCAACTCCAAATTGAAAAAATGCTCTTGTCCTCCACCTCTTTCACCTTTGTTGTCGATCCAAAAAATAACTTATCACTAGACACAAGCCAAAAATTCCACACTACTACATACCAAACCATGGCAAAACCTCCCCTAGCACTACAACAGAATTGACTTTTAGCAGCACATACAAAGACAACGCTTTTTAAAAAAGCGCTGCTAAAGAGTCATTAAAAAAAAAGAGAAAAAGTTGCCTACCAAAGACAACGCATTTTAATAAGCGCTGCTACAGTGTAATAAAAAAAACCAAAAAAAAAAACAGCATATCTACGACAGCGCTTTTAGGAAAACCGCTGCTAAAGGGTTGCTAAAGACATGGGCTAAGACAGCGCTTTTCTAAAGCGCTGCTGTAGGGTATGCCAAAGAAAGGGCTTTTCTAAAGCGCTGCTGTAGGTATTAAAGAGCGCTGCCATAGGTGTTATTATTATTAAAATAAAATATTACAGAATTTTAAAGAAAGCGCTTTCCTTGTAAAGCGCTGCTAAATGGTATTGTAAAGAAAGCGCTTTGAGAAGCGCTGCTGTAGGTATTAAAAAGTGCTGCCATTGGTGTTATTATAATTAAATTAAAATATCACAGAATTTTTTAAAAAAACATAACACATTACTAGCTCGCGTGTTCTTCATTCTTCTTTCTCTTCTCTGCGAACCAGAACCCTATTCACCACGACCGGCCGTTGCCCTCCTCCGTCCAACTGCCGTTCCTCTGTCGCTCACCTCCGTTCAGCCTGTGTTGCATATCTCCTTCATTTGACCCTCCGTTTTCGACAGCCTCTGTAGCGCATTTCCGCCATTGTTACGGTATTTGAAGTTTTCCATTTTTCATTTTTCTGGATTATTGTCTTCATATTTCATTTTTCTGGATTATATGATGTTAGTGTTACTTCTTTTCTGAGTTATTGACTTGTTTTTGTTGATACCGTTGATGAGAACTACTCTTTTGATATTGGCTTGAGTTTTGTATACAAGGTGTTTGTTGAAATGCCACAATGAATTTACTTATGTTAACTTTCATTATATCTAGCCGTATACAAGGTGTTTGTTGAAATGCCACACCTTATATGAGTTCTTTTTATTGTTGCCTACAAATCTTATTTGAAATTGGCATTCTGATAAATTAGATATATGTATGTAAATCTTTCTGTGATGATGATGATGATGAAAAACAGCTAGGATTGTATTTATGATTATAAAGAATGTGTTTACAAATTACAACATTTTTTTTCTTCCAAAACATGAAGAAAATTGTGAAAGTAAATTACATATTAGTATTAAGAATTATTTATATCTATTTATTTGATCAATTGTGTCGAATTTTAGATTTATAATATGAATTATAAACATATAGCCTTATAAGTTGATATTGACTTATCTTCTAATTTAAATTTGATGCTCATTTATTGAAGTGAAAATAATTACTTATTGACTCTTGTTCTTGTAGATCAAGATTCTGTTCGGCTTCTTGCTATTGAGGGTTGTGCAGCTCTTGGAAAATTGTTGGAGCCTCAAGATTGTGTGGCTCATATTCTTCCTGTTATAGTCAATTTTTCTCAGGTATATTGAGTATTAATAATATTATGTGGGAAGATTTGCATTTTGTACCGTCTTGCTAATTTAGTAACATTTAATTTACCAAAATAGTATAAATTAATATGTTAGTAAAAATTGTATAAAATTTTAGATAAATATAAACCTAAGTTATATAAAATTTTAGATATTTTTAGATAAATACAAAATTATATAAAATTTTAAATAACTAATATGTTAGTAAAAATTGTAAAAAATTGTATAGGAGTTCATATTAATTGCGAATTAATTAATTTTATTGCAAGAATTATTTAATGTTGATGATGTTATTAATTTTGTCTGTTATAGGGGTTACCTGGGAAGAGCAAGGTTGTGATCGTTTTCAAACATCCTACTTTACATGTATTCTCTGTATATTTGTTTAACTTTCTTAGTTTAGTTTAGACTACTCAATGAGTATGGATAAAACATGGATGTCTTCCAATCGATTGTCTAAAGAGTACGAGAGTGGGGTACCGAAATTCGTTATGTTTGCTGTTGAACACGCCAAAGACCCTAGTAGGATCTCATGTCCTTACTTAGGTTGTTGTTATGGGCGTCGAATTGACGCCGTTCAGTTGGAATCTCATTTAATGAGTCATGGAATTGATCGAAGTTATACATGTTGGACATTACATGGTGAGATAAGTAACGAGAATGTCAAACCCGGGGATAAATATCCCTGAGTACTCTGGGCGTGTGAGGGGTAAGGGATTTGGCGTCACTCCATCACAGGTGTATAAGAAGCCAACAAAAAAAAATCCTACCAATAGAGAAGTGATATATACGTTGGAGGAATTGAAAGCCCAGATTCGGGAATTACAGAAGGACAAAGAAAGATACATGGCGGAAAGGCGCGGTCTAGAGGGTAAAGATGCTAGTGAAAAAGATAGTATCGGTTGTTCGCAGAAGCTTCCAGAGGTAATTGTATATATTACATTGAAATTAATTAATTTAGCACAATTTTCTTAATTGACACATTAATCGGCATCATTATTTGTTTAGGGCATTTCACCTTGTCGGCTATATTTATCGTCACCGACTTATCGCTTGGTTGGCAAGGGAAAGGTGCATAACAATATGGGAGAATTACTTCACCATAAACTGCTCACTCTTGGATATTTAAAAGTATCGATTGATATTGCGTTAGAGGGGGGGTGCGTTGTTGCCTATACCAGATGAATTTTCAGACGTAACAGTGGTGGGAGACGCAATAGGAGCGTATGTTGTATGACCGACAAATCTCATTTACATAGATGATGAGGTATGTTGAACACCATTATGAACCTAGCTAATCTCATATTCAAATGTTCCTCGATTTTCTTATTTTCTTATTTACATTTACATTTTCTTATTTTCTTATTTTCTTATTTACATGATGATCTTAGACTCCTACAAAATCCAAATCAAAAGATGATAGAATTATTGTGCGGAATACCGATTCAGCTGCATCAAAGAAACAGGTACTAATACAGTTACATGGTTATCTTATTATACATTAATTACTGAAATTATATATGACTTTTAGGTTCATGATCAGCAGTTGCAACAAGTCAGCAAGGGTAAGATGCCTGAAACTTCCAAGGTGCCCAACAAAAAAAAGACCGAGTCAAAAAAAGCATCTGTTCCTCGATTTAGGATGTGTCTTGAAACATATATAGGAACAACAGATGTGGTTAAGGGTGACATCCGTCAAATACCTATGGAGGAAGGTATTTTCGGTTTTGAATATCCCGAAACACTTGCTAAGGAGGATTTTGACCAGGTTTTCCCACATTCTGAATTGGGCGTCAGTGTTATGCATTCCTACATCAGGTACTCCGATCCATTTTAATTAAATAATTGAACATTTTAAAATTTGCTCATTTAATTGAATATTCTAATGTTGATTATGTTTTTCTTTTAGGCTCCTGTATGACAAGTTGTTGGTCCCACATGATTTGACTTTCATATTCACATTCTTATCTGCTAGTTGTATCAATGCACGGGCAATAGAGCACACACCAGATACTGTCAAAGATTACATGGTCCAAAGATTTATGGCCGCGACTACAGAGAAGTTGTTCTTGTTGCCATATAATACTGGCCAAGGGTTAGATTTTATTCTAAATTCATTTATTATAATTATTCTATTTTTGCCATTAATCTATATAACATTTCCGTCTAAACTGTTGTCTTATTTTATAGTGGACACTGATTGTTGCTCGCGATTAATCTGATGAAAGAAATAGTGTATTATATAGATTCATTGGATGGCGATACAACAAAATATCCTGATCTGAAGAACATGGTTGATACGTAAGTGATGAGATATATTGTTTTGAATAGTTATATATCTTTATTTATTATGTGACATTGTTCTAAATATGCGCTTATATTATGTTAGAGTTATACAAATATTCAGAACACAAAGAGATGCAACAATGCCAAAAAGGAAGGCTAACAACATCAGCTGGACCAGAGTGGAGGTATATTTTCCCATGTTTGACTGTTATAGTGGTTCTACTTGATAAAACTATTTAAACTATATATACTGATAAATGTTCGTTTGTTTTTTCCATTTACAGTGTCCTCGTCAGCGCAATGGGATTGACTGCGGATATTTTGTATTGCGCTTTATGAAGGAAATTATTCTTTCAGGTCAAATAGAGATTCCAATTTTGGTATGGATCAATTCATAAGTTATATGATTCATTTTGATAATTATCCGATATTTCATCTGAGTAATTAGTTTTAAAATTAAATCGTGCATGTTCTGTTATATTATGTAGTACTTTGATGAATACAAGTGTGGTACTTACTCGAAAGCAAGATTGGAAGAAATTAAGGAGGACTGGTGTCAATTTATTCTTGAGTTGAGAATTGTATAACGTATCTATTTGTAAAGTTATCGGATTTGTAATTATATGTAAATTGAATGTATTTGTGATAATTGGAGGATTGAATGTATTTTGTGATGTTGTAATATATTTAAGCAGGTTTATGTGTATTAAAATGGTTATGGGCAAAGTGATGAATACACATAAATAAGGTCAAAGTAATTGTTATATATAAGGCCAAACTGTTGAATTAAAGGCCTGAATTATAAGCAGGGAATATAATTGTTATAAGCAGGTTTATCGAAAAATATATAAAAAATATGATTATTTAAAAAAAAAAATTTTAAAAATCGTGAAGAATAGACAACACTTTTAAAAAAAACGCTGCTAAAGGGTGCAAAGAGTGGCCAAAAAAGCGCTGCTATAGGTTGGAAAAGGCGGGGTCTATGAAAGCGCTTTAAAAAGCGCTGCTAAAGGGGGTCTAAGACAGTGGTTTTAAAAGCGCTGCTAAAGGGGGGGAGGGAAAAGCGCTGCTATAGGGTTGAAAAAGCGCTGCTAAAAGCGTTGTTGAAGGGAGGGGAAAGGGGAATAGGAAGCGCTTTTAAAGCGCTGCTAAAGGGGGGGAGGGAAAAGCGCTGCTATAGGGTTGAAAAAGCGCTGCTAAAAGCGTTGCTGAAGGGAGGAGAAGGGGGAATAGGCAGCGCTTTCAAAGCGTTGCTATAGGGTGAAAAAAGCGCTGCTAAAAGCGTTGCTGAATGGATCCTTTAGCAGCGCTTTTTCTTTAAAAAAAGCGTTGCCTTTATCTTTAGCAGCGCCACTTTTGGCAGCGCTTTTAAGCGCTGCTAAAGGTCTTTTTTGGCATAGTGTAGACTTATCCTTCTCACCTAAAGAAAGAAAAAAAATCAAAGGAAGACCCCATCTTCCTGGGTAGAGCCAACTGAAACCCTAACCACATAAAATCTTATACCAAACACTAGAAGCTAGATTACAAGTAACAAATAAATGAGAGGTTAAATCATGCCAATCTCCCGAAAAAATATAAGAAGTGCCTTCTGCATCAACAATGAACGTCAGTTTCAAACAGGTTTTCCTTAGACATGAATTTTTCTTTTAGAATCTATCAAGAAAAACCACCGCCTTGGAAGGGGCCCAACTATCCTAGATAAAGGGACGAATTGTATTATCCCTAGATAAACGGATCTCAAATAAAGAATAACGACCAACTTAAAATTTAAAACTGTACACCATAGAGAACAAACAATCTCCATATGTCTCCAAATCCACTTATTACTCTCCTCGTTAAATGAAACTCTTGAAAGACCAAGAATAAATCATAGACAATATGTTTTTCATGAACGAATAACAATATCCTCTAACCAATGTCCTAAGGAATCCTCCTTTCTTCCCACCTCTCAATCTCTCCCATGATGACATTTTGTCTTTGGGAGATGGTGAAGAGTATCTGAAACCTAGTTCTAAGAGGAATATTCCATACTCAAGGACCTTCCCCAAAATATGTCTAAAGGTTGGTCCAAAACATTAAAACAATCGCTACCTCAAACCAATCGGGAGGATCGTCCTTTTTTAATCAAAAATTGCTACTCCTTGACACCAAGAGGATGCAGAATGAGGCCTCATGGATTGATCCACACACAAAAAGGTGACAAGGGAATGGCCATATATGGAAAAAATGATATTGAATCAAAGACCAGAAGCACCTGACAGAAGTCCCCATCTCCATTTAACTAAGATAGTCACATTAATTATTTAGATATCTCTAACACCTAAGACCCCCTCCTTCTTATACTTAGACACATTACACCATTTCATTAAAGAGATCTTAGAGTTCCCTTTCACACCTCGTAATTAACTTCTTCCACACATTCACATACATTTTTAAGAAGGAAAGAAAAACATTGGATTAACAATGAGGATTGAATTTAGGAGAATAACTTTCTCCTCCAAGACTTGCATACCTATGATTTCTAGAGTGAAATCTCTTCCAAATCAAGTTAAATAGAGGTTATCAAGTATACTTTAATCAAGTGTTAGCACCTACTAGCAGCCCTAGATACTTAAATGGAAGATAATATATCTTGCAATGGATAAACTGCTCTGCAATGACTATGAATGAATAAAAAACATTAATCCCAATCAAGCTACATTTTTTGAAATTAACCCCAGACCTAAGGCCAACTCAAACTTCCCTTAAAACCTCTTTAATAGCCTACTGACTCCCCACCGAGGGACTCCCAATATTAAGGTGTATTTGGCATACTGAAGATGAGTAATCTCCAAATTCGAAGAGATAAATTTAAACCATGAGAGAAGTCTAAGCTCAGTGGCCCCTCTTGATTAACCCACTAAAGTCTTCAACTACTAGGAGGAAGAGGAAATTTTCTAAATGACCTCTTTATTTCAACCTCATCTGTATCTTAATCTCTTGGTTTGGGGAATCTTTAACCAACAAAACCATGTTTCCAGAAAACATACAAAAATTGATCCAAGATCTTCACTTATCATTAAAGTTGAATCTAATAAATATGTAATCCAGAAAGCTGCAGCTAACTGAGTCATATGTTTTTAAAACTCTACTTTAAAAATAAGTTAGTCCTTTATAGTGTAATTAGCCAAGTCAATCACCTCATTAACGACCATAACTCCATCAACATAAATTTTCCCTTATAAGTTATAATAAGGTCGTCTGATTATAAGATATCAACTTGTCCATCACCAACATTAATCTCTTAGACAAAAACATGGCTACCAACCTATACAAGGGTCCAAAAAGAGATATAAGTTGAAAGTCTCCCAAAGAACAAAGGTTCTTAACCTTAAGAATAAAAGTGGCAAAAATGGAAGCAACAATATAAGGTAAAGATGAAAAAAAATGAAACTCTTGAAACATGATCCTCACGTCATCCCTTAGCATGCTCCAGTACCTTTTTAAAAAAGAAAAGTTAAATCCATCAGAACCTAGGTTCTTGTCCCCTTCACTGTAGGACACCACTTCATCCAGCTCCTCAAGCACGAAGGGAGATGTTAACGCAATATTATCCTCCACATATAAGGTAAGAAGGTTCTTTAAACCGCTAAGAGAAATAATTAAACACCTCTCACTGAATGTCAATCACACTTATAATACAAAAATTGCCTACCTTAAGGGAATAAATTAAATTTTTTCTACTTCTACATTTAATTGAAGAATGCAAAAATTTTTAATTAGAATCCCCCTAGTTTAGCCTATTAGCCTTAACTATTTAACAAGATGAGAGTTTTTCGTCTTAAACCCTAACCTCTAAATTATTATGACCGTTTTCCATAACTATTAGTTCGAGTATCAATATATCAAGCCTTGTTGATTTTCTTAATCATCTTATCTACAAATCTTGCTCTATCAAAGTTACGTACAAAAAATCTGCATTCGAGTCACACACTCTTTCTCAGGTTTATACCGGGATATATCTTCAAGCGTTATTTCAGTTGAGAAACAAGTGTGAGTTGTGTTGAGAAATAAGTGTGAGTTCTAAGTCCCACATTGCTTATAAAAGTGGAGGTTGAACACTTTATAAGTAAGAGGATCCATACATCTATCACCTAAAGGTTTTGGGTGAATATTTATTGTCTCTCTCACTTGATTGGGTGAGGTTTTGACATTTAGGTGACTGTTTGACTTTATGTGTATGTTGTTAGGTTAAATAATATATTTATCCAAGTCCCATAAGTAGCAGGAAGAAAATAAAAATATGAGTATTAGTATGAATAGAAATAATCAATTTTGGTTTTAACATATAACAACAAAATCTAGTCTTTTGACTGTATTGGAGATTTGGGTAGTTGTGTGTCTAGAAAAGGTTTTCTATTTTTCCATTCAAAAATATTTTGTTGCGAGAGTTTACAATTTTTCTATCCAAAATTTGTAGTTGAGAGAGGGTTTACAATTTTTTCGTTTAAAGACTATAATTTGGTGGGTTTGCAATTTTCTCCTTAAAATTTGCAATTGTTTGAGAGGGTTTATAATTTTGTCCTTGTAAGAAAATTACAAATTTAATTATGATTTTGTGAGTTTTATTTTTGAAATTTTTTCCCTTTTTCTTTTTGTGGATTTGCTTCTGCGTGCGTAGAAATTTGTTTTTTTCGTTATTTTCCAACAGCTAGTATCAGAGCTAGGCTCTGATCAAGGGAGAATGAAAGAGTCACAAAAAATTATGATCAAGGAAGAAAGAAGACAAAAAGATTGAAGAGTAATAATTTTACAAATGTGGCTAATCGTTATAATTATAATGGTCGCTTTTAAGATGAAATTGAAGACAAAGTGAAGATACGTGAGACTTTGGATGAATGGAAGATTTGTTGGGTCAAACATGTTAGACGATGACGACTTGTCTAGGGGGGGGGGGGGGGGGGGGGGTGAATAGACACCCAAACAAAAATCACCAAATAAAATTTGGATTTTTAAAGTTGTTAGAAAAAGAGAGTATGCGGAAGGTTTTGGTATGGATCGATAAAAGTCATCTATACGAACCTAGTTATTAGAAACTCGGATATGCAAAGACAATTATGGAATGACAAACACAATAATCGAGTTCAACCTTTAATCGAGTATCACATTATTACTCGTTTAAACTAATTACTTAGTAATGCTATTTCCAATGATAATGAGCAAAAATATTGAACTATGCAATTTATCAAACATTTGGTGTGTGAACGAATTTTTATATTTTCCTTTGTGTTGTTGTTGATATGAAAACCAATTATAATCAAAAGCGATTATAATAAGCTAATCAAAAATCAAGTTAACTAGAAAATTACAGGAAAATTCTTACGGGTCAATCGATAGTTTAATGCTATTTGATAAATTGCGTAATGAAAAAATAAAACTAGTAAAGAGATAAGAGAGAGATCGACATGAGGATTTATTCACGTAGTTCCCCATTTTCGTCCTTTTGTGTGGTTACGTCTGCACCTAATTTCCAATGTGGAATTAGGATAGTTTCTTACTATGCAAAAAGTCGATATATAAGAAAAGTGTTAAGAGCAACCATACAAACACAATCAATTCTAATGTTGATTCAACCTCTTTTCTTATTTTGATCTTGAGTAAGACCAAGACAACAATGAATGCCAATTGACTTTTCGATATTGCTACTCCTTTGCATTCTTTATCTCCAAAGCTTTCGTGCATGATCAATTGCACCGATTGTTCTACAAGACTTCAATTCGATTCGCCGTTCTTCGCTACTTTCTTTGCGTTCTTTATCTCCAAAGGGCCCTTTGCATTTTTTATCTCCAAAGGCATTCACAATGTCGCAACCCTCTCTTAAACGTCTTGCACGAAAATCCCCAAATATTCACTCGATCTTGGAGGACAACCCTGCGGTTTTTTCATATGAAGACCCCTGCAAATCTCAACCCAATATCTCGGCTACACAAGAACCTAATTGGACCTTATCAGGCCTTCACCTAGCTGACACGCCAACAAAAGATTATTACATGTGATTTGTCAGTGTAGATATAGGATGGAGGTTGAAGACGATGAGCAAATGCAGGCTAATTTTATGGTATCACTAGTTTAAAATGAAGCATGAATGATGTATATATTTATAGTTTTGGAAGATTGGTGGCAAAGAGGTAATTTTCAGAGTAAAAAAAAAAAACAAAACTGACCAACTTAAACAGCATGTGTCAGCCTGAATTTTGGATGTGCTGACACATACTATCAAAAATAACAGCATGTACCAACCCAACTGAAACATAACCTACAACCTTATTTAGTACAGTAGATGTGTCGGCCTACAACACGTATGTGCCGACACATAATGATGAAACTTCCAGTATGTGCCGACCCGAAGAAGGTATGTGTCGACCAAAACAAAACAGAAGCTACCGGCTTTAATATTGAGTTACATGTGCCAACCTGAAAAGCGTATGTGCCGACACATGTAATGCATTTTTGTGTAGAAACAAAACAGAAGCTACAAGCTTTAATATTGAGTTACATATGCCAGCCTGAAATGTGTATATGCCGACACATGTAATACATTTTTGTGCAGAAATCTGATTTTCATGTATTTGGGCTAGTTCAATATACCACACATACTCAGAGCTACGGTCCAATATACCAAAATGCGAAGTAATTTCAATGTTTTGACATCACGTAAAACATCTCATGATGAAGTTTCACTCACGAAATATTATACTCATCCAAAATCCACATCATCTAGTAGGAAAAAAAATATAATTTGGGTATTAATATAAATATAGATTATTAGCTAGTTTTAGTTTTAACATACAACATCACAATATAGTCTTTGGGGTTGTATTGGAGATTTGGGTAGTTGTGTGTCTAAAGAAGGTTTTTTATTTTTCCGTCCAAAAATAATTTGTTGAGAGAGTTTACAATTTTTCCGTCCAAAACTTATAGTTGTGAGAGGGTTTGCAAATTTCCATCTAAATATTGTAATTGAGAGAGAGTTTATAATTTTTTTGTTCAAAAATTATAATTTGGTGAATTTCTAATTTTCTCTTTAAAATTTGCAATTGTAGGTGAGGTTTGTAATGTTGTCCTTGTAAGAAAATTAAAAGTTGAGTTATGACAGTGAGTTCTATTTTAGAATTTTTTGTTCTTTTTCTTTTTTTGAGAATGCTTCCGCGTGGGTAGAAGTTTTTTATTTTATTTTTTTAACATATGTTTCCTTCTCGTGATGACCCATCAGCGCTATCAGAGCCGATGGTTTAAGTAAGAGATTGACTCCTTGTATCGAAAGTCTTTCCGACATAATGGTAGTCAGACGACATGTCCCGTTGTAGTATTCATGATAAGTAAGAGTGTCTGTCAACGGCGGTACAAACATGTGGATGAAAGAGCTCCCGCTTGAGAGGGAGTATAGTGGATGGACTTACAATTGAGGGGAAAATTGTTGAGAAACAAGTGAGTTGTGTTAAGAAACAATTGTGACTTATAAATCTCAAATTACTTATAAAAATGGAGATTGAACACTTTATAAATAAGATGACATATACATCTATTATTTTAAATTTTTGAATAAATATGTTATGTCTCTCGCTTATTTAAATGAGTCTTCAACTTTTAAATAAATATTTTACTCAATATATATCCTTCCCGCTCATTATAATCCATCAATTATTTTTCGCGTATCCAAAAAAGATATAGAGGGGAAAGTCTGTACAAACTTGCATTGAAGCATAGATATTGTTATTTATAATTTGCTGACAGACTTATTAAATAATGCCAACCTTATCTTATCTGCAAGTTCAAATAATTCTGTCGGATCTAAAACCAAATTGAAAACTTTATCTTTTCTTATCTATAAGTGATAACTTTATCATTCTAGATTGAAGTAAAGAACTAAAGCATTTTTTTTTCTGCATAATTTTTGTAACAATATGTTGTCTCTAATTTTACTTGTTTTGTGTCTAAGTAGTTTTCCATTACTTCTGTTCTTTCTGAAACATAGAAGAGCCATTAATGCACCTTATCCACCTGGTCCTAGAGGGTTGCCAATAATAGGGAACCTTCATCAGCTAGACAATTCTATTCTTCATCTTCAATTTTCAAAACTTTCAAAAATATATGGACCAATTTTTTCACTTCAACTTGGTTTAAGAGCAGCCATTGTTGTTTCTTCAGCTAAAATTGCCAAAGAAATATTTAAAGACAATGATTATGTATTTTCTAATAGGCCTATATTATATGGCCAACATAAATTGACTTATAATGGGTCAGAAATCATATTTTCTCAATACGGTGAATTTTGGAAAGATATGAAAAAGACTTGCATTGTTCATATTTTGAGCGCCAAGCGTGTGTCATCTTATTCATCTATAAGAAAGTTAGAGGTGAAACAAATGCTCAAAAAGATTTCTAATCATGCTAAATCTTCAGTTGTTACAAATTTGAGTGAGATGGTAACTTCTCTCTCAAGTACAATAATTTGTAGGATTGCTTTTGGGAGGAGGTATGAGGATGAAGGAATAGAGAGGAGTAAATTTCAAGGGATGTTGCATGAGTTAGAGGCTATGGTGACAGCTTTCTTTGTTTCTGATTATATTCCATTCATGGGCTGGATTGATAAACTATCTGGACTTCGTGCACGTCTCGAACGAAATTTCAAGGAGATGGATGAGTTTTACCAAGAGGTTATTGATGAACATTTGGATCCAAATAGAAAACAAGGAGATGAAGAGGTTATTGTTGATGTCTTACTCCAATTGATGAAGCAACGTTTGTTTTCAATAGATCTCACTTTTGATCACATCAAAGGAGTCCTTATGGTATGTTATCTTGATAGAATATTCTCTATGTTTTATTATTGTCAATGAGTGCTTAACAACTTGTTTTATTTTCTTTTAGAACATGCTTGTAGGTGCAATAGATACCACATCAGCCACAGCAGTTTGGGCTATGACTGCCCTAATAAAAAACCCAAGAGTAATGAAGAAGGTGCAACAAGAGATTAGAAACTCAAGGGTTGAAAAAGAACTTTTAGATGAAGATGATATAAAAAATTTTCCGTATTTAAAAGCAGTGATAAAAGAGACACTAAGATTGCACGTACCTGCACCATTGCTTGTACCAAGAGAAACAAGGGAAGACTCCGTTATAGGAGGCTACCAAATTCCGGCAAAGACAATAGTTTACGTGAATGCTTGGACTATTCAAAGAGACTCTGATGAATGGGAAGATCCCGAAGAGTTTTATCCAGAAAGATTCTTAGAAAGTTCTATAAATTTTTTCGGAAAAGATTTTGAACTAATTCCCTTTGGAGCTGGCCAGAGAATTTGCCCGGGTATGTCTATGGCAGTTGCATCATTGGAACTTATCCTTGCTAATGTTCTTTATTTCTTTGATTGGGAACTACCACATGGGTTGCTAAAGGAAGATATTGATACTGAAAGAACGACAGGAATCACTCAACACAAGAAAAATCATCTTTGCCTTGCAGCCAAGTTTCCTATGAAGATGTGATTTACATAACTATTTGTTGGGTTCTCCAACTATATTTATATGATGAACTTTTACTTCTTCTGCAATTTGAAAACTCTATTATTATGTGTGTATTGTATCTTTTACTATATGATATAAATCTTGAAGCATGCTACTTTTTGTTTTCAATTAGGCTTTGATGGCAGTGAAAATTATAGAGTGGGTACCTCATAAATACAACCATGAAGAAAGATAAACCTTGAATATCATTGAATTGTCAGTAAACTTGCTAAAATTGAGTTACATACTTCATAAATACAACCTCGAATATCATTGTATTGTCACTAAAATTGAGTTGCATACTTCATAAATACAACCATGAAGAAAGATAAACCCTAATCGAGTAGATCTGACATCTTTTTGCATAAGTCATGGCCAAAAAATGAACTCCTCTATTTTGGAATCAATATATCTATTTTTTTATAAAAAAGTCAATCTACCAAAAATCTCTCGATTGGTTTTTCATAGATTTATTCTATTATATTGTTTTATTATTTTGTATGTCTGTTATTCTATTCAATATCGTTCTTCATAATTCATCTGAAAATAAATACACAGCTCGTTATAAATAAAAAACATGTTCGAATATATTTTGGAGATTTATCTCTGAAAATTCTTGTAGATATATCTCTGAAAATATTTAAAAAATGAGTTATTAGAGATATATTGTAAACATTTAAGATTTAATTAGTTTCAGAGATATATATCTGAAATATATTAACGTTTACTTAAAAATAAAATCTACCCAAAAATATATCTCTGAAACCTATAGATATAATATCATGAACTCACGTAACGTATTTGGAGTACTGTTATATTATATATTATTCATCAGCAATATCGGATATAAATAGAGATATTATAATTTCATATATAGAATATAAATAGGGATATTATAATTTCATATAGAAAAAAAAGTATTCTAGGAAAAATTATTATAATAATAGATTAAATATAGAAAATAAATAAATAGAAAAAATGCAGTGCCTTCTATATCTTCCGCATATATATTTATCATGTCTAATTTATAATTTATCCACAAAATGCTCAAACGTAGGTTTAGACAAACTTTTGATGAGGAAGTCTGCAGTTTATTAATTTCTAGTAACAAATGGTAGACATATAAGATCGACATCTAATTTATAATTGAGTAGAGTTTTAGTGGAAGACCAATATGTACTTTCAATTATTCTAAAACTTTGTGGTTCCAAAGTTCAACATAAATACCTCGAGTTCCATATAGTAGTGTCATATCATTTCAAGTCTTGTTCTTTTCAAATGCTTTTATATTCTTACGTATGATATATGATACAAATACTATACACTGAAATAGATTTACATTTCTTTTTCTCAAGAGACAAATCTTTCCCAATTCAGAGTCATGACATGGTTGGGATGTGGACTCGTCAGTTTCCTTTTCAAATCTTATTTTTTGCTTTGAATCTATGTTCTACAAGTGTTTTATCATTATGTGGATTTTTTAATTAGTTCATCATTATCATCATGATAAATGTAGGCTCATATTCACCAAGCAGGGGAATCGTGGCCATTTGTTGTCGGTGCTAAAGTGCAAACCTCATAATTTTGCGATATTGACAAAGATGAATTAAGAAAACTTATATCAGTTTGAGACGAGTCTTCTACCTTAAAATTCCTCTCAAAATATGGATATCATTGAAAAAAAGGTTTCTTTTTAGAGAATATAAAAACCAAGAAATAAAAATAAGTGTTGGTACCACATAACACGCGTTTCATTTAAGTCTTGCATTGAGTATATGTTTGCGATATGAGAATATGTGTAATATGTCAAAATGTTGAATTGGTGAAATTGTAGATTGTGTGTACATACTTGTGAATGATATGGTTACTTGAGTGATACTTTGTTGATGAAACTTTGAAATGTGAGAATAATTGTTATTATGTTTGTATGCCTTAAATTAATTATTATCTTATGATTTCAATAATTATGTGAATTCTCACCCTTCTGTTGGAATGATATTTTATACGACATCGCTCAAGTACCGAGGAGTAGAGTTTCTTCTAGCGCGAGGTAGCTATTGGAGTGGCTTGATTTGTGTCTTTATTTATGTTGGGTTGAGTCATGCCCTGATCATGTAACATTGGGACCGTTTCGATTTATGTTTGAGAGATACATTATGTACTCTTCTTTATCTCGTTTCTGTTTATTTGAATTTTGTGGAGTATTGGCTTCATGCCTAAGTATTAAATATGAATGTGATCAGCATGAGACTTTCGTTATTTCCATTTAAGACTGAAGTAAATCCGTTGCTACATGCTAAGGTGAAAGTATATGAAGAGCATTAATTTATTTTAAGTGTTATTGAACATGACAGATATTTGTGTGATGTTTTGAAAATTTATGTGACACTCTTTTATGAGATCCATGATAATTGCTCTGATTATTTATATATATTTCGCGGGGTTTAGATGGGTGTTACACTAGCCGCCTTAATTACGGTTCTTTTTTCAAAACCATAGAGGCATTATATATAAGTTTAGGCTTAGGAAAACAATTCAATACAGGAACACTATTCAGCAGAGGAATTGTTCACCTTTAGAAACATTGCTCATCATTGAAAACACTGTTTATCCATAAACACTATTCAATTTCGCAACATTGTTCACTTTATAATATATATTTAATTGAAGGTTGCAGGCCTATTTACAACTAGTTGCTGGTTCTTTCTAATTATATTGAGTCAAGTGCATTCACATGACATCCATCAATATGTTAGAAGAAGAATTGGTTCAACTCAACAAAGACGAAGTAGAAAGGATGAGATCTCTCCTTAGTAAGTTAGAGAAACCAACAAGTATTTCTATGCTAGTATATTTAAGTACGTTTTCTTTCACTTTCTCTTGGTACGTCTCAATTTTCTTTAGGATTTAATGTCTCGGGTAAACCCTTTAATCAATATTATATACTTCACTTTTCTAATTATTCACCATGTCCTAGCTACAAATTAATTGTGCCTTTATAACTGTAGATGGTAAAAAAGATATATAAATAAACCTATTTATATTCCTATGAAATGTTCTTCATATTCCCAAATTATCCAATAGCCTAATTTCCATACAAAAACTCACAACCTACCTATCATGTAATGTTTTTCTTTATAACAATGCTTGTCTTTTTTAGGATAATAACTTAGGGAGGACAATTAGAAATGCTAGAGAATGGAATGACCTTTATTACTTGGATAACCAAAATATTCACAAATCCTTATATTCAGAATAAATTAAAATCAACAGATATAAGGTCTTTCTTTATCATTGTCGCATTGGTCATCCATCATTTAGGTTCATAAAATAATTATTTCCTTCATCATTTAAAAGTTTAGATGTGGAGAATCTTTGTTGTGAGGTGTGTCAACTTGCTAAACACAAGCGTGTTTTTTTTCCCAGTCATACTCATGTTTGGGGTCCATTGAATATTTCAAATATATCAGGTGCTCATTGGTTTGTAACCCTTATTGATGATTGCACTCAAGTTACTTGTTAAAACAAAAATATGACGTTTGTTCTGTGTTTCTTCACTTCTTCTCTATGGTTAAAAATTACTTTGGTGTGAGTATTAAGAGAATTAGGTCCAATAATGCAAAAGATTACTTTAACCACAATTTTAATTCTTTATGTAAAAAAGAAGGTATTATTCACGAGTCTTCTTATTTTAAAAGCCCTCAACAAAATGGGATTACTGAGATAAAGAATGACAATTGTTAGACCAAAGACGTGCTATGATGTTCCAAAATAAAGTCCGTAAGAAATATTGGGGCAATTTTGTTTTAACTACATTGTATATCATTAACCATTATCCCTCTAATGTCCTTGCCTATAAAACTCATATGGAAGTCTTATCCTTATTTTATCCCGATGTGCCTAATTCAAGTAATTCGATCCCTAAAATATTTAGTTGTACGTCGTTTGTCCATATCCATAATGATGGTAGAGGGAAACTTGATCCTAGAGCATTAAAATGTGTCTTTATAGGATATTCTTACACCCAATAGGGTTACAAATGTTATCATCCACTATCTAATAAATACTTTGTCTCTCGAAATGTAACATTCCATGAACAAGAAAGTTACTTCCTTCAAAATCATCTTCAGGGAGAGAATATAAGTAAGGAAGATGAGTCTTCTCTACTTCCTGACCTTACTTTCGAATTAGAAGCTAAGTCTAAAACTAGTTGTGACAATGTTTAGACTGAACTTGATTATGGAAAAAATGGAAATGTTGAAACTGATGTAGGATTTGGAAAGATTTTAGTATATATATAAGAAATATGAACATTCTCGAATCTACTCATATCCAAGAATCCAATCTTACATTACATGAGGTAACTTCTCCTGACCCTTCAACCACTAGTGATTTGATTTTTGAATTTTCTCATGAACAAGAAACAAAATCCAATTCAATACTATCACCACACTAGAAGGATTTATATCTTCCAATCGCCCTTAGAAAATATACCATAAGATATGCTAAAAATCCACTTTACCCTATATCTAACTACCTAAGTTTTGAAAAAATTTCACCCACCCATAAAGCATTCCTCACAAGTCTAAATACTAAAACAACACCTAACTCTTTATCCTGAGGCATTGTTTGTCAGCAAATGGAAATATGCCATGGACTTTGAGATAGAGGCACTGAATAAGAACAATACATGGGAATTGGTTTCTCTTCTAAATGGAAAGAAACCTGTAGGATGTAGATGGGTATACAATGTAAAATACAAGGCTGATGGATCTATTGAGAGGCACAAGGCAAGTTTGGTTGCCAAAGGATTCACCAAAAGTTATGGAGTAGATTACTCAAAGACATTTGCTTCCTGTCATAGAGAACTTGTTGAAGAGATCTATATGGATTTACCCCCTGGATACAGTGAACTTACTACCACCAACATTGTGTGCAAATACAAAAATGCTTTATATGGGCTAAAGCAATCACCATGAGCATGGTTTGGAAGATTCACCAAAGTTATGACAAGCTAGGAATGATAGATATTCATTCACCTGCTTGAGGAGAAGTGTTGTAAATAATTTATTTTTATTACTATTATTAGTAATTTTATATTCAGGCTTTTAGTCCATTAATTAGATTCATTAGATTAGAATAGTCTTATATGAAAAGATTAGTACTTGTAGTTTTAATATACTTGAAATATATTTTTCAATTTCAAATAGTATTAGTAAAACATATGACAAAATATATCACTAAAGTCCCTTCACATAACACATAAAAGGATACTTTTAATGAAACTTCATAATGCTCAACATAAAGAGTTTAGTCATTGAGGAGCCGAAGAAATGCAACAAAAAAAGATCTCAAGTTTAACATTTCTAAACAACAAGGAAGAAAAAATATAGTCTTTGGGGTGTATTAAGGATTTGGGTGGTTGTGTGTCTAGAGAAGTTTTTTATTTTTCTATTCAAACATAATTTGTTGAGAGGGTTTATAATTTTTCCGTTCAAAAATTGTAGTTGTGAGAGAGTTTGCAATTTTCCATCTAAATATTATAATTGAGAGCGAGTTTATAATTTCTCTGTTTAAAAATTATAATTTGGTGGATTTGTAATTTTGTCTTTAAAATTTACAATTGTATGTGAGGGTATGTAATTTTGTACTTTTAAAAAAAATTACAAGTTGAATTATGATTATGAGTTTTATCTTTGAATGTTTTGTTCTTTTTATTTTTGTGAGAATGCTTCTGCGTGCATAGTTTTTTTGTGTGGTTATTTTCCCAACATATGTTTCCCCCTCATGATGACCCATCAGTGGTATTAGAGTCGATGGTTCAAGTAAAGGATCAACTCCTTGTATCGAAAGTCTTTCTGACATAGTAGTGGTTAGACGATGTGTCTCATTGTAGTATCCTTGATGAGTAAGAGTGTCTGTCAACGGCGGTACAAACATGTGGAAGAAAGAGCTTCCGTTTGAGGGGGAGATTGTTGAGAAATTAGTGTTAGTTATGTCGAGAAACTAGTGTGATTTCTAAATCTCACATTACTTATAAAAGTGGAGGTAGAACACTTTATAAGTAAGACAACCCATATACGTATTATCTTAAAGTTTTGAGTGAATATGTTAGTCTCTCTCACTTATTTAAATGACTCTTTGACCTTTAAGTAAATATTTAACCCAATATACGTACTTCCCATCTGTAGCACCCTAAAATTTGCCTCATTATTTCTTGGGTTACTGGCTTTTGTTTCGTTACATTTTGCATTTCCGCATATCATAGCATTGGTTCTCAAGGCATGGGATCAAGGTGTTTCGGTGGCTCAGGGTTCCCTTTTATCGCAAGAGTTTAAACAACGAGCATCAGAGGCTCCGACATTTATTTTGCCTAGCGATCGAGCGGTCGATTTTATTTTATTCAGTAAGTTATTTTCAGCTCAGGAGACGGTGTACAGGATATCTCAAGCGTTCTCACAGTTATAATATCCAAGGGCAAGTTTCAGAGGCTTAACAGAGCTTAGTACAGGTGGCAACGAGTGATTATACAGGATTTCCTCCATTTGGCACCATTTTTTTTGAAAATTTTGAAGGTGGTAACCGGTTACCACATAGGGGTAATCAGTTACCCTGGGTGAAATTTGCCAAGAAATTTGAATTTTCATCATTGCAAATTTTCCAATCATTTTCAACCATTGATTTCACTTGTTCATCATTGGAAGAATTTTCAATTTTTACCATTTCCCTCCAAATTTTAAACACTCCATTTATAATTTCACTCCTAATTTCCATTCCAAATGCTAATCCACATTCCAAACCATATTTTGATTCCAAACCTAGAGCTTACTTAAGTGAATTTTATCCAAACCTCAAACAATTACCCTCATTCACACCAATTCACTCTCATTCTTCATCTCAATCTCAGAATTTTTTCTCATCTTTTTCACTCCCAAAACCTCCATTAAAGCTCTTTCCACTTGAGTTCATTGATTCTTCATTGGAATCCTTGAAATCTAGAGCTAAACCTCCATCATTCATCTCCATTATCTTCAATTCATTACTCAATTTTCGTTTGAGTTTGCATCTGAGTTTGAAAGCTAGATTGGAAGTGCTTTGTTGAGTCAATTTTTCTTGATTTTGCTTGTTCTTCATTTCTACCACAAGGAAGCTCTTGGATCTTGAAGATTCTATGGGTTTCTAGCTTGGATCTGTTAATTTCAAGTGAATCAACACTCACCAAAACAAATCTCAGCTTTAAAGGTTGGTAATTCTAGATCTAATTCAGTTTTGAACTTATTTGCATAATCACAATGTAGATCCATGGCTTTTGATGCATTTTGACCCATTTGGATGATTTTGATCTTTGTAATTTGTGATCTCAATGTTTGATTGTGTTTACATGATGCTTGATCACTGATTCTTGATGATAATTTCGTGCTTAATTGATTACATGTTCGTGTGTTTGATTGGTTAAGTTGTTTGGTGCTGAAAACTGATTTTGGAGGCTGTTTTTTTGTTTTTGGTTCAGTGGTAATTGGTTACCACATATGGGTAACCGATTACCCTTCATTAATTTCACGTTCTAGGCTATTTTTACAACAGGTAATCGGTTACCTGGTTACAGTAACCGATTACCACTGAACATAATGCATTGTTTTTGCATTTTTCTTGCTTGTTTGGGCTCCTTTTCACATGTAAACTTCATGATTTGATATGATGTATTTATTTGGATTACTTTTGACTTTTTTCATTATTCTTGAATGTTTGATTTGGATTCTTTGACATATAGCATCCGTTTTCTGTTCGAGTGCATAACATGTTATTGTTGCTTGATTGATGAATGATCACATGCTTTGCTTGCTTATATCATGATAATTGGTTATCATGAATTATTTTCTTTGCTGGATGTTTGATGCACGTTTGCATTTGTTCCCGACTCCACTTTGTTACGCTTGTTTGATTGTTCGATCGCTCGATTTGAATTGAAAGGCATGTTGATTTTCTTGTTGATGCGATGTTGTTGATCAATTATGTTTGATTGTTGAAACATGTCCACACTTGCATGATCTCTATCCATGATTGGTGTTTTCTCTTGATTGATTACATTCAAGCATGATTGCTGCCCTACTATTCAAAGTTGTTGTTATTTTAAACTTGTTTGCTTCCTGCCTTTTTACACTTGCTTTTGTGTTGTTATAGGCTATCTTGCTTGCTTGCTGGATTTTACTGCTGTCTTGTGCAGGAAGCGTTGTTGCAGCTTCTGTTTTTTGCCTTGCTTTGCCTTCACATGTTCCCTTAGGATTCTTATTCCAATTTGATTTTTGATTAAATTTGAAGTAGGAGAGACATTAAGATTGCAATCCAAGCATGATAACAAGTGGGCTAGTCCCTATTTATCCCAACCTTAGGTCCATCTTTTGCATGCTAACATTAGGATAGAATCTTCTTTCGCATCCCAACTTTAGGACCACTTTGCATGGCAACGTTAGGGCCGAGTTTCCCTTAGAACTTCTGCACGTCTCTCTTCTCGTCTCAAAACAATTATAACTCATCTAATAAATACGATGAACGTTGTGCGCCACGAGCCTTAAGCACATGGGAAATGATGAGTGAGGGGTCTCCTCTCGCTTGACTAGAGTGTTTAGTGTACGTCCCGTTTGGGGGCGATATGCGACACATTCGTTCTTATGTCATAGTGTTTATTGCAACATGAATCCCAAACAAATTCAAATAATTTCACTAAAACTCACAAACAAAATTCAAACCTTTTACCCTTCAGGGTTGTGTTGCAAAATCATTTTCAGAAAAGAGTACATTACTTTTCCGTTCTACCATAAACAGGCATCGACCCTAATTGCTGGAATGGGAGTTTAACGTCACTCATAAAAAAAACTTAACCAACCTATCGTTTCGTTACCCGAAATACGTTTGCTCTGATTTCTCACAACAGATGAGGATACGTAGGCACAAGATGATGATGTCTTGGCGTGCAACCTTCCCCCTATCACCCGTAGTTTTCCGAACTACATTGACTCTGACTTTCCCATTGCACGAGGGAATACGTAGGCATAGAGCGGCGATGTCCTATTGAGTCTCTTTCTTTTTCTTTTGTTCTTGTTTCCGTTTAGCAGTAGCTTATAGATAAATACACCCTTTGATTAGACAACGAGCATGGATCCCGTTGAGTACAACGGACGTGAAGGGTGCTAATACCTTCCCCTTGCGTAACAGACTCCCGAGCCCAAGATTTGGTTGCAATGACCTTGTCTTTTCTCGTTCTTTAGGTTTTCTTCGATCTTTTCCTTTCCCTCTCTTTGGGACAAATAACGTTCGGTGGAGACTCTTCTGTTTCTCTGCCATGTGTTTTTCACAGTTCCAATAGCGTGTATGATAACACATCAATTTTTGGTGTATCCAAAAAAGATACAAAAGATAAATAGATGGAGAAGTCTAATAGAACATGCACTAAGGATAGGTATTATTTTTTATAATTTTCTGACACATTGATATTGACATATGATATTATTAAATAATTCCCAACTATATCTTATGTGCAAGTTTAAATAATTATGTCGGTTCTAGATTGAAGTAACGAACTAAAGCATTTTTTCCTGCATAATTTGTAACAATATTTTGTCTCTAATTTTACTTGTTTTCTGTCTATGTAGTTTTCCATTACTTCTATTCTTTCTAAAACGCTGAAGTAGCATTAATGCACCTTATCCACCTGGTCCTAGAGGGTTGCCAACAATAGGGAACCTTCATCAGCTAGACAATTCTATTCTTTATCTTCAAT
The DNA here is from genome assembly GCA_963859935.3 of Lathyrus sativus. Lineage (NCBI taxonomy): Eukaryota > Viridiplantae > Streptophyta > Magnoliopsida > Fabales > Fabaceae > Lathyrus > Lathyrus sativus. The sequence continues at coordinate 30,877,506 of OZ012741.1, read as the reverse complement.
TTTCAAAACTTTTAAAAATATATCGACCAATATTTTCACTTCAACTTGGTTTAAGACCATCTATTGTTGCTTCTCCAGCTGAAATTGCCAAAGAAATATTTAAAATCAATGATCGTGTTTTTTCTAATAGGCCTATACTATATGGCCAACATAAATTGCCTTATAATGGGCCAGAAATTGTTTTTTCTCAATATGGTATATTTTGGCGAGATATGAGAAAAACTAGTATTGTTCATATTTTGAGTACCAAGCGTGTGTCATCTTCTTCATCTGTAAGAAATTTTGAGGTGAAACAAATGCTCAAAAATATTTCCAATCATGCTACCGCTTTGGTTGTTATAAATTTGATTGAGATGGTAACTTCTCTCGCAAGTACAATAATTTGTAGGATTGCTTTTGGGAGGAGGTATGAGGATGAAGTGTCACACCCTCATTTTCATCTTTAGCCTTTTATATCCTACGTTCGTCATATCATACATCATTCTATTGCATATCGAGCATGTGGGTTCACAGGGTAAGGATTGAGTCGGTTCATTGTTTTCTATTTTAAATAAGAGAAATTGCGTATCATGGGCTACATGGAAGAAAGGGTTCATCATCTAAGGTTTGGTTCAAGTTGGAAACTCTACTCATGTAGATTCCTTCAAGGAGAAGTTACTTGATAAATATTAGGATATTCAAGATTAATATTCCTAATGAACATGAAGAGCAAGGCCTAATTCAAGATTTCTTCATCCAACTTTGTTTCAAATTCCATGTTCAAGTGGAATTTAAATTTGCAAGACATAAGCCAAGATCACCAGTTCATAGTTCAATACTTCATTCATTTCAAAGTCAATGGCATAAGGGAGATCCATCATTCCAAATTCAAGATTCATGAATTCAAGATTAGATTCAAGAATATTACAAAGGGCAATTTCATGACATTGCAAGAATGTCACATTTGCTACCAAGTTTCTAACTCTAAATAATGCTTAAAAAATTAAGATATTTCTAATCTTAATTCAAGTTTCTAATTAACTTCATGATATGGTACGCTTCATGCCCCATCAAGTCCACATGTTCCTCATTATGCCTATAAACATCCAAGGAAAACAATTAACATATAACTTAACATTGGAGCATGACAAGATCAAGATTATGCATGCTTAGTCATGGGCAATTTTAATGTGATCTAAAACAGTCCCATGCAAGAAGTGACAATTTGCCTCATGACTAAACAATTCATGTCACAAAACAAAAGAAATAAACTCATGGTGATGTATCTACACATCAAATATCAGAATTTCAAAATTCTGTCAAAGGTAGTAACATTAACCACAAGGGCAACCCAAACACAAGCCAACAAATGGGTACAAGATTTGAGAGCAATACAAAGTGCAGCAGAAAAAAAGACAGGCTAGGCAAGTGTAGCAACAAGAATACAACAAGGAGCATACATGAAAATGGAAAGAAAGAGAGTGACATCAAGAAAGTGGTAAGAGACATTTCTCAATGAAAAATTTGAAGTTTTGAAACAAGTGGAAACCCTAATGTGCTGAGCTTAAAAGGAGAGGGAGCAGTAGCAAACAAGAAGGGGGGGAGAGAGCAAGAGATATGGGAGAAAAAACCAGAAAAATCAAGAGAGTGAGAAAAAACACAAGTGAACTATAAAAAACAGAAAAAAAAGATTGAGAAAGGAGAAAGAAAAACCATTGAGAGAACAAGAGAGGGATAGAAAACCAGAAGAAGGAAGTGGATCATAGAGCACATCCAACAAAGGCCATTGGTGAAGGAGGATAGTAGCTTGGGTATCTTTTCTTTCAAACTTTTATCTCTTTACATATTTTGCATGCTTTATTTTTATGTGATTTTTGTGTTATATATATTGTAATGTGGTCTTAAGAATGACGGAGAACTGTTGTAAAAAAACAAAGAAAAAAGAAGAACATAGTGTAGTTTTCATGGTGAGATGAGTTGAAAAATACTCATATTTACTGTCATGTTCGCACTGCGAAGATTTCTTCGCCTAGCGAACACGCTTTTGTGGTACTAAAAGGGCCACTGGACAGTCAATTTTCCCTTCTTTTTAGCTAGCAAGTTGTTCGCTGGCACCTTCGCACTGCGAACTTTGGCACCTTTTGCCTCTGTTTGCGTTTGCTAGGAAGTTCACGCAGCGAACTTCTTGTTGTTTTTTCTGGGCAGCTTCGATGTAAGGTTCGCACGACGAACTTCAATGCCATTCGCCTCTGTTTGTGAATAGTACATATTCTCTAGGAAGTTCGTACGGCGAACTTCTTGTTGTTTTTGGGCAGCTTCGCTGCAAGTTTCGCACAGTGAAATTTTCATGCTGTTTTTTTTATAACTTTTTTTTTCCAAGCCGACTAACCCGATATGGTTGTACGACCATGGTATGTGGATGTTATTTTGGTCATTTTGACTCTTGGTTCCAAAAAATAATTTAAAAAATAAACTCTCAATTTTATCGAACCATTTTCAACCTTGTAAGTCGATTGCCTTGTGCGTCGCCATCGACCTTGTTCGCATCACTTCCAACATTTTTATAACAATAAAACCCTTGACCCAACATCAAGTGATATTTTCTAATAAAAAATCCAAAAAAACAATAAAGATATGATTAGGTTTACATGCCATGAGCTTTAAAGTGGTGGAGAAGGAATAAGAATGGAACCCCTCCTACACTCGTTCCAAATATTTTGAATACACAGCGCTCGACTTGGATATTAAAGATATTCATCTCTACCCAAAGTCTTTAGTGTGATCCTAATCAAGAACTTCCTTTCAAAACCATAAAAAATAACATCAACTCATCAAACTTCTTTTTCGCCTTAGGGCATCATCCGAAAACCCTTTTTCTAGGTATAGAATCAACTAACACACAATCATTTCTTGAGCGGCCGAACTACGGCTGCTCTGATTTCTCACATCTGTTGAGAATATGTAGGCATAGGATTGTGATGATCCTAGCGAGCACTCTTCTTTCTTTTCCACCATTTACTCATCCATTCCTCATCACCCAAAAAAGACATGTTACGTCCGTTCTACCGCAAACAGGTAACACATAAGACTCCACGAGCAAGCCGCAATACACCTAACTGCTCGAATACGCACATTAGCATCATCCACCCAAACTTCCCATTTTTCACTATAGTCCGAACTACAGAGCTCTGATTTTTCGCTTCTTTTAAGTGAGGATACGTAGGCACAAGGGCCACAATCCTTGGCGAGAACTCCAATAAAAAACCAACCCCTCTTTCCCTTTATACAAGCAAACTTTTAGATTAAAACACTCATTCAAGCTAAACAACCTAGAAGGTTCCCATCGAGTACGATGGATGTGAGGGGGTGCTAATACCTTCCCCTCGCATAACCGACTACCGAACACTAAAACTTGGTTGCGATAACAATGCTCTTTTCCTAAAGGTTTTATCATTATTTCCCTTTCCTTCCTTGGGATAAATAAAATTTGGTGGCGACTCTGTGTCATTATTCGCGTAGCGACATGAAGGAATAGAGAGGAGTAAATTTCAAGGGATTTTGCATGAATTAGAGGCTATGGTGACAACTTTCTTTGTTTCTGATTATATTCCATTCATGGCTTGGATTGATAAACCATCTGGACTTCGAGCGTGTCTCAAACGAAATTTTAAGGAGACGGGTGAGTTTTATTGGTCCGTATCATATTTTTGAGAGGATTAGAGTGGTTGTGTATAGGGTGGCATTGCCACATAACCTTTCGAACTTGTATGATGCATTTCATGTTTCACAACTTCAGAAATATGTTCCAGATTCATCTCATGTGATTCTGATGGATGATGTGCAAGTGAGGGATAATTTTATAGTTGACCTTTATCTGCGAGGATCAAAGACCGTGAGTTGAAAAGGTATAGAGGCAAGGAGATAGCTCTCATGAAGGCAGTATGTGGAGGAGCTGCCGTAGGGAACATGACGTGGGAGTTGGAGAGTGAGACGCGAGATTTATATCCGGAGTTGTTCGCATCAGGTAAATATTTGAGGACGAAAATGTTCTAAGTGAAATAGAGTTGTGACGTCCTGATTTATTTATTTATTTTTCTTAAATAATATTGTGTGATGGTATGTTCTTATTGATGCTTTGATGTCTTAGAGGAACCCTTGAGTGTAGGGTAGTAGCCTTAGAGAGTAGAACTTAAGATGTTGGGGATGTGTGAGTAAACGTGTAGAAAGATATGGGGGTGGTGAAAGAATTATCAATTATTATTTAAATTAGAAGTATCTAAATAAATAATAGTAATAGTAATAATTAAAATAATTATTTTTAATTATTATGGTGATAGTGACATAAAAAAATAAATAGTTATTTTATTTAGTTGGAATAAAATGATTTTTTAGAAATAATGGAATAAAAGAATAAGAAAATAGGGGAATAAGGGAATCAGAGTCAAAACACGTGAAAAGTGGGAGAGAAAAGAGAAAGAAGGTAGGGCAAGGAATGAGAGGTATAGGAAGAACATCATTGCTAAACGAGGAAGAACTATGTGATATGTGTAATGATGCAATTGTGTTATATGTTTGAATGATTGTGTGTTGGTGAATGATTATGAGGATTATATGTTGTTAAGGATTAGAATGTGAATCTGGAATATGTGACTTTTGTGAAATGTTAGGGTTTTGGGAATGTGCCAAAATTGATTTTCGTACCACAAAATAGTAGAAAACTGCTTCTGTCGCAGTGGTAACCGGTTACATTGTCCAAAAATAATGTAATTCGATAATTTTCAAAGGGTGTAACCACCTACTGGTTTCAGTGTAACCAATTACACTAGGGATAGTTAGCCACTATTTTTGAGCAAGTGGTAACCGACTACGTATTTTGGAGTAACCGATTACACATGTTGTGTCAACTTTAAAAATTCATAACTTGGTTTCGGGTGTCCGTTTGAGGTGTTGTTCGAACCATTAGGAAGCTAACACAATGAACTTTATTTTAAAAATAGTTTCAATGCCTAGAAATGGTTTTAAGCGGTGCGTAATGGTGCTGGATGGTATGCGGTATGTATGTTGCGGTGTGGCATGATGTGTGAATGATGTGTTATTACTTGCTATTCTGCTATAATGCTATGGTTGAATGCTTGTAGTGTATGCGATATGTATGTTCCAATAACTTATAATGATTAAGATGAATATCATTGTACGTTGTGTTATTGTTGTTGCATGTCATTATGCATCATACATTCATGGTGTTTGGACGGTGGTCCGTTTTGGTGAGCCTCAATCCTATGGTGGGGATTGGGTGCGAGTAGCTGGTTTTAGGTAGTAACCGGTGAAGTGTTACCTATGGTGATGGTAATGATTTTTGGTTGTAATTATCCTATGGTGGGGATCAGAGCGAGTGAACCCGAGAGTTCACATTTGGTACCACATGCATCGAGTCATGGAGTTGAGTCTCATTGCATTGCATATACGTGGTATTATTATTTCTAGATTGTATGGATTATGAGCTATTGGAAGGGTGATTATGCATATGTTGATGGCGTGCTTACATATTATTATGCATTTCTTTATATGATTGTGATTTCTCATCCCTTTTGTTTGAATGTTGCCTTTACATGGGCATCGTGCAGATAATCCGCAGCAGAGGCGTGGATGTGCGTGGAAGACGATGTTATTCTTTTTTTCTTCGTTGAGTCGATGTCTGCTCTGATATGTAACATTGGAGGATGGAATGCTTATTTTTCTTTAATTTATGTTTGATGGATATTTCATGTTAATTTCTTAAGTTTAATAAATTATTAAGATTTCCATTTGTTATGGTTATGTTTGCTATGTTTATATTTCAATAGTTAAAATAATTAGTTGTTGATGTTTTGCGCTTCTAAAATAATATTGAAGTTCAGACTTATTTATTATTATTATTATTTTAATTTCAACATGTCTTATATTTCCAATTGCATTAGCTAGTTATGTTGAAAGTAGAACCCTAATTGCTGATAGTTTTAATTTACTCTGATTTTTTTAATAAATTACGTGGACAAAATTAGGGTGTTACTGTTTACCGTGTTTTTTGGTAAACAACCTCTGATCTATCAATTTGGTGTCAAATTGACTAACTTGCAGGATTGACCATACGAAATCCTAGGATATGTGCTGAAGGGTATTTCTATTTGAACCTATCTAAAAATGTGTTTCAATAATACTAAGAAGAAATAATTTAAAAGGGGCAGAAACTATCCACTATGTTTAAAAGAAAGAAGGAAGAAGAATTACAAGAGGGAAAAGAGATAAAGGTTTTTTGGGAGAGAAAGACTTAATCGAAGTGGTAATGATGAACAAAAGGAAAGACGAAATAAATAAGTAAAAGTACTTGACAAAAGTAAAGAAAACAAAGTAACTTCATTGAAAAGATAAAGGATGGTGTGTTTACATCACGTACATTCTCTATAATACTCTCTTTCTCTACACTCGGATACTTGGAGTAATTTTAAGAGTGACTTGTACAACAGTAAATTACAACACACTAAGTTTATGTCTAAGACTCCTATTTATAACAATAATAGTAACTGCTAATAACCTCCTTAGGCCATCTATTCCTGACAAGTGTCAGGCCGCATGCAGTCTTTTATCCGATGGGAGCCACTTGTCCTTCTTAGTCATAAGAAAATATAACTACTCCCTCTAATATTCGAATTTCAAAACTCAATTCGTCCCCCCTTCTAAATCTCGGTCGAAGATACCATTTCGCTGTTTAAGTTGAAGTGTCTAATTTCAAGACTTCAATTTTTCTAAGTCCTTGGAAGACTTGTAGGTCTTTTAACAAGCTGAAAATAGCCTCCAAACATGGGTCGTCGAATTGGCGAGCTAACAAATTGCCCCCAAAAAATGTAGTTTTCGACACTACAAAAAGTACATTTTTTGACAGCATCCAAATTCGACGTCGTTTACCTTCGACTATATCTTGATCGTTGACCCACTTTCAACTACTTCGAGTTTAGGAAACTGAAAGGTGATGGGAGAGGAAATATCCACAATCTCACGTAAAAAGGAACTGTTACGCCACCTTGATGCACAATCTCTGACGTCATGAACATCATGGCAAATTTCTCGGGAATCACCAAAATCGTGAGCCATCATTACCCCTACAGAGCATAGGTTACAACCGCCACCTCTACTAACTCATCCTGAGTACACACGTGGCCCACTAACCCCAGCCACTTATAAAAACTCTTGAATTTCCTCTTTTCACTTATAAATAATTTTCAAAACGTCTTTTTTTTTTCACTTTCACTTCTTCAATCTTTTTACAACATTGCCTCACATTTTCTTCCCACCATCTTTTCTTCCAAGAACACTCCTCCAACTCTCATCATGGCTGAGCTAAGATCCCAGAAACAAAAAACCCAGTCTCACAAACAAACCTCTTCTTCCATCCTTCCTCCTTTTGCTGCTCTGAGTGGCCCGAAGGTGGTGAAGAATCAGCAACTCGTGCGAGAGCCTTTACTGGAGGAGAAACGCCATATCTAAGAATCCTAGGTAATCATATCCATTACTGTCGCGGATAAACCGCTAGCCATGTCCGGGCCTCTATCCCTCTCAGGTTTAAACTATTCCAATTTGAATGAGTTTTTTCCTTCTTACCGAAAAACCAAACCCCTAGGGCAAACAGACTCCCAAAAGGTTCCCTTGGATAATCCTGATAGCTTGGATGTTTATACTGTGGATCTCAAGTATCTCCACGATGGCGCAAGATTATTTAGGGCTACGCCATATTTCAAGGATTCTGAACTCTACCTCAACTGGTTGAAGAAGGTAGAAAAGGCAAAAACTCAAGACTGGAAAGACATGGGCATCTACAACCTTATTATGATGTCGAAAGTAGGTCCCAACTACTGCCCTCTGATGTTGGCTGCGTCTTTGTTCTTTTGGGACAACACATATTACACTTTTCATCTTCCATGTGGGATGATGACGCCTACTTTGTTCGATATTGCTGCTATTGTAGGACTGAAACCTCATGGACTGGCTTACGGCCCTGAAGTTGATAGCCAGGACACTATCGGTTTCTCAACCATCAAACATACTTATACCCATTTCATCAATTATTATCATGATAAAAATAATGTCGCGGTTAAAGACGAGGAACATATAACCTTTTTGGCCATGTGGTTGTCTCGTTGCATTTTCTGTACTAAATCCTTGCAGGTGGCGTGAAAATACTTAACACTCGCGAACCAGCTGCATGCCAAGAGAGAAATATGTTTGAGCGAAATGATCCTTGCAAGTCTATACGAAGCCTTAAGCGAAAGTACCGGCAAACTGAAGGACCCTGAGAATAACGGCAACTTAGTAATGTCGGGGCCGTTTTGGTTACTTCAATTATGGTTAAACGCCACTTTTGAAGGAAGCCTACCAAATAAGGGTGAATTTGATGAAGGTTCTCCTTCGATCTCTGGAAGACAAGTCGAATGGCCCCGCTTAGTTCAGCTTACCCCCAGTGAAGAAGGGAAAACACTTCAAGCCAACCTCTCAAGCTTCGTCCAGATGTTCGCGAAGCGCCATGTCTTCACACCTGGGATGGCTCCCTTCGCAGAACGGAAACATGGCCCTGAATGGTTCATTAGGCCTTTCCCAACTTTGCTCAAGAGACAGGAAGAGGAATCGAAGCTGATTTGGGAGCGATTCCTTACGCCTCGACTATTTGTCCACAAACTCAATCTGACAAGAGGGCAAGCTTCCCTGATAGCTTATCAACCAAATCTTGTGTCGAGACAGTTTGGACTTATCCAAACCCTACCTAGGTGTTTATACGAGAAAAAGTTTCACATTCTGTTTCCACACCATATCGTTAACCCCCTCGAATGTTCGACCCAATTGGCGCGTCATGCCCCTAAATCCTTACTTACCCCACTCTATTTTGAGCCCTCTTATTTCTGTTCCCCAGAATTTTATAACTGGTGGTCCAGACATTATTCTTCTGAATTTCTTGATGCTGCCAGTCTTACTCGAATGATTGATCAAGCTTTCGTTGATGTGCAGGAAAAAACCAAGAAAGGTAGGTCCACTCACATAAAGGAGATACAAGCCTTCCAAAAATATTTTGAAACTGCTTATTGTTGCACCCCAAAATTTGCCCAACATTTCTTTACCTAGCTTATGTTTCATTTCATGCATATTAGCATCATCATTTGCATTTCATTGACATGTATGCAGGAGATCAAGAGGTATGATTATCAATTAAGAGTTGTACAAGACTATGAAGCTAGCTAAGAAGGTTATTCAAGTATTCAAGGGTTGATATCCTTGTCAGAGAAGTTGAAAGAGCCTCAGAAAGAGTGGTTGAAACCAAGTGTGTATGTCTCCTAGCTTGAGAGTTGTGGGAAGTCATCAGATGATTCTGAAGCCATGAAGTTAGACTTGAGGTCTTGAAAGAGATCATGATAAGTGTTGAAGATCACTTTGAGGCCTAGACAGGTCATTGTGCAAGATTAAGAAGCCTCAGCCATGATTGGTGCAGCTAGGGTTTGACTGGGTCAACCCTAAGTCAACTGAGGATTTGAAGATGGTTGAGACCTAATCCAAGAGCCATGTGATCATGGATTGATGCATTGAGATGTTATAAGGATGATTCCAAGGTCAACTCATCATGATTTAAGAGTTTTAGAAGTTTCAAACTAGGGTTTCTAAGGCTTGACAATGTAAAATCCCCTAGTTTGACCCCTATCTTCAAGGCAATTTAGCTCAAGATGTGATTGTCATCTCATCTTACCCCCAACATGATTGTTGTAGGGCATGATATTAGCTTTAATTTGAGTGCTAGAAGTCCTTGATAGGATTTGTAGAACTCAAGTTATGGCTTTGACAAGTTACAAGTCATATGAGGAATGTGAATTTGGAGCTTGAAAGTTACCCAACTTGCATGAAACGTTTGCCCTAGAAGGATGATTACTATGAACTCTTGGTCAACATGAATGTTGTTCCTTATTCTCTTAGCTTTCTATAAAGTACTAGAAGTCCTTGATAGGATTTGTAGAAATCAACTTATGGCTTTGAGAAGTCAAGGGTATTTTGGGTATTTGGGCATTACAGGTCATTTTGAATCATGAGTCCATTACACCATCTTGCAAGCCTCAAATGCATTTTTGTTCAACATGAAAGTTCAAAATGATGTTTTTAGCTTGTCTAAATATCAAGTGTTCATTGATATGGATTATATCAAGCATTGGTTGAAGAAACTTCACATAAAAGCCATTTTAATGAATTAAAATGAGGAAATTCAAAATAATTTAGATTAACATGTTTTCAAGTCAAATTTATGGTCATTTTGAATGAAATTATGGTCCATAACATAGCCATTTGGATGATTACTTCACAAGTAAGAAACATATCCTATACATTCCATATGTTGAAACCAAAGGGAGAAAACCACTTCATTACACTCCATAATGCTTAAGTGAATGGTTTGGAAGGATTGTAGAGCATGACCAAGGCTTGAAGGCAAATATCCATATTGAAATTTGGAGGAAAAAGTGAAGATCCAATATCCATAATTGGGCCTAGTTTGGGCTTCTAATCCATCATAACATATCATAAATAGGTTTTGGATCATTCTAAGAAGCTTCTGGTGCAGAATTCTATTGAGAAACCATTGGAGTAAAGTGAAGGAAGAAGCTTGAAAGTGAAAACTCGTTTTTGAGAATCAGAGGTTTTCAGCAGGAGTTGATCATCAAGAAGCATTCTCCATTGATCCTTGAAGAATTCTGCAAGGTTTGTGAGAGAATTGTGGCGTGTATCCACTGCAATTCAAGCTCCAAGGTAGGTTCTAACTTCTTGAAATTTCTCACTGATTATGCACTTTTAAATAATTAGAAGCATGTGGTTAAGTTCCCCTTAGGATATAGATGGATTCTGGATAATTAATTTGAACCTTAGTAACAATTTAAGGATGATCCCATTTTCGGTTGAGAGTGATATTTTGTAATCCTTGCGTTTTTAGCACGATTAAGTAGCGTAGTTGAGATCCTGGTGAAATTTAGAGCAACTTTCATTCGGAAATTGTGTGAAATGGTTGAGTGTGGAGAGAGTTAGGGTTGAACAAGGTCGGCCGGAGAAGCCGCCGGCGATAGCTGGTTGCGCGCGCGTTGTGTTTGCAGAAGGATTCAAAAGGTAGGAGACGTAATCTCCTCTGTCCATTCGCGAAGAAGACTTTGACTCAGGCTTCCATCCAAGGTCCCTCATTGCGCCACATACCCCCTCCCCTAAACGCCCCGTTTTGATAAATGGAACTTCCCAGGCTATGTTTCTTCACTATGAGAACCGAGCGAGCGTGGGTTCGATACCTCACGCGTACCATTTTTGATTAATTTGTGAACTGAATTCACCTTTTCATGAACGTTGGGCCTTGGGATTCCTTGCTATCCTCACCTCCATCCAGGCCCAATGAGATTTACAAGGAGAAATCCTTACTCAATGCACCCTCCCCTAGTTTTATTTTTGTGACTGAGTTGAAACTCAAACGGGCCTTGCGCCCAGATGCTTTTGACACCCCCTACTCCTTGGGCCCAGGCGCGTTGAAGTGAATTTTGCTGCTAACTGCACCCTCCCTTCATTTCTTTTAATTTTGTTTTCTTTTTTAATTGTTGTTTTCATATTGTTTGATTTTAATTCCCAAAAAATAGTAAAAACGGATATTAAATCTTGAGAAAAATTGTAGATGCAATTTAAAATGTTTAGATTTTTATCATGATTTTTATTTTTCATGCATTTGTCATTTTATTTCATATTTTTTAGTTTAATATGTGTTTAATGGTGGAATAATTGTGTGATGATTTTGTCCATTTTATTTCTTACTCATGGTTCTGATTTTAATCTTGAGATTTTGCATGATGGTTATATAAAGGTTGATGATGTTTTGTGATTTTTATCATAATTTTTAGATGATTTTTAATAAGGTTTTAGGATGTTTGTTTAGGAGTGTTCATGATTGAATCCCTTTGATGTACCCTTGAACTTTAGGTTTAGTTTGAACCTCTTAGGCTTAGGTTTAATTTCTGATTTTTGGACTATAGCATGTTGATACATGTAGGATGATGTGATATTTTCCTTAGAATTTTTAGGAATGATTTTCAATTAGTTCCCCATTTTTACAATTAACTAAGTTTTAGGTGATCTTAACTTGCTAATTCAACTAGATTGATTTCTTTAGTTCCCTTAGATTAGGGTTTTGCCTCTCTTGCTCTTGGATGGTGTTGAAGACAAGCTTGGGCTACCATGGATTGCTTGAAGAAGCTTGGATGTGAAGATTTCCCTTCTTTTGGTGTAGTGTTGAGTAGGTGTTAAGATTAGGGTTTGTAGGCAGAGCTTCTAGATAGATTCTCTTCTTTCATAAACATGGAAGGTGTTGATCACTTCCATTCTTCCCCATGATGTAAGGTCCCCTTGTAAAGGCCTCATCCCTCCTTTGGTAGGATGTGTGGCTCTTTACAAGTTGGTAGAACCTTTGAGGGTCCCTTTCTCTGATGATAGGATGCTTAGTGGTGACCTTTGGTCTTCACTCTGTTGTCTATTATCCAAACCTTGCTCTTGTCAGATGAATCTTTCTCCCTTGCTAGAGGATGGAGTTCCTTGCTAGAAGATTGAAGATGTTAGAGGTTGCACTTCCCCTTGGGTTGAAGACTACCCTTGAAGCTGAAGCTTTTGAAGATCAGGAAAAGTAAGTTGACACTTGTGAAGAAGATCAAATTGAGATTGGATGAAGAAGCTGAAGCTTGAGGTTGGAAAGCAAGTTGATACTTGTGAGTTCAATGCTTGGAGTACCTGAAGGAACAAGTTGATGCTTGTTAGTGAGATTGAGGCCTGAAGGTGGAGTTTACTTTGGAGCTGAGGCCTGAAGAAGAAAGGATAAGTTGATACTTATGTTTGATGTATTAGAAGCTTGAAGAAGCAAGTTGATACTTGCTATTAAAGATGAAAGATTTGAAGAGCAGTTGAGGACTGAGGGTTGAACTGCTGCCAGAAGGATTGCTTTGCTGTGAAGCTGGGGAAGCTGTTGATTTCTTTTCTTGTCTGTTTGCTTGCTGTGCAACTGTATTGATGTGACTTGTTTGATTTGCTTGATGCATTAGAATAAGTCCATATTTAGATTGACTTGAGCTAGGAGCATGATTGCACTAGAGGTGGGGTTGCTCCCTCTGCTTGTATTTTTACTGTATGGCTTTGCTTGCGGGTATTCGGTAGAGCCCTGCTCCCTTGCCTATGTGGTTTGTGTTTGCTTGATAGCATGTTATTTCTTCTGTATGATTACAGTTATTCATATCTGGCTTGAGGTTGAGATGAGCTTGTGGAGGCTGATGCCCCACACACATTTCCTCCCTCACTTGCCTTGCATGCATTTTACAGTCGTTTACTGTTTACTGTTTAAGCTGATGCTTTATCTGTTTCTGTTTATCATTGACATGATCCCCTAGGAATCTCACTTCCTTTGATAAAGAAGTGATGATTAGAACTTTAGGTTGAAACCTATGCATGATAACTTCTAGGAGATCCCTGTTTCAAACCTCAACCATAGGATGAATCCTTGGCATGACAACATTAGGACTTGATAGTCTCCCCTTAGTTGAACCTCTTCGTTCTCTCTTCTCATCTCAAAACGAATTAAAATACAGTAATAAAGGTTAATTGATGTTGTACGTTACGAGCCTTAACCTATCTGAGAAAGGGTTGTCGGAGAGTTTCTTTTCGACAGCTTGGATATTTAGTATGGCACCCTTTGGGTGACATGAGACACATTCACTCTCAGGTCATAGTCTCTAGTACGATGTTGGTTGCAAACATCCATAAAAAACAGTTCTTCCGTAAAAGACAGAAAACGAACTTCAGCCTTTTTTTTCCCCGTGGGCCCGTAATTCAAAGGAAAGCTTTTCTGAAGAAAAGAGTGTTGTTAACTCCCAGTTCTACCACAAATGGTAACGCCTAAGTCTCCAAGGGTCGAGCTGCGTACACCAAACTGCTGGAACTGTTTGTTAACCCTACTCGGAAAAACAGATGAATCTGAATCCCCATAATCCGTATTATCCCGAACTACGTAAGCTCTGATCTCTCATGCCTATTGAGAGTACGTAGGCACAATACCGATGTATTGGCGAGCCACCTTCCCCCCATCCGTTAACCCGTAGTTAGTCGAACTACGTTGACTCTGATTTCTCATTCTCTGATGAGAATACGTAGGCATAAAGTGCGACGCTTTGCCGAGTCACTTTCTTTTTTTTTTTAAGCTGGCCTTGATAGGTAGATAGTTAAACCAACCTGTCAGATAAACACAACAAGCATGGATCCCATCGAGTACGATGGACGTGAGAGGTGCTAATACCTTCCCCTTGCGTAACCGACTCCCGAACCCAGGCAATGGTTGCGATGACGTTGTCTTATACCTTTTCGTCAGGTTTTTCCGATCGTTTCCTTTCCTGCTCTGAGGGATAAATAACGAAAGGTGGCGACTCTTCTGTTTTGCCGGCACCTTATTTTCACGGAAGCGACACTTATCGACCGGATGATATTAGTCGAACCATCTGCGAGGCTGCTGTCACTTTGAGGGAAAAATTTCTAAAAAAGATGGAGAATTTAAAAATTCCTTCATCCATCCCCCGTGAGAAACGGTATGAGATGGCTTTCAAATTATTTCCCCCTAAGATTCCTCGATTGCCATCTGCTGATTTCGGAGTGGCCCTTGCCCCTCCATTCCCAGATTGTTTCATCTGTGAGGATCCTATAAAAATCCTCAGACAGCAGTCGAAGCCTAAAGCACAGCAGGTGGTTCCGACTAAGCATATCGTCGATACTTTCAAAGGGCACCTTCATATTAATATCGAAGATGTTCGTATCGAATCCGACATTCTCGAAGTTCGATTCTTCTTCGTTTTAAACCTCTTAAACAACGCTTTATCATTACTAACGGGTGGCGCTGTCATTTGTCTTTTGCAGCTGCTCCAAAAAAGACTGCCATCTCGGTGAAGACTGAAAGTTTCGTCGAGGGTCAGAAGGTAATATTAATGCACCATCTTAATCCTTTCAACATTCCGGGTTAAAAAACCTAACACTTTCCCAATGCTTTTTAGGTAAGCCGGAAACCCCCTACCCCTCAGAAAAAGAAAAAGAGGGGCGCCAACCTAGTCATCGTCGACTCAGAAGACGAAGATGGTTCTCCTCGAGAGGAGGTTCTAATGAAAAGGAGGCGAAAGGTTGTCCGCGGTCTCGACGCCACTAACTCAGATCCTCCATCGACTCAAATCCCTGAATCACAAGCTCATCGTGTAGACCTTGGTAAGGCTTCTGTCGGAGGTACCCCAATTCCCCAAACTGTTGCTGTTGAAAGCGACAACTCTAGTCCGGCTGATGAGGGCCCTAAGGTCCAACTCTTATCTTCGACTGCTTTCTGTCTGAATTTCAAACTACTTTTGGATTCTTTTTCTCATGTTTAGATTCTTTCTTTTCAGCCTGACGTTGTGATGACAGAAAGCATCCCAACTACATCTCTTCTTGAGGCCTATCCTTTGAACAGTCAAGGTGAGCCCATCTATCGTCCTTCTTCGAACTTAGGTTCTGGTGTGAGTTCTCTTGGGGAAATCAATAAACCTGAGATCCCTGTGGTTCCCCTGCTTTCTCCTTTAAAAACTATCACTCAACAATCTCAAACCGACGGGTCCGATCATGACGAGGGGAACAATTCCCAGAATCCCATCGAAACAGGTGAAGAAGTGAACTTTTTGGATGAGGGCGTAAATCCTGCTGATGGTTCACCTCAGGGTACCACAATGGAGGTTGATGAAAAACCTGTGGAGGAAAAGGGTACGAGAGATGGAGCCATGCATCAATCTCAATTGAAAGAGTCTAGTAAAGAAGACGTCGAAGAAGACGAGGACGAGGATACCACCAATGCTGCCCCAATTAAAGAAACTGCTTTCGAGAGTCCTCCCATCCAGCAGGCCAAGCCTGTTGAGACAACTCCAATTGCTCCTGCCAACACCCCCGCAAAAGCGGAAGCGATGCCTGCCAAAAGTGCGACAGATCTTTCTGCGGCAGAACTTGAGGCTCTAAAAGCGTCCGACCGTCGTCAGTACATCCAACTCCTCCTTCGTAGGCGAAATAGTTCCTCAGGCAGATCCCAAAGAACTTCAACCTCTGAAGGTCCGACTTCAACTCCAATCAATAGTGCTCTTGAGAAAGTAAAGAACAAGATTTTCAAAGGGGACCTCTTTTCTCTTTTGCAAATGGGTCCAGTCCATTACCTTTCTTTGAAAACTCTCCTACAGCAAGTGGACCTTCAATCGATCTCCGCTGAGGCTGCGGCCGTAATCCAAGAAGTTGGGACGTTGATCGACCAAGTTCATACTGACTTTGGGCTCTTGCCTCAGTTTGACAAGGATATATCTGAAAAGTCAGGTACTGAGGCTGCTGCTTGGTCTTCCGTTGCGGATTGTGAAGACAAAATTGCAGTGCTAGAGGAGCAAAAGGCCAAGAATCAACAAGATATTACTGAGAACGAAACGAGCATCGCTTGTTGGGAGCGTAAGATCAGAAAACTTCGCAGCAAGATAGCCAAAGCTCAGAAGAGGAATGCTGAACTGTCTTCCTTCGATGATTCTTCCTTGTCGACAGAGCTTTATCATGTCGTCCTTTTTGCCGAGGAGGCTCGACAACTTGAGGCCGATATTGCATAACTAAAAATCGACAAAGCCTCTTTCCAGAGTCGTCTCGATGCCCAGAAGGCAAGCTACCTCAAGATGAAGGAAAACCTTCCTTTTTAGATTTCTGGAATGTTTAATGTTTATTTTCTGGCCTTTGTAAGCCATGTCTCTATTGCTGTATTTGTAAAGACTAAGCCATTTTGGCACATTTTATTGATGCCATTTATGGCCCTGCTTATTAGCTTTATATTACTCTGTTGAAATGTTTACCTCTCGCAGCGCTGGTTTGTATTTTTTCAAATACTTACCATTTACTTTCAAGATTCGTTTATCATTGCTAAGTTCCTCAACTTCGTATGCCCCATTCAAGAAGACTTTTGAGATTTGAAACGGTCCTTCCCATTTCGGGGACCATTTGCCTAGTGTCCTGACCTTTCGATCCATCGGCAGGATTACCCTCCAAACTAAATCTCCAATCAAAAAGGTCTTTGCCTTGACTCTTTTGTTATAGGATTTCTCCACTCTTTTCTTTTGCCTTCTTAAGAGTTCCAACGCTCTTAACCTTTCCTCGTCTAAATCCACTAACTCGTCAAGCATCATGTCCCAATAGATCTCACGGGGAATTTTGTGATGCCTCTGAATCCTGGCTGACTGCACAAGAATTTCGACTAGTAATACTGCATCATGGCCAAAGGTCAGTCGATATGGTGTAGTGTTGGTAGCTTCTTTGGGGGACGTTCGACATGCCTATAGGACCTAGTCTAGGGTTTTATGCCAGTTTTTTGGCTTACCCCCTACTTTCTTTTTTATCATTCCAATTACTACCTTATTCGCTGCCTCGACCTGGCCATTGGCCTGGGCGTAGTAAGGGGTCGAAGTAAGGAGTTTGAATCCCATTTCTCTGGCAAACTCTTGCATTTTCCGACCGGTAAAGACTGATCCTTGATCAGTTGTTATCGTTTCTGGCAGACCAAATCTAAATATAATGTATTTTTGAATAAATTCAATCACATCGTCTTGGTCTACTTTTGTCAGGGGTACCGCCTCGACCCATTTGGTGAAGTAGTCTATCCCCACCAAGATGAATTTCTGGTTTTTCGAGGACGCGGGTCGTATTTCTCCTATTAGGTCCAAAGCCCAGCCTCTGAATGGCCATGGCTTAATTATGGAGTGCAACTCGCTTGCTGGAACATGTTGTATACCAGCGTGTATTTGGCACTCATGGCAGCCTTTGGCAAATTCGATACAATCTTTCAGCATTGTAGGCCAATATAGACCTTGGCGAAATAGTAGCCATTTCATCTTCTGGCCTACCTGGTGTGCCCCGCATGCTCCACTATGAACTAATGATAGTGCTAGATACGCCTTAGATTCACTTAGACACTTAAGCAAAACTCCCTCCGGAGCTCTTTTGAATAATTCGTTTCCTAGGAGGACGTAGCTTAGTGCTTGGTATTTTATTCTTCGCTCTGTGGTGCTTGAAGGATTTTGGAGGTATTCGACCAACGGTTTTCTCCAGTCCCTATCCGACATCGATTCGATTGTAAAGATCTCGAAGGTTTCTTCGTCGGCGAATCCAAACTTTGCAGCCCTTAAATCTGATGGCTGCAATGCCACAGCTGCTACCTTGCTTCTGACTTGGATTACTTCTCGCAGGTCTTCGCAGGACACCTTATATCCTGATGCTATTTGGGCCAAATTGTTGGCCACCTGATTTCATATTCATGATATATGTTGAATAGTAGTCTCTTCGAATTTCTTTAATAGCCTATTTGCTACTACGAAGTACACGATGAGGCTTTCTTTGACGCATTTGTATTCTTTTGTCAATTGTTTTATGACTAACTCTGAGTCTCCCATTATTTCGACTCTAGTTGCCCCCAATTCCAACAGGATTTCAAGTCCAGCTATCAAGGCCTCGTATTCCGCCTCATTGTTGGAGCATGGCTCACTTATTCTATACTTGAATTGTGTTGGAATTTTGTTGGGAGAAATAATCAGCATGCCTATGCCAGTTCCCTTCTTATGGCTAGAACCATCGAAGTACAACTTCCAAGGTTCTAGTTCGACCATATTTAAAGCGTTTGTATCTACGGAGTGGTCGACGATAAAGTCTGCCACTATTTGCCCTTTAATTGCTTTCAATGGTTTATATGTTAAGGAAAATTTCGTTAACGCTAATGCCCATTTACCTATTCGACTATGCAAAATAGGTTTGGACAACATATGCTTTATAACATCAAAATGCGAAGAGACACAAACATCGACAGGCTTTATATATTGCTTTGACTTTGTACATGAGAAATATAAACATATACATAGCTTTTCTACTTCGCTATATCTGGCGTCTGCATCATTTAGGACTCTACTAAGGTAGTAAATGGCTCTTTCTGTGCCGTCTTCGTCCTCTTGAGCTAACATGCTTCCCAAAGTTTTGTGTGACGCAGCTATGTACAACCTCATGCTCTTGTGTCGACAAGGTGGAGAGAGAATTGGAGGATTGGTCAAATTACTTTTGATTTTGTTGAAAGCTTCTTGTTGTTCCTTCCTCCATTCATACCCTTCTTTGGTGACTCGAAGCAACGGCGAGAAAGCTTGGGTTTTTCCGCTTAGGTTCGATATGAACCTTCTTAAGAAATTAATCTTGCCCAACAGGGATTGTAATTCCTTTTTATTTGACGGCGCCTTGGTCTCCATAATGGCCTTCGTCTTGTTTTGGTTTATTTCGATGCCCTTTTTGTGGACTACGAAACCCAAAAAGTCGCCCGCCTGCACAAAAAACGCACACTTTAAAGGGTTCATTTTGAGGCCAAACTTCCTCATTCTTAAGAAGGATTGTCGAAGATGATCTATATGATCTTTGCCTGATACGGATTTAACCATAATGTCATCAATATATATCTGCATAAAAGATTCTATATAGTCATGGAAGATTGAATTCATTGCTCGTTGGTATGTTGCCCCAACGTTTTTTAGGCCAAAAGGCATTACTACCCATTCGTAGGTGCCTATGGCCCCTGGACAACGAAACGCTGTTTTGGGAACATCATCCTCGGCAATGAAGATTTGGTTATATCCAGAATAACCATCTAACATACTAAGATATTCGTGGCCGGCGGCTGAATCGACTAGCATTTCTGCCGCCGGCATCGAATATTCATCCTTGGGAGTTGCTGAGTTTAAGTCCCTAAAGTCTATGCAGACTCTCAAGGAACCATTTTTCTTAATAACTGGCACAACATTAGCAAGCCATTCGACATACCTGGTTGTGAGGATGAATTTGCACCGCAGAAGTCTTTCGATTTCCGCTTTTATTTTTGATAGAACCTCTGGAGCAAAACTCCTTGGCTCTGTTTGACTGGTTTCTTGCCAGACTTGATTGGCAGTCTATGTTCCACCAACTCTCTTTTAAATCCTGGCATTTCATCATAATCCCAGGCAAAACAGTCTCTATATTCTCGCAAAAGCTGGATGACCTCACCTTTGAATCGAGCGTCGAGGTTGGCACTAATATAAGTGGGCCTTTTATAATGTCATCTCCTAAGTCCACTTCCTCTAGCAGGTCCTGCGCAAGCATCTTGGCATCCTCTGCCAAGGGATCTTTCTCGAAACCCAAAAGCTCGTCGTCATAGATAGCGTCAAGCCTTTGGTTTTCTTGATGGGTTTCATCAGATATTTCCATGTTGAAGCCTTCCTTGTAGCTTCTCTGAAGAACTTCTTTATTGTCCTCTGTGTCCATTTTGCTTCTAACAGCCCCAAGGCCGTTTGTAGTCTAGATTCGGCAACATAAGCCGAAATCCTTCGAAGCGCATTGGCTTCAGTCATTATTACTGAAATCACTTCCCCATCCTGTGGGGTCCACCGGCAAGGTTCCAAGGTATGGAAGCCTTTCTCCTGGCACCTCTCTGTCCCAACGGAAACCGTCTACAGGATGTAAGTATAACGAGCCAAATACTTCATCGTCTGGCTTGAAATCTAAGTCCGCTGGTCCACAAGGACCTATACCAGCCAAGTGTTTGTCGAAGTGCCTTTGATCAACATAGTTGATGGGCGCGCTAAAGTACCCTTGATCAGCTTCAATATTCTCTACGATGCCGTATGGCCTCCAAATTGCAATCCTTTGATGCATCAAGGATGACACTGCCCCCACGCCATGAATCCACTCGCGTCCAAGTAACAGGTTGTAATTGGCTGTAGTTTCTACAACCATGAATATCGTTGGCCGTGTTACTGTTCCGACGGTGACATCTACCTGGATTACTCCCCTGGTCGAGCCTACCTTACCCTCATAGTTGGACAGGACCATGTTGTATGGCTTGGTGTCGGCATCGCTTTTCCCGATTTTGTTTAATAGAAGATGTGGCATCAAATTCACCGTTGCGCCACAGTCCACCAGAATTTTGTTAACTGGGGTGTTTTCCACTTTAGCCGTAATGTAAAGCGGCTTCAAATGGTTCCTCATCTCCTCAGTGGGCCGTTCGAAGAAAGCATTCTGCTCTTTGACACAGCTGTTGTTCATCACATAATAGCAGACGTGTTTGTGTGCTGCCATTTCGCAGTCTGCGTCCGTGTCGCAGTTTTCGATCATAGATAATCTGTCATATTCTTTTGGCATCACTGACACTACGTTCACCAACAAATTTAGCGAATCATCAGAATCTGAGTCGAAGTTGTCCGTCATCTCGTCATCGACCCCAGTGATCTCTCTCTGATTTTTAACCTGGTCAGAGAACAACTTCCTGCCCACCGGATGTTGTGTGGTTTTGCTGATCATCTTCGACGACTCTCTCTGATTTTTTGTTGGGAGATTAGTACTAGATTCGGCCTTGTCCTTCGACGCCGTTTCTCTAAGAGCTTTTCTTTTTCGTTGTTCCCGCCTCCACTGCGATCGAGACATGGGGTTTTTCCCTTTATAATTCTCGGAGACATGGGCCATCTTTGAAGAGTGGAATTCTTTTCGATAGGTAACTGAGGAACCCCTATTCACTTCGAAATTCTTCCATTTTTGTTCGCCCTGTCGCCTATCCTCGTTGGGTTTCGTCCACATACCATCGGTGTTTCCAACAGCGGGTTTGAAACTAGCAGGCCTTGTTTTGGGGCCTCTGATGTGGGGTTCAGACCTTTTCAGCAAACTGCTTCGTGTTCCCTCAAGTCTCCGGGCAGCCTTTTTGTCGAAGATTGCGCTGCATCGTGGGCATAACATCACGCTAGAACCCTTTCCCTGGCATTTGTGAAGAAAATCCACAATTGTTTCCTCTTGCTTCGGGTATGCCTCCTTAGTGATTTCTTCTTGGTTGTTTGACTCACTGTCCCCCTCACCTTCTTGTTGGGTGACTTCCATCATGTTGATCTCAACCACCTCGACCAAATTCAAACCCTTTAAGCTTAGACCCAAACCTTCAGTAGCCTGGTCCATTTCGACGAAGTTATCAGCCATCTCCTTGGTCACCATCTCCCATTTTGGATTGTCTGCTACCCCATCGATGTTGGTAGTATCCATCTCCCCTTCACTGCCTCGATTAAAGCCCATTATGACCTTTGTCATCACAGCATTCTTGACGAAGTCATCAGTAACTTCTGTCATGCTTTCTGAGAAGCTGCGGCCTTTAGTGACCTCGATCATGTTGGCTTCTAAAGGCTCTGTGTAGTGAGCATCCGTCACCTGTAGAGGGTCCGTGTCGACCTTCATTTGGCTGGTGGCTTTCTCCCCAAACTTCAGTCGTCCCTCCTGGATTGCGTTCTGAGCAAGATCCCTGAAAAGAAAACATTGAGATGTTTTATGACCCAGAAAGTTATGGTACTTACAAAAACCTCTCTTTTTTCTTTGCTCTAGCGATGGCAATTTAGTGCCAGGTGGCACTATCATTTGTCCATCTTTTACCAACAAATCGAAAATTTCATCACATTTGGTGATGTCGAAGGTATATGTTTTCTTTGGGAATCTATCATTCCTTTTTGATTCGACAAAACTCTTCCCCTGTGGGGGTGCTAATAATTTACAAGAATAAGGGGGGCCTTGTTTAAGTTCGGCGAGGTCTACTTCATTTTCGTCGAGATTCAAAGAATCCTCGCATGCCCTTTCGATATTGTCATCAATTTCGACAAAGGCCACCTTCTTACTCTTGTTAAATCTAGTTTTCTCGTCTTTCAAACGTTCGATTTGTCGAACTCTGTTGGCCAATTGATCCATATCTCTTAAGTATTGGGTATCTAACTTCTTTCGAATGGAATAATCAAGGCCTCCAGCGGCCATTTTGACCAGTTCGTGTTCCGGCACTTGCGTGAAACACCTGGCTTTGAGTAATCAAAACCTATTGAGGTACTCTTTGATTGGCTCTGAAAACTTACGTTTTACACTAGCTAGTTCTTTCAAACTAATTTTGGTCTGGCCCATGTAAAAATGCTCATGAAACAAGCGTTCAAGTTGGGCCCAACTACATATGGTGTTAAGTGCTAGCGTCGTGAACCAAGTGAAAGAATTTTTCGTGAGGGAACTTGGAAAGTACTTTATCCTAAGGCTCTCATCATTCGCTATTTCCCCGGCTTCTATCACATAACGAGCCACATGTTCGACAGTAGATTCCGTCGTATCCCCTGAGAATTTCGTAAATTTTGGTACTTTCTTCCTAGGAGGTAACTCTGTTTGAAGGATGTAATCTACTATCGGGGATGTAAAGTTTGGTCGAGTAAAACCAGTGTTTACTCCATTTCGAACCATAATCCTTTCGACCATGGCCGCTAGATTGTTGTCAATGGCTATATTATTGCGTCAAACTTCTTGGACCACGTGATCTGCATCCTGGTTTCGGTTTATCACGACCACTCCTTGGTTTCCTTCGTCTAGAACATGGACCTTGTTCATTTGATTTTCTCTTACTGGCTCAACTATAGGAGGTTCAACTCTAACCTGGTTCTCTAAGTGTATTTCCCTTGCATTTCTTACGTCCTGTCGAGGGACGTTCGCCATTGTGTTTTGATTTCTGGGTATAGGGGGTACTCCCATGAACTCAGCCAACCGTGTCAGCTGCAGCATCAATTGTTGGTTGGTTTGGGTAGTGTTATGGATCAATGGCTGGAAGATTTCGCCCATAGTCTGGGACAAAGTCTGAACCATTTGTATGTTGCTCTCATCCATCTATTGCCTTAAGCATGCGACTGAGGTATTGGTCAAGTTGGGGTCTTGCGTCGAATATCCCAGACTCTGGCCCTGGAAACTTCGACCAATGTTCACACGAGATCCTGATCCTTGCAGCGGAGAAGTCACAGGGTTATCTGAAAAGATGGGGGGAGTATTTTGAAGCCCCTGCATCACAGTTGTAGGCATTCCATACGTTGGATTCTTGGGCATCTCTACCAATCGAGGAAGAGGATTTTGCCTAGGCAGGGGGCTTCCTTATAATGGTGTCTGAGGATTGGACACTTGGGGCCCGATATATTCCAATACTGGTTGAGTATAGGGTCTTATTACAATCGACCCAGCCCCTAGTATCGAAGGTGTTGGTACAGGCCTTATCGGGAGCCCTATTTGCTCTCCCGTCGATGGTATTGAAGACGACGCTCCGTCGTTTCTTGTTTCTTCACTAGAGCCATTTTGTTGGCCATTTGGCTGAACGGGTTCTGTCGCCATATTCCTAGTGTTACGTCTTACTAAACTTTCTTCGTTCGTAGTGGTTATTCTGCCACTTCTTAGTAACATACAATGTATTTTGAAGAAAAGTTGATAAGGCTTATATTTCTATAGTTTTATGATCTCAAAACTTTCTTTGTTCAGCACTGTCCCACCGGGTGTGCCATTTTGTTTACCAAAAAACACGGTAAACAGTTACACACCTCACTAAAGAAATAAAACCATTCAAATTGATAAAGAAAATTAGGGTGTTACACACCTCACTAAAGAAATAAAACCATTCCATGAAGGACTTAGACCATTGCATGCGTCTCATCATTAATTTCCTACTCTTTAACACATAGAATGTGTTAAAGAGTAGAAAATTAATGATGAGACGCATGCAATAGTATAAGTCTTTCATGGCATCAATTCCTTATATTCTAGTTTAATTTGAATAACATCAATTTATTCACCAATAAATTAATGTTATTCAAATTGAACTATATGAGAAGATATATATGTAATGAAGGAATCAGTTCATTGAACCACATTATATATGTTAAACAACGTAAGATGAGTGATGAGACGAATGCAATTCGGAAAATATTGATTAATATAAGTTGGTTTTGAAATACAACTTAATTTTCAGATCATAAGTTTCTATATCAATTTAAATGAAATGTATTTTCAGTGAAGAGCTAGTGAAACAAACAATCTACATAGCATATAATAAACTCAACTTCATCTACTGTTCAACCTGCATAAGAGTTTAAAGAACAAAATATTTCTAAGTCACAAGAAGCCTCTCTCCTGTGACTTAGCAATGTTTTATTCTTGCTATGAAAACATTAATCAAGAACAACAACACAATAACATACAACAAAATAAAAAAAATAAGGTTCAAGAATGCAAGATATAATAAACAACAACAACAAAAATTATGAAGTTCTAAGAACATTAATCAACAACAACAACGTGCGACAACACAAGATATAATAAAATGTTTCAAGAATGCACCTTTTTTGAAAATAATTGTGGAACTGGAATAAATTATGAAGTTCATATAATTTATGATGCTATGAAAAAGAAGTACAAGGTATATGAAGTTTACATAATAGCTTCATACTTTTTGTATTTTATTTCATAACAATACACACCATATGTACCATAGCCAAAGTATGTGCTTTGTTAAGGTGAAACATACGTTTAGTGAACGAGCCTCAAGGTAGTGACTGGTGAAGACAAATCTGAAGGTTGAAGTATGTCGAAAGAGTGATATGGATGTTAGGGTTATGTTATGAGAGAGAAGAGTGAAATATGTTAGACTTTTCTTTTGAGAGCAACAACTGTTATGTACTGAACGGCAGATACATTCGCTTATATACTAAAAACTATCACATTTCATCACAGTTGACAAGAAAAACCGTGATGCAATCGCAGTGAAATGTGGATCTTATTAAAACGGTTGAATAGTAAAATCGTAGTTAAATAATTTTCAATCATTTATTTATTTATGAACTTAAGTGACACATGCTTTTTTTAATAGGAAAGTAGACAACATTAATGATCCAAAGAAACAACAAGAACAACAATAATAATAACATACCAGAGAATAATGGTGAGAGAGTTTTTTAATGTTGTTATTGTTATTCTTCATTACTGTTGATGTTGTTGTTGTTGTTGTTGTTGTTGTTGTTGTTGTTGTTGTTGTTGTTGTTGTTGTTGTTGTTGATGGCTAGGTAATATTATTTTCTTTTGTTTTTATTTTTTCATTGATCAAAAGGAAAGAGTACATAAAACAATAATAAAGAAGTTCTACAAAGAGGCCCACAATGGAAATAGTACATAAAACATAATCTTTTTCATTACATAATTTTTTCTAGTTTGGAAAAATATCCTCTAACACTACAATAATCTTCCCAATCTACGATTCGCTCCTCAGTACTCTTATCTGAGTCATAGTAAACAATCTTCCTCGACACCTTTCTCTTATTCTTCTTCAACATCTTCTTCTTCTTCTTTTTGGCCTTTCTCACCCTTAGTGCATCCTTGACAGCAATCAACTCAGATGGTTGGACCTCCTCAATTGACTACTAATGGTGTTGTACTACGGTGATGGTTTTGTTTTAAAAAGTGACTTCTGTTGAGATAATTCTCTTAGCCTTCTTAGATGGAGAAATCATGTTACTATAGGAAGTTAAGAAGAATAGTTTGAATATATGGAAATTCATTATATGAAAGTGTGCATTTATAGAAGAAGTTGAAGATGAAACATCTAATGATTTAATGTTTGTAATGATTACTACTAATCGTTGATATTCTTGAATGATTTGTGACCGTCTTGAGAAATAAAAAAAATTTCAATCATCATTATAGTCTTTTCTCTCTTTTGGGAAGAGCAAAGGTTGTTATTGCTTATATACTAAAAAATATCATTTTTCATCACGATTATCAAGAAAAACCGTAGTTAAATAATTTAAAAAAAATAAAAATTTAGATCTTATTTAGAAACTTAAGTGACATGCGCTTTTTGTAATAGAAAAAAAGAAAAAAATTTAGTTGGTAGGATTCGAAGCTTGTAACACTTACTTTATCACCACGATTATTTATTTCAACCTTTGATTATATAACTTTCAAAAAAATTAAAAATATATCAGGCGCATCCAGTTTGCGAAATTACAATGGTGGAAAGCATAACCATAGTAGTATTATGTTATCAAAGATGTATTTTGTAGTAGTAAAATCTCTGCATTCGAGATTTGTGTTGGTAACATAATACTACTATGGTTATGCTTTCCACCATTGTTTCACTTGTTTAACATAAAACAACAAAATCTAGTCTTTTGAGTGTATTGGAGATTTGAGTAGTTGTGTGTCTAGAGAAGGTTTTCTATTTTTCTATTTAAAAATAGTTTGTTGATAGGGTTTACAATTTTTCTATCCAAAATTTGTAGTTGAGAGAAACTTTGTAATTTTTCCGTCCAAACATTATAATTGAGAGAGAGTACATAATTTTTCAGTTTAAAAATTATAAGTTGGTGGGTTTGCAATTTTCTCTTTAAAATTTACAATTGTATGGGAGAGTTTGTAATTTTGTTCTTCTAAACAATTACAAATTTAATTATTATTTTATGAGTTTTATTTTTGAATTTTTTGCTCTTTTTCTTTTTGTGGGTATGCTTCCGCGTGCGTAGAAGTTTGCTCTTTTATTATTTTTCAACAACTAGTATCTGAGCTAAGGTTCTGATGAAGAGATGAAGGAAGAGTTACAAAAAATCATGATCAATGGAGGAAGAAGACAAAAGGATTGAAGATAAATAATTTTACAAATGTGTCTAATTATTATAATTATAATGATCGTTTTAAAGTTGAAATTAAAGAGAAAGTGAAGATATGTGAGACTTTGAATGAATGGAGGAGTTGTTGAGTCAAATACTATATTCATCCAAGTCCCAAATCAGCTAGTAGGAAGAAAATATAATTTGAGTATAATATAAATAGAGATAATTAGTTTTAGTTTAAACATACAACAACAAAATATAGTCTTTGGGGGTGCATTGGAGATTTGCGTAGTTGTGTTTCTAGCGAAGGTTTTTTATTTTTCCGTTATAGAATAATTTGTTGAGAGGATTTGCAATTTTTTGGTCCAAAAATAATAACTGTGAGAGCATTTGCGATTTTTCTGTCTAAATATTGTAATTGAGAGAGGGTTTATAACTTTTTCGTTCAAAAATTATAATTTGGTGGATTTTCAATTTTCTTTTTAAAATTTGCAATTGTATGTGAGGTTTTGTAATTTCATCTGTGTAAAAAAAATTACAAGTTGAGTTATGATTGCGAGTTTTGTTTTTGAATTTTTTTTCTCTTTTTCTTTTTGGGAGAATGCTTCCGCGTGCGTAGAAATATATATATTTTTGTTATTTTCCCAGCATACGTTTACCCCTGATGATAATCCATCAGTGGTATCAGAGCCAATGGTTCAAGTAAGGGATCGACTCCTTCTATCGAAAGCCTTCTTGACATAGCGGTGGTCAGACGACGTGTCCCATTGTAGTACCCATGATGAGTAAGAGTGTGTTTTAATGGCGGTATAAACATGTGGATGAATAAGCTTCCACTTGAGGAGGATCATAGTAAATGGACTCACAATTAAGAGGGAGATTATTGAGAAACAAGTGTGAGTTATGTTGAGAAACAATTGTGATTTATAAATCCCACATTGCTTATAAAAGTGGAGGTTGTACTCTTCATAACACTACTACGGAAAACATATACAATAACGGTTGGAAAATGGATAACATCATGCGTGACCAGCCATTGTCACGTAGGTTATGGTTGTATATGCGCCACTTACAATCACAATCTTGTGACTGTTGTGGAAAACCTGAAAGCCCACTATATATGATCACGGTTGCACTAGCTAACCGTTGTAATATATAAAGGTCCTAGGTTCGATTCTCACCAATGCATTTTTTGGTGTAATATATTATTTTGGACAACATTCACTATACAACCACGGTTATATACTATAACTTTAGTTAAATATTCTTTTTTTTAAAATAATTTTTCTACATTTTGAAAATTTTCTATTTTTTAACCTGTATTTTTTTTTGAACCATATTAGAACAAAAACAACAATTGTATCATAATGAAGTACTGTATTGTATTACATCGATCAAATCCATATATTGTACTAAGAACCAAATATTTTATATGTATTACTCAAATGAAAAATTGCACAAAACAACTGACAAACTTTATATAACATCACATTGAAGGTGAGATAATACTTAGAAGGGGGGGGGGGGGGTTGAATAAGTATGGAAAATAAAGACTTGAAAATAATCACACAATAATTTTTATCCTGGTTCGTTTAACAACTACTCCAGTCCACCCTTCCAGAGTGATTTGCCTTTCTCAACAAGGACTTAATCCACTATTAAATCAAACTGATTACAATAGTATCACCTAAGAACAACAGTTCTTAGTCTTCTCAAGAGCTACTGATTCTAACTGAATCCTCTTAAGGAATATCCTTTACAAACAATGTAAATTAAATACAAGAGTTTTTAATGCTTCTATAAAGCTTTTATCACAACAATGATTTTTCTCTTAAGTTTAAGTACAATGAGATTCTATGGAGAATAAGAATGAGAGCTTATAGAATATTATGATTTCTTTTCAGCAAGAGTGTAACTGAAGAATGAAGTGAAGATCTCCTTTTATAGGCAGCTGAATCATGCAAGTTGTACGTTGAAAAGAGAGTCCCAAAAGGTCTGAGCTTTTTTGTCTTTACACCAACTGACCTTTCCTTGAAATAGATGGCACAGAAAAATCCTTTTTGTCTGTGTAAGTGTGTCTAGCACAAATAAGGAAAGAGACGTTGAATAGTTCCAACGGATATATTCTTGAAAATACTTCTTCAGTTTCAGCAAGTTCTTCAGAGTCTGAATGGATCAGAGTCTTCTAATGAGATTCAGAACTATGCTGTATCAGAGTCTTCTGCAGTGTGTGTGCTTCAAGCGTGTTGATCATCAGAGCATTTTGACACAGAACTTCAGTACTTGGCATCGTAGGTACTATCAGAAACTTCTGCAGACTAATGCTTTGAGAAACTCTTCAATCAATATTCTTCTCTACTTCTGATGCTTCAGCTTCAGATGCTTCTGATTAACTTCAGATGCTTCTGACTCAGAATGTTCTGGAGCTTCTTTCTTCAGATCCTTCTGGAGACTACGCTCAGGATCTTCTGTGAGGAGCAACCAGATTCTTCTGTAAGGTGCATCTGGCGCATCAGAGTCAGAACAACTTCTTGTATTCAAGGCAAATTTGCTTCTAGAGAGTTAATATAATTTCAATCTGCAGTAAAACTCTCAAACAAATTTTAGAGTATATAAATCTTAAATATAAATTTCCTAACAGTTATCATCAAAATAAAGAGTAATTATTAAGAACCAATCTGTGTTCTAACAATCTCCCCCTTTTTGATGATGACAAAAAGTATCAGAAATTTTATTTAATTGAACATAAAGAATTATAACTCCCCCTGAGATGATGAATCTCCCCCTGAGTTAAATATGAAAAAGGAATAGAAACTTCCCTTTTTATCTTGAGTAATCTTCAGAGTCAGATCTTTTTTGTCTTTGTAATACTTAATGGTCAGACTATCTTGCAGATAAGAGATTCAGAGTTGATAAAAGATAAATGATCTGAGAAACTCAGATTCTTTTATAGAGTGTTCTTATCAAATGTTCTGAAATAGGCAATTTAGATATTAGAAACAGTAGATATGTCTGAAGATTCATTCTAGTGAAATTATATTAAATAGTTCAGATCTTTATTTTCTCCCCCTTTTTTGTCATAAGCAAAAAGTAAAAACTTTTAATAAAGACAAATAAAAGGAACATGAAACAGGTAATTCAATGGAGAATAACAAACTGATTCATTTAACATAACAGAGCAAGAGTGCATTGGAAAATATCAGAAGATATAACAATAAAATTCAGATGCAAAACAACAGATGCACAAACATGAGAAAAAAAATCTAAGAATGTTTTGACAAAAGCATCTTCAATAGGTCTGTGATCTCAGATGATGATTGCTCTTGCTTTGACATCCACTTAGTCATTGTCTCATTCTTCTCATCTTGTTTAGACATCCACTCTGACATGTCCTCAGATTTCTTGTCTTGCTTTGCCATCCAAGATTTTATTTCAGATTGACCAGCTTCCAGAGCAGCAATCTTGTCTCCAAAATCTGGATTTTCTGTCTTTATCTCTGATGAAGAAGGCGGAGGTTCTGCAACCTGAATAGAGTCAATTGCCATAGGTTCTGGAGATCCTAAAGAGGGTTCTACCAGAGTCATAGTCAATGCATTGGCAGTTGGTTCTGGTGGAGGAGGAGGAGGAGGAGCATCCAAACAAAGCAGAGGTTCAGTCTTGTTTACAATCCAGAATTGAGTTCTTTCAGCTCTGAGCTTTGCATCATCAGAACAGATGTTCTTCAGATTAGAAGCTACAGTGTTGAATCTATTGATAAATCCTTTCCAGATGATGTTAGTCTCATTTGCATCCATAGTTTTAGAACATCTCTTCTGAACAGTACCTAAAGACATCTGTATTTCTTGCAAAAATGTTTGAAATAAATGATCAATATTAAGTCTGGGTGGTGGTTTAAGCAAGGTTTCCAGAGTCATCTGTTTAGGTTTGGGAGTTGGTGGAATCAGTGATTTTGAGATGGAAATCAGAGGAGGGGGAACATATGGAATGAATGGAATTTCTGGTTTTTGAGGTAAGGATCTGTTTAATGCATTAAGCAGATTTGGTTGAGGTCTTGTGCGTGGGTAAACAACATCAAAGGATGCATTGGAGTATGGTACGAAAGCAGAGTTTGATGGTTTATCAGATGCAACTGTGTTATCAGATGCAGGATGCAGAGCTGAAACAACAGCTTTACCAGATGTAGCAGATATGGTTGCTAAAGATCCTTCATTGTTCATAGATTGAATATATGAAATGATTACAGATGGAAGGGCCTGTCTGAGTTTAGGCTTCAGAGGTTTCAAGGGTTCAGAAGGCTCAACTCTATCATAAAAATCTTTCAGTTTGAAACCATAAGATAAATTATGATAAAGAGAAGACACTTCGGCACAAGATATTCCAGATGATGATGGATTGGAAGTAGGAACAATCATCTCAGATGAAGGTGCAGGTGGAGGCATAGGGTCTGGAATGGTAGTTTTAGCAGGTAAGGTTGATTCAGGTTCAGGTTCATGCACAGGGTATTTGTCAGATGGATTAATTAGAAAATCAGGATGAATTTCTGATTCTGATGAATTGGAGGATGTTGTAGGTGTACAAGAGGTAGAAGAAACTTGAAACACTGTTTTTAATGGAGTGATATCAAGAACTTCTGTCTCAGGGATATGAGTAGGTTCTGAAGGGGTATCAGATTGTTGTGATGGTGGTTCTGATGAAACAGGAGCAGAAGTTACTTTAGTGGGTTCAGAAGTAACAGGTGCTACAGGTTCAGAAGATGGAATTTGTGATGGTGGTATGACAGAGTCTTTTTCTGGTTGATCTTCTGTGGTTTGTTTTTCTGGATGATCAGAAGTTTTTGGTTGATTTTCTGGTTGTGGTTGAGCAGAGTTTTGTTTATCAGAAGTTTGTGGTAGTTCTGATGGTTGTGGTTCTGTTTGTTGTGGTTCTGTTGGTTGTGGAACTGTTGGTGATGGACGTGGAGTGAAGTGTTTGATGTGTATTTTGGGTTGAGGTGGTTTTGATACAGAGGCAGTGGTTTGTTTTTGAGGTGAGACAGAACTAGGGGCAGCAACAGATGTTGTTTGAGTGACAGGTGGTTTGGGAACAGACTTAATAGATGAATCATTAATAACAACATTTTTAGAATTAGCAGAAGTCTTTGTACCTTTGAGTTTAATCCTCTTAGCAGATGCAGAGGCAGCTTCTCCAGAATCCTTTCTCTTCAAAAGATCCTTGGGTTTCTCAACAATCTTGGCCTTCTTCTGGACAGGTTCAGATTCTGCTGCAGGCTGAGATCTTTTCCTCTGAAGTGGAACTTCTTCTTCTTCTTCTTCTTCTTCTCCTGCATCTGGCAGTGGTTGCTTGACAAGTTGAAACACATTGGCTGGAACAAACACTCCTTCCTTTTTGCATTCCTCTATGTACATCAGAACAATGTGTCTAGGTTCTTCAGCAAAGAATAGAGGAAAGTCAGATACTGGAACCCTTTTATTCAAATCATACATATTTAACCTCTTTGGAGCAGTAGTAAGTTCATCTACAATCTTGAGTCTCAGAAGGCTTTTAGCGTTCAGAGGCTTTCCCATAATGAACTCTAGTTCCTCTGTAACACCAGCATCATACAGAGCAGCCACTAAACCATTTTCAGTGAGAAGATCTGAGAGCAACCTTCCAAAAGGTATCCAAGTCCTGATCTTCTGGCCTTTTTCTTTCACAGATTCTCTGTATGCATTGATGTGATTCCACAGATGCATGAACAAAATGTAAGGAAGATCTACCTTGTTGCTCTGACTAAGGCAGTACATAAAATAGATCTGTTCATTGTTGACATAATCTGGGGAATTTGTTGACTTTCTGTGATGTATGCATCCCATGAAGATCTTGGCCCAGATCTTGTAATCAGGCTTCAGATCTTTGAATCTGTTAGAGGGTTGTCCAGCAGTCATAACTTCCTCATAAACTTCATCCATATCCACACGCCCAGCTGGCAGGTGGGAAACACCATCTGTTTCTTCATAACCAATCAGTCTTCTAATCAGATCCTCTGTGATTATAATCTCCTTTCCCAGCACAGATGATAAGATAAACTTGGGATACACAGATGCATGAATCCAGAATTCCTTAACAAGTAGAGGGTAAACTGGTCCAAACAATCTATCAAAGTATTTCACCCAACCTTGAGCTCTAACAATGGAGCGAAAATCAAACCCATTGTCAGCCAAAGAATCAAATTCAACCATGGATTCACACAGCACTTCTAGTTTATCAATAGGTGTGAGAAGAGTTCTCTTGGGAGGAATATATGGAGCAGCACCTAGGTTATCCGAAGTCACAGTAGCCATTGTAGATTGAAACTGTGCAGTCGTTGATGAAGAAGACGCCATTGAAGAATGCTTTTTAGAACACTTAGGTTTTGAGTTTTTATGCAGAGAGAACAATAGATGAAAACGCATGTAAATTCTGAGAGTGAAAAGTGTGAAAGTGAATACACAACAAGTATTTATACTAACCACTTAGGCACACCAACAGTTAGAGAGAAACGCACGTTTGAGCAGCATTAAATGAAGAGAATAAAATCATTTCAAATAATAAATGCTTCTGACAATTTTGGGGGGAAAACCAAGATATTTACTATTCAAATTTCACCTCAAACGTCTTTTCAGTTGTGAACACGCCACCTCTTCAGATTTTGTGGGACACGTGTTTGCTTGCATGCTGTTCTGAATTCTCTCAAGAAATGAAACGTTAGCCAACGTTCAGATCTTCTAAAGATGGTTAGTTCAGAGTTTCACATCAGAAATATTAATCAGAATAGAATAAATAAACAGAAGAAATACTTCAGATGAATTAAGCATTTTGCATCTGAAACAATTAGCTTCTGATAAATATCATTCTGGACAAAAATCCATACCAATATTTTTCAGAATGAAATTGAATCTATCTTCAACAAGGGGTTTTGTAAAAATATCTGCCCATTGATGATCTGTATCAACAAAGGCTAAATTTATGACTCCCTTCTGAACATAGTCTCTGATGAAATGATGCTTAATTTCTATATGTTTTGCCTTAGAATGTAAAATGGGATTCTTAGACAAACATATAGCAGAAGTATTATCACAAAAGATAGAAATGTTACTCTCAAAAATTTGATAATCTTCTAGTTGACTTTTCATCCAGAGCATCTGCGTGCTACATCCAGCAGCAGCAATGTATTCAGCCTCTGTGGTTGAAAGTGAAATTGTGGGTTGCTTCTTGCTGTACCAGGAGATTAGATTTCTTCCTAGAAATTGACAACTTCCAGAAGTACTTTTTCTTTCCACTCTGTCTCCAGCATAGTCAGCATCACAGAATCCAACTAATTTGAAATCATCAGATTTTCTGTAACACAAACCCACATTAGAAGTACCTTTCAGATACCTTAGAATCCTCTTGACAGCTGTCAAGTGTGATTCTCTAGGATCTGATTGGAATCTAGCACACAGACAAACACTGAATAATATGTCAGGTCTAGAAGCAGTAAGATAAAGAAGAGAACCAATCATACCTCTGTAGAGCTTCTGGTCTACTTTCTTACTTACCTCTTCTTTGCCAAGAGAGCTAGTAGGATGCATTGGAGTCTTTGCTAGCTTGCTGTCAGACATGTTGAATTTCTTCAGAAGTTCTTTAACATACTTTGTCTGATGTATGTAGGTGCACTCTGGAGTTTGATTAACTTGGATTCCTAAAAAGAATCTGAGTTCTCCCATCATGCTCATTTCAAATTCTGCATGCATACATGTAGCAAACTCCTTTCCAAGCATAATATTTGTTAATCCAAAAATAATATCATCTACATAAATTTGGCAAATTAGAAGATCTTTCTTTATGGTTTTACAGAATAGAGTTGTATCCACTTTACCTCTGATAAAATTCTTCTCCAGAAGAAAATTACTCAATCTCTCATACCAAGCTCTGGGAGCTTGTTTTAATCCATATAGAGATTTCTTTAATTTGAAAACATGATCTGGAAATTTTTCATTTTCAAAACCAGGAGGTTGGTGGACATAAACTTCTTCTTCTATAATGCCATTAAGAAAGACACTTTTAACATCCATCTGATACAGAGTGATGTTATTCTGTGCAGCAAAAGAAATAAGAAGGCGTATAGATTCTAACCTTGCTACTGGAGCATATGTCTCAGTGTAATCAATACCTTCTTGCTGACTGTATCCTTGAGCAACCAGCCTTGCCTTATTCCTTTCTACTTCTCCCTTTTCATTCAGCTTATTCCTGAAGACCCATTTTGTTCCAATAACATTGAATCCTTTAGGTCTAGGAACCAGATCCCAAACTTCATTTCTGGTGAATTGATTCAGCTCTTCTTGCATAGCTATAATCCATTCATTATCTTCCAGAGCCTCATCTACAGATGTTGGTTCTATCATTGACACTAAGCCAAATAAAGAAGATTCAGAAGTTCTGAGAAATGATCTTGTCCTTATTGGATCCTCTTTCTTTCCAATTATCACATCTTCTGGATGAGAAGCTTTGATTCTGAAAGAAGATCCTCTGACAGTTGGTCTTTCAGAAATATGCAAGTTGTTTAGTTGGGAGGTCAAAGGTGTAGCATCTGGG
Organism: Lathyrus sativus; assembly: GCA_963859935.3. NCBI lineage: Eukaryota > Viridiplantae > Streptophyta > Magnoliopsida > Fabales > Fabaceae > Lathyrus > Lathyrus sativus. Next base: position 30,841,369 of record OZ012741.1, on the reverse strand, counting down.
GTTGCTTCAGATTCTTTGATTTTTGCCTTTTCTGCCTCTGAGCCTTCAGAGTCTGTGAGAATCACTTCTCTATCTGCAGAACTTTCAAACTGCTTTGGCTTTTCAGAGCCAAGCTTATCATCAAATCTAACATGAATAGATTCTTCCACAATCTGTGTTTTAGTATTGAATACTCTGTAGCCTTTAGAGCGTTCAGAATAACCAAGCATGAAACACTTCTGTGCTTTGGAATCAAATTTGTTCAGATTATCTTTAGTATTCAGCATAAAACAAATACATCCAAAAGGATGAAAATAAGCAATGTTAGGCTTTCTGTTTCTCCACAATTCATAGGGAGTCTTTTCCAGAAGAGGTCTTACAGACACTCTGTTCTGAATATAACACGCTGTGTTAATTGCTTCTGCCCAGAAATGTTTTGCCAGATTTGTCTCATTGATCATGGTTCTGGCCATTTCTTGCAATGTTCTATTTTTCCTCTCTACAACTCCATTTTGTTGTGGAGTTCTAGGGCAAGAGAAATCATGTGCAATGCCTTTTTCAGAAAAATATTTTTCAAAATGTTTATTTTCAAATTCTCCACCATGATCACTTCTGACTTTAATAATTTTGCAATCTTTTTCAGTCTGGACTTGATTGCAGAAGTCAAAGAACACAGAATGAGACTCATCCTTGTGTTTTAGAAACTTTACCCATGTCCATCTGCTATAGTCATCTACAATGACTAACCCATACTTCTTGCCTCTGATGGATGCAGTTTTCACTGGTCCAAACAGATCAATGTGAAGTAATTCCAATGGTCTGGAGGTAGAAATAACATTTTTTGATTTAAAATGTGATTGTGAAAATTTACCTCTTTGACATGCTTCACACAGAGCATCTGAGTTGAACTTCAACTTAGGAAGTCCTCTGACCAGATTGAGTTTATTAATCTGAGATATACGTCTCATATTAATATGCCCCAATCTTCTATGTCAGACCCATTGCTCATCATTCACAGATAAGAGGCATTTTACATTTTGATCTTTAAGTTCTGAAAGGTTAATTTTATAAATGTTGTGTTTCCTCTTTCCATTGAATAGGATAGAACCATCCTTTTGACATACAGCTTTGCAACATTTTTTATTAAAGATTATATCATAACCATTGTCACTTAATTGACTTATGGACAATAGATTATGTTTCAATCCTTCAACTAACAGAACATTAGTAATAGAGGGAAGTTTACCATTTCCAATAGTGCCAGATCCAATGATCTTGCCCTTCTGGTTCCCTCCAAACTTCACGTCCCCTCCAGATCTAAGTTCCAGGCTTTGGAACATAGACTTTTCTCCTGTCATGTGTCGTGAGCATCCAGAGTCCAGGTACCATAATTGGTGTCCTGACCTTGCTGCTAAGAACATCTGCAACATGAATTATTTTGTTTTTAGGTACCCAGACCTTCTTGGGTCCTTTGGGGTTAGTTGGTTTGTAGGTTTGTCTAAACTTCTGTTTTGCAACATAATGTTTATTCTGACTTGCCTTTGATTTAAACACATAAGTACTCTTCTCAGAGCTTGTGTGTTTAATGTCATTCAAGTGACCAAATTTGAATTGAGAATACAGAGGTGTCTTCCTGATGAAAAGTTTGTCAACAGGTTTTGGATTGCTTCCAGATGAAGACTCATATCCAATGTCTCTTCTGTTGTTTCCACTAACACCATAGATCATGGAAGCCATCTTGCTTCTGTCTATGCTCTTAGTGAGAAATCTCTGAAAACTAGAGTCATATTTTTCTAAAATATTTTCACATGACTTAGTCTCAGATTCAGATTCTTGTTGAGTTCTATCAAAGTCATTTTTGATTTTTAAATTTATTTCTTTCTGCTCAACAAGTTCTGTTTTCAGAAGATCAATCTCAGATTCAAGATTGCTTTTCAGCTTCTTGTATTTGAGTTTGATGTTGTTATAACTTTTAAGAACTTCTGTTAAAACTTTAATGAGTTCTTCTTTGGTATGTTTAGCCATTACCTCTTCTGCATCATCATCAGATTCAGATTCTGATTCATATCCTGAGGTACCTTCCTCTTGATCCTCTGTCCTGGCCATCAGTGCAACGTTTGCACATTCTTCCTCTGATTCAGAAGATGATTCACATTCATCTGAGTCATCCCATGTTTCCATCAGAACCTTCTTCTTTTTGTTGAACTTCTTCTTAGGTTTTTCTTTCAGAAGTTTGGGGCAGTCATTCTTGTAGTGCCCAGGTTCTTTGCACTCATAGCACACAACTTCTTTCTTAGCAGATCTTCTGTGACTAGAAGATTCCTTTTTGTTGTCAGATCTTCTGAAGTTGTTGAACTTCTTTCCCTTGTGCTTCCAGAGTTTGTTAATCCTTCTGGACAGCATGGATAACTCATCTTCTTCTTCAGAAGAAGACTCTTCAGAGCTTTCTTGAATGACCTGCAAAGCTTTAGCAGTTTTGTTAGATTTTAATGCTACAGATTTACCTTTATCTTTCTTCTGAGGTTCATCTTCCTCAAGCTCAATCTCATGGCTCCTCAGTGAGCTGATGAGTTCTTGTAGAGAGATCTTGTTCAGATCTTTGGCCATCTTCAGGGCAGTCACCATTGGTCTCCATCTGATGGGTAGACTTCTGATGATTTTCTTTACATGATCTGACGTGGAATATCCCTTGTCCAGAACTTTCAGCCCAGCAGTGAGTATCTGGAATCTGGAGAACACGGCTTCAACAGATTCAGAGTCTTCCATTTTGAAAGCCTCATACTTCTGGATCAGAGCCAGAGCTTTTGTCTCCTTAACTTGAGAATTTCCCTCATGAGTCATTTTAAGGGATTCAAACATATCAAAAGCTGTCTCCCTGTTTGTGATTTTCTCATACTCTGTATGTGAAATAGCATTCAGTAATATGGTTCTGGCTTTATGGTGATTCTTGAAATCTCTTTTCTGCACTTCAGTCATTGATTTTCTATCAATCTTTTTGCCATCCTCACCAGTAGGATGTTCATATCCATCAATGACTAAATCCCAAAGATCAGCATCATACCCAAGAAAAAAACTTTCTATTCTATCTTTCCAATAGTCCAATTTTTCTCCATCAAACATTGGAGGTTTGGTGCTGATCCTATCCCTCTCTTCATATTTATTGTTAATATTTGACATTGAATTATCAGCCATGATAACAACTAAATATATTTATCAAAGTATATCTCTCTGGATCTTTACTGACACTGTTAAGTGATAGCACACTCAGAACCGGAGCTCTGATACCAATTGAAAGTGAGATAATACTTAGAAGAGGGGGGGGGGGGGGGGTTGAATAAGTATGGAAAATAAAGACTTGAAAATAATCACACAATAATTTTTATCCTGGTTCGTTTAACAACTACTCCAGTCCACCCTTCCAGAGTGATTTGCCTTTCTCAACAAGGACTTAATCCACTATTAAATCAAACTGATTACAATAGTATCACCTAAGAACAACAGTTCTTAGTCTTCTCAAGAGCTACTGATTCTAACTGAATCCTCTTAAGGAATATCCTTTACAAACAATGTAAATTAAATACAAGAGTTTTTAATGCTTCTATAAAGATTTTATCACAACAATGATTTTTCTCTTAAGTTTAAGTACAATGAGATTCTATGAAGAATAAGAATGAGAGCTTATAGAATATTATGATTTCTTTTCAGCAAGAGTGTAACTGAAGAATGAAGTGAAGATCTCCTTTTATAGGCAGCTGAATCATGCAAGTTGTACGTTGAAAAGAGAGTCCCAAAAGGTCTGAGCTTTTTTGTCTTCACACCAACTGACCTTTCCTTGAAATAGATGGCATAGAAAAATCCTTTTTGTCTGTGTAAGTGTGTCTAGCACAAATAAGGAAAGAGACGTTGAATAGTTCCAACGGATATATTCTTGAAAATACTTCTTCAGTTTCAGCAAGTTCTTCAGAGTCTGAATGGATCAGAGTCTTCTAATGAGATTCAGAACTATGCTGTATCAAAGTCTTCTGCAGCGTGTGTGCTTCAAGCGTGTTGATCATCAGAGCATTTTGACACAAAACTTCAGTACTTGGCAGCGTAGGTACTATCAGAAACTTCTGTAGACTAATGCTTTGAGAAACTCTTCAATCAATATTCTTCTCTACTTCTGATGCTTCAGCTTCAGATGCTTCTGATTAACTTCAGATGCTTCTGACTCAGAATGTTCTGGAGCTTCTTTCTTCAGATCCTTCTGGAGACTACGCTCAGGATCTTCTGTGAGGAGCAACCAGATTCTTCTGTAAGGTGCATCTGGCGCATCAGAGTCAGAATAACTTCTTGTATTCAAGGCATATTTGCTTCTAGAGAGTTAATATAATTTCAATCTGCAGTAAAACTCTCAAACAAATTTTAGAGTATATAAATCTTAAATATAAATTTCCTAACAGTTATCATCAAAACAAAGAGTAATTATTAAGAACCAATCTGTGTTTTAACACACATAATTGTATCTTATAGTGTTTTGTTTCTTTGTCTCTTGGTGTCTTATCTCTTGGTGTATTTACTTTAAACACCTACAATTTTTAATAATCATACTTTGTAGTAAATATACTAATAAATAATGACTTACACTAATTAAATTATGAATAAAGAATAAAATATTAATTACTTATTAATCTTCCCATGTGACTTCATTATGATCGATACGAATAGCATGCACATCATCTCTATCAACTTCATCATAAGTGGTAGACACTTTTGTTGTGTAAGAAGGAATATAAGGAGTGTATAAACTCTTATTACTACTAATAATGTCTTTTCCTCGGAGAACGATTGACCATTTTCCGGATGTGTCTGAAGGGTCGGTGATAACACGAAATCATATAGATATTTTTATGCATAATTCAACTAAAGTTTAACCGTTTTCTATCAGATTGTGGGTTATTTCCGTGCTATTTGTCTGATGTTTTCCAGGTATTCAACGATCACGTCTAAACGAGGCAACATGAAGAAAAGAAGCAATCTCAGATGAAATAAGGACGAAAAAGGAGTGAAAACATCATGAAAAGCGCAAGAAGCTGTTTTTGCTGATGTGACGACCGTCACAGCTACATGACAAGCGTCACACGGGTGACGACCGTCACACCTTGTGACGACCGTCATGCAGGCAAAAACGCCCCACTTCAATTACACGTTAAAGAATCAGTTCCAATTCCCACAGAGTGGACCATGACTCCCTAAATTATCTGCCTCAAAGTCCATCAGCTTCAAGGATAACCGTTGGAATTCCACTTCTATAAAAAGGGAAGAAAGGGACCTCAGAAGGTGTGATGCATTCATACAACGAAGTGCTGCCAAATTTATTTTCCAGAGCATATTTTCCAGCAATATTCTTATTTGTTTCTCTTTACCTTTCCTGTATTCCATTTTTCATTCTTCTGTAATTTCTACTTTCACTGTACGATCAAATTGGCATTAGAGATCAGAATCCTGCCAACATCTGTGGAGGATCTGCCCAAAGGCCAATTGGAATATTTACAGGTTTCTCATTTCAATCGATTCCAGTTTTACTATAATGCAAATCATTATTTATTATTTTTATTTATATTTTATCTTTCCCAAATCCATGTCTAGCTAAACTTAGGTAATCGATATGTAGTAATAATTCGAATGGGATTTGATAACAACTGGTTGAAAAACCTTCTTTTCAAAAGTAACTTATGGTCTGAGTGTTTAAAATTGATTTACTGAATAAAATTCGTCGCGAAAGCGAGAACTTATTTAAAAGTAGTTTTGCCACAAAAGTGGGAAATTAATTAAGATACGAACCAACAAGCGAAAGCTGCGGTAAGGTCAGATAGTAAACACTAGTCATTCATTTTAATAACAGCGAAAGCACTTTAAAATGAATTAGAACTTAGAGATTTCCAAAAAATAATTTAAACCCCGAACGGGATACGAAAGTGTACGTTTGGCCCTTAGGATTATGATTAACGTCAATAACCATCGTGAGGCGAGAGTCTTCAAATCACCATTTTCTGCTAAAATAAACTTTGAAAATTATTTCATACACCAGTAACTTATCAAATCCCTGAAGAACACAATTACTACGTATCGATTCAATCATTTATAATCTAAATAGTATTCTTAGTTCCCTTTTAGTGACAATCTTATTCCCTTAAACATATTCTACCTAGCTAAATATAGTAACTCCCGAGAACACTAGTTTGATTACGAGTCCCTGTGGGATCGATATCTATTATTACTACGCGATAGACTGTGCACTTGCAGTTAGGTTGTATTAGACATAGAAAGTCGCGATCAAGTTTTTGGCGCTGTTGCCGGGGACCCGTTTAGTCAATAGTGTAACCTTCTGTTACGCCGTATAGACTAGGTTAACAATTTTCATTATTTCCTTACTAGTCCTGTCGATTGTATGCCAAGAAATCGCCCGCAAGGCGATATCGTAAAACCATCAGTCGCAGAACTAGAACGCTTCTTACATTTAAGAAGTAGAATCATTGAGTACCAACTCAAACAACTCAAACATAACACTCCCGAACCTCTCACTCCCATTCCCAAATCAGAAGAAGAGGAACTAGAGATGGCTGAAGGACCTCCAAATAAACCGCTGAAGGCATACGCTACACCATCCCAGATGGAGCCTAGAAGTAGCATTGCTGCCCCAGCTATTACCCGAAATGATTTTGAGCTGAAACCATCATTGCTGTCGGCTGTACAACAAAACCAATTCTCAGGAAACGCAACTGAGGATCCGAACGAACATCTAACGAAGTTTGTACAATATGCAGACACAGTGAAAGCAAATGGAGTAACTCCAGACGCGATAAGACTTCGTCTTTTCCCATTCTCTCTTAGAGACAGAGCGTGGACATGGTTACAATCGTTACCATCCAACTCCGTTACGACGTGGGAGCAATTGAAGAACGTCTTTTTAGCGAGATATTTTCCGCCAAGCAAAACTGCCATGCTTAGAGCTCAAATCAACGGATTTCGACAGAAAGATACTGAATCTCTTTACGAAGCATGGGAACGATTCAAAGATATGATGAGAACATATCCTCACCACAGTCTAGAAGACTGGGTGACAATCCATACTTTCTATAATGGGCTTCTATACAATACTAGATTGACAATAGACGCTGCCGCGGGCGGTGCACTTATGGATAAGCCATACGATGAAGCCTATCAACTGATAGAAAACATGTCACAAAACCATTGCCAATGGGGAGGTGAACACACTCCAACTGAGAAAACCACAGCGAAAGGTGGGATGTACGAGATCAGCAGCCTTGAAAAGTTCAACGCTAAAGTAGATGCTCTAGCAAAGAAGATCGATAGTCTGACCGTTAACCCCACTGCAACTGTCGCTGCAGTAACTCCAAATTGCGAGTTATGCGGAAGCACCACTCATAATGCACCCGAATGCCCATTGCTAGCCGGAATCCCACCAGACCAGGTAAATTATGCTCAAGGAAATCCCTACGCAAATACCTACAACCCAGGTTGGCGAAATCATCCAAACTTTTCTTACAAAAGCGAAAATGCATTGCAAATGCCTACTGCTCCGCCAGGATATCAGAAACCAGCTACTCAGAATGCACCTAGGAAATCGAACCTCGAATTGATGATGGAAAAGTTCATAGCTACTCAAGCTCAAACAAACAAAGAATTCCTGAATCAAAACATACACACTAGCGAGCAAATTAAACAGTTGACAGAAAAGGTAGACGCTTTAGCCACCCACAACAAAATGTTAGAAACTCAAATATCACAAGTGGCTCAACAGCAAGCCTCTGCTGCCGCACCTACTGGTATATTTCCTGAACAACCCGAACAGAATCCAAAAGGCCAAGCAAATGCTGTGATACTAAGAAGTGGAAAAGAATTGGACGAACCGATCGATTCGAGGACCGAAAACTCAGCCATGCAACAAAAACCAACTGAACAAGCAGAAAAGGAATCCGAGTTAGAGAAGAAGGAAGACAACGAGAAGGAGGATACCGCAAGTGAAAAAACTCAAGCACCTCCAGCGCCATATAAACCACCTATCCCTTATCCGCAAAGACTAATAAACTCCAAAACTTCAGGACAGTTTAAGAAATTTGTAGAGCTCCTTAAACAGCTGAATATTACTATTCCTTTTACAGAAGCGATAACTCAAATGCCGTCATACGCTAAATTTCTCAAAGAAATCCTGTCGAATAAGAGACAGATCGAGGATAATGAAACAGTTACACTTACTGCAGAGTGTAGCGCTATTATTCAAAACCGCATGCCTCCTAAATTAAAAGACCCAGGTAGTTTCTCCATACTCTGCGTCATAGGAAAGTTCGTAATAGACAAAGCTCTATGCGATTTAGGAGCCAATATCAGTGTTATGCCCTTATCTATATGCAAAAAGCTGAATATGGGAGACCTCAGACCAACCAAAATGTCCGTACAATTAGCTGACAGATCAGTAAAATACCCAGTCGGAATACTGGAGAACGTTCCAGTACGCATAGGACAATTCTACATTCCAACCGACTTCATAATCATGGACATCAAGGAGGACACTGTAACCCCAATTATCCTAGGAAGACCATTCCTAGCTACAGCCGGAGCGATTATAGACGTGAAGAAAGGAAGGCTATCATTCGAAGTAGGAGAAGAAAAGATAGAGTTCATTCTCACCAAGTTCTTACAAGCACCAGCAATAGACGATACCTGCTATTTAGTGGACGAAATTGACGAATGCATAAGAGAACTTGAAAATGAAGAGACCCGTATTCAGAAATAATAAAGATTCAAATACCCGATATTTCTGAAGACGATAATTGGCGTAAACCGTATAAAGACGACAGCCTAAGCGAAAGTTTAGCATTGACCCCAAACCATATGCCAGGTCCGAAGAACCCATCTTTAGAACTTAAAACACTACCCAAAAACCTTAGATATGAATTTCTAGACGATGAACTAAAAAGACCAGTGATAGTCAACGCCGACTTAGGACAACCAGAAACCGAAAAGCTATTAGAAGTCCTAAAGAAGTACCCCACCGCGTTAGGCTATAACATAAGCGATCTAAAAGGTATAAGCCCTTCGATCTGTATGCATCGAATTACAATAGAGGAAGACTCTAAAACCTCTCGAGAGCATCAGAGGAGACTGAACCCCATCCTGAGCACTGTAGTCAGAGATGAAGTAAAGAAATTGCTAGATGCAGGAATCATCTATCCGATCTCCGATAGTGAATGGGTCAGCCCAGTTCATGTCGTACCAAAGAAAGGAGGAGTCACAGTAGTTAAAAACGAAAAAGGCGAATCAATAACAAAAAGAGTCGTGACTGGAAGCAGGATGTGCATTGATTATAGAAAGCTTAACAAGGCTACACGCAAAGATCACTTCCCGTTACCCTTCATAGACCAAATGTTGGAAAGATTAGCCAAACATTCGTATTTCTGCTATCTAGATGGTTACTCAGGATTCTTCCAAATTCCCATCCATCCTGATGACCAAGAAAAGACTACATTCACCTGTCCTTATGGTACTTTTGCTTACCGCCAAATGTCATTCAGACTCTGTAATGCTCCAGCAACCTTCCAAAGATGCATGATGGCAATCTTCGCAGATTTCATAGACGACATCATGGAAGTATTTATGGACGATTTCTCGGTATGTGGACAAAGTTTCGAAGGATGCTTACAAAACATAGAAATGGTATTAGAACGTTGTGTAAAAGTAAACCTCGTCCTAAATTGGGAGAAATGCCATTTTATGGTCCGACAAGGAATAGTTCTAGGACACGTCATATCAGATAGAGGAATTGAGGTAGACAAAGCTAAAATAGAGATTATAAAAGATCTCCAACCTCCAAAATTCGTACGAGAAATACGGAGTTTTCTAGGACATGCCGGTTTCTACAGAAGATTTATAAAAGATTTTTCGAAAATCACAAAACCTCTGATCGGCCTGTTGATGAAAGATGCTGAGTTTGTCTTCGACGACGACTGTTTAAAAGCATTCGAAACATTAAAATCGGCCCTTATCACCGCACCGATCATGCAACCACCCGATTGGCGACTACCGTTCAAAATCATGTGCGATGCAAGTGATTATGTTGTAGGCGCAGTTCTAGGACAAAGGAAGGACAAGAAACTCCATGCTATCTACTATGCCAGTAGAACCTTAGATCCTGCCCAAATGAACTACGCTACCACAGAAAAGGAACTTCTAGCAGTTATATTTGCGCTTGACAAATTCCGTTCTTACTTAGTAGGAGAAAAAATTATCATATACACAGACCATGCTGCCATAAGGTACCTAATAAGCAAAAAGGATGCCAAACCAAGACTATTGAGATGGATCCTGTTATTACAAGAGTTTGACTTAGAAATCAAAGATAAGAAAGGAACCGAGAACGTTGTTGCAGATCACTTATCCCGAATAGAAGGCATCAAACATGAACCAGTACCGATAAATGACGATTTCCCGTACGAACGTCTGATAGCCAAATTAGAAAGTGACACACCCAATTCAATCTCGGAAGATCCAGAATTCAAAAAAGCCGTAGAAGCCATCTATGCCCAAGTCACATTACCTTGGTATGCTGACATCGTTAATTACCTCGCTGCGGGCGTGCTTCCACCGGATCTTACTTATCAGCAAAAGAAGAAATTCTTCCACGATCTGAAACACTATTATTGGGACGAACCTCTACTCTTCAAGAGAGGGGCCGACAACATATATCGTCGCTGTGTCCCAGAGGAAGAAATAGAAAATATTATTTCCCAATGTCACTCAGCACCATACGGTGGTCATGCTAGTACATCCAAGACATGCGCTAAGATTCTCCAAGCCGGCTTATTCTGGCCTAATCTCTGGAAAGACGTTCACATCGCTGTGCAAAAGTGCGATCGATGCCAACGAACTGGCAACATCTCACGACGCGATGAAATGCCTCAGAAAGGAATCTTAGAGGTAGAAATCTTCGACGTCTGGGGAATAGATTTCATGGGACCTTTTCCACCTTCTTTTGGTAATAACTACATACTCGTCGCTGTCGATTACGTGTCTAAATGGATAGAAGCCATAACTGCTCCAACAAACGACGCACGAGTAGTAATCAAACTCTTCAAAAACACAATCTTTCCTAGATTCGGTGTACCGAGACTCGTCATTAGTGACGGCGGATCTCACTTCATATCGCGAATATTCGATAAACTTCTCTCTAAATATGGAGTCCGACACCGAGTAGCTACGCCTTATCATCCGCAAACTAGCGGACAAGTAGAGGTCTCGAACAGAGAAATAAAACAGATCTTGGAAAAGACTGTCGCTACCTCCAGGAAAGATTGGTCGTCAAAGCTACAAGAAGCTTTATGGGCTTATAGGACCGCATTTAAGACATCAATAAGTACTACCCCCTATAAATTGGTTTACGGTAAATCCTGCCATGTCTCTGTAGAGTTTGAGCATAAGGCCTTATGGGCCATTAAAACACTCAACTTCAACTACACCGAGGCAGGAGAAAAGCGAATCTTGAACTTACACGAGTTGGAAGAACTTCGATTAGACGCTTACTAAAATGCCCGTATCTACAAAGAACGAACTAAAAAGTGGCATGATAAATGTTCAATCAGGAAACAATTCAGTGTGGGAGACATCGTATTGTTATTTAATTCAAGATTAAAACTCTTCCCAGGTAAACTAAAATCTAGGTGGTATGGACCTTATGAAGTGACTAAAGCACTTCAGAGTGGAGCTGTTGAAATTACCGATAAGATGAATGCACCGTTCATCGTAAACGGGCAACGTCTAAAACATTATAATAAGAACGACAACAGTCCCCAAGTCAGCAGTATAGCATTGCTTGAGCTTCCAGCTCAAACACCCGAATAGCTTCTCACCAAGCTATCGTTTGGCTTTAGACGTTAAAAACAGCGCTTACTGGGAGGCAACCCAATTTCCCTCGTTATTGTATTTCATTTTTCTTTAAAATTTTACTTTGAAAATCCAACAAAAATTCTAAACTTATAATTACTACTACTTTCTACTTTCGTTTGTTTTCATACTTTTATTTTATTTTTTCTCTTTTGTCTTTTGTTTCTACCGCCTCTCATTTCTAAAAATCCTGACTTCAATTCCCTGTTTTAAACTTTTCAGGATTTTTAAAAGCCTTCAAAACATTCCTTCTGTTTTCTTCGAATTACCTGCGAGTATGGCCGAATACGACTTCACAAAGGTTCACTTCCGAGGACTAGCTCAAAAGGCAAGATTTGCAGCACTGACCGAAAGAGAATTCGCCTTAACGCTGTATTATGATAAGGCTACTATGGATAAACTAGGGATCACGGATAGCATTCAATACCTGTTCAATCAACTGGGTTGGGAGAACACTGCTCTGAAAACACGTTTCGCTACCTATAAGGATCTTACCTATGAATTCCTTAGTTCTTTCAGATACATACCCAACTATGGTTTTGGATCCAGCACAGAGCTGATTACCTTCCGATTGTTTGGAATGGACCAAACCCATAGCCGAATGTCACTAGCTAACCTCCTAGGATTCCCTAGCGGACCGCATGTGTTCATCAGTGCAGAAGATGACGATATTGATTTTCAACTCGATCAATTCTGGGGTAGAATCACAGGCGACTATCACCCTGAACCAGACAGAATGTATAATGATGACATTCATAACCCAACCTTCAAATACATCCATAATATACTAGCTCACACCTTGTTTGGAAAAGAAGAAAATATTACTGCAGTATCTAAAGAGGAGTTATTCATCATGTTCTGTGCTTCTCAGGGACGGACAGTAAATGCAGTGCCTTTCATGATGAGATCTTTCAAACGCCTCACGCTGGAACCTCAGACACCTATTCTTATAGGAGGCCTAGTAACAATGATTGCCCACGAGCTTGGCCTTAGATTACACTTAAATGCCAGCACTCGTTTTGGCACCATCCGACCCATGAACATACAATTCTGCTTTAACAGGCGCATCTTAGGAACTATGGGACCTGGACCGTATGAGTACCTCATTAGCGAAAAACCAGTACAGCTATTCACACTGCCTGATCATCTGATGACAAGTATCCACAACAAGGACAATTGGCTCTATGAATTGGATGAGCCTATGGGACCTCCTTCACCACAGTCAACACCACAGAACTATATGTATGACATTGACCACATCTCTGAGGCACACGACTATATGTACAATGAGGATCTTGTATCCGAAGCTGAAGTAGACCCTACGACTCCTCTGCACTACAACACCTATCCTGAGCCTATCCCTGAGGAGACCACCGACAAAATGGATGCCGTGTTACTCAGATTGGACGACGTTGATGCAGCTCTGACTAATGTAAAAGCTGACATCGCAAGCATGCATGGCGAACTGGTAGGCTTCATGGATTTAGTCTGCGACCAACTCGACTACTATTCACGGAAATTTGATGAGTTGAAGACACGAAAAGATTAGTTACTAGTTCTTAGCAGTAGTTTCAGTTTAGTTTAGTCTAGTTAGTTTCATTTAATCATTTGGATTTTTCGCATTGTTAGTTTTCTTTATGTACTACATACAATCATTTCAACTTTATGTTATTTCAATTCTAGTTTTTATGCAATTATTCTATTTTCGCATTATCCGTTGTTTGTTGGCTATTCAATTACATTGTAGTATCATTACTAAGCCTTAAAGTCACTACGAGAACGCCCTCAGAGCAAAATTCTGCGTTCTGCAGATTTTGCTGCTGTGACGACCGTCACAGTACCCTGACGAGCGTCACGCGGGTGACGACCGTCACACCTACGTGACGACTGTCACGCTTTCAAAAACTGATATCTGATAAAACATGGTTCGTGTTCTCTTCCACTTCCCCCATTACCACTTCCAATCATCCTAACTCCTTCCCCCTACGAATTTTCGTCCTCCCCGCATTGAACTATATATTTCAACTCCAAACTCAACCTCCAAACCACACTTCTGTCAGTTCTTCCCACTCTGCAGAAAAACCCCAATCTTCAGAAACCTCTCCATCTTCCAACAATGGCAAGGAATGCAGAAACCCCAGATATCAGCAACATTACCTTCAGTGAAGGAGACTTAGGCGAAAGACAACGAGCAAACTACATCGCATTTCATCAGAGGTCGCTCCAGCCGACTCATTATCCTCACCTTCCATCGCTTACGGAGCTCGGACTCCTTGAAGGCGTGACCTGGATGCTTCAAAGAGCAGGCATCTGGAACCTCTGCACCAACCCACAGCCAACATACGAACAACTCACTCTTGAGTTCTTAATTTTTTCACTTACGCCACATCCAGCGGCGAACTTAACCAGCACTCAGGCGCCGCATGCTTCCGGATGTTTGGCACCAACTATCAGGTGAACCAAAATCAGATTGCCAGCATCCTACAGCTACCTCGCAGTGACAACGCTCACCGCCGCATCACCGATCAGTTCCAGCACGAAGCTTTCACGCTGTGGTATCAGTTGACCGGCATCAATGCCGATGGTTGGGACTCCCTGCACGCCACTCATATCCATAACCCAACCATCCGGTACTTTCACAGAGCGTTGAGCAACACTATTTTCGCCAGAGACAGCAACCACAAAGTGAACTCGAAAGAGCTCTTCTTTCTCCATTGCGTCTTCAACAATGAACCTGTCAACGCTGTTCCGTTTCTGCTGGCTCATATTCAGGCCAACTGCAACCGTGGCTCGAAGCCATTCTACTTTGGCGGGATTGTCACTGCTATTGCACTTGGGCTGAACCTTGGCGACCGCCTCCAGCACCTCCAGTCTATCCCCTCGGTGTTCCTTGACACCGACCACTGCAGAGCCTCTCATCTTATCCGCTCCCGAGCTGACGGCAAATACCACCCGGTAGTGCGTGGCAAGATCGTCCGAAGCATCATCCTTCCGTCCCGCACCCGCACACGCCCAGAGGACCGTACCAACTGGCTGTTCGACCTCACTGCCCCTTCTGCTGCTGCTGCTCCTACTCAGGACCACACTCACGGTTCCGACGATGAAATCCAAGCTGAGTTGGACAGGTCCGAGCAGCCAAAGGCATCGCAGCCTCCTCCTCCCGAAGGTACATCCTCTCGCCGCCGCCGACATCATCCCATGCCAGACTACACCAAAGAGGACCTCCGCCGCTCCCTAGACCAGCAGGCACAGATACTCGCGATGCTGCAGCAGCAGAATCAGCGAGCTGACCAGTTCGAAGCTTGGCACCGGACTCAAATGCAACAACTTCACACCGGCCAAGCTACTATCACTGAGAGCCTGGCGAATCTGACCTTGTAGGTCGAAGGACTCCGGGACACCGTCTACCACACATGAGCTATGAGTTATGAGGACCGAGTAGCCCTCGCCAGAGCCAGAGGACGCCAGCACGGACGTGACAGAGGCAGCGGACGTGATTAGTTTTCCATTTCTTTCCTTCATTGTTTACTATATTTCAGTTATTTGTATTTTCATTTTCAGTTGTATCTCCCTCTCGCATGCTTCAAGAATCAGTGAGGACACTGATCGAGATAGTGTGGGAGCGGAGCCTTTATTTCCATTCCACTGTACTCTGAATTTCCTTTATTTCCTTTATTTCCATTTCACTGCACTTTGAATTTTGGTAATTTCTATTTTAACACTTTCTATTTTTAGAAAATAAAGCTCGTCTATATATTTTTCCCGTTACGCAAACAATCCCCGCATTATTCAACGTAAACAAAAACTTTCATTCGTTCCTCAAAAGCAAAAGCACCACGAGAATGCACCTGAGTTCAAAACAAGTTTTGAAACTCCGAGGAAACGACAGTTCTAACAAAACCAGTATCGTCCAGACACCTTAGATCTCTAGTTTATGCGAGTCGGTTTCACTACCTACGTGTACCAAAGTCTCAAGTGTCTACACAAACTCAAGCCCAAGTAGTTTATACTAGCAGTCAGCACCATCCTAAAACACTTCTAAGCGAGCGACCGATGCAAATAAGTGTACAATCTCCAAAAAGATGAAAAATCATGAAAAGAGAGCTAAATAGCCCAAAAATATAAGACATGTTTCCTTCCAAGTTAGGTGCTCCTCACCCGAGCATTTAGCCCAACGGCACGAAAAAATCATTGAAAAATCAATGACATAAGCTTATGATCAATGAAGAAGATCAAAAACAGAAATGAGATCATATTCACTAACAGGTCGACTTGCCATGAAAGTGTATGGACAACGGGCTTAATGTGATTGCGCTAGAACAAACAGGGTGAACTTGCCGCGAGAACCTTGACACCAAGCTACAGTAGCATGACTGGGACCGATTTACATAAAAAGGAGACCTCCGAAGACTTGTAGTCCAGTGTTGTCATGATACTCGTCTTGTTCCTACCAAGAATCTCGGTTTTTCCAAACTCTGCGGACGAAGAAGCTGCCTCGTGCTTGCCGACTTTTCCATGTTTTACTTGAGGACAAGCAAAGATTCAAGCTTAGGGGAGTTTGATAACACGAAATCATACTGATATTTTTATGCATAATTCAACTAAAGTTTAACCGTTTTCGATCCGATTGCGGGTTATTTCCGTGCTATTTGTCTGATGTTTTGCAGGTATTCAATGATCACGTCTAAACGAGGCAACATGAAGAAAAGAAGCAATCTCAGATGAAATAAGGACGAAAAAGGAGTGAAAACATCATGAAAAGCGCAAGAAGCTGTTTTTGCTGATGTGACGACCGTCACAGCTACATGACGAGCGTCACACGGGTGACGACCGTCACACCTTGTGACGACCGTCATGCAGGCAAAAACGCCCCACTTCAATTACACGTTAAAGAATCAGTTCCAATTCCCACAGAGTGGACCATGACTCCCTAAATTATCTGCCTCAAAGTCCATCAGCTTCAAGGATAACCGTTGGAATTCCACTTCTATAAAAAGGGAAGAAAGGGACCTCAGAAGGTGTGCTGCATTCATACAACGAAGTGCTGCCAAATTTATTTTCCAGAGCATATTTTCCAGCAATATTCTTATTTGTTTCTCTTTACCTTTCCTGTATTCCATTTTTCATTCTTCTGTAATTTCTACTTTCACTGTACGATCAAATTGGCATTAGAGATCAGAATCCTGCCAACATCTGTGGAGGATCTGCCCAAAGGCCAATTGGAATATTTACAGGTTTCTCATTTCAATCGATTCCAGTTTTACTATAATGCAAATCATTATTTATTATTTTTATTTATATTTTATCTTTCCAAAATCCATGTCTAACTAAACTTAGGTAATCGATATGTAGTAATAATTCGAATGCGATTTGATAACAACTGGTTGAAAAACCTTCTTTTCAAAAGTAACTTATGGTCTGAGTGTTTAAAATTGATTTACTGAATAAACTTCGTCGCGAAAGCGAGAACTTATTTAAAAGTAGTTTTGCCACGAAAGTGGGAAATTAATTAAGATACGAACCAACAAGCGAAAGCTGCGGTAAGGTCAGATAGTAAACACTAGTCATTCATTTTAATAACAGCGAAAGTACTTTAAAATGAATTAGAACTTAGAGATTTCCAAAAAATAATTTTAACCCCGAACGGGATACGAAAGTGTACGTTTGGCCCTTAGGATTATGATTAGCGTCAATAACCATCGTGAGGCGAGAGTCTTCAAATCACCATTTTCTGCTTAAATAAACTTTGAAAATTATTTCATACACCAGTAACTTATCAGATCCCTGAAGAACACAATTACTACGTATCGATTCAATCATTTATAATCTAAATAGTATTCTTAGTTCCCTTTTAGTGACAATCTTATTCCCTTAAACATATTCTACCTAGCTAAATATAGTAACTCCCGAGAACACTAGTTTGATTACGAGTCCCTGTGGGATCGATATCTATTATTACTACGCGATAGACTGTGCACTTGCAGTTAGGTTGTATTAGACATAGAAAGTCGCGATCAGTCGGTCACATAGAAAACTTGTTTTACTTGTGAAGCCATTATGAATGGTTCGGTCATATAATTTGCCTTACAAAGGTCAACCTGGGTGAATCTTAAGTCATCAGTTTGTACACCATTAGTATTATTGGGAACCAACTTGCATTTAAATAAAGGCACTCTGAATATAACATAATCAATCTCCCAAATTTGCTCAATGACACCATAGAATGCACTAGATGCCAATATTAGATTCTTATCTTTCGAACTAGAAAAATACATGGATTTCGCCTCAACCATAACCCCACTATTTTACATTGTACTACAATCATCTTTTGATTTTGTATAAAAGATATAATGCTCAATGTCATATGCAGTCCAAGTTATCACATTAAATTTTGGCATGAACGACAACCATTTAATTGTCTCGGATGCACTATGATCTTTTGGTATCCTTTTATTAAATTTATCTAGAAATTTCTTTTTATGCTCGATCAACAATAACGTTTCACTCATTCGTGGATATATTTTCTTCAAAAGTCTTTTGTGAGTAGCCATGTAAAGTTGAACTTCATCAAGATTATACAATATATAGAAATGTGCCTGAATAACTACATCTCGAACCATTGACTTAACATTTAAACCTTAAATACCTCTACCTTCAGTGTCAGCATGACGAGACTTTGGAATTCCTATAGACTCTTCTTCAAACAAATAGTTTGTACAAAACTCAATAGTTTCTTATGTGATGTACCTTTCAACAATCGAAGCTTCCGGTCGGTGATTATTCCTTGTATATCCTTTAATGATCTTCACATATCGCTCTATTGGATACATTCACCTTAAATAAACTAGACCACAAATTCTGATTTCTCTAACTAGATGAACAAGTAAGTGAACTATAATTTCAAAAAATGATGAAAGAAAATACATCTCAAATTGACACAAGATTATGGCAGCTTCTTCTTCTAATTCATCTAGTTTTTTGAAATCAAGAACTTTATTATATATGGCATTGAAGAAGAAATACAATCTGGTGATATTTACTCTCACATTTTTTGGTAGGATGCCATAGATAGCCATTTGTAGAAGTTTTTGCATCAAAGCATGACAATCATGATATTTCAAATCAATTAACTTGAAATCTTTCATTGATATAAGTTTCTTGATGTTTGATGAGTAACCTTAGGAAACTTTGATACAATGCAAACACTTGCAAAAAAATTTCTTTTCCTTTTTATATAGAGTGTAACAGGCAGGAGGCAGATAAGTTATTTCCCTTTTTCTATTAGAACCAATTGTTTTCGTGTATCCATCGTCTCTATATCGAGACAATATTGCTTACTGTCTTTAGTCTTGAATGGAATGTTTAGAAGTGTTCCAATCAAATTGTTACACACATTTTTCTCCACATGCATCACATCAAGACAATGTCTTACATTGAGACTTCACCAATATGAAAGATCAAAGAACACTGACCTCTTTTTCAATATATTTTTCTCAAAAAGTTGCCATTTTTTTCCTTTCTTTTCAAGAACAAAATTAATGTGTTTCTGTCGTTCATAAACTTCATCCTCGGTTAAAGGTTTATGAGCGATATCAAAATCCTGCTCTCCATTAAAAGCTTTCTGCAATTTACAATAAGAATGATCAGGTTTTATAAGTTTGCGATGCCCAATGCAAACTGTCTTTTTTCCAAACTCAATTTGGTGATAACACGTACCAGATTCACAAATAGGACACACTTTGTGTCTTTTGACAATATGTCTGGCCAAATTAGCATATGCAGGAAAGTCGTTGATTATGAAAAGGAACATTGCATGCATCTTAAATTTTTCACCAGAATATGCATCATTAACTTCAATGCCTTCCTCCCACAAAAGTCTTAGATCTCAATTAATGGACTTAGATAAACATTTATATTGTTTCCAGATTGTCGTGCTCTAGAAATCATCATACTTAACAACATATACTTACGCTTTATACACAACCAAAGATATAGGTTGTAAATCATGAGAAGAACAGACCACGAAGAATGGTTAGTACTCATATTACCAAAGGGGTACATTCCATCGGTGGCAAGCCCAAACCTAAGGTTTCTTGACTCAGTGCCAAAATCGGGAAAAAACGAATCAATTTTCTTCAATTGCAAAGAATCAACTACATGGCGTATGTTTCCATCAAATTTTCACTACAACATTTGTTGTCTCTGGCAACACTTTTTTAGTTAACGTGTAAAAATTGTTGCCTAAAATTCGTAAAGGCAACAATTTATGGGTGTTGACAAAAATATATATGCAACCCTTAATAATCGTTGCCTAAAATGCTTTTGGGGACGTTTTTAGAGCATCACTCTTTTATTTTTTTGGCAACGATTGTTAAATGTGCCTTTAACTACTTTGGGGGACGATTTTGGAGAGTCATTATACTATTTCTTTAGCAATGTTTGATAATTATCCCCTTAAATATTTTTGGGGACATTTTTAGATTGTTACATTACTTCTAATAAAAGGCTATATTCATTCAATGTTGCATAAAATTTTAGGAACATCAATTTTTTGGTGGCAATCTTCCCTCCAAATTTATCCACTAAAAAAGTATTTTCCTCTAAATATTATTAAAAAAAATTAAATATAAAAAATCATTTAATACTTAATATAATAATATACTATACAAAAACTATATACATATTATTCTAAAAAAAATTAAACATATCAACCCACTACTCCTCTCTATATCCATGTTTCAGAATAATATATATATATATATATATATATATATATATATATATATATATATATATATATATATATATATATATATATATATATATATATATATATATATATATATATATATATATATATATATATATATATATATAATTGAAAAAAGAAAAGGAAAAAAAATTGAAAAGAAAAACGTGATGAGGTTCTCCTAGCTTTCTTCAAACATACCACCGCGGATTTCATCCAAAATCCGCCGTCTGCTCTCACCACCACTAAACCAGCAACCACCTCGACGAATTTCCTAAATATTCAACAGATGACGCCTTTTGTTCTGGCATCTTACCCATTTCCCTCATCGTAACCGCTCACTGTAATCCCGCTCATCGCACCACCTTCGAGTCCATCGACATCACCGTTCTTTCTTCCAACGACGGCGTATTCAATTTCATCTCTTTACTCTTTATTATATATGCGTTTTAATTTTATAGTTTTCTGATTGATTCTCTCTAGATCGTTCGTGTCGTTGTTTTCTCAGTTAAACCTCAATAAGGTATTTCCTTGATTTCAGTGTGGTTTAAGAAAGAACTTCTTAGTTTTATTGACTAGCTTTGTTGTTTTTGTTGTAGCAAAGGACGTTGTGTTGAAATTGAAGTCACTTCTGACTAAGGAGAAGCTTTTGGTTCTGTTGCTGCTAGAACCAAGTTGAAAGATCTTTAGGTAATGAAATCCAGTCCTTGTTCACCTTCATTTCTGAATCTAGAGTATAAATCATTAATATCATTATTAGATATGGTGTCGACGTGGTGTTTTCAATTTCCGTATTCTACAGTTATGCCGTAGCAGCGGTAATTTTAGTCAGTTATGCAGTAGCTGCTTTAATTTTTTTCATTATTTTATGAGCATTTAATAAGATGTTTACTTTCAAATGAGGGAACTTTGAAGCCACATACTTTGTAGATTCTAAGAGATGGCGGTGGTCGGTGTTTATGCCGCTATTTTCCGCTCTGTATGTGTTTAAGACATGTCACCAAAACAACAATAGTCAAAAACAGAATAATCGCAACATCAGTGCACATTGTCTGATATGATTGTTGTGATTATACCTCTTGCAGTGTTATAGTTATCTAGCAGCTACCATTAGGTTCCTTTGTCATCCAAGTGCACACGTCCGCACTCGTAGCATCTCAGTTCTTCGTGATATTTTACATACTGGCTCAATCAGGTGTAGGCCTAAACCACTGCGAAATAATGGCAACCACAACCCTTCTTATCCATATTTCAAGTTGGACATTGTTGATTGGCAAGCTGACATAGAAAAATGCTTGACATGTGAAGCTCACAGCACAATTTCAGCTAGATTGCCTACTAAGTTTCTAGACATTACTGCCAAAGAATTAGGCTGTGCTATTTCCATATGAAATGGAAATGAAACCATTTTAGTCTAAGACCATTTTCACTAGATATTATCATATAAGGCTATTGGTGGGTTTGTTTCACATTGTGGATGGAATTCTATTCTGGAAAGTTTGTGGTTTAGTGTGCCAATATTGACATGGTCTATTTATGTAGAACAACAGCTTAATGCTTTTAGGATGGTGAAGGAATGGGGTCTAGTTGTGGAGTTGAGAGTAGATTACAGAAAGGGTAGTAAAGATGTTGTTATGGCTGAAGAGATTGAGAAAGGGTTGAAAGATTTGATGGATATACCTTTATCTCATCACTAGTGATATGGAGAAACTTTAACAGTAAACTAACATAGTCCTGTTTATCGCTAACACTCAAACATTCCAAACCAATTTACACTTATTTAACATTAAATTCTATAACAGACCCTAAATGAATTCACTTTGATTCCAAACATAACAAACTTTAACAGTCCACTAACAGAGTTAATTCTTGCAACTAATTTTCTCATGAAAATCACTAACACTAACTGCATCCCTAACCATTAACAACCACTGTCCAAAAAAGTGCTCGAGTATAGTTATGATTTTCATCTATATAAATAGATGAATTCTAATGCTACATTGACACTCCTAAGCAATTAAATGATAATGGCTAACATAACCATCCTTAACCAGAATATACCAAAACTAGTGATCTTTAAGAAAATAGTAACCCATTGATTTTAGGCCAGTACAATGCTTACCTCAAAACCTGAGTTATGAAGTGTTGGGGCAGCCAAGTTGTGAACAATAAGATTTAGAAGTTGCACCATGTATCTGCTTTGCAAATTACAAACATAAATATAACTGGTTACTATGTAACAAGAATATTCAACTGAAGTTTAATTTGTGTAATAATGCCAATAAGGAGTCTAGACTATTGGAAGAAGGAACTGAAATAGGACAACATATGTACATTTAACAACACATGAAATTAAAGCTTTAAGTATAAAACAAAATGTTGTCTGATAACAGTATGGGAATTCACTTGGAAAAATGAACTAAGCATGAACATAAAACTTGAGGGAGAAACAGCTTACCCTAAAGACACGGAAAGATCTTCCCTTTTTTCACTATCCAACTAAAAAATAGTCTAGAAAATAGATCAGTACACTTTTTTTCACTATCCAACTAAATGTGTTGTCATGCACAAAGTCAACAATATATGAGTAAAACACAGCACATTATAGTGCAGTGCAATCCTTATATATATTGATAAATAATGTATACCTAAAATATATTCTTGGAAGAGTTGCATATATATTTAAGTACGTATGTGTAATCAAACAATATTATTAGCCAACATTACCATGACCTGCGTAATGGAGAATCTTAAAAAACGTTAAATACATTATGAATCCCAACACTATGTGCCCAATGGAATTTAACATATATGCAACTTATCTCATGCGTCAATTTCTTAAATTTAAGACTACTAAAACATGAAATTTTATAAGTTGGAGAATTTTATGAGACGCATAGGTTATGTATTTAAATATGCATAAATTTAAAATCATATTTATAAACCTTTATATTTATAATAGGTGTCCTATGTTAGGTGCATATATATGGTGCATAGGGTGCATAAGTACATTGATATAACCTATAGGTGCATAGAATATTGCCTTATATAATATATGCACCTAACTATACTTAAAGGTTATACAAGCATTATATTATTATATATTAGAGAATCTTCACTGTTAACACTATTTCTCAAAGGTTACTAGTGGGTCAACATGCTAACATGGGACGAAATTTATCCTAATTCTAGGGGCCCCAACATAGAGGTTATCCTAGTTTATCAATAGCCACCATATAAGATTCTCCAGTGCCCAACACTTCTATCATTTTTCGTCCCTTATTCTTCTCATGTAAAATCCCACCTCTATCTCAAAGTCAACAATATATTATCACTTAAATATTCTTATATATATTGATAAATAATTATATTTATAATTTTACATATTAAAATAGATTTACAATTAGGGGACCTTTAAAACTTTAAGACAATGTGTTAAAAATCTGATTGAGTTTTATATTCAAACTTTGATACTCATTCTTATTAATATATATTTTTAATAATATATTCGTATATCTCATTAGAACATACTTATAGATTTTTTTTGTAAGAGTTAGTATAATAATATGAAAGAAAGGTAACTTAGTGAAAATGTTATAAAACTTTAAAATTAATAAGTTAGACAAGATTAAATTAGATTGTCAAAAAATTGTTTAAATCTAATAAAATAATAAAAGATTTCAAAGGGAGAACATACGACCTTCTTTATCAATGGCTACTCCTTATATTTTTTGAGACTATGTGTTGTGACAGTTGTAACAGCCCAATTTTTCAATAAGTGATTAATTGTGCTAATTAATTGGTTTATGTGATTTAAATAAATTATTGGATTTATTTAAATGAGTTAAAGGATTTAATTAATTTATTCTACTTGGTAGAATAATGTGGATTTATTAGATATTCTCTAATTAATGATAAGATGAGATATTTTGTGAGAAATGAATTGATAGGTATTTTTTAGAGAAGAATTATGATGGAAAGAAAATAGAAGGATATATAAGGGAAATTGGAGAGAAAAGAAAAGGGATAGAAACATAAGAGAAAGAAAGAAAGAAAAGGAGAGAAAGAATAGAGAAAGAGGAGAAAAGAGAAGAGAAGAGGGAAACTTGGAGAAATCATCAAGAATCAACTTCAAGCTTCAATCCAATCAAGGTAAGGGTGAGAAACATTGTTATTTGATCAATGTGTATGATTATGTATAAGTTGTGTTGGATTTGTTGGGTGTTTTTCTCTATTTTCCATTTCTAGGGCAAATGAGTTAAATCGATAGAATCGAGTTTTGAACGGTTAGAATTTGAGAAACATTGTTATTTGATCAATGTGTATGATTATGTATAAGTTGTGTTGGATTTGTTGGGTGTTTTTCTCTATTTTCCATTTCTAGGGCAAATGAGTTAAATCGATAGAATCGAGTTTTGAACGGTTAGAATTCAAAATAAATTGCATAATTTAGTCGGGTAATGTTTAGCCGTGATTATTGGATTTCGTTTGATTGAATTTGGTTGAGTTTGTGAGTTTTGACATTTTTGGATAATTGAGGGTTTGAGATTTGAGTGAAAATTGGACGTCGTAGAAATCGTGTTTAATGGTTCTAATTCACTGCTATATGTTAGGTGAGTATGAGTATATGTTCGTTTCGAAAAAAAGAATTGAATCGGTCAGATTTTCGGGCGAAAATGCAAAATCCCGTAGCCGTGTTTAGGCAAAATTATGGTTTTTCGGAAAACTTCGAAAATTCATAACTCTTGAACCGTAAGTCGGTTTTGACCCCCGTTCGAAGTGTTGGTAAGTTAACAAGATTATCTTTCTAGAAAAAATGGATTTGAGGTCTGTACCTGGTTCAATTATAGCAGAAAATTGAAAACATATTGTTGTGTTGATTTTTACCGTCGCGAATGTATGTGATTGATGTGTTATTGTGCAGAATACTTTTGTTATATAACGTATAGCTTGTGCATGTTGTGATATGATATGCTGTGGGTAGCCGTATGGCGTGAATCCTAGATGGTGGAATCTATTATGAAATATAGTCTTTTGACAAATATATGCATATTGTTTGTATGTGAAGAATGCATGAGAACATATTGTGAATATGTGTGCATTGCTTGATAAATGTGGTAATGATATCGAAGTGTAAATGCATATTGATTGTATGCGATATTGTGAATGCATGAGAACATATTGTGAATATGTGTGCATTGTTTGAAAAGGTAATGAGGTTGAATTATGAATGCATATTTGTTGTATCCGATTATTGTGAATTAATGCATGAGAGCATATTGTAAGATATGCGTGCATTGTTTGACAAATATGTTGATGAAAAGTATGAATGCTTGATTATATGATATGTTGTGTGTGCAATCTTGTTTAATTCTTGAAGGGAGGAATTATGTGAATGCATGGGATTAAGACGTGTGATCGGTCTTAAGTGCATTTTGTTGTTGATTGCATATGCATCATTTAGTCAAGAGGCAATGTTTGCTAGTTTCGTGGAGGCTAGTGACTTGTCCCAAACCTAGAGCGGGGTTTGAAAGCTTAGGGAACGGACTTTTGTTGTTATCGGTCTAGGGAACGGACCCGGTTTAAGTGTAAAAACCGAAAAATGATAACAAGTGTTGGTACCACATGGCATGAGTTGCATTGAGTCTCATGGAATGAATATATGATTGTTGTATGAAGTTATGCATAGGTGTATGTACATGACTTGTGTAATTGTGAACTATGGATATGTTTGATGATTGTCCATATTTGCCTATATATATATATATATATATATATATATATATATATATATATATATATATATATATATATATATATATATATATATATATATATATATATATATATATATGCTTTGTGAAGTATATGGTGAAGTATGGTGAGAATGGTGGAATATGCGTATGTGCATTACTTGTGTAATTGAGAGTTGTGAATATGTGATCATTGTATGAAAGTATGCTTATGAACATGAATTGTTGATTTGAGAATTATGAATGTGTAATTGGGAATTAGTGAGTAAACATAATATGTGCATGTTCATGTGGAATGTTGAGATTTATGGATACGTGCATGATGAATATGCTTGGTGATTATCCATATTTGATTATATATATATGTTGTATTGTACATGATGAGTTATAATGAATTGTGGTGAGAAAATGTGGAATATATGTATTTTGTGCTTGTGTATTTGTATATATATAATTATATGCATTGTTATTATGATACTATTTCTCACCCTTCTGCTGGAATGATGTCCTACATGACATCGTGCAGGGATCAAGGAGTAGTATTGCTCGTAGTTACGAGGTCGCTTTTGGTGTAGCCGTTTAGTGATTTAATTATGTTGGGTCGAGTCATGCTCTAGTCATGTAACACTGGGATCGCTTCGGTTGTGTTTAAGATATACATTGTGTACTCTATAAATGTATTTATATCCATTGGAATATTATGATGTTGGCCTTAGTGCCTAAGTGATGTTGTTTTATGTGATAAAAACAAATGTTTCTTTTATAAAAATTGTGGTATAATTGAATCCGCTGCTACATGCAAAGTGAAGTTTTGTAAAGCATAATTTTATATTGAAATAGTAATGAGCATGACAGGTGGTTTTGATATTTTGAAAGTTATGTGTAATGCCCTTTTGTAAATGCATGGAAATTTACTCTGATTATTCATATATTATCCGTGGGGTTTAGAAGGGTGTTACATTAGTGGTATCAGAGCTGGTCGGTCCGTCCGGCCAAGTTGTCTAATGTTGTTTGTTCCCTGGTATACGACATGTGTGTGAAAACACTGTTGATACATATTTGTTGTCTAACCTTTGTCTGCAAGAGTGAGAATGATTCAAGTGGGGGAGAAGCTGGTGCTTCTCCAGGATGCTGCAAGTGTGGAGTTGTAGCTCAGTGTGTGGTTAAACGCTCTTATAGTTTGGTAAAGACGGTTTATGCCCCATCATGATTTTCGGTTGTCTATCGATAAATTGAGGAACTGATCACCCTTAATCTCTTGTTGATAGTAGTTGGGATTGTGTTGGATGGGATAGACGTGTCTTGCAAGCTTAGATGGCGTGAGCAATGAATTGTTTGGAATTAAGCCAAATGCTTAAGAATTGTTTTGATGAGTCGGCGCAGGACAATGTTGAGATGTTTAATTTTGATGGGAATTTTGAGTGTTAATGAAGGTAGTGATAGCCAAGACGTGAAGTGGGGTTGTGATCAACTTAGTTGCGGAAACTAGTCTGATATTGAGAGCTCCATGTTATATGTTTATTTGGTTAGTCAAAGAATTAAATTGATTGAGTAGTTTTGAGACTTGTGTCTGGTGTGTGTGCTACAGTAATAGATTATGAGGTCGAGTATATAAAGGGTGGATAGTGACTTCTGGTGATTATTAAAGGAAGTAAGATGTGGGATACTATATCGGTAATTGGACTTTAAACATTTTAAGAGTTGGAGATGTGTTGAATGACCTTCTAATGGTGACGACGTTGTTTTTGTATTTTGTCCTAATGGGAGAACCGTAACTCAGAATGACGTCAGATGAGAGGCGTTGGAAGTTATTACAATACTCTATATGATGGTGAAGTAGTGACATGGAATTAAGTTATTTACTGATGGAATATGTTTGGATGTTGTAGTAAGTGCGGGAAGTGCGGTTCGTGTTTTCGCCATAACTCACAGATTGAGTGTCTGTTTGGCATGGGATTCTCCATACTTAATTGAGTGAGTCAATGGTTGGGTAACCGATGATATTTGGATATACTCGAAGAGTATAGAGGATCATGTTGAGCATCGGGAACTTGAGTTATCAGTGTTGGAGAAGAAGTAGTAATATTCTACTGTGAAGAAAGTTTAAGGAATTGTTAGGAAAGTTGTCAACAACTCGTGTATTGGTTTTGCCGAATCCGACAGAACAAATTGTTGTGTTTTGTGATGTTTAGTTGATATGATTGGGGGATATGTTAAGTACAACATCAGCGAGTTTTGGTTATGCTTTAAGGCAACTTAAAGTACATAAGGGAATTATCTGACAAGTAATTGGAGTTGGTTGCTGTTGCGTGTTTGTGCCGGAGTTTGGAAGCCTCAATTGTTTAGTTGAGATTTGAGATGGTTGGTGATCTTAAGAACTTAAGGTATTTGTTGATTTGAAAAAGAGTTGAATATGATGCAGAGGAAATAAATAGGGACTTCTGAAGGAGTATGGTTTTGGATTGAATTACCATTCGAGTGAGACCAAGTGGTAGCAGAGGTATCGAATTGGAAATTTCTGTATATACCAATGATGATGGTAATGAGTTAGAACTGATGAAGCAAATTCGGGATATGAGTTTGGTCTGTGAAGAAAATATCTTAGGGAGTTGAGCTTTGTATCTTGAGACTGACTATAGGTATTCTTGATAAGATTCGAAGAAGTCGAAGTTCTAATTTGAGTTAATAGATTTATTAAATTTAATGAATTAAAGTCGAAGAGCTGATTTTCGGATTGATGAGAATGATACCATGAGATGTCGTGATGGAGTGTGTGTTCCAAATAGTGTGAGTTGGATAAGAGTACTCTGGAAGAAGAACATTGAGATAGAAGGAGAGAGAAGTGGTTGAAGTGGTATGTGCTGGTTTGACTTATCGGAAGTCGAAGTGTAAACATCAGAGGTTGTTGGACCTGATACAACTGTTGAATATTTCTAAATGGTATGGGATAGTATTCCCATGGATTTTGTGTCGGGTTTTCCGAAGAAATGTGGAGGGATATGATTCGACTTGGGTGGTGATGAATGGATTGGCAAGATTAACTCATTTCTTACTAATGAGGATGAATCATTCTATGCTGAAGCTAGCTAAGAGGTATAGTGAGGAAGTTGCGGGGTAGTATAGGTTACCGTCAAATATTGTGTCAGATGGGAATCTGAATTTTCGTTGAGATTTTGAGAAAGTTGTAGACGCTTTGGGTGTCATGTTGAAGTTGAACTTTGTCTAGCATCCGTGGACGGAATGGACAGACAAAGAGAACTATCTAGTTTGTACGAGATTTGTGGAGAGCTTGTGTGTTGGATCAAGGTGGATCGTGGGATAGTTAACTATCGTTGCTTGAATTACCTACAATGACAATGATCATTCTAGTATCGGAATGACATTGTATGAGGCTTTGTACGGTAAGAGGTGTAGGAATCCTTTGTGTTGATGTGTGCCAGGAGAGAGTGTTGTACTCGGACCTGATATTGTGCAAGAGACGACTAGAAATATTAAAAGGACCCAAGAAAAGACGTGTTTCGAGAGTTACAATAGTAACTGGTGTCGGTCGAGCTTGAGGTCTCGGAAGCACCCACTGTGTTTTGTTGATCTGTATCAGAGTGGCGCAGCGGAAGCATGGAGAAAATAGCATGTTAGATTGTTTTACTGCTGTCGCTTGTGGGAATTGCATGATGTGTTCATGTGTCTAAGTTGAGGAAGTGCAGTGATTAAGATGGATAGTGTACGAGTAAGAGAGGATTTGATTGTTGAGACATTGCCAGTTCAGGTTGATGAACGAGAAGCAACTTCGAGGTATAGAGATTCCTTTGGTGGAGGTAGTTGAGAGATTAGGATGCGAGAGTCGTATCCAGAGTTATTTGAATCAGGTAACATTTTCGAGGACGAAAATTCCTAAAGTAGGGGAGGGTTGTAACAGCCCAATTTTTCAATAAGTGATTAATTGTGCTAATTAATTGGTTTATGTGATTTAAATAAATTATTGGATTTATTTAAATGAGTTAAAGGATTTAATTAATTTATTCTACTTGGTAGAATAATGTGGATTTATTAGATATTCTCTAATTAATGATAAGATGAGATATTTTGTGAGAAATGAATTGATAGGTATTTTTTAGAGAAGAATTATGATGGAAAGAAAATAGAAGGATATATAAGGGAAATTGGAGAGAAAAGAAAATGGATAGAAACATAAGAGAAAGAAAGAAAGAAAAGGAGAGAAAGAATAGAGAAAGAGGAGAAAAGAGAAGAGAAGAGGGAAACTTGGAGAAATCATCAAGAATCAACTTCAAGCTTCAATCCAATCAAGGTAAGGGTGAGAAACATTGTTATTTGATCAATGTGTATGATTATGTATAAGTTGTGTTGGATTTGTTGGGTGTTTTTCTCTATTTTCCATTTCTAGGGCAAATGAGTTAAATCGATAGAATCGAGTTTTGAACGGTTAGAATTCAAAATAAATTGCATAATTTAGTCGGGTAATGTTTAGCCGTGATTATTGGATTTCGTTTGATTGAATTTGGTTGAGTTTGTGAGTTTTGACATTTTTGGATAATTGAGGGTTTGAGATTTGAGTGAAAATCGGACGTCGTAGAAATCGTGTTTAATGGTTCTAATTCACTGCTATATGTTAGGTGAGTATGAGTATATGTTCGTTTCGAAAAAAAGAATTGAATCGGTCAGATTTTCGGGCGAAAATGCAAAATCCCGTAGCCGTGTTTAGGCAAAATTATGGTTTTTCGGAAAACTTCGAAAATTCATAACTCTTGAACCGTAAGTCGGTTTTGACCCCCGTTCGAAGTGTTGGTAAGTTAACAAGATTATCTTTCTAGAAAAAATGGATTTGAGGTCTGTACCTGGTTCAATTATAGCAGAAAATTGAAAACATATTGTTGTGTTGATTTTTACCGTCGCGAATGTATGTGATTGATGTGTTATTGTGCAGAATACTTTTGTTATATAACGTATAGCTTGTGCATGTTGTGATATGATATGCTGTGGGTAGCCGTATGGCGTGAATCCTAGATGGTGGAATCTATTATGAAATATAGTCTTTTGACAAATATATGCATATTGTTTGTATGTGAAGAATGCATGAGAACATATTGTGAATATGTGTGCATTGCTTGATAAATATGATAATGATATCGAAGTGTAAATGCATATTGATTGTATGCGATATTGTGAATGCATGAGAACATATTGTGAATATGTGTGCATTGTTTGAAAAGGTAATGAGGTTGAATTATGAATGCATATTTGTTGTATCCGATTATTGTGAATTAATGCATGAGAGCATATTGTAAGATATGCGTGCATTGTTTGACAAATATGTTGATAAAAGTATGAATACTTGATTATATGATATGTTGTGTGTGCAATCTTGTTTAATTCTTGAAGGGAGGAATTATGTGAATGCATGAGATTAAGACGTGTGATCGGTCTTAAGTGCATTTTGTTGTTGATTGCATAGGCATCATTTAGTCAAGAGGCAATGTTTGCTAGTTTCGTGGAGGCTAGTGACTTGTCCCAAACCTAGAGCGGGGTTTGAAAGCTTAGGGAACGGGCTTTTGTTGTTATCGGTCTAGGGAACGGACCCGGTTTAAGTGTAAAAACCGAAAAATGATAACAAGTGTTGGTACCACATGGCATGAGTTGCATTGGGTTGCATTGAGTCTCATGGAATGAATATATGATTGTTGTATGAAGTTATGCATAGGTGTATGTACATGACTTGTGTAATTGTGAACTATGAATATGTTTGATGATTGTCCATATTTGCCTATATATATATATATATATATATATATATATATATATATATATATATATATATATATATATATATATATATATATATATATATATATATATATATATATATATATATATATATATATATATATATATATATATATATATATATATATATATATATATATATATATATATATATATATATATATATATATATATATATATATATATATATATATATATATATATATATATATATATATATATATATGCTTTGTGAAGTATATGGTGTGAATGGTGGAATATGCGTATGTGCATTACTTGTGTAATTGAGAGTTGTGAATATGTGATCATTGTATGAAAGTATGCTTATGAACATGAATTGTTGATTTGAGAATTATGAATGTGTAATTGGGAATTAGTGAGTAAACATAATATGTGTATGTTCATGTGGAATGTTGAGATTTATGGATACGTGCATGATGAATATGCTTTGTGATTATCCATATTTGATTATATATATATATGTTGTATTGTACATGATGAGTTATAATGAATTGTGGTGAGAAAATGTGGAATATATGTATTTTGTGCTTGTGTATTTGTGTATATATAATTATATGCATTGTTATTATGATAGTATTTCTCACCCTTCTGCTGGAATGATGTCCTACATGACATCGTGCAGGGATCAAGGAGTAGTATTGCTCGTAGTTACGAGGTCACTTTTGGTGTAGCCGTTTAGCGATTTAATTATGTTGGGTCGAGTCATGCTCTAGTCATGTAACACTGGGATCGCTTCGGTTGTGTTTAAGATATACATTGTGTACTCTATAAACGTGTTTATATCCATTGGAATATTATGATGTTGGCCTTAGTGCCTAAGTGATGTTGTTTTATGTGATAAAAACAAATGTTTCTTTTATGAAAATTGTGGTATAAATGAATCCGCTGCTACATGCAAAGTGAAGTTTTGTAAAGCATAATTTTATATTGAAATAGTAATGAGCATGACAGGTGGTTTTGATATTTTGAAAGTTATGTGTAATGCCCTTTTGTAAATGCATGGAAATTTACTCTGATTATTCATATATTATCTGTGGGGTTTAGAAGGGTGTTACAACAGTGACATAGGGCCGCGGCTGAACACATAATATTTTAAGTGATAATAGTTTTAAACATATATATAATATTTAACACATATATAATAGGTAACTTACTTGTTAGAGTTGTCCAACATATATAATACTTCAACTCATGATAATATTTTAAGTGATAACAATTTTTCCTCAACACTTTTTTTTATGATATTTTTTCTAAACATCTTTAGTTAATAATTTTTTTATGATATAGTCATGATGAACACTTCTATTATGTTTTGAAGTATACCCTTATAGACTTATAGTAATATATAATTTATTTCATTTTAGAAAACTAAACATGATAAAGAAGGATTGGGTGGAGTTGCCTCCACACAGTCAAGATTATAAGGATGGTGTCAATTACTTTTTGGATATTGCGTTTACTAAAGGAATGGTTGAAGAAGAAGAGATTTTGTGTCCTTGTGCTGTATGTTGTAATGATAGTTGGGAAGTAAGAGTTGTATTGTATGACCATTTATGTAGCAAAGGATTTGTAAAGGGATACACTGAATGGATTTATCATGGTGAAGATGAAAACCTTATGGATCTTGATGACGATAGTGATAATGAAACATCATCTCATGATGATATTGATGGCTTGCTATTTGAGACATTTAAAGATGTGGCTGAAGGAGGTGGAGTACATGAAGGTCTAAATGAAGATGCAAAGAAATTTTATAAACTAGTTGATGATGCAAAGCAAGAGTTGTATCCTGGTTGTGAAAAGTTTTCCTCGTTATCATTCACTATTCGAATTTATTTGTTGAAATGTCTCCATGGATGGAGAAATGCATCGTTCACTGCTCTCTTAGAGTTGTTGAAAAAGGCTATGCCTGATTTGAACATCCCTGTCTCTTTCAATAAAACAAAATCTATGATTAAAGATTTGGGCTTAGACTATAAAAAGATTGATGCATGTCCCAACAATTGCATGCTATTTTGGAAAGATCATGGGAAAGATGATTCATGTCATATTTGTGGAGCATCAAGGTGGATATATTGAATATCCTGAAGTTGCTAATGATCTTGAAGAATCTATAAAAGTTCACAAGGTTTCCGCCAAAGTTCTAAGACATTTTCCTTTGATTCCAAGAAATAATTTCGTCAAAATTCGTAAAGTCAACAATTTATGGGTGTTGACAAAAATATATATGCAACCCTTAATAATCGTTGCCTAAAATGCTTTTGGGGACGTTTTTAGAGCGACACTCTTTTATTTTTTTGGCAACGATTATTAAATGTGCCTTTAACTACTTTTGGGGACGATTTTGGAGAGTCATTATACTTTTTCTTTAGCAATGTTTGATAATTGTCCCCTTAAATATTTTTGGGGACATTTTTAGATTGTTACATTACTTCTAATAAAAGGCTACATTCATTCAATGTTGCATAAAATTTTAGGAACATCATCAATTTTTTGGTGGCAATCTTCCCTCCAAATTTATCCACTAAAAAAATATTTTCCTCTAAATATTATTAAAAAAAATTAAATATAAAAAATCATTTAATACTTAATATAATAATATACTATACAAAAACTATATACATATTATTCTAAAAAAAAGTTAAACATATCAACCCACTACTCCTCTCTATATCCATCACTACGCCAGAAATCACTTTTAGCAGCGCATAGAAAGATAGCGCTTTTTACAAAAGCGCTGCTAAAGGGGCATAAAAAAAAGAAAAAAAGCGCCTACCAAAGACAGCGCTTTTAAAAAAGCGCTGCTAAATGGTGGGTCTAAGAAAGCGCTTTTAAAAAGTGTTGCTAAAGGGGGGCCCTAAGAAAGCGCTTTTTAAAAGCGCTGCTATAGGGGGGACCCTTAGAAAGCGCTTTTTATATAAAGTGCTGCTATATGGAATTGATAAGGCACCCAATGAAAGCGATTTTAAAGGTTAGCGGTTTTGTGTTATCGGTTTTGTGTTATCTGAGTTATTGAAGGTTTAGTGTAAAATATGATATTGAAGGTTTTGTGTTATTTGTTGTTGCTGTTGTTGTTCTGATGGTTTTTGTTGTTGGTTTATGTAAAATATGATATTGAAGGTTTATGTAAAATATGATATTGAAGGTTTATGTAAAATATGATATTGAAGGTTTAATATGATATATGAGATATATATGATATTGTTGTTGTTGTTGATGTAAAATATGAGATATTTGAGTTTTTTGTTGTTGTTGTTGTTGTTGTTGTGTTATTTGTTGTTGTTGTTGTTGTTGTTGATATATATATATATATATATATATATATATATATATATATATATATATATATATATATATATATATATATATATATATATATATATATATATATATATATATATATATATATATATATATATATATATATATATATATATATATATATATATATATATATATATATATATATATATATATATATATATATATATATAGTTTAATATATGATATTTGATATATGATATTTGATGTTTTTAGTGTTATTGAGATATATTTGATATTTGATATTTGATATAGTTTAATATTTGATATATGATATTTGTTGTTTGTTGTTGTTGTAAAATATGATATTTGTTGTTTGTTGTTGTTGTAAAATATGAGATATAGTTTATATTTGATATAGATTGTGGTTGTTGTTGTTTAATATGATATTTGTTGTTGTTGTTGATGTAAAATATGAGATATATATATTTGATATATATTGTTGTTGTTGTTGTTGTTTAATATGATATTTGTTGTTGTTGTTGATGTAAAATATGAGATATATATATTTGATATATATTGTTGTTGTTGTTGTTTAATATGATATTTGTTGTTGTTGTTGATGTAAAATATGAGATATATATATTTGATATATATTGTTGTTGTTGTTGTTTAATATGATATTTGTTGTTGTTGTTGATATGAAATATGAGATATAGTTTATATTTGATATAGATTGTTGTTGTTGTTGTTTAATATGATATTTGTTGTTGTTGTTGATTATAAATATGAGATATAGTTTATATTTGATATAGATGGTTTGTTGTTGTTGTTTAATATGACATTTGTTGTTATTGTTGTTGATATTTGTTGTTGTTGTTGTTATTCTGAATTACAGGTATATTATGGCCAGCAACGAGGAAACATCACATGATGGAAAAGAAACACCCAAAGACGTTGAAGGAGAAATTAAAAGAGGCATAACGATAATGAAAAGAATCATCCGTGCGAGAGATAGAGGTGTAAAGTACGATGTCCATTGGAATGAAAGACATCAGTTGGTTGAGCCTGACAAGTTATATTGGAGCAGTTGTACGTTCGCAAGTTCTGATTACTTGCGATAACTGGAGAATTCCTGCATTACAAGCGGCTAAGGATAAAATTTGGAGCGAGATTCAAGTATGAGATTTGATCATTTTTAATTATGTTGACAGTTACATCTTTAAATTAATTATACTAACATGTTATATGTATGTGTATTTGTTTGCAGAGATCTTTTAATATTGAGGATTCTAGGAGAAAATATTGTATTCAGTTGGCCGGAAAACGCTTGAGGGGATTTAGAGTGTTTTTAACCAACAAATTTCTTAAAGATTCTGATGGCAACTTTGTAGACTCGGAGCGTCCAGCGAAGTACGCTGATTTGATTTCGGATGCAGAATGGGAGACATTTGTTGCGAAGCGAAGAACCAAAGAATTTGAAGTAAGTACAACTTATCATGAACAATGTATAGTATATATACCTATTCCACAAACAAACTGATATGACTTAAACTTGTTTTTTCAGGTTAAGAGTGGCGTAAATCGGGAACGGGCATCAAACCCTGCGTATCCATATAGAAAGGGGCGTTTGGGATATGCACGCTTAGAACAAAAATTAGTAAGTGCATATATATGCTTTAATATGATCTATTTACAAAAAATAGTAAGTATACATAATAGGATATAATGTTTTATTGTTCGTCTTAATGCGTAGTTGGAAGAGGAGAAAAGTGATGCGACATCTCTTCCGGACCATGTCGTATGGAAGGCTGCCCGGGTGGGAAGAGATGGAGCCGTCCAAGAAGAAGTTCAACAAGTGTTTGAACAATGTGTAAGTACAACATTAGTTTTTGAACAAAGTGTTTGAACAAAGTGTATAAAATATTTAAATATGCTTTTATCTATATTTCAGGAGTCCCTATCCCAGACTATAACTCCTGCTGAAGACGATGATTGCAGGAGTTTATTGAGTCGGGTGTTGAATATTCCTGAGTACTCTGGGCGTGTGAGGGGCAAGGGATTTGGTGTCACTTTATCCAAACTGTATAAGCAGTCAAGGAAAAAAAATCCAACCAATAAAGAAGTGATGGCTACTTTGGAGGAAATGAAAGCTCAAATTCGTGAATTACAGAAGGATAAGGAGAGATACATGTCCGAAAGGCGCGCTTCAGAGGCCGGTAAAGCTACTAGTGACAAAGATAGTATCGGTTGTCCGCAGAAGCTTCCAGAGGTAATTGTATATATTACATTGAAATTAATTTAGCACATTTTTCTTAATTGACACATTAACTGATCATTATTTGTTTAAGGCATTTCACCTTGTCGACTATATTTATCGTCGCCGACTTATCGCATGGTTGGCAAGGGAAAGGTGCATAACACCCTGGGAGACTTACTTCACCATAAACCCCTCCCTGCTGGATTTTTGAAAGTATCTGTTGATATTGCATTAGAGGGGGGGGGGGGCGTTGTTGCCTATACCAGACGATGTATCAGACGCAACAGTGGTGGGAGACGCGATAGGAGCTTATGTAGCATGGCCGGCGAATCTCATTTTCATAGATGATGAGGTAGGTTAAACCTTGTAATATTCCAATGTTTTATTACCCATACATGAAAGTTATTCTGACATTTACACTTTCTTATTGACATGATGATCTTAGACTCCCACAAAATCCAAAACCAAAGATGATAAAATTATTGTGCGGGATACCGATTCAGCTACATCAAAGTTACATGTACTAGTACTACAGTTTAAGTGATTATTTTATTATAAATTATTTACCGAACTTATATATGACTTTTAGGTTCTTGATCAGCAGTCGCAACAAGTCAGCAAGGGAAACATGCCTGAAACTTCCAAGGTGCCCAAAAAAAAGGTCGAGACAAAAAGAGCATTTGTTCCTCAATTTAGGATGTGCCTTGAAACATATGTAGGGACAACAGACGTGCCTGAGGGCGGCATCCGTCTAATACATATGGATCAAGGTATTTTCGGTTTTGAATATCCCGAAACACTTGCTAAGGAGGATTTCGACCAGGTTTTCAAACATTTAGAATTGGGCGTCGGGGTTATGCATTCCTACATCAGGTACTTCGATCCATTTTAATTAGATAATTGAACATTTTAAAATTCGCTCGTTTAACTGAATAATCTAATGTTGATTATATTTTTTTTAGGCTCTTGTATGACAAGTTGTTGGTCCCTGCTGATTTGACTTCAGTATTCGCATTCTTATCTGCTAGCAGTGTCAACTCACGGACAACAGACCAGACACCAGAAGCAGTCAAAGAGTACACAGTCCAGAGATTTATGGGTGCGAATACGGAGAAGTTGTTTATGTTGCCATATAATACTGGCCATGGGTTAGTTTTTATTCTAAATTCATTTATTATAATTGTTCGATTTTTGCCATATTATATAACATTTCCGTCTAAACTGTTGTCTTATTTTATAGTTGTCACTGGTTGTTGGTCGCAATTAATTCGATTAAAGAAATAGTGTATTATATAGATTCATTGGATGGCGATACAAACAAATATGAAAATCTGAAGAACATGGTTGATACGTAAGTGATGATATATAGTGTTCTGAATAATTATATATGTTTATTTATTATGTGACATTGTTCTAAATATGTGTTTATATTATGTTAGAGTTATACAAATATACAGAGCACAGAGAGATGCAACAGTGCCAAAAAGCAGGGCTAGCAACATCAACTGGATCAGAGTGGAGGTATATTTTCCCATGTTTGACTGTTATAGTGGTTCTACTTATAAAACTATTTAAACTATATATCCTGATAAATGTTCGTTCGCTTTTTTCCTAATACAGTGTCCTCGTCAGCGTGGTGGGATTGACTGCGGATATTTTGTACTGCGCTTTATGAAGGAAATCATTCTTTCTGGTCATTTAGAGATTCCAATCATGGTATGGATCAATTCATGAGTTATATGATTCATTTTGATAATTAACTAATATTTCATCTGAGTAATTAGTATTAAATCGTGCTTGTTCTGTTATATTATGTAGTATTTTGATGAATTCAAATGCGCTACGTACTCGAAAGTAAAATTGGAAGAAATTAAGGAAGAATGGTGTCAATTTATGATTGAGTTAAGAATTCTATAATGTATATTGGATTTGTAATTATGTGTAAATTGTATATTGTATATTGTATATTGTATATTGTATAATGTACAATGTTTAAATTATGTGTAAATTATACTTGAGTTAATTATGTGTAAATTGCAAAGTGTTATTGTATAATGTACAATGTTTAGTTATATTGTGTTGAATTAAAGGCCAAGTGTTGAATTACAATGTTTAAAGGCCAAGTTATATTTAAGGCCTGAATTATAAGCAGGGAATTTAATTGTTATAAGCAGGTTTGTCTAAAAATATATAAAAAATGTGATTTTTCAAAAAACAAAATTTTTAAAAACGTGAAGTATAGACAGCGCTTTTACAAGAAAGCGCTGCTAAAGGGGAAAAATAGGCATAAAAAAGCGCTGCTATAGGTTAGGAAAGGAGGGGTCTAAGAAAGCGCTTTAAAAAAGTGCTGCTAAAGGGTGGTCTACAAAAGTGCTTTCATAAAGCGCTGCTAAAGGGGGGAGGGGGAGGGAGAATAGGCAGCGCTTTGTAAAGCGCTGCTAAAGGGGTAAAAAAGCGCTGCTAAAAGTGATGCCTTTAGCAGCGCTTTTTCCACAAAAAAAAAGCGCTGCCTTTACCTTTAGCAGCGCCACTTTAGGCAGCGCTTTAAAGCGCTGCTAAAGGCCATTTTTGGCATAGTGCATGTTTCAGAATAATATATATATATATATATATATATATATATATATATATATATATATATATATATATATATATATATATATATATATATATATATATATATATATATATATATATATATATATAATTGAAAAAAGAAAAGGAAAAAAAATTGAAAAGAAAAACGTGATGAGGTTCTCCTAGCTTTCTTCAAACATACCACCGCGGATTTCATCCAAAATCCGCCGTCTGCTCTCACCACCACTAAACCAGCAACCACCTCGACGAATTTCCTAAATCTTCAACAGATGACGCCTTTTGTTCTGGCATCTTACCTCTTTCCCTCATCGTAACCGCTCACTGTAATCCCGCTCATCACACCACCTTCGAGTCCATCGACATCACCGTTCTTTCTTCCAACGACGACGTATTCAATTTCATCTCTTTACTCTTTATTATATATGCGTTTTAATTCTATAGTTTTCTGATTGATTCTCTCTAGATCGTTTGTGTCGTTGTTTTCTCAGTTAAACCTCAATAAGGTATTTCCTTAATTTCAGTGTGGTTTAAGAAAGAACTTCTTAGTTTTATTGACTAGCTTTGTTGTTTTTGTTGTAGCAAAGGACGTTGTGTTGAAATTGAAGTCACTTCTGACTAAGGAGAAGCTTTTCGTTCTGTTGCTGCTAGAACCAAGTTGAAAGATCTTTAGGTAATGAAATCCAATCCTTGTTCACCTTCATTTCTGAATCTAGAGTATAAATCATTAATATCATTATTAGATATGGTGTCGACGTGGTGTTTTCAATTTCCGTATTCTACAGTTATGCCGTAGCAGCGGTAATTTTAGTCAGTTATGCAGTAGCTGCTTTAATTTTTTTCATTATTTTATGAGCATTTAATAAGATGTTTACTTTCAAATGAGGGCACTTTGAAGCCAAATACTTTGTAGATTCTAAGAGATGGCGGTGGTCGGTGTTTATGCCGCTATTTTCCGCTCTGTATGTGTTTAAGACATCTCACATA
This sequence comes from Lathyrus sativus, assembly GCA_963859935.3. Classification (NCBI taxonomy): domain Eukaryota; kingdom Viridiplantae; phylum Streptophyta; class Magnoliopsida; order Fabales; family Fabaceae; genus Lathyrus; species Lathyrus sativus. Next base: position 30,800,025 of record OZ012741.1, on the reverse strand, counting down.
ATATTTTAAGTGATAATAGTTTTAAACATATATATAATATTTAACACATATATAATAGGTAACTTACTTGTTAGAGTTGTCCAACATATATAATACTTCAACTCATGATAATATTTTAAGTGATAACAATTTTTCCTCAACACTTTTTTTTATGATATTTTTTCTAAACATCTTTAGTTAATAATTTTTTTTATGATATAGTCATGATGAACACTTCTATTATGTTTTGAAGTATACCCTTATAGACTTATAGTAATATATAATTTATTTCATTTTAGAAAACTAAACATGATAAAGAAGGATTGGGTGGAGTTGCCTCCACACAGTCAAGATTATAAGGATGGTGTCAATTACTTTTTGGATATTGCGTTTACTAAAGGAATGGTTGAAGAAGAAGAGATTTTGTGTCCTTGTGCTGTATGTTGTAATGATAGTTGGGAAGTAAGAGATGTAGTGTATGACCATTTATGTAGCAAAGGATTTGTAAAGGGATACACTGAATGGATTTATCATGGTGAAGATGAAAAACTTATGGATCTTGATGACGATAGTGATAATGAAACATCATCTCATGATGATATCGATGGCTTGCTATTTGAGACATTTAAAGATGTGGCTGAAGGAGGTGGAGTACATGAAGGTCTAAATGAAGATGCAAAGAAATTTTATAAACTAGTTGATGATGCAAAGCAAGAGTTGTATCCTGGTTGTGAAAAGTTTTCCTCGTTATCATTCACTATTCGAATTTATTTGTTGAAATGTCTCCATGGATGGAGCAATGCATCGTTCACTGCTCTCTTAGAGTTGTTGAAAGAGGCTATGCCTGATTTGAACATCCCTGTCTCTTTCAATAAAACAAAATCTATGATTAAAGATTTGGGCTTAGACTATAAAAAGATTGATGCATGTCCCAACAATTGCATGCTATTTTGGAAAGATCATGGGAAAGATGATTCATGTCATATTTGTGGAGCATCAAGGTGGATTGAATATCCTGAAGTTGCTAATGATCTTGAAGAATCTATAAAAGCTCACAAGGTTTTCGCCAAAGTTCTAAGACATTTTCCTTTGATTCCATGAAAGATCATGGGAAAGATGATTCATGTCATAATTTCGTCAAATTTAAATGTAGGCAATCACTGAAACTAACACTAGAAATAGAGCTCAACTAAAGTGGATGCATCGAATGGGTCCCAAAAACTTTGCTTTAACTCGTGAAAAAATGGTAACTTTCTTTCGTTCTCAATAAAGTATTCCTTGTATGAATGATTGTTTGCTCAATTAAAGTATTCCTTGGATGAATGGTTCTCTGAGAATTTTAATTTATGTCTTGTTTCTGTAATAGGATATTTAATCCACTGGTTGTTTAGTTATGGAATTACTTTAATTTCTGCAGCGTGAAAAGGAAAAAAGAGAGCCCACTCAATCAGAAATGTTTGTTGAAACTCGAAAAGGAAGTAAAGGAAAGGAGCTGGATGTAGAAACTGGAAAAGTAATTGTATGTAACATTGTTTATATAGTATGTTTACTTAATATAGTCGGCTTATATTGTCTATAATAGTAGTTAATATTTTCTTGCAATTTATGCTAGTCCCAACTTCAAGAAATGGTTGAAAAGGAAGAAAGTGATACAGAAGCTTTTAAATTTGTTTTTGGAAAGGAGCGTCCTGGTAGGGTACGTTGTTATGGGAGAAACATAACTAAAACTTCCTTAAATCGAAAGGCGGAGATTAATGCTCTGAAACAAGCACATAATGAAGAGGTCTCTACATTAAGGCATGAGTTTCAAGATCAGATTGATATATTACAAAACGCTTTTAAGACCGTAATACAACAATGCAATCCTAAAATTAATTTGGAGTCAGTAGAAGATTTGTTAGGATTATCTCATAGAGATGCTAACAGTTCCCCAAAGGAAATGAGACCGCAAATTCATTCCTCTACATCAACTCATGCTCCATGTCATGGAAAGGTAACCATATATACCAATATTATTGATTTATGTTATTCTAATTGTGTTATACTATATAAATTCTATGGTTTAATAGTATCAAAAATATTATATAAAATTATTTTTTATAAGTAAAATATTATATAAATCCTGTTGTTTAAAAATTACTTGTTGAAATTGAATATGCACCATGAACTGAACACATACTCATTACAACAATGCAGACTTTTCTATTTTTCCAATTCTTACAAATGTAAATGCCTCCATTCACAGTCCTACAGAACATGATTAGCTGGTCTAGCTCATAGGACCCGAGCTGACACAATATTCAAAATACTGGCTTGTGTCTCATAGCCTCTATGGATGTTAAGATTAGCATGCATTACACCAACTTCTGCTCTACATAATATACACAAAATATATAACTAGTAAAAAAGTACACTTGGATAAACGTCGAGTCATCAACCGGTATTGTTATCTCTTCCTGAATCATAGTCTTTTATAGATAGTGATTTTTCATTTAAAATTATGAGAAAGTACACCTGAACAATGGATAAAAAAGTACAGCTGAACAATGGCCAACAACAGTGTTGGTCATATAAAATTAGCCTAAATTCTCATTATTTTCATGAATTGTATAATTTCCTTCTATCTCTAAAATTCTCATTTACTGATATATAAAGACACAAGCCATATTCAATCTTACAAAAATAAATATGATGTATTTTGTTTTATTTTCTTATGCAGCAAGGTATTAATGAAGATGTTGAAAAGGACGATATAAATGGTGAAATTCAAGAGGACGACGTAGATGATGGATTCCAAGAGGACGTTGCAGGTGAAGAATTTCAAGAGGACGACATAGATGTAGATGATGAATTTCAAGAGGACGATATAGATAGTGAATTTCAAGAGGACGAGGTAGATGAAGAATTTCTCGAGGACGACATATGTGATGAATTTCAAGAAGACGATATGGATGATGAATTTCAAGAAGACAAACTTGAATGAGTTAGATGATGTCTTTTTTTTTTGCTTGTAGTTGAAAGCATTAAACTTGAACTATATTTTTTTGTTATTTTGCTTCGGTCATACTTCAAAGTATTAAACTTAATTATTATTATAAGTAATGTTACGTTAGGCATTTTGTTTACTAACTACTATCTTAAATTAATGTTTGAACTCAATTTTATTATAATATAACATTTGTGGATGGTTAAATTTGATCTTGTTTAATTTATAATCGATATTTTTTTAAAGCCAATCATCATCGACTAAATTATTTAAAAATTAATTATAAAATGTATATTTTATAGGGACACTGTAAAAATAATCCTCCTTATTTTATTGGGACACTTTAAAAATAATCCTTCTGATTCAGATTTAAGGAAACACTTATTAATTGTAGCCGCATTTGGTAACACTTAAAAAGCATCACCTAAGAGGCCACAAATAATCGTCCCCAATTCCTTTTGTAGCAACACTTAAAAAGTGTCGCCTCAGAGGACACGAATAACCGTCCCCTATTCCTTTTGTGGAAACACTTAAAAATCGTTGCCTTAGAGGCCACAAACAATCGTCCCCTATTCCTTTTGTTTAGGCGACATTTTTAAAAATCGTGCCCAAAGATCATGAAAAAACGTCCCCTAAGACAATAGGCAACGCTCGCACAGGAGACGCCTAGAAAACGTCCCCTATTCTTTTAGGCAACATTTTCCAGAGTTTAGGCAACATTTTTGAATGGTTGCTAGAGAGCCTAAATGTTGTAGTGTTTCTTGCATCTGCATGCCATCTAATATTCTTTAAGTCAACCGCATTAACGAAAAGTCTCTTGAATCTTGAAATTATTGGCAAGTACCATAACACTTTACCAAGAGGCTCCTTCCTACTAACATTGTCATTGTCATTGTCATCACCATTGTTGTCCTTCAGCTTGTAATGCGACACCCCACATTCTGAACATTGATCCAAATTTTCATACTCTTTCCTGTATAATATGCAGTCATTAGGGCATGCATGTATTTTGATATACTCAAAACCCAATGGACACAATATCTTCTTGGCTTCATAACAACGATCAGGAAAATTGTTATCTTCTGGTAGCATTTGTTTTCGCAAACTAACCAATTCCGTAAAACTCTTATCCGACCAACCATTTCTTTCTTTCAGATTAAACAATTTTAAAACCGCAAACAATCGTGTAAAACTTGTGCCCCCCTTTATATAAAGGGGTGTCCTTATCACTACATATAGTATCATAAATATGGGTTTTTCTAAAAGAAGATTCTCCAATATCACGAAACATATCTTCTAAACGGTCATCCATATATTCATCTTCATCAACTTTGTGACTTTGTGACACAGGGTTTTAATTTCTTTCCGCCTCACCATGCCACATCCATATTGTATAATTTTGACATATAACATCACAACACAGGTGATGAAATATCTTATCCTTCATACCTTTATTTATATTCCCGCAATTAACACAAGGACACCAAAAGATACAATTATTGTTGGAAAGATATTTTGATCAACGTATTTAAGAAATTTAAGAACTCTTTCTCATATACCAGATCTAATATATCAGCTTTCATCCAACTACGATCCATAATAAATTCTGAAATTTATATCGAAACAATATTGTGAATAGAACAACAAAATCTAAACCTAAAACATGTTCAGTACAATATTACAACTCTAAATTTTAAGCATATGGATAAAGTATATGAACTTTGCATGAAATAGACCACAAAATCCATCAACATAATATAAAGCATATTAAGTACAATATTACAACTTTAAATCTTAAGCGTATGGAAAAAGCATCCGAACTTCAAAATCAAACAAGAGATTGAAGATGATGAAAATTATCAAGAATTAGAAAGATGAGGAAGAGATTGAAGTTTGCACGAAATATACCGTACTTCGAAGAGACCAAAAATGAAGATAGTGAAGATTATCAAGAATGAAGATTCAAATGAACGAAGATTGTGAAGATGAAGATTTTGCAATCACTATTGTTGTCGTCTCTGGTTCACGAGTTCACTAGTTAGCTTAGAGCATCTTATGAAGGAAATAATGAATCTATTTTGTTTTATATTTATTTGGAAAAACTTTGATCACGGTTGATATTTACAACCGCAGTGAAATGTAGATATTATTACAATGGTTATATATACAAAACCGTGGTTAAATAGTTTTCAATTTTTTATTTATTTCTGAATTTAAGTGACACGCGCTTTTTGTAATAGAAAAAATGAAAAACATATAATTTGTATGATTCGAAGATTGTAACTATTACTTTATCACCACGATGAAATACATAACCGTAGTAAAGTTAGTGTTACCGAAAATGTATTTTGTAGTAGTGTAAATAAGACAATATATACACCTATTATCGTAATGTTTTAGATAAATATTTTAGTCTTTCTCACTTATATAAATGTGTCTTTGATATTTAGATGAATATTTGACTCAATATATAAATTTCAAGTATAGCCTATATAAACTTGCATTAAAGCATAGATAATGTTTTTTATAAAACAAAAGATACACAGAGGGTAAAGCCTATATAAACTTGCATTAAAGCATAGATAATGTTTTTTATAATTTTCTGACACATAAACTGACATATGATATTATTATATAATGCCCAATTTTATCTCATCTGCAAGTCTAAATAATTTTGTCGGTTCTAAAACCAAATTTTATATATATATATATATATATATATATATATATATATATATATATATATATATATATATATATATATATATATATATATATATATATATATATATATATATATATATATATATATATATATATATATATATATATATATATATATATATATATATATATATATATATATATATATATATATATATATATATATATATATATATATATATATATATATATATATATATATATATATATATATATATATATATATATATATATATATAAAAGTGATAACTTTATCATTCTAGATTGAAGTAAAGAACTAAAGCATTTTTTCTCTGCATAATTTGTAACAATATGTTTTCTCTAATTTTACTTGTTTTGTGTCTAAGTAGTTTTCCATTACTTATGTTCTTTCTGAAACGTAGAAGAAGCATTAATGCACCTTATCCACCTGGTCCTAGAGGGTTGCCAATAATAGGGAACCTTCATCAGTTAGACAATTCTATTCTTTATCTTCAATTTTCAAAACTTTCAAAAATATATGGACCAATTTTTTCACTTCAACTTGGTTTAAGACCAGCTATTGTTGTTTCTTCAGCTAAAATTGCCAAAGAAATATTTAAAAACAATGATCATGCTTTTTCTAATAGGCCTATATTATATGGCCAACATAAATTGTCTTATAATTGCTCAGAAATTATATTTTCTCAATATGGTGAATTTTGGAGAGATATGAGAAAAACTTGCATTGTTCATATTTTGAGCGCCAAGCGAGTGTCATCTTATTCATCTATAAGAAAGTTTGAGGTGAAACAAATGCTCAAAAAGATTTCTAATCATGCTACCTCTGCTGTTGTTACAAATTTGAGCGAGATGCTAACTTCTCTCTCAAGTACAATAATTTGTAGGATTGCTTTTGGGAGGAGGTATGAGGATGAAGGAATAGAGAGGAGTAAATTTCAAGGGATGTTGCATGAGTTAGAGGCTATGATGACAGCTTTCTTTGTTTCTGATTATATTCCATTCATGGGCTGGATTGATAAACTATCTGGACTTCGTGCGCGTCTCGAACGAAATTTCAAGGAGATGGATGAGTTTTACCAAGAGGTTATTGATGAACATTTGGATCCAAATAGAAAACATGGAGATGAAGAGGTTATTGTTGATGTCTTACTCCAATTGATGAAGCAACGTTTGTTTTCAATAGATCTCACTTTTGATCACATCAAAGGAGTCCTTATGGTATGTTATCTTGATAGAATATTCTCTATGTTTCATTATTATCAATGAGTGCTTAACAACTTGTTTTATTTTCTTTTAGAACATGCTTGTAGGTGCAATAGATACCACATCAGCCACAGCAGTTTGGGCTATGACTGCTCTAATAAAAAATCCTAGAGTAATGAAGAAGGTGCAACAAGAGATTAGAAACTCAAGAGTTGAAAAAGAACTTTTAGATGAAGATGATATACAAAATTTCCCCTACTTAAAAGCAGTGATAAAAGAAACACTAAGATTGAATCTACCTGCACCATTGCTTGTGCCAAGAGAAACAAGGGAAGACTCCATTATAGGAGGCTATCAAATACCAGCAAAGACAATAGTTTATGTGAATGCTTGGACTATTCAAAGAGACTCTGATGATTGGGAAGATCCCGAGGAGTTTTATCCAGAGAGATTCTTAGAAAGTTCTACAAATTTTTTTGGAAAAGATTTTGAACTAATTCCCTTTGGAGCTGGCCGTAGAATTTGCCCGGGCATGTCTATGGCAGTTGCATCATTGGAACTTATCCTTGCTAATATTCTTTATTTCTTTGATTGGGAATTACCGCATGGATTGCTAAAGGAAGATATTGATAGTGAAAGAATGCCAGGAATCACTCAACACAAGAAAAATCATCTTTGCCTTGTAGCCAAGTTTCCTATGAAGATGTGATTTACATAACTATTTGTTAGGTTCTCTAACTATATCATGATGAATTTTTACTTCTGGTACAATTTGAAAAATCTGTTATTATGTGTGTATTGTATCTTTTACTATATGATATAAATGTTGAAGCTTGATGGCAGTGAAAATTATAAAATTTCAATGAATTATATTTTGATGAAAGATTTAAAGCTCTATAACTTGAAATGAATCTTTTTGGGTTGTCAGTTGATAGGTTTAAGTTTTACTTTTAAAGATGAATATTACATTGTAGGAAAAATTGTGTTGCAAAAAACTTAAGAAAAATGTCGAAAACAAATATGTAAATCTACTTGCTAGAAAAAGTGCATAAGTTAAACTAAATATAGTTATAAATACATTGTATTGTCACTAAAATTGACTTGCATACTTCATAAATACAACCTTGAATATCGTTGTATTGTTATGAAAATTGAGTTGCATACTTCATAAATACAGCTATGAAGAACGAGTCTAAGATTTTTGGGGTGAATTTTAAAGACGTGTGTTAACCTAAGAGAAAAGGGGATATGAGTGATGGATCTTTGTATGGTTAATCTTGCACTTTTTACCGAATGGAGATGGAGATTGTTTGTTGGGGCTTGGGGTGTAACACCCTCTTTCTATACCCCCAAATAAACAATTAAATCATTTAAGCACTTGATAAAAGTTTCATCAGAGTTTAATTAATAAATGATATAAAAGAGGTGTATCACATTATCATGAATATAACACCTACAACACCTGCTCAAATAGATATGCAACAATGGGCAATTCACAACTGAAGAACATAATTCTAAAACTCACATCTCAATATTTAGAATAAAGCGGAAACATCTAAACATTGAATCAATGTATTCATATAAACATATATACATCATTCAGTTAATTCATATGTACAAACATCCATTATCAAATACATACGCAAATGTATAACAAAAGAAATCAAAGCAAAAGTATCTCCAAAAAGAACCAAATGCTTCCGAACTACCCAGATGTTACATATCAGAGCCATCGACCAAAAATAATGAAGACCTGCTTCACAAAAAGGACCTCCAGCAATCCTACTCTGCAATGACTCATAGAGCATTATGAAACAGCAGAAGGGTGAGAAACAATATCATAACAGTCAATACATATATTTATATATCTATATACATACATGGGATTAACACAATTCAGATTCTCACCACATCTCATCACGATGCACATTCACACAATCAAGCATATTCACACAATCCAGCATATTCATCAAATCATGCGTCTATACATACTCATCATCTTCCACATAAACATCTAGAATTATGTTCAATTCAATCCATGCATCATATAAAGATGACCAATGCAACTCATAGAGACCGACTCACGACTCTATGCAGATGCAAATGCGGTACCGACTCAATTCAGCAGATTCTCCAAGGAATCAAGTATTCAGCAGATTCTCCAAAGAATCAAATATTCATCAGATTCTCCGAGGAATCGAATATTCAGCAGATTCTTCAAAGAATCAAATACTCTGCAGATTCTCCGAGGAATCAAATGTTCAGCAGATTCTCCATGGAATCAACATCGCTAGGATGTACATCATGATGCCTTTATGCAAAATGACTCACGATATTACTCTACATGCATACATATTCGCAAATATATCACTATGCATATTCATCTCATACAAGCACATACAATCTATGCACATTCACAATATACTTATACTCCATAAAATACACATACTCTTCATTTCAACACATACCATTCCATATAAGGCATATATTTTCACAATCAAAATTCCACATTCTAGGATTCACGCCTTGCGGCTACCCATACATAAGATACCACACGACACACAAAACTATTCAATTCGATAAGGATTAAACATAACTGAACAAAGAAATCCGCATGAAAAGGGGAAAAACACAGAAAAGAGGAAAATGTTGTCGCATTCGCCAACCATCGCCTGGCGAAGCCTCTGGCGAACCTTCTCTACTTAGTTCGCTGGGCGAACTTGCCAACAAAGAGCCCTAGAAGTTATTTTGGAATTACTCGCTAGCACTCGCCAGCACACTCGCCTGTCGAACCTTCGCCACTCTCATTCGCCTGGCGAACTTGCCAACGAAGACAGGGTAGATGCTTCTGACTTAGTTCGCTGCTGCTCGCTGGGCTTCGCCTGGAGAAGCTTCGCTGCCGTTCCCCTGGCGAGCCTGCGAACTCAGAACTTCCATGGCTGTCCAAAGCCCAAACCTCACAAAACCAACCAATTCTAACACCAAACTACCCCAGTAAGTCCAACCCAATAACACTTGATTATCCTACTCCATCCATTTCTCGATTCTAAACGGTTAAAACCATATTCTACTGATTAAATCCTAATATTGCCCTAAGATGGAAATGAGTAGAAACTCTTCTCAATCCAACATCAAACGATCAACAGCATACATAATCATACACATTAACAGTATAATAGAGTTTCACACCCTTACCCGATTGATTGAAAGCTTGGATGTTGATCCTTGATGAAATCCTAGGTTTTCCTCTCCTTTCTCCTCTTTCTCTTCTCTCTTCTTTCTTTCCCTTGTTTTTCCACTAATGTTTCTATCTATTCCCTTTTCTCTCTTATCTCATGTTCTATTTTCTTTCCTCTCCATTTCTTTCCAAACACTTACCAATTAATTCTCACACAATAATCCACTTAACACTTAATACTAAATGTCTAAAATACCCTTTACTCTATTTTCCCCGAAAACTCTCCGAATCGGTAAAATAGCACAATATTGAAATTAAACATATCAATACATAAATTTCACAATTAAAATACCAATTATCCAAATGAATTAAAAATGACTCAACAAAATTGGGAAATTCAGAATTTGGGGCGTTACAACTCTCCCCCACATTAGAAATTTTCGTCCTCGAAAATATGACCTGATTCAAACAACTCTGGATGCGACTCTCGCATCTTGCTCTCCAATTCCCAAGTCATATTGCCCTCTGCAGCACCTCCCCGGGCTACTTTCACAAGTGTAATATCCTTGCCCCTTAGCTTCTTAACTTCACGACCCAAAACACTAATCGGTAAAACCTCAACTGTAAGGTTATCTCTTACTTCAACCTCGTCCATAGGAATAACATGTGACGGATCCGGAACATACTTCCGAAGTTGCGAAACATGGAACACATCATGCAAATTCGAAAGGTTCGGAGGCAACGCCACACGATACGCCACAGCACCCACACGTGCAATAATCTGATACGGACCAATAAAACGAGAAGTCAACTTTTTCGAATTTAAGGCACGACCCACTCCCGTAACCGGTGTAACTCTCAAAAAGACATGGTCGCCTTCTTGAAACTCAAGGTCCTTCCTCCTCTTATCATGGTAACTCTTCTGCCTACTCTGAGAAACTCTAATCTTTTCCCGAATAAACTTCACCTTTTCCGTCGTCTGTTGTACCATCTCCGGTCCAACTACCGACCTCTCACCCGTCTCATGCCAACACAAAGGTGTTCGACATCTCCGACCGTATAAAGCCTCGAATGGTGTCATACCAATGCTCGAATGAAAACTGTTATGATAAGTGAACTCAATCAACGTCAAATAACCATCCCAAGCACCACCTTGTTCTAGCACACAAGCACGCAACAAATCTTCTAACGACTGAATTGTCCTCTCGGTTTGACTGTCCGTCTGCGAATGGTAAGCCGAACTCAACCTCAACTTAGAACCCAAGGCACCTTGCAAACTTTCCCAAAATCTTGAAGTGAATCTAGGATCTCTATCTGACACAATACTCTTAGGAACTCCGTGCAACTTTACAATCACACGAACATAAATCTCGGCTAATTTCTCCAAAGGATAACTAATATCAATCGGAATGAAGTGAGCAGATTTAGTAAGTCTATCAACGATCACCCAAACAACATTATGACTTCTTTGCGTATTCGGCAATCCCGTAACAAAATCCATCGATATGCTATCCCATTTCCATTCTGGAATATCCAATGGTTGCATCAATCCACTAGGCTTCTGATGTTCCACCTTCGACTTTTGACACGTCAAACATGAATACACAAAATGAGCAACATCTCGCTTTAGTCCGGACCACCAAAAGATCTTCTTCAAATCTTGGTACATCTTATTCGCTCCCGGATGAATACTCAAGTTACTCCGATGACCTTCTTCCATTATCATCTTTTTCAACTCCACATCGTCGAAAATGCAAATACGACCACGGAATCTCAAAACACCAAATTCATCAACCTTGAAATCTTCATTCTCATTCATTATCAAATCAACGAACTTTAAATCCAATTTTTGTTTTTCACAAACGGTCGCAAGAAAATCATTCGTAATATGGAGCATACCAAGTCTCACACTTCTCGGCGTAACTTCACAAACCAAACTCAAATCTCTAAAACTCTCCAACAACTCCCATTCTCTTATCATCAACGTTGACATATGAACCAACTTTCGACTTAAAGCATCGGCTACTACGTTTGCCTTACTCGGATGGTAATTCAAACCAAAATCGCAGTCTTTCAAAAACTCTAGCCGTCTCCTTTGTCTCATGTTCAACTCTTTCTGGTCAAATAAATATTTCAAACTCTTGTGGTCGCTAAAAACCTCAAATCTTGCACCATAAAGATAATGCCTCCAAATTTTCAAAACGAACACCACGGCTGCTAACTCCAAATCATGCGTAGGGTAGTTCTTCTCATGCACTCTCAATTGTCTTGAAGCATAAGCCACAACTTTCCCATCTTGCATTAAAACACCACCTAAACCAGATAAAGAAGCATCACAATAAACCACAAATGACTCCGTCGGATTTGGTAAAATCAAAACCGGCGCCGTTGTCAACCTTCTCTTAAGCTCAACAAAACGCTTCTCACAATCAATATCCCAAACAAAAGCCTTTCCCTTACAAGTCAATTGAGTCAACAGAAGTGCCAACTTCGAAAATCCTTCAATAAACCTCCGATAATAACCGGCTAATCCCAAAAAGCTTCAAATCTCCGTAACTGACTTAGGAGCCTCCCACTGCATTACCGCATAAATCTTGGATGGGTCAACACTAATACCATATCCAAAAATAATATGTCCAAGAAAACTCACCTCCGATAACCAAAACTCGCACTTCGACAACTTGGCATACAATTGCTTCTCTTTCAAAATCTGAAACAAAATTCTCAAATGCCCCTCATGCTCTTCTTGAGACTTAGAATAAATCAAGATGTCGTCGATGAACACCACCACAAAACGATCTAACTACTCATGAAAAATACGATTCATATATTCCATGAACACACCCGGCGCGTTAGAAACTCCGAACGGCATCACCGTATACTCATAGTGACCATATCGTGTCCTAAAGGCCGTCTTTGAAACATCTTCTTCTTTCACCCGAATCTGGTGATAACCCGATCTCAAGTCAATCTTACTAAAAACACGGGCTCCAACCAATTGATCCATCAAATCGTCTATTCTTGGAAGCGGATACTTATTCTTAATCGTCACTTTATTCAACAGCCGATAATCAATACACAACCGCATGCTTCCATCTTTCTTCTTTACTAACAATACCGGCGCACCCCAAGGAGAAACACTTGGTCTTACAAATCTCTTATCCAACAAGTCATTCAACTACCTCTTTAACTCTACCAATTTCGATGCCGACATATGTAACACCCCAAATCTAAACTTGCGGATAACAGAAGAAAAAAAAACAATTCATATAGCAAACAAAGCGCAGCAGCGCAAACATTGACTGCATGACGGTCGTCATGAGCCTGTGACGGTCGTCACACGGGCAAAATCCCTCATATCAGAGATGTTACACTTCAACCTGCCAGATAACAATCATTATGCAACAACTTGCAATTATCATACGTAGCACGAAATTAGATGAACAATCACCAATGTATTACTTAATCATTTAATCATAAAACAACTCGTCATTACTTCCGGTGGAAGTTCGATAAAGTATACAACATGTTCTCTTAGACCAATTTAATAAAAACATCATAATAAGTTCAATCAACAATAACATCGACTAAAATAATAACAGCAATCGTCCATTCCCCCAAGAGTGCTATGTATCAGAGCGACCAACGACACCTTAACGGGAACTACGCTATATTCCTGACTACCTGCAAATTACCACCAGAGGAGGTAACATACAACGGAAAAGGGTGAGATATCAATAATATAACATAAAGCATGATAGAAAACATGCCGGAAACTCATCACAGCATTATAGGTTCCGAAATCATAAACATCATCGACAACAATTGCGAGTAATCCATATCCCACATAAACAACATTAACATACAACTAGCGTAATTATGCAACTTTATGTGACTCAACAATGCGACTCAACTGTGCACATGCATGTGGTACCATTTTGGGAGACAACTCTCCACAACTCGGGACAGGGCCAACACCCCGAACCCATCTAGGAGCCAACACTCCACAACTCGGGACAGGGCCAACACCCCGAACCCATCTAGGAGCCAACACTCCAAAACTCGGGACAGGGCCAACACCCCGAACCCATCTAGGAGCCAACACTCCAAATAACGCCAATACAGGCACAACCGTCACCAATCCAGGCCAAATGCTATGCCATGAAATGCATCTATTATGGACTACAAAACAACCATAGCAACCATATAACAAGGCATTATGCCTACAACCAGAATGTCCATAACAGAGCATCATAACATCATACCACTCATATAACCATCACTTTCTACTCGCTCACATACGGGAACAATAACAATATAATTTCAACATTTACGACTGTTCATGTAAAGGAACATTGCAACATCGTATCAACAAATAGGAACTCAAAGTGTTCACACAAAACGGCTATTCCTATACAGGTATAACATCAACATCAGTTCTACAATTAATCTTTAACATTTTATCGTAATAACAACATTACGGCATCTTGTCACATAATTAATTACAAATCAATCACAACCAGGTAACTGTCCTTTTTGGACCAGTACCTGAAACTGGCGCCTTAGACCAACTCGGCCATCTTGACGCCCATTAGGGAAAACCATTAGAGAGTTGTACGAATAACCGTATAGCATATTCGTTCTACGTATTTGCCCATAAGGAAACCTTAGAGCATCGCACTAATAACTACATAATACATTCATTCCTACATAAAATCTTGTCCCAATAGGGAAACCTTTTCCTTAATATTTATCGATTAACGAAAACTATACCTATGACTCGATCCCCACATGAATTTGATCATACTCCCAGTTATAGAATTGAACCCCACCCTTACCTTAGAATTGAGGCCAATTCCACGCTTTCCGTTCCGCTTCTTCTCTCCGGTGATTTTTCTGCAGAAATCTCCCGAATTCGCCGATGGATGACTCTCTGCTCTCCACTTCTCTCAATGCGTAACTTCTCTTTTCCGTCTTTCCTTTCCCAAAAAAAATGATGTAATTGAGGGTAAGAGAGTCTATGGGAATATATATATATATATATATATATATATATATATATATATATATATATATATATATATATATATATATATATATATATATATATATATATATATATATATATATATATATATATATATATATATATATATATATATATATATATATATATATATATATATATATATATATATATATATATATATATATATATATATATATATATTTTGCTACAAAATCTCATTCCACCAGAACACGTTCAAATTCTGCGTAACTGCAGTTTTTGCTCGTAAACGGTCGTCACACCCTGTGACGGTCGTCATAGCAGAAAAATTAAATTTTTTTCAATTTTTTTATAGATAGAACATCTTTTTAGCTTCCCAACGCTTCGAACAGGGATCAAATCCGACTTACGGATCAAGAGATATGATTTTTCGAAGTTTCCTAAAACTGCTACAGAATTTTACACTTTTTCCCTACAATTCGACCGATTCAATTTCCTTCCTTCGATCCAAACACATACTCAACTACGACTACGATGCAACGAGACATAGCAAAGTCACAATTTAATTTAATTAAAATAAAACGGGCGTTACAACTCTCCCTTACTTACAAGAATTTCGTCCTCGAAATTACCTTAATCAAACAGCTCGGGATAAGACTCCCGCATCTTGCTCTCTAGTTCCCACGTCAAGCTTTCGCCAGCAGCTCCCAACCAGACCACTTTCACCAAAGCAATCTCTTTACCTCGTAATGCCTTCACCTCCTGATCATCAATTCTCACAGGCTTCGTCTCCACAGTGAGATTCTCACGTACTTGCACATCGTCCATGGGAATGACATGCGACGAATCTGAAATATACTTGCGGAGCTGTGACACATGAAATACATCGTGTAGATTCGACAAATTTGGCGGCAACGCCACCCGATATGCCACCTTTCCCACTCTGTCCAATATCTGATACGGACCAATGAAACGAGGAGTAAGCTTCTTAGATTTCAAAGCTCTACCAACACCGGTCACAGGCGTGACTCTCAAAAATACATGATCTCCAGCTTCAAATTCTAAATCCTTCCTGCGCTTATCATGATAACTTTTCTGCCTACTCTGTGAAGTTTTCATCTTTTCTCGAATTAACTTCACCTTCTCGGTAGTCTCTCGAACAATCTCTGGTCCGAGTACCACCCTCTCTCCCGATTCATACCAACACAACGGAGTCCTACACCGCCGACCATACAAAGCTTCGAATGGTGCCATTCCGATACTAGAGTGATAACTGTTATTATAAGTAAACTCTATCAATGGGAGGTATGTATCCCATGAACCACCTTCCTCAAGTACACATGCTCTCAGCAAATCTTCTAAAGACTGAATAGTCCGTTCAGTCTGACCATCTGTTTGAGGATGGTATGCTGAACTCAACCTCAACTTAGAACCCAAAGCCTCTTGCAGACTCTTCCAAAACTCAGAAGTAAACCGCGGATCCCTATCCGACACAATACTCAACGGGACACCATGCAACTTAACAACCACTCTAACATAAATCTCTGCCAACTTCAATACTGGAAAAGTGATGTTAATAGGAATAAAGTGAGCTGACTTTGTAAGCCTATCAACAATCACCCAAATAGAATCACATCCTCTCAAAGTGTTCGGCAAACCCGTTACAAAGTCCATTGAAATGCTGTCCCATTTCCATTCTGGAATTTCTAACGGTTGCATCAACCCAGCAGGTTTTTGATGCTCAACTTTCAACTTCTGACAAGTCAAACATGCATACACAAAACGTGCTACATCACGCTTCATACCAGGCCACCAAAACAGATTCTTCAAATCATTATACATTTTCGTCGCTCCTGGATGAATACTCAACTTACTTCTGTGACTCTCTTCCAGAATTGCTTTCTTCATATCTGCATTATTAGGAATGCAAATACGACCACGAAATCTCAACACTCCTTGCGCATCCAACTGATAATCATTATCTTCCGCATGATCTACTCCAGGCATTAAATCCACCAATTTCACATCCAATTTTTGAGCTTCTCTAATGCTGTCCAGAAAGTCATTATTAATCTTTAACATGCCCAACTTTACACTATTCGGTGTTACTTCACAAACTAAACTCAGATCTCTGAATTGCTCAATCAACTCTAATTCTTTAGCCATCATTGCAGACATATGCAAGGTCTTGCGGCTTAAGGCATCGGCTACAACATTAGCTTTTCCCGGATGGTAATGTAACCCAAAATCATAATCTTTTAACAACTCTAGCCACCTTCGTTGCCTCATGTTCAGCTCTTTTTGGTCAAACAAGTATTTCAGACTCTTATGGTCGCTGAACACTTCGAATCTCGAGCCATACAGGTAATGTCTTCAAATCTTCAGCACAAAAACAACGGCAGCAAGTTCTAAATCGTGCGTGGGATAATTCTTCTCATGGATCCTCAGCTGTCTTGAGGCATACGCAACTACTTTATTATTCTGCATGAGTACTCCTCCTAAACCAAACTTAGAAGCATCACAGTATACAACAAACGGTTCTTCTGCGTTAGGCAAGATCAACACCGGAGCAGACGTCAACCTCTTCTTTAACTCTGTAAAACCTACTTCGCATTGAGCATCCCATACAAAAGTCTTCCCTTTACAAGTCAACTTAGTTAACGGAAGGGCCAACTTAGAAAAACCTTCAATAAACCTTCTATAATAACCAGCAAGTCCCAAAAAGCTTCTAATCTCCGTTGCCGACTTCGGAGTTTCCCATTTCAACACGGCTTCAACCTTAGATGGATCTACGGCAATTCCATCACCCGATATAACATGACCCAAAAAGCTAACTTCCTCCAACCAAAAGTCACATTTCGACAGTTTCGCAAACAACTTCCTTTCTTTCAACACTTGCAGCACTAATCTCAAGTGCTCAACATGCTCCTCCTTCGACTTTGAATAAATTAGGATATCATCAATGAATACTACCACGAACTGATCCAAATACTCATGGAAGATACGGTTCATATATTCCATGAAAACTCCCGGCGCATTAGTAACGCCAAAAGGCATTACCGTAAACTCATAGTGTCCATACCTGGTTCTGAACGCAGTTTTCTGAACATCGTCATCTTTTACTTTAATCTGGTGATACCCCGACCTCAAATCAATTTTACTAAACACTCGCGCTACAACCAATTGATCCATCAAGTCATCAATTCTCGGAAGCGGGTATTTGTTCTTAATCGTAACTTTGTTCAGTTTCCAGTAGTTAATACACAACCTCATACTGCCATCCTTCTTCTTCACTAACAATACCGGAGCTCCCCACGGTGATACACTTGGTCTAACGAACTTCTTCTCAAGTAAGTCTTCCAACTGTTTCTTCAACTCTACCAATTCAGATGCAGACATCCTGTACGGTGCCATAGACACAGGTCTGGTACCGGGTACAAGATCAATAGAAAATTCAATTTCCCGTTCCTGAGGAACTTCAGGAATTTCATCTGGAAACACCTCAGGGAAATCGCAAACAACTTCCAATTCATCGATTATCGCTTGATTCTCAATGGATAGTGATGCCACCAACGCAAACACCTGAGCATCTTCTAGAAATATCTGCTTCATCTGTTTGGTAGTTACCCAACGCGCTCCCTCCTCCTCAGGAGTAGAGAATCTCACCGACTTATCAAAGCAATTAATATGAACGCAATTATACTCTAACCAGTTCATACCCAAAATTATGTCTATCCCACTTAGTGGCAAACAGACTAAGTCAACCAGGAAATCTCTATCAAACATCGACAGAGGACATTTCAAGCACACAAGAGACGTAGTTACCGATCCATTAGCTGGGGTCTCAACTACCATCTCTCCACTCATGTGCGACAACATAAGACCCAAACATTCAACACAATCCGCAGCAATAAAGCAATGAGACGCACCAGTGTCAATAATAGCAAGTAAAGGACTACCATTAATGAAACAAGTACCTTCGATCAATTTGTCACCACTGGATGTCTGAGTCCCAGATAGCGCGAACACTCTTCCGCCATTCTGTTCCTTCTTAGGCTTCTGACACTTGTCTCGCAGGTGTCCCTCTTCACCACAGTTGAAACAAACCATTCCTTTGCGTTTGCACTCACCAACAGCGTGTCCCAACTCTCCGCAACAGTAACATTTCAATGATCCAGAATTACATACATTACTCTTGTGACCTGGCTTTCCGCACTTATAGCAAACAATACCAGCAGGAGCATCTCCCCTACTAGCTTTCCGGCCGTCAACTACTTTCTGTTTCCCTTTGCCAGCTGGAGGATCATAAGACTTACCACGACTCTGCTGTGATTTGCCTCTCCTCTCACTCACCAACTTGTAATGAGCATTGCTATCCTCTTCATAAATCCTACAGCTTTCAACCAATGAATCAAAGACACGAATCTTCTGATACCCGATTGCTTTCTTGATTTCAGACTTCAATCCGTTCTCAAACTTGATACATTTAGAGAATTCAGCAGTCTCTGCGCTGTAGTGCGGGTAAAACTTAGCCAACTCCTTGAACTTCGCCGCATACTCAGTAACAAATTTGTCTCCTTGCTTCAGTTCAAGAAATTCAATCTCTTTCTTACCACGGACATCTTCCGGGTAATACTTCTTCAGAAATTCCCTACGGAATACCGTCCAAGTAACTTCTTCACCTGCAGCTTCCAACACTGGACGCATCTCTAGCCACCAGTCATCCGCTTCGACTGCTAGCATATGAGTCCCATAACGGACCTTCTGTGCTGGAGTGCAATCCATCACACGAAAGATTCTCTCCATTTCCTTTAACCACTCCAATGCACCATCAGGATTATGCTTACCCTTGAAGGTAGGCGGATTCTCCCGTTGAAACGTTGCCAAACTGCGAGACCCAGCATCTCCAGCAGGATTCGGCTGATGTTCCATAGCATTAGCTAAAGCTTGCGGAGCAGCAACAATTGCAGCATCATTCCTCCCAGCCATTTCACTTAAGCTGCAACAACCAACAGTCAGATTTCATAATTAACGAGACTCTAGTATTAGGCACGACGACTGACTCGACGACACTAGACAACTTGGCCGGACAGACCGACCTGCTCTGATACCACTAATGTAACACCCCAAATCTAAACTTGCGGATAACAGAAAAAAAAACAATTCATATAGCAAACAAAGCGCAGCAGCGCAAACATTGACTGCATGACGGTCGCCATGAGCCTGTGACGGTCGTCACACAGGCAAAATCCCTCATATCAGAGATGTTACACTTCAACCTGCCAGACAACAATCATTATGCAACAACTTGCAATTATCATACGTAGCACGAAATTAGATGAACAATCACCAATGTATTACTTAATCATTTAATCATAAAACAACTCGTCATTACTTCCGGTGGAAGTTCGATAAAGTATACAACATGTTCTCTTAGACCAATTTAATAAAAACATCATAACAAGTTCAATCAATAATAACATCAACTAAAATAATAACAGCAATCGTCCATTCCCCCAAGAGTGCTACGTATCAGAGCGACCAACGACACCTTAACGGGAACTACGCTCTATTCCTGACTACCTGCAAATTACCACCAGAGGAGGTAACATACAACGGAAAAGGGTGAGATATCAATAATATAACATAAAGCATGATAGAAAACATGCCGGAAACTCATCACAGCATTATAGGTTCCGAAATCATAAACATCATCGACAACAATTGCGAGTAATCCATATCCCACATAAACAACATTAACATACAACTAGCGTAATTATGCAACTTTATGCGACTCAACAATGCGACTCAACTGTGCACATGCATGTGGTACCATTTTGGGAGACAACTCTCCACAACTCGGGACAGGGCCAACACCCCGAACCCATCTAGGAGCCAACACTCCAAAACTCGGGACAGGGCCAACACCCCGAACCCAACTAGGAGCCAACACTCCAAAACTCAGGACAGGGCCAACACCCCGAACCCATCTAGGAGCCAACACTCCAAATAACGCCAATACAGGCACAACCGTCGCCAATCCAGGCCAAATGCTATGCCATGAAATGCATCTATTATGGACTACAACACAACCATAGCAACCATATAACAAGGCATTATGCCTACAACCAGAATGTCCATAACAGAGCATCATAACATCATACCACTCATACAACCATCACTTTCTACCCGTTCACATACGGGAACAATAACAATATAATTTCAACATTTACGACTGTTCATGTAAAGGAACATTGCAACATCGTATCAACAAATAGGAACTCAAAGTGTTCACACAAAACGGCTATTCCTATACAGGTATAACATCAACATCAGTTCTACAATTAATCTTTAACATTTTATCGTAATAACAACATTACGGCATCTTCTCACATAATTAATTACAAATCAATCACAACCAGGTAACTGTCCTTTTTGGACCAGTACCTGAAACTGGCGCCTTAGACCAACTCGGCCATCTTGACGCCCATTAGGGAAAACCATTAGAGAGTTGTACAAATAACCGTATAGCATATTCGTTCTACGTATTTGCCCATAAGGAAACCTTAGAACATCGCACTAATAACTATATAACACATTCATTCCTACATAAAATCTTGTCCCAATAGGGAAACATTTTCCTTAATATTTATCGATTAACGAAAACTATACCTATGACTCGATCCCCACATGAATTCGATCATACTCCCAGTTATAGAATTGAACCCCACCCTTACCTTAGAATTGAGGTCAATTCCACGCTTTCCGTTCCGCTTTTGCTCTACGGTGATTTTTCTGCAGAAATCTCCCGAATTCGCCGATGGATGATTCTCTGCTCTCCACTTCTCTCAATGCGTAACTTCTCTTTTCCGTCTTTCCTTTCCCAAAAAAAAATGATGTAATTGAGGGTAAAAGAGTCTATGGGAATATATATATATATATATATATATATATATATATATATATATATATATATATATATATATATATATATATATATATATATATATATATATATATATATATATATATATATATATATATATATATATATATATATATATATATATATATATATATATATATATATATATATATATATATATATATATATATATATATATATATATATATATATATATATATATATATATATATATATATATATATATATATATATATATATATATATATATATATATATATATATATATATATATATATATATTTTTTTTTTTTTTGCTACAAAATCTCATTCCACCAGAACACGTTCAAATTCTGCGTAACTGCAGTTTTTGCTCGTGTGACGGTCGTCACACCCTGTGACGGTCGTCATAGCAGCAAAATTAAATTTTTTTTCAATTTTTTTCTAGATAGAACATCTCTTTAGCTTCCCAACGCTTCGAACGGGGGTCAAATCCGACTTACGGATTAAGAGATATGATATTTCGAAGTTTCCTAAAACTGCTACAGAATTTTACACTTTTTCCCTACAATTCGACCGATTCAATTTCCTTCCTTCGATCCAAAAACATACTCAACTACGACTACGATGCAACGAGACATAGCAAAGTCACAATTTAATTTAATTAAAATAAAACGGGCGTTACAACATATGATACGGTGCCATCGAAATCGGTCTAGTACCCGGAACTAGATCAATAGAAAACTCAATCTCTCTCTCCGGTGGCACATCCTTAATATCTCCCGGAAACACTTCTGGAAATTCTCGCACTACGGGAAACACCTCCAGTTCCACTTTACTCTCTACCGACAAGGACGCAAACAAACCAAATAACTGAGCTTCGTCCGCTAAAAGTTTCTTCAACTTTTTAGTGGATAGAAAACTCTCACTTCCATCATCTTCCAAATAAGGAAATCTTACCAACTTGTGATAGCAATATAGATGAACCTTATTATATTGCAACCAATTCATACCCAAAATCACATCCAAATCGTCCAACGGCAAACACACTAAATCCATAACGAAGTCTTTACCATACATGGTCAAAGGACAACTTATGCATACCAAGGAAGTAGTTACCGACCCCGAAGCGGGAGTCTGAATAACCACGCCACCACTCAAAGAAACCATGTACAAATCCAAACGTTCGGCACACTCAAGAGAAATGAACGAATGAGTCGCTCCAGTATCAATAATAGCAACTAAAGGTACATTATTAATAAAGCATGTACCTTTAATCAAACGATCCGCATTAGTAGTGTCTGCACCGGCTAACGCAAATACCTTTCCGCCCGCTGGAGCTTGCTTCGGTTTAGTATAATTGGGCTTAATGTGACCCACTTCGCCACAGTTGTAGCATTTCACCATATTCCTTCTACAATCCGAAGTGGCATGTCCAGGAACCCCACAGTTAGCACACTTCTCCACAGATTTTCCACAGTCAAAGGACTCGTGGCCCATTACGCCACACTTGAAACATTTAATCGCACTAGAACCTCCTTCGGGCTTCCTATCAAAGTTTTCCCTATGCTTTCCTTTATCAGCAGATGTCATATAAGGTTCACTCCTTACCGGTTGCTTCCCTCTCTTCTCATTCAAACTCTTATAGTGAGTTGAACGAGCTTTACTATCTTCTTCAAAGATTCTACAGCATTCGGTCAAGTCCGAAAATCTCCTAATCCTCTGATAACCCACCGCTTGCTTGATCTCAGGGCGCAAGCCATTCTCATACTTAATACATTTGGAAAATTCCACCGTCACTGCATCATAGTGAGGATGAAACTTCACTAACTCTGTGAACTTAGCCGTGTAGTCTGTCACAGACATGTTGCCTTGTTTCAATTCCAGGAACTCCATCTCCTTCTTTCCCTTCACACTCTCAGGATAATACTTTCTCAAAAATTCGGTGCGAAAAAGATTCCAAGTGATTCCCTCATCGTCTACTTCAAGAACTTGTCTCATACCGACCCACCAGTCATTGGCTTCCTCTCTCAGCATGTGAGTTCCAAGTCTCACCTTGTTGCCTTCAGCATAATTCATAACCCTAAAGATCCTCTCGATCTCCTTTAACCAAATCTGAGCACCGTCCGGATCAAATCTTCCCTTGAATACCGGTGGTTGGTTCTTTTTAAACTCATTGTTCGCATTCACATTCGGGGCGCCTTGCACCGCTCTAGCCATAGCCTCCAACGCCGCAGCCATAGCATTGTGATTACGACCAGCCATATTCTGAGGATTCCCAAAAATAACAAGGTTAAACAATCGTTCAACCAACACAACAATAAGACAGACACAACTGACTCAACGCTGGCTCTGATACCACTTAATGTAACACCCCCTTTCTATACCCCCAAATAAATAATTAAATAATTTAAGCACTTGATAATAGTTTCATCAGAGTTTAATTAATACATGATATAAAAGAGGTGTATCACATTATCATGAAGTTAAACACCTACAACACCTGCTCAAATAGATATGCAACAATGGGCAATTCACAACTGAAGAACATAGTTCTAAAACTCACATCTCAATATTTAGAATAAAGCGGAAACATCTAAACATTGAATCAATGCATTCATATAAACATATATACATCATTCAGTTAATTCATATGTACAAACATCCATTATCAGATACATACACAGATGTATCACAAAAGAAATCAAAGCAAAAGTATCTCCAAAAAGAACCAAAGGCTTCCTAACTACCCAGATGTTACATATCAGAGCCATCGACCAAAAATAATGAAGACCTGCTTCACAAAAAGGACCTCCAGCAATCCTACTCTGCAATGCCTCATAGAGCATTATGAAACAGCAGAAGGGTGAGAAACAATATCATAACAGTCAATACATATATTTATATATCTATATACATACATGGGATTAACAAAATTCAGATTCTCACCACATCTCATCACGATGCATATTCATACAATCAAGCATATTCACACAATCCAGCATATTCATCAAATCATGCGTCTATACATACTCATCATCTTCCACATAAACATCTAGAATTATGTTCAATTCACTCCATGCATCATATAAAGATGACCAATGCAACTCATAGAGACCGACTCACGACTCTATGCAGATGCAAATGTGGTACCAACTCAATTCAGCAGATTCTCCAAGGAATCAAGTATTCAGCAGATTCTCCAAGGAATCAAATATTCATCAGATTCTCCGAGGAATCGAATATTCAGCAGATTCTCTAAGGAATCAAATACTCTGCAGATTCTCCGAAGAATCAAATGTTCAGCAGATTCTCCAAGGAATCAACATCGCTAGGATCTACATCATGATGCCTTTATGCAAAATGACTCACAGCATTACTCTACATGCATACATATTCGCAAATATATCACTATGCATATTCATCTCATACAAGCACATACAATCTATGCACATTCACAATATACTTATACTCCATAAAATACACATACTCTTCATTTCAACACATACCATTCCATATAAGGCATATATTTTCACAATCAAAATTCCACATTCTAGGATTCACGCCTTGCGGCTACCCATACATAACATACCACACGACACACAAAACTATTCAATTCGATAAGGATTAAACATAAATGAACAAAGAAATCCGCATGAAAAGGGGAAAAACACAAAAAATAGGAAAATGTTGTCGCATTCGCCAACCTTCGCCTGACGAACCTTCGCTACTTAGTTCGCCGGGCGAACTTGCCAACGAAGACTCCTGGGAGTTATTTTGGAATTACTCGCTAGCACTCGCCAGCACACTCGCCTGGAGAACCTTCGCCACTCTCATTCGCCTGGCGAACTTGCCAACGAAGACAGGGTAGATGCTTCTGACTTAGTTCGCTGCTGCTCGCTGGGCTTCACATGGCGAAGCTTCGCTGCCGTTCGCCTGGCGAGCCTGCGAACTCAGAACTTTCATGGCTGTCCAAAGCCCAAACCTCACAAAACCAACCAATTCTAACACCAAACTACCCCAGTAAGTCCAACCAAATAACACCCGATTATCCTACTCCATCCATTTCTCGATTCTAACCGGTTAAAACCACATTCTACTGATTAAATCCTAATATTGCCCTAAGATGGAAATGAGTAGAAACTCTTCTCAATCCAACATCAAACGATCAACAACATACATAATCATACACATTAACAGTATAATAGAGTTTCACACCCTTACCCGATTGATTGGAAGCTTGGATGTTGATCCTTGATGAAATCCTATGTTTTCCTCTTCTTTCTCCTCTTTCTCTTCTCTCTTCTTTCTTTCCCTTGTTTTTCCACTAATGTTTCTATCTATTCCCTTTTCTCTCTTATCTCATGTTCTATTTTCTTTCCTCTCCATTTCTTTCCAAACACTTACCAATTAATTCTCACACAATAATCCACTTAACACTTAATACTAAATGTCTAAAATACCCTTTACTCTATTTTCCCCTAAAACTCTCCGAATCGGTAAAATAGCACAATATTGAAATTAAACATATCAACACATAAATTTCACAATTAAAATACCAATTATCCAAATGAATTAAAAAGGACTCAACAAAAATGGGAAATTCAGAATTTGGGGCGTTACATGGGGCACTTTTCATAAAGGAGAAAGGGTTGGGGTTTTCGCCCCTCTTCTTCCTGGTGGAAAGAGATATCTCTTCCTGAGACTAATGAGGTTTGTAACTGTGATTTGTTTTTTGATTACATTTCTAGAATAGTGAAACCAGGTTTTCATACTTTCTTTTGGGAGGACACATGATTAGGAAATATATCTATAAAGTTCAACTATCATAATTTGTTCTCCAACTCTATCCAGCAAAAAAGGTCGGTGGGTGAATTGGGTGTGATTGTTAACGAGATCTTGACAGGGAACCTTACATGGAGAAGATCTTTTTCTTCGAGAGCTTCCTGTTATTGGTGAGTTTTAGACCTTTCTTAGACATGTTATCCTTATCATTCCAAAGCCAAGTCCTCCATCTTATTTGGACGATTTGGACTCAATGTAAGATTCTATTTTTCTCCTAGTTATTGTTACAACCTATCTTCGAATACTCATAAATAAAAATAAAAGCATGCAATAACCATATTTAACCAACAAGGGTGTCACACTTGTCTCTCAATTAATCATACTTTTCAAAAACAATTTAGAAGAACGCAACAAAAATCAACTTTAAACATTCTTTAAAATATCTCAACAAAAATAAAATAGTCGATTAGTTATAGTAATTCAACAACTCGAAAACATCGAATAAATCGTCCCAACCCTGTTTTACAGATCAAAGCCCCGACATAACTAAATTACGCAGTAAACAACAAATAAGTGAAGAGGCCTCAATGCCATCCTCCAACTCAACAACAACTACTCATATACTTGATCATTTGTACTTAAGGAGAGTACATAACACCGCAAAATAAAAAAAATATAGGTGAGAATAACTTTACAAATGATAATGGTGCATTAAACATTAAAGATAGTCATACATAACATCAAATTTCATTCTCACACAATAATCCACAACATGAAACAACAATCACAATGCAAATGTATTAATGCAATGTAATCCTCCCCCAAAAATGCATGTTGTACCAAGATTTTGATTTCAGACGTATGTTACTGATTTATCCATGTGTATGTTTTCTTTTTAGAACACATTGTTTTCCCTAAACAATGAGATCGTCATTAACTCTCTCTGAGCAGTTTCCCTCATCGGACTGAAGCCTTACTTATCTTCAATATACATTAATGCATGAGACTCAACAACAATTCTCAAAACACATATTCAACAGATCAACTTGAAAATCAAAGAAACAACATTCACATCACGTACTAAAAAATTTTTCTCTCTAAACAAGGTTCTCTTTGAACCACAATTTTCCAACGTAAGGCCAACACGGTAGTTCTCTCTGAACTACTCAAATAAAAAATATGTTATACAATTATAACTCAATCTTATCAACATATAATATTCATACATACTCATAACAATGTAAAATATTAACATATTATCACAATGCTACTCACCAACATAGTAAATCACATTATTACTTATGTAAGACCACTAATATGCTAAGGCAAAAAATATTCAAGGAAAAGTTTAGTCTTATCAAAACAACTCAATAATATTATTATAAATTACTCAACAACTCAATTTATCTTTTGCCTTAACGGTCTTAAAAATTTTTACTCTAAGTATAACCTTAAAATATCAAAAGGCTCCAATCTTAACTCAAGCGTGTCATATATTGTGATCTCCAACTCTAAAAAACTCAAAATAAACTTTGATACCTCAATAACAATTGTAAATAAAATAAAATAGGAATCATAAACTCGTCAAAAAACTAACTAGAAGTCACCAAAATCACCAACTACTCAAAACTCAACCTTCTTGATTCAACTAAATCAATGACACGATTAAAACTATAAAATATAATGTCTAACTTCAAAATAGCACCAAAAAGTACCAACTTATCATAAAATTATGAAACTCATAAGTTTAAAAGACCATTAAATTCCCTTTCTAACGCAACTGGCGGTATCCTAAACGGACTTACGAAACTCAAGTTGCGTGTGAAACATGATGACCAACGAAGTACTGAAATTGACTATGCCTGTAGTATAAAACAAATGAACAACTACAATTTTAGTGCTCCTAGACTCAATTTTCCCAGTTCAAAAGAAAGATTATCGCGTTAGCTTTCTCAAGCCACTGACAACACCTCAAACAGACTTACGAAACTCAAGTAACACATTAAATGAGATGATTTGTCCCCATAGATTATCATACAACACAAGGCAAAACCAAAATCACAAAAATAAATAGTTATTCTTAACCTCATCAAATATAGAAATTGAGGAGAAAAAGATAAGAGGATCAAGATCCCTCACTATCCTACAACCTAAACACCCACATGTAAAGAGTTTTCTCCTTTATCTTGAAATTGTAGTATGTTGAACTTTCTTGACCTTGGGATCTACCTCTCTCTCTCTATTCATACGATCATTTAGCTCTTTTCTTTTTTCTTCATCTTTTTGATTATTCCCTTTTGTACGCACAACACAAAAATCCCAACACTGTCTTTTTATTTAACCTAAATTTCCCCCAAATTCTCCTCACAATCTCACTAAACTTTATTTTACATTTGATTTCTATTATTTCACTAAATAAATAATATTCAAAATAATTATTTCATTTTAATTCAAATAATTATATAATTCTTACCACACCTAAGCTCTTACTCAATCCACCATTACCCGCTAATTTAAAATAAAATTATATTTTCTCCTGTGGATATGGGATTTGGTTTCTTCTTTCAAAGTGAGGTCGCCCCTTCTCTACATGTGAACCTTTAACTTATCCCAAGAGAGGGAAGGAAAAAAATCTAAATAATCCTGTGAGTGTGTGTAATGCAATGCACTAAGAGATTTGGGAATTGAGGTTGATTATACAAAGGGAAGGTATTAGCACCCTAAGTATATATAGTATTCTATAGGAACCTCTTGCGTATATTTGTGCTTACTATTGATTAATCATCTGATGTGTATTGGGGATTTGTTGAATGTTTTGAGTGATAGGAGATATGTTTGTTGTTTTTGTGGTAGAAAATGATTTAAGATAAAGGTATAAGAACTTAAGGGTTTTATTTATTACTATGCTCGCTAAGATTTCAAAATCTTATGCCTACTTATTCTCAAAAGGAAGTTGAGAAATCAGAGCGTTCGTAATTTCACCTACTAATGGATGGATTTGGGTTTGTTGGGTTTGAGAGAAGAGACAAAGTGTCATCTTAAGGGAGATATCTCACCTATTCACCACCAATATTTTAAGAAAGTAATAAGGGAAGAAGCTTTGAACTTGGATGTACAAAATCCAGAGTAATGCCACATCTTCCTTTAAATGAGTCTTTGCATATTAAGAGAGGGACCTTGACTTGGATATAGAATCAAAAATTGTTCCAACTACATCACTTAAATGAAAGAAGGGTTTTTGTACAATAATTAGAGAGATATTCTAGCTTGGATTTTGAATCAACAAGTCTTCCACTTACATCACATAAATGGAAATGTTTGAAAAAGTTTGATTGAATGTTGTGTGAAAAATAATAGATATCAATCCCATAGAGATGACTCATGTATCATCTATGGGGAAGTGTTTTGAATTTGAAGCCAAAGGTTGGCTAGGGTTTAATTTAAAGGTTGAAGGTTTGAAGCCACAAGGGGCGGTGTGTTGACTTTAGGACTTTAAAGGGGAGTTCTCATCTCTTTGTTAAAGTGTTTTGAGTTTGAAGTCTAACTTCCTTGTATAAATCCCAAGAGGGGGTTAAGTTGATTGTGAAGTCTACTTGTACAAAGCCCAAGAGAAGGGTAAGTTTTGGGAATTTCAACAGAAGAGACCTAATATTTGAATTAGGTTGTAGTTGAAGGGAATTCTAATGTTTTTTATGTTATAAGCATAAAGGAAAAAGCTAAAAGGTTGCTCTCTATGATCTCGCTATCCTATGCCTACATATTTATCGTACCTCGAAAAATATGATCCTCGCGATGGACGCGGAAAAAACGTTCGAGCAGAGTCGCCACCGAACTTTATTCATTCCAAGGCAGGAATAGGAAAATATCGATAAAACCTTTAAAGAGATTAGAACATGGTCGTCGCAACCAAATTCCAGGTTCGGGAGTCAATTATGCAAAGGGAAGGTATTAACACGCTCTACGTCCGTTGTACTCAATGGGAACCTCTTGATTCGATTCGTGAGAGAAAGTTAGCTATGCTTGTTTGTTTTCTTCTAAAGATTTGATTCTAAGGGGCAAAGGAGTGGTTTTTAGATAGGATGCTCGCCAAGGATTGGGTCCCTTGTGCCTACGTATTCCCTTGTACAATGGGTAAGTCAAAGCATCGTAGTTCGTGGGACTACAAGAAAAAGATTGGAATTATGAAATTGTGGGGAATTGTGCTCGCCAAGATCATTGCAATCTTGTGCCTACGTATCTTACATTCATAAGAGAATGAAGAATCAGAGCGTCCGTAGTTCGGACAACTACAGTAAAAGGTTTGTAAACGAACGAGTGTTTATGTGGCATTTTAACTGCTAAATGTTGGCTTGTCTGCTCGCTAGGGGAGGCTGAAGAACGAGTTCATATGTGCGGAAGAAAGGACTAGACAATGTTCTTTGGGAAAGTTGTTTGAGTTATGGATCGCACGGGGCGAGGAATTAGTGTTTGGAGAAGTTTCAATCACACGAGGGCGAGAAAAAGAGAATTTGATGTGTTAAGTATTTTGGTTTGGAAAAGACGATAGGTTTGAATAAGTCTTAGGGTTTTGGTCACACGGGGGCGAGAAAATGAGGTTTGATGTATTGAATGTTTCGCTAGAGGTAATGATTACCTGAAGCTTAAGAAAGGCTCCTTGGGCCTAAGTAATCGGGAGAGTGAGTCAAAGGCTTGACTCTCTCTCTTTTTTGACCTTAATTGTGAAAGAATTGGATATGGTTCGAGTAAGTTCAGCGGATGACAATTACTCGAAGCTTAATAAAGGCTTCTTGGGCCCAAGTAATCAGGAAAGTGAGTCAAAGGTTTGACTCTCTCTCTTTTTCATCTAGAAAAGAGGTTGCGTCTAAAAAATGTTTCGAACGACAAAAGATAGTTAGAGTATTTTAAACAGATGAGGATTACTTGAAGCTTAAGAAAGGATCCTCGGGCCCAGGTAATCAAGAATGATTCAAAGGCTTGACTCTTTCTTTTTCTCATCTAATATTATGAAATATCTTTGATATAATTAGAGTAAATTAATCGAATGACGATTACTTGAGTCTTAAGAAAGACTCCTCGAGCCCAAATAATCGGGAGAGCGAGTCAAAGACTTGGCTCTCTCTCCTTTTCATATAAGTGTTTAGGAAAATAGATTTTGATTGCCTTTCGCATTAGAATGCAATTGTTTGAGCTTAAGAAAGACTCCCCAGGCCCAAACAATTGAGAGAGTGGGTCAAAGACTTGACTCTCTCTCTTTTCCAACCTTAATTGCGAAAGGATTTCAATATAATTAAGATGTTTTAAACAGATGACAACTACTTGAAGCTTAAGAAAGGCTCTTCAATCCCAAGTAGTCGGGAGAGTGGGTCAAAGACTTGACTCTCTCTCTTTTTCATCCAAGTATTCGAGAAAATAGATTTGAATTCAATTATCGGATTATAAGACGATTGTTCGAGTTTAAGAAAGGCTCCTCGAGCCCAAACAATTGAGAGGGAAATCGAAGACTCGATTCCAACTCCCTTTTCATCTTTATCGAAAATGTGTTTAAATATGATTAAGTATATTAACTTGATTTGGATAAAATATTCGATGATAATTGAGGTTTAAGTTTTGCATATGATATGATTGAGATTTGAACTTTAGAGTTTCAATAACTGAACAGGCAATTAAATCGAATTTTAATCGTGTATACTAGCAAAGTGGATTGGTCTTCTAAATGACCAACTAAAAATAATTGATCAAATAGGTCTCACTGTAAGGAAACCCAGGAGTAAGCTTTGAATGTCGTGTATGGTGAATGATGGCGATGCTTTGAAAGCAATTGACTTACATGGGTGAAAAGTGGCTCGACGAATCGAGAATGTATTTTTTTTAAATGGTTTTAAAGTGTTAAAGCAATCAAGATAAAAGTGCTAAACTTATTACATTTTTATGGGAATTGGGATACATTTTTATCGAATGGGGATAGAATAACATGAAAACGAACGTGCCAAATAAATACATGAAAAGAAAAGAAAATGTACTCACTGGAAGGGGGCCAACGGTAAGCCGCTGCGCCGGAAGCCAACCAAAATCGAAAGCAAACCAATTTAGTTCTAACGCGTCTAAAGTGACTTTCGAAAGTTAGATTTAAACTTCCAAAAACGCAACGTAATGAAATTGATCAAAATAATCTATTTAACAAACAAATAATCTATTAAGTTAATCAACTAAACAATCAAATAATCTATTTAAAAAAACAAGAAAAACTAAATGTGAAACAAAACTCCCTTTCGTTAACGATGCACATAACGTACCGGATGTGATGGCCTTTGTTACGTGTTCTAGTGCCAATATGAACTTACATGTCTGATCCCATGTCGTGAACACACATGGAAGCAACAAGATTTTTGAGGAGAATTTTATTGCCACTTTTGTCGTCATTACTATCAATAGTGACATTGGTGCTCGAGCTCATTATCATTGCGACGTCGCGGCGATTTTAACATGATTGCTGCAAAAATCACACCAATTTTCGAACACAAGAATACAATATTCAAAACATTAAGGCTATTAAGGGTAGCATATATCCACATCTTAAGAGGAGCTTTGTTTCTGTTTCATCTTTATTTTGATTGTCAAAAGCTACAACGTTGGTCGGTCCAAAAAAAAACTAAGCAAGAGGCTTTGTAAAAGAGAGGGTCTTCAAATTAAAGATGCTCTGCTAATGGTTTGCAACTAAGAGAAGGTTGGTGAGAAGGCTCTGTGGAGAATTGGTTGGTAGAGTGGAAAATCAAAACTCGGATACGATGAACCTGAACCGAAAATTACAGACACAAACAAACAACTTGCTGTGTTTCCCGGAAAATGGTGCTATTGTCGTTGTAGACTTGGTAGCAATGCTCATTATGGTGATAATAATAAAATGGTATAATAACATGCCAGCAGCCAAAAGATCAAAACAAGCAGCAAAATAATATTGCTTATATCAGTTTCAAACAATAGTAGAATTTATATAAAATGCAGCAAAAAAAGAATACACAAAATAAATGAATATTGATGTTGTCGCTGCAAAAATTGTTTCATGCGTAACTTGAGTTTCTTAAGTCCGTTTGAGGTGTCATGAGTTGTGTTTGGAAGCTAATGCAATAATAATTCTTTTGAAGTGGGGAAATTGGGTCTAAGAATGATACAATAGTAGCAGTTCTCTAGTTTTATACTAGAGACATAGTCAAATTTAAGTCATGCATTGTTCATATTGTTTTACGCATAACTTGGGTTCCTTAAATCTGTTTGAGGTGTAGTCAGTTGCGTTAGAAAGAGGGTTTAACGAACTATTAAACTGAAGAGTTTCATTATTTTATCAGGAGTCTATAACTTTTGGTGATATGGTAACGTTATACATTTTGTTTTAGAGTTATGTCAAGGGTTTAAGGAACCCCTATTACAGTGAGACAATTTAGTGTTAAGGCAAGGGTTTTTGAGGAAATCTTTGGAACGAATTGATTAATTTGAATATATTTATAAATAACTTAAATTCCAGTTATTTAATATGTTTAGAGTTGAGTTTGGAGTATTTGAGATTCTTAAAGTTGAGTTTGATTTATTTGATATTTTTATAGTTTAGTTTGGAATGTTTAGAGTTGTGTTTGGAGTATTTGACATTCTTATATTTGAGTTTGAGGTATTTGATATTTTTAGAGTCAATTCAAATAAAATGGGTTGAGTTCTAAGTCACTTGATATGTTTAGAGTTATGAGTAAGTTATTGATTTACGATGATGTGATTAGAGTGTTGTGTGTGTTAAAAGGGTTGAGTTTTTAAGTTATCTGACATGTGTAGTTCAAATAGAAGCTACTATGGGGGCCTTATATTGGTGATATTTATGTTAAAGCGTGTAGTTCAAAGAGGCGCTACTATAGTTGCCTGATATCGGCAATGGTGTAGGTTCACAGAGGAACTGCTGCCAATTTTTTCATTGGTATTGTTTGGTAATTTCATGCATCATGTATGTTAGAGATAGGTGTCCGTACTTTGTTCTAAAGACGAATATCTATTTCAAGAGTGGGGACCAATGATTCGTCTAGGACTTCGTTCCAATGACGAGTTCCATGTTTAGAAGTGGGGACCTGGGGAGTGTTATGGTTCAGAGAGGAAACAAGTTCAGAAAGGAACCATTAATGGATGGATAATTCAGTAACATAACTTTGATATCTATAACTTAGTACCACATGCATTAGAGTAGAAGAGGAGAATTGAATTGCATATATCCATCGTGATTGATTATTATTGTGAATGAGTCTATGTGATTGATGAACAATATGTTTAAAGTATCCTCGTTGTTTTATACGCTATTTGAAGGTGAGAAAATACTTAGAAGGGGGGGGGGGGGGGGTTGAATAAGTATAGAGAAAATAGTATGGCAATAAAAACTCAAGGATTTTTATCCTGGTTCGTTGAACTCAACTACTCCAGTCCACCCTATCAAGAGTGATTTGCCTTTCTCCACAAGGACTTAATCCACTATTAATCAAACTGATTACAATAGCAAACTCTAAGAGCAATTGTTCTTAGTCTTATCAAGAACTACTGACCACAACTGGGTCTTCTCAAGGAACTTTTACAATCAAATGTAAAAACTAAACAAGTGTTTGAATGCTTCTAAGTAAGTTATATCACAACTATGATTTACACTTAAGTTGTAATAACGTATGAAATAAATTCAGCAATGAGAATAAATTGTATGAGATCTTTTCTATGAATTTCTTTCAATAATCCGTCAACTGAAGAAGAGTGTTAGAGACTTGCTTTTATAGGCACAGAAGTCCAAGACGTTTTCACTTTGAAGAATGTGTCTGCAAAGTAGTTGTAACCTTTTTGTCTTTACATCACTTGACCTTTCCTAGAAGAAGAACGTACAGAGAAATCCTTTTTGCCTGAGTTCTTGTGTCTAGCATAAATGAGGAAAGAGTCATTTGGCCTAACCAACAGACATAACTTTGAATTCTTCTTCAACAAGTTTCTAATACTCAACAAATAACATCAGAGCCTTGAGTGATCATAGTTTTTGATGTTCATCAGAGTTTGCTGAATCAGAGTGTTGCAGCAAGTGTGCTTCAGCGTGTAATTTCATTAGAGCAGAGTTTTAGGAATCAGATCCTCAGTACTTGCAGCGTATAGTACTATCAGAGTCTTCTGAAAAACTGTGCTTGAAACTCTTCATACAAAGTCTTCATTCTATGCTTCAGATGCTTCTGTAGCTTCTGCTTCAGATCCTTATGTAGGCAGCGCTCACAGTCTTCTGTAGGCAGCGTTCAGTTTCTCCTAATAGATGATTTTGACGCTTCATAGCCTTGCATATGTTGCGGTGAGAATCGTGATACCAAGCTATTGATTAACTTGAATCTTTAATTCTTAAAATTCACAACAGGTCTTTAATTTATACAAAGGAAAGGTCTAAAGAAAGAAAGAACCCTTTTCGCGATGTAACAACAACGCTAAGAGATTTGGGGATCAGGGGTTGGTTATGCATAGGGTAGGTATTTCACATCCTAAACATCTGTAGTACTCTACAAGAACCTTTTGTTTGTTTGTATGCTAAGTTTGCTAAATGTTTGCTAAAGGTTTGGAATTGGGTAAAAGATGAAGGTTAAAACCTAAAGATAGTTTCTAAGTTTGCTCGCAAAGACATCGCGTCCTCTGCCTACGTATCCTTACTAGGATAGAATCAGAGCAATCGTAGTTCACCTCACTAGGGATGAAAAACACTTGATTATGATCAAGGTTCAAAGGGGAACAAACATATCCATGCTTGTGTAAAGTTTCACAAAACTCTCTAGATCTATGTTAAACACTCAAGAAAGGGGAATAAGTAATCATTTCCATGATTCTTACATAGAGTTAACCAAACTTTATCCTAAAGTTCTACGTTGTGAGACCAATTGGTTCTATCCATACCAAAAGGTGGGAGAAAGGGAAAGCTTGCTCGTCAAGATATCGCATCTTGTGCCTACGTATTCTCATTGTCCAATGAGAAATCAGAGCGGTCGTAGTTCAGGCACGAACTATAGAATAAGGATCTATTGGTTCTATCCAGACCAAAAAGGGGAGAAGGTTCTATCCAGACCTATGAGTTGTGTTGAGCTATCTATGACCCAAGGGTCAACAGAGAGACCTTTCCTCTGGAAGGAGAGAAAGGAGGCAATTTGGAGGAGAACTAAAGAGTTCCATCCCTTGGGGAAGAAATATTTAGCAAAGCAATAAACCTTTAAGCAAGATAAATAAGGAATATGGTTACAACCAAGCAAGCAAGCATATTACAATAAGTAAAGGATTCAATTGGCACAAAGGGTTTCAACCAAGAATCATATATCTTCACAAAGATGGAAGTAACAACACCAGAGACATATTAACAAATATGAAAACAACAATCATACAAATAAGTCACAACTTAAAATGATCATGTTATAAGTTCAAATGTAATAACATTAGGCATTGATGACAATCAAATATGAAAAGAATGTAAGACATGTTACAACAACTTAAGTTCAATATTTAGGAAGAGAACAACAAATTCATGGTAACCACCAACAAGAAATGAAATCTCAACATGTTGACAAACACAAAGAAATCAAATATCAATAAATCTCACAGGATAAGTCAAGTATAGTATGAAAGAAATTAAATCACGACGCAAGGTAACGACCTAAGAATGGACCAACTAACAAGTAGGCAAACGAAATTATAAAAACAAGCAATTGAGATTTTAATCCATTACATGAAAATAGACATTACGATGAAAAAGTTACAAAAATAACGGATTAAAAAAGATAAAGCATGTAAAAGTTATGAATTGTTGAATTTTATGAAAATAAAATAAACAAGCAATAAAAATAAAATGGCCATGGGAAGGGTTGAACCCAAGTCCTCTTGTTTACAAACTCAAGACTTTACCATCTGGCCACTAAACGCGCGTGTACAAGGAAAGGAAAGGATGGAAAATATAATAATCAAGCCAAATGAAATAAAAAGAAACAAAATGGGTCATCACTGAGGATCGAACCCTGGCATGTTTGGTGAAAGGCATGTGTTATAACCACTGGGGTGGCGATACATCCGTGTATTTAGCCACCCCAGAAAAAGATAAGGCAATCTTGGCAAGCAATTCTGGGCCCAAAACCAAAGCAAACAAGGCAGATACGGATTGGATCATAACTTTAACAAATCAAAACCAAATTCATCAAAATTAAAGTCTAACTCACCTGAAATTTCATGAGGATCGTGATGGTGCAATTGGTTTTTCAAAATAATGTGCACAAAGAAAAATTCGAAGACAAATGCATAAAGAAGTTTAAAAATGCACAGGTGGTCAAAATAGATGGGTTCAAGACCCAACCAAAGTCTGCACAAGCTTGAAATATAATACTCATGGATCAAACTCAAATGATAACCTAAGCTTCTCAATAAATCCAAAGATGGTCATCAAGTTGCAAATTTGATGAAATTGGTTTAAGGTAGACTTGGCATCTAAACAAAGTTAAAAAAGAGTGACTTAAATGACAAATCAATGCTTAATAACCCTACCACAACAGACTGAGAACTCAACACATAAGGTTGAGCCTGATGAAATCAGAGGTTACCAAGCCTTGAAAAGAAACTGGCAGAAACATAGGCATCAAAACAGTATTTACCAATGGTCTTGATAGCAACAGCATCTAGGCCTTTCATGCCAACAGTTCTTTTTCACAGCAAAGTAGTATTTCATGACATGACAATGTCAAAAAGCAAGGTTCAAGCAAAGTATCAACAATACCAACTGTCATCATA
Source organism: Lathyrus sativus (assembly GCA_963859935.3). Taxonomy (NCBI): domain Eukaryota; kingdom Viridiplantae; phylum Streptophyta; class Magnoliopsida; order Fabales; family Fabaceae; genus Lathyrus; species Lathyrus sativus. The sequence goes on along the minus strand of OZ012741.1, from coordinate 30,761,453 downwards.
ATGATACAACACAATGAGGCATCCACATCTTAAACAAGAGCTGACAGGCTTATCACTACTTCTAACAGCAGTTCTCCCCCCCCCCCCCCCCCCCTCCTCACACTTGAGCATGCTAGCAGGGAATGAACATAAACCTAAAACAGCAACAAGCCAGATGCTGGTTAACAGTACCAATGAGCTCAGCACTTAGTCATACTAAAACTCCAATTAACAGCCTTAAGTCATAAAACCAACAACCTGGCTACAACCTCCCACAGGTAGACACCAGCAGCAGAAACAAACCAAAAAGAGACTGTTCTTACCCCTAAATGGCAGCTACACACACCAGAATGTTTTAAATAGCATTCATAATCTGACCAGAAACTAATGCATACTAGCAGGTCTTTGGCACAAATGTGGATTCTAGCATGAAAATGCCTATTGTCGCGGTGAAAATCGGATACCAAACTATTGATTAGTTTGAATCTTTAATTCAATTTGCAACCGAACTTTGATTTTTCCAAAGGAAGGGATAAAGATCGAAATTCCCACAATGCAATGCAAATGCAAGGTTTAGAGAGTTATAGGTTCGGGGGTCGGTTAAACTTAGGGAAGGTGCTAGCATCCTAAGTTTCTGTAGTACTCTACATGAACCTCTTGTTTTATGTTGTTTATTGCTATGGTTTATCTACTTAAAGGTTTAAAAGACCTAGGGGTTTATTTCTAAGTATACTCGATAAGATATCGCATCTTATGCCTACATATCCTTACGGGAGTGGAATCAGAGTATCTGTAGTTCCCCTAAAGGGTATGAGGAGTTCTTTGATTGTGGTCAATGTTCCTACGGGTTTAGGGTAGTTGATTGATTAATTTTAGGAGAAGAGATGCATTTTCATTTAAAGAGAGATTTAACCGCCACAAGTTGTAGGAAAATAGTCTTTGCATCGTCTTAAGAGAAGGGCTCAAGTACTCGGATAGGGATCGACGAGGTACGCCTCTATCTCTCTTAAGGCAAAGTTCCTACGGTATTGATTGTATTGATGTGGGGTGGAGATTCTATCTCGCTTAAGATGAGTTGTCATCTTTCTCTAATGTGTTTGAATATTGTTTGAACTGTTTTGTTTTTGTTTGTTTCTATGTTGTAAAGATAAAGAACAGTCCTTCCTATGGGGTAAGATCTAAACTTAAGGGATCAACTTGAATGGGATCAAGGATCATGGGGAAATGATGCAAATGATGTGCACTACACACAATTGTTGAATCATGTGTAGGTTTTTCCTCTGGACGGAATGCGATGCGAGAAGAGTAAATTGCGGGTAATGTAAAATTGCGGTAAATAAAAGGGCAAATAAATAAAACATACACATACGCATGAAAGCGCTGAAGTGTGTGAGAGTGAATGTGTGAACGGAGAGGGGTGTAAGCGTGCACGATCGGATGATTGATTTACGATGTAGGGTTGATTTTTAATTTGGGATTGAGAAAACATGTTATTTGATGAAATTGGTGAGGTTTAATTGATTTTAAGAAAGTTCTATTAGATGAATTGATTTTAAGAGAATTGTTTAAAATGGGGGAATTGATCTTATGAAAGGTTATATTGATTATATTAGTTTTAATAAAAGTTAATTTGACGAGAAAATGGTTGGATTTGTCTTATTAGTTTTACTGAAAGGTTAGATTATAAATTAAATTTTGGGAGAAATAATTTTAATTAAATAAAGGTTTACTCAATATAATAGGTGAGAAAAAAGTATTATTAATTATTACAAATTGATTATGAAATAGGGTTTTTTATTATTTATTTAGAAAAATGGTTTGTTTAGTTTATAAAAGAGTGATTAAAGAAGAGGCCTAATGATTTAATTGATTAATTAAATTGTCTAGATAAAAAGAAAATATTTATTAAATAAGTTGGTTTTGGTTGAAAAGAGTTTTATTATTATTATGTGGATTTTATTAAACAAAAGGGTTATATTAAAGTTAAATAAATTTATCATACTATAAAATATTTATTAAATTAAAAGGTGAGTAAATTGAAAATAAATTGATTAGTTAAAAGAAAAAAAACTTAGGGTAAACTAAATAAGTTCTAAGTTTGATTAATTAAAAAAAGATGATTAAATGTTTCTTTAAAAAGTTAATTATGGTTAATGATGGATTAAAACTGATTAGGAATTAATTAAAGGTTTAGTGGGATAATTAGGGTTAATTAGGGGTTATGTGTGTGTTTAGTGAGTGTGTGCGTGGGATAATCACGTTACAATCAGAAAGCACAAAATTGAAAAAAAAAGAAATCTGAACCCTAATTCCCAATTCGAATCCATCCTTCCGATCGATCCTTTCCGCCGTTCTCCCTCGCCGTCTTCTTCTTCTGTTTCTCCCTCTCGATCTTCTCTTCACTCTCCGCTTCGATTTCTCTGCGATTCATCAATTTCTTCTCCGTCTCCATGTTCTTTTTCTCCCCGAATCCAATCTGAAAGAAAACGGGTAAAACACAAATCAACATATATCACAAATGAAACACAAGAATCCAATTCATGGTATAGAGTTTGCGCGAGATCCTGATGGTTGAAGGCGAATGTGCGGGTTGAAGGCGGTGGGTTCGCGATTCCCGGCGCCGGCGACCTCCATATGGTTTTGCGAAAGGGCTTCTAGCGGTGAAAATGGCGAATGATGGCGGAAGTGATGGCTTCGAAGGTTTCGAAGGTTATGGGGATTCACGGACGATGCGAGGGTTCCATGATGGGGTTCCAGCGATGAAGATAATTGTCACTCTTCCTGTTCTTGCGATTTGATTTCTAGGGTTTTGGCGATTGGGATTTGTGTGATTTTGCGTGTATCTGTGTATCGTGAAAAATAGCTCTCCCTGTGAATGAAATTCCCCTTCTTTTTATAGCTGCCAAGAATGAAAACATGATAAAAAAATTTCCTTTTTAGGTTCAAATCTGTCTGAAGCATGTTTGCCCGGTTTTGGAAAGAAAGTGATGGCCATGACCCTTTTACTTTCCTGTCCCCGGTTAGTTTCCACGTTCACCTTGATTGTGTTTGGAAATATTTGAAAATCAAAGCTTGCTGATTTATCTTTTGATGACTCTTGATCTTCTCCTTTAAATATTCCTTTCTTGTTTTGGAAACAGGTATTGATTGGGAGTTAAGTTGTTGCTTGGTCTTAGAAGATGCATTCGATGAGTTCCTTAGATCAGTCAACAGAGTTGTAAAGGGTACTCATCTTCATAATCATTCACAATCATTGAACAATGGATGCGGTATACTTCAAGAACTCTTATTTATGGTGATTAGTGATGCACATTCTCTCAATTTCAATTTCATGATACAATACATTTCCAGTCATCCAAAGTTCAAAGGCCTGAGTCTAATTAGCCGCTACATTCTTGTATGGACGGGAAAGGCCAACGAATAAATTCCTACAAGTGCAAAAATGGATAAGCACTAACATCTCTTGCAGACACTCATATTTAATTTCATCTCTACAGGCTTTCCACGGGTAACTCATTGGTGTTGCTGCTGTTTCCAACAAAGTCTCTGAAGCTTCAACTCCGGAAAGTTCAGGCCAAATTTCTTCAGCAATAACAATAACAGAACCTTTGTTAGCAGACCAGATGAATGTCTCCTGAGCATCCTCTCCAGAATAGTGACCTTGAATGCGACTTCGAGTGGGTATTGTCTTCACCTTTTCTCTTAATCCATTTGTGCTCTGATTTTCTCCCCTAATGCAATCGTGTGATTCCATGTTTCTTGACCTTGCTTTTCTGGATTTAGGGCTTTCTTTCCTTGTTGTTCTTTGACTCGTTTTAGTTTCAATATATTTGCGTTATCTTGATGAGAGCATTTGGGTAGTAAGGTTTATATTGTTTCCATTTTCTGGAGGTCTCTGGCCCTTTGATTTGGTTTTGCTATTGAAGAATCCAAGTTCGGATTTAGATCAGGGGTTAGAGATAAAGGGGGTTAATGTTTATGGTTTTGGAGTCGAAATGGATTTACGTCTGATAATGCCTCTGTTCTGTGGATTTCCTGAGTGCTTTGGTTTGTTGCAGGATTATTTTACATGTGATTGCCTTTGGACTTACTTAATTGTTCCTCTTTTACAGGCACATGTTTATCGTGGTGCTGGTTTGGACGTTTGAGCGTGTTCTCAACTCTGAGTGGTGATTAGCATACAAATTATGCAGCAACCTTGTTTTGATTCAGCTATAGTTGTGAAGTTGACAAGGTCTTGTATTGTCGCCGCAGGTTTAGTCCCAGGTTAGAGGTGGATGGAGCTGGTGCTGTAATTTCGTGATGTTATTGCAGTTGAATTGATGCATGGTTGTTCTTTGTGTATTGAGAACTTAGGCATTTTCTTCTTCTTAAAACAAATGCAGGTTGCTGAAATTTGAATATCGCAGATTACCGTATCTGGTGATGATATGGTTTTGTGCTCGTTGCTTCAAGACACTTGAGGGAAGGAAAGCACTTGAATCTAAAGATGGTAAAGCGCCACCTTATCTTTGTAATGTCGTTGACCGTAAATCTTGAGTTTGGAACTTTGGTTTCGTGTTCTAACCAAATGATGAATGGCCTTGGCAGGTGTATGAACATATATTCGAGAAGCAAAACCCCACAACACAACATTGTTGAAGTTTGTCTTTAAAACTGATGAAAGCCTCCGCTAAAGTGTTGTCAAATCGGGTTGGAAGCCGCTATAAGCTGAGTGGTTCATCTTCATTGATTTGTCCTTTGGTCTGTTCCCTTCTCCTCTTACATTCCATTTGTGATTCATTACCCTCATGCTCCTTCGCAGGTGCTTCAGCTGTCTTGAAGTTGACGGAAGTAACAGGCATCAGTTTATGTTGGTATTGGTTAGTTTGGCTCAGGTCAAGGTTGTTGGACATTCTATTATGGTTACCATGGATGTGCTTCGAGTGCAGGTTTTTTGGTTTTGAATTTGCAAGGCTTTGGATTAAGTGTTGTAGGTTTTAAAAGTAAGTGAAGGATTTGACATAATTGAAGTATGTATGGGAATGGATGTGGATTGGTTGAGATCATAACATTTCACCTTGTTACTGATTTTTGTAAGACTAGATTGGATAAGTGTAATTGACTCATATTCATGCACGTTGGATGATTTATGATTGGTTAATGGTCTGTTCAGTTTTAATAACACTGCCTTATGATTGCAGGATGTTGGAGCTTTGTGCGACCTCAATGGTTTAAGTCAAAGCTTATGAACAAGAAACGGTGGGGCAAAGTCTCGAAGCCTCACTTCCTCACAATTAAGGATATTTGGAAGGAGTCGTCAAAGTTGGGTTCAGCACAACTGAGGGAGTTTTCCATCCATTTGATTATGCTCGATTCCCTGTTTAATTTCCCTAACTGATGTAGGTACCACATAATTCTTACCAGGTTGGCGGCTCAAGACGGTGCTATAAATCAAGTTGGACAAGTGAATCAGACCAACGGGTCCAAAGCTTCACAGGTGCACGTACGGTGTTAAAACAGGGCACTACAGTTCAGATTGGAGACGAGTTTTAGCAGCAGTAACGAAGAGGTTGTGGCTTGTCTTCTTGGGCGCGGGTAGAGTTGGTAACGGTTCTAACTGGGTGACGATGAAGTAATCCCTCTTACCAGCTGTATTCAAAAATAGTGTTTCTATGCTTGCAAGGCTTCAAAAACACACTTAATATGGTTCCTCCCCATCGGTAAGGCGAGTGAAATAACATATCTTTAAATACTAGGGTGTAGTAAACCGTAATGCTCTCTTATGATAACTCTGAAACAAGCGCAACGAAAGCAAACTTGACGGGAGAGCCGGCTACGGATATATAGGCTGGTCTCTCCTCCGAAGGTGATGGTGTGCTCACAACGTCATCAATTCGTGGACCAATCTTCTATGTGACCATAAAATGCACCGGATTTTGGAGGAATTGAATGACCGGCGAGGAGCTCCGTCCTAAATCTCGAGCGTGGTCTTGGAATCAAATTATGGAAAAAGTTTACTTACGGCATCTTACTATAATGCTCTTTAGTCTATGCTAACAAAGCCTTGTAGTCTTCCTAAAACAACCTTTGCATATTTTTGATGTGAAATTGTATTCATGCTTTGAAATGAACGTAAGAAAGTACTTGACATGCTGCTGTAACAAATGTTGTGTTTCTCCTTGGTTCAACATAAAAATGATTTGGCTGGAAATCGAGAAAGTAAATGCTGGCCACAATGCCTTTTTAAAATTGAAATGTGTTTGATGGAGTTCTGCAGTTCTGCGGTGTAGGTGCTTATTTGGCTTATACAGTTAATAACATGTTGCACATCTACGGTTCCCCATAGCTAATAATCTCCATAAAATTAAGTGATGATGTCCGACACTACCCATTCATAAGTGTCAAGAAAAAGAACATGTAGAGAAAAACTGAGCGGTTCTCTCTATTCATGGTAATGAGACTAATGGATTGGAGCCAAAACCTTGCGCATCTTAAAAACTTGGAAGTAAATTTAGCGAGTGTTTCTTGCGATTATTCTCAGAGGTAATTAGGAAAACCCATCATGTCCCACCGCTCGAAATTATTCTTATAAACCCAGATGAATCAAGCCTTACAGATTGACGAAATAGGCCTCGGGCAACCTTGGCTTAGAAGCCTAAACTTCTCGGCATAAGAGAGTTCCACTCTTTTCCCCAACTTTATGAATAAAACCAGGTTGGTTTGATCTCTGCTACTTGCACAATCAAAGATTTAGGCGAACCAAGAGGGTATAACTTATGAATTGCCATGGAATCCATAACCTGTCCATATCCAACACCAACGGACGAAAATCCTAACTTTCCTGAAAAGCATGAAAATTTCTGAGAAAATTGGAGGAGGGTGAACTAATGAAAAGGTTGTAGGATCCTTAGAATCCAAGTGCGTGATTATGGGAGCCTATGCCTGAAACATGTACTTGCACAAATGGGTTAGTCGTGATAAACATACATGTAAAAAAAGTAAAATAAAACAAGCAAGAGAAACAAGGAGATGGGATCTTATGGTCAAAAATTAGGGTGTGACAGATGCCCCTATTTAAGTTACTTCTATCCGGAGATATGGAGATTAGAATCTTCATCTCGACGAGATAGAAGGGACTTAAATACAAACATTGCACGAATTTTTGGCCATAAGAAGCCACCGGATACAAATGATATGCAATGATATGGAGAATGCAATACACAAGGTCCCGTGGAGAAAAGATGCCACAGGGGAAAAAACTAGGCATGACACATGGGAAGAACAGGCTTAACAGAGCGAGACTCCACGGGGAAAGATTGACAATCACAAAGTGTCTATAAAATATGTTGTGGAGAAACTTGCAAGAAAATCCACTTGAAGAACCTATGTTAAAAAAATTCTTGGGAATCTGCTGCCGAGATTCTATGTTGAGGCTGCTGGCGATATACTTCTGACGAAGTCCTCTGGAAATCTACTGCCGAGATTAGCCAGGAAATGAAATAGAAACACCTACTGCCGAGGTCTTTTGGGAATATACTGCCGAGATTAGCCAGGAAATGAAATATAAATACCTACTGCCGATGTCTACTGGTAATCTATTGTCGAGATTAGCCAGGAAATGAAATATAAATACCTACTGCTGAGGTCTACTGGTAATCTACTGCCGAGATTAGCCAGGAAATGAAATATAAATACCTACTGCCGAGGTCTACTGGTAATCTACTGCCGAGATAAACCAGGAAATGAAATATAAATACCTACTGCCGAGGTCTACTGGTAATCTACTGTCGAGATAAACCAGGGAATGAAATATGAATACCTACTGCCGAGATAAACCAGGGAATGAAATATGTTTGAATAATCCTCCTCGAGCGTCATGGTCTGGATGCCATGAGCTGGTCTCGGTTTCTTGAAATAAACCTCCCCGAGCGTCATGGTATGAGAACCATGAGCTGGTCTCAGTTTCTTGAAATAACTTCCCCACGCCTCATGGTTTGTTTGCCACGAACGGGTCTCAGTCTTCTGATGTAAAACCTCCTCGTGCGTCATGCTGTGTTTGCCATGAGCTGGTCTCAGTTTCTTGAAAAACACCTCCCCACGCCTCATGGTCTGGGTACCATGAACGGGTCTCAGCTGTAGATTTTGTAGTAGATGTTACTGTAGATGTCGACGTAAATTGTAGACGTCGATGTAAGTTGTAGAACTTTGTAGATATAATTTGTAGATTGTAGATGTAATTTGTCGTAGATGTAAAACTTTGTAATTGAGATTGTAAAACTTCATCGGGGATCTTCAGAAGAGATGTGAGCCGGTTGAATTGTAAAGTATGTCTTCTTAAATAAAGAGACTGATGTAAAAAGCTTCCTCGACTTCTCTGGGGAGATGTCGCTTGACGAAAATAAACTTGTGTAACTCCCTGGGGAATGTATTCCGAGTTGATAATCACTGGGGATGGACAAACTGTCTTGAGGAAATTGCCTTTTGTCATCTTGAATGAAGATTTTGATCAAAACGATTTGCTCAAATAAAGATATTGCTCGCAATCCAGATGTAGTGTATATGACATACAACTTTCAAATGTGTCAACAAAAGACTTTATGTTCAAGAATTGCTCAAAATGTTTCAAATCATGGAAAATGTATATTGTGGTGGCTGTGACTTTCAAAAGGCTGTTGAATGCAAGTTAAATGAGGCATAGTCCAAAATGAGGAGTTTTAGGTCAGGCAATGATGCACATATATCATACATATGATAACAAATGATGTTATGCCTCAAAAATAGACACATTCTCTTTGACTCAAGATTTGGTGTGGTGATGGCAACATGCTGAAAACCTGTAAAGAAGCAAACTGTCAAAGAATGCAAGCTGGTACAGTTTATGTTACTACAACACACTAAATTCAAATATGTCATCCAATGAATCTAACCCTAAAGATCAGTCAAAATCAACTTAACATGGAAATTGGTGTGTTCATGGCAAATATGTATGCTCAAGATGCAGTAAGTTCAAAACAGTTCAGGTCATGAAGCATATTTATGAAGCATACATGGAAGTCATATTCTCAGCCAGTCATGGTTAAGTCAATTGAAAAACAGCAGCAGTGCAACAAACTCACAGTCCATAAATTCTTCATACAAGTGAATCATAGTGACAACCAACGACATGGAGTGTTTACAAACATCATGGCCATTTTAAACCAACAGGTTCAGGATGAGCAGGTTTAAAGTAAAGCAGGCAAGGCAACATCATGAAATCACTAGACATGATAAGCAAACAAAAACTGGAAGATTTACACCAGCCCATCACCATTTCATGTTAAGACATCCAAAACTACTTTTGTGGACAAGTATCTCAAAAATAGTTGGAATAACATACACAACTCATACTTGACAGAACAACATCAATATATCATTTCATACACATTATACTTTAACAAAAGTGAAAACAAATGCAATAAACAAAAACCAATAGTTTAAAACACTTGAGACACAACATGGCAAGCACAAGCAGTTTAACACAAAACTCATGACTATGGTATAGCAAATGTAGCATCTATCACAATACAAGCCAAACTAGATTCAAACATGACCTAGGGGCAGGGGAATTTCATGAAACAACTAACAAGTTATCCAAATACCACAAAAAACCAGGGCTGCTAGATTGTATGAAGCATAACAACATTACCATGTTTGGATCCCTAAAGCTAATCTTGGATAAAAACTTCAAAACAAGTTGTACACAACATCAAAGTTCAATATTGGCAACATATTATCAAACACATCACTCATGAATAAAATACTTTAACAAAAGCAAGTATCATAGCCACAAAACATAAGTTCTTGACAAAGAACCAATATGGGACATCATGACTATATTTTCACAACAAGCATTTCAAAATTGCAAAACATGACAATGTATGCATAATAAAGAGGTTGAGCATTACATACCTCTTGTAGACTTTCTAGAACAAGCTAAAAAGCTAAGAAACCCAGAGATCTTCTTCTTTGGCAAAGATTTGGAGCTTTCTTCCTCTTGAAGCAATAAACTATCTTTCAAGATAGTTTGAGTTGTGAACTTCACAGCTGGTTTTTGAGACTTTGGACAGTTAAAAATATGATATATATGAGGTGTTGGGAGTGTTGAGGTGGTAGGAAAGGCCTTAAGTAAAGACTTGGCATCCAAAGTTCATAAAAGTCAACATATGAAGGTATGAAGGTTGACTTTTAGGAACATGATGTTTTTGGGTGGTTTGAGTGTATGAACACCTTCTACACAATGTTTATAGATTGTGCAAATGGTTTTGAGTGGCTTGGAAGGTGTGGACATGAGTTTGGGTAGAATTTTACTTGAGACAAATTTTGGTGAAAACTTGGAAGTTTTTGAAAAATGAGGTTTTTGAGAAGATGAATGAGAGTTGAGAGCTGTGATTTCTCTTGGTTTTTAAGAGTGTGATGGTGTTTTTGTAGCATAGAGAGAGGTATCTATTTATAGGGATAGCAAGGGTGAGGGCAGCCTTGGCTTTTCCACATTTTGGAGGGAGATTGAGAAGTTTTGAATGAATCTTGCCAAGATCTTTGTGGCAGCTCTACACATCAGATCCTTGGCTCAAGGTATGCCAGAAAATTAAGTGAAATGATGCATGAAGTGACTGCATAGAGCTTAGAGTGATGAGTCTTGCAGCTGCTACAGTTTTCTTGGAGAAAAGTTTCTCTTTCATGGCCTTTAAATGATTATTTTAATGTCCACTTGCTCCAAGTTGCACAATCCTACCAATTCTTCATTTCTTCTAGCTATTGCATCATTTAGGCTTCATAATATCAGAAAAGAACATGATCTAATGGCTGAGGGTGGCCCAATTTGAAGAATTTTGAATTTTGGGAAGTGTTGAAGTGGTGACTTCAAGTGTGGCAGCCCTAACTTTCATGATCCATAAATTTCTGCTAACACATGCTATTGAGGAGTTCTACCACAATTTAGAAAGCCCTCAAGTATCTCTATAACCTTCATGTTTTTGAGATTTCCAAATTCTAGATGGAACTAGGTTGAAAACCCCCTCCAAGTTGCTAAAAAAACCTACTTAAAAGGCTAAATAACTTAGAATTTTTCTAAGTTATTTCCCTTCTTGAAATGAACTTGATCATATCTCCAAATCTATGCATTTTTTGATCATGGACCACTTTGGGACTTTTTTAGGACTTGTCAAAACCTTTCCAATGAGCTTTGAACCACTTCATTTGGATGTGTGGTTGAGGAGTTATGGTCTTGCCCCTTTCAAAACCCTAATTCCCGACTTTTGCAATTACTTCCTAACCCTTGATCCAATGGTCATGAAATTTTATGGTAAGGTGTAATATCACATAAGGAACATTTTTTATTCATATCTTGAAGTCAAATTCCTTATGGTTGAAGATTTTTTTTTTTGGTCAATCGTACGATCAATCGGTGACTACTGAGTCGACTGTTGATGATCCGGATATTCTGAGGACTTGAAACTCTTTGGATAGACTTTACTAAGCCATAGGAACGTAATGGACCATGATCCCACCATTGAGACACTTTTTAAATCAAAAGTCAAACTACAATTGACTTTTCCTATTCGAAAACCCTAATCGGGTATCTTGAACTGCACTGTTCTCAATTCCTGGGTGACCACCTCAAATTGAATTCATACTTGACCCAATGTAGTATTCTTGATCTTGTTTATATTCGAATCAATCCAAAACATTGATTGATCAAACCATCGAAGCCTCGATTTTGACGGTACGGAACCCTGATTCATCCGCATCTTGACAAAGATAAACTTGAAATGGGTTAAGGTTAGTTAATCAAATGAATATGATCCTAAAATGATGATGAGGATCTAAGGGGTCAAAATTTGGGGTGCAACAGATGCCCCTATTTAAATATCTTTACTAGATGGCGATGAGAGATGACAATCCTCATAGAATCGTAGTGAAAGGTATTTAAATATAGCAAACCAGAAATTTTGTCCCTTAGATCCGATGGTATGCAAAAGGACAAATGCGAATATGCCATGAATCTAAGATATTTTATGATGCTTGAATGCAAGACAGATGCAGACACATGAGCAAATATAAAAGAACGACAAGACAATGAGTAACTACTCACGGGGACCCAACACACTGGGGAAAGATTCAAAGCAAAGTAAGCAAGATAGTTCACACATGACTAAAGACGCTGCTCGAGGAAATCTTTCACACACGGGACACAAATTCCACCAGAGAAGACACATCTTCACCAGGGAAAGGAGACACAAGCCTCATTGGGGATAACCCGATGAGGAAGCCCACCGGGGAAGAAGACAATTCTTCACTGGGGAAACGAAAGAAAAGAAACGCGAACCTCACTGGGGAAGAAACCCACTGGGGAAAAATTTGCTGGGGAACAACTCCACTGGGGAAGCAAAACTTCACCGGGGAAAAGACGGAACGGAGACACGAATCTCACTGGGGATAACCAGGTGAGAAATTCCTATAACGAAGAGTTCAAACGGGATCTTCAGGAAAAGGTTAGAAACAAGACCGGACGTGTCGGGGAAGCTAGTATCCACTAGTTCTCCGAGACACGACTGGGAAAGCAAAAGCTTCAATGGGGAAAACCGGTGACGACCAGAACAACAAACATTTTCAAATGGTGTTAGTTTTCACTAGGCTTACTGGGGAGGATGGTGACGACCAAATCAACAACGGTTTCCAAAATGTGCTAAATACCACTAGACTTCCTGGGGATATGGTGACGACCAAATCAAAGTTCCAATTACAATTGAGAATTCCAAACAAGATGGATAAATCACAGGACTTCGGCTGGGAAAATTGGTAACAACCGACTAATAACAATAATTTTCAAGCAATGCTAGTAACCACTGGATTTAGAAAGAACTAGATTTTCAAAGAGTTTGGTGACGACCAGGTCTGCAAACAGGAAGCATAAATATATCCCTCAATACTTTAGGAACAAAAGCTAAAATCCTCAAAGCGTTAGGATACAGCAGAGACACAACCCTCAACACGTTAGGATTGTACCCAGGCTCTCAAAACATTAGGAACAAAGGTTGAACATCCTCAATACATTAGGATATAGAAGAGACACCACCCTCAACACATTAGAATTGGACGAAGACCCTCAAAACCATAGGATCAAAAACTAGTACCCTCAAAACCTTAGGATATAGAATACTTCATGCAAATGCAACCACTTTAGTCTCTGGAGATTTCTGAACTCGGGATCCAAAGTACACATCTCCAAAGGTACACAACCTGTGCTCGGGATGGCAACAAACATCTTCCAAAGTTACAGAACCTGTGCTTTGAATGGCAATACATCTTCCAAAGGTACAAAACCTGTGCTTGGAATCAAATAATACATCTCCAAAGGTACGAAACCTGAGCTTGGGATGGCAACAAACATCTTCCAAAGGTACATAACCTGTGCTTGGAATGGCAATACATCTTCCAAAGGTACAAAACCTGTGCTTGGAATCAAACAATACATCTCCAAAGGTACGAAACCTGAGCTTGGGATGGCAACAAACATCTTCCAAAGGTACAGAACCTGTGCTTGGAATGGCAATACATCTTCCAAAGGTCCAAAACCTGTGCTTGGAATCAAACAATACATCTCCAAAGGTACGAAACCTGAGCTTGGGATGGCAACAATCGTGACTTAGTTTGGACTGATACACAACCAAATTGTCAGTATTTGTTGTCCATGGATTTTCATAATGTCAATTACCAACGGGCCTTACTTGAAATATGATTGGTCACCACCAAATTACATATACCAGTATCCACTGGAATTTCAAACAATGCTGGTTGCAACCGTGCATCAACGTCTTTAAGATAAGCTTCTTAAATGAGACTGCCACTCATTGCTGATGAAGGATAAGCTTCTATGAAGAGATTGCCACTTATTGTTGAGATGATAAGCTTCTCCCCAGAGATTGCCACTTATTTGTTGAAGATGATTACACTTCTCCGAAGAGACTGCCATTTATCGCTGAAAACGATTAAACTTCTCCGAAGAGACTGCCATTTATCGTTGATGGAGGTTAAGCTTCTCCCAAGAGATTGCCACTCACCGTTGAAGACAATTAAACTTCTCCGAAGAGACTGCCATTTATCGTTGATGAAGGTTAAGCTTCTCCCAAGAGATTTCCACTTACCTGTAAAGACGATTAAACTTCTCTGAAGAGACTGCCATTTATCGCTGAAGACGATTAAACTTCTCCGAAGAGACTACCATTTATCGCTGATGACGATTAAACTTCTCCGAAGAGACTGCCATTTATCGTTGATGAAGGTTAAGTGTAACACCCCCTTCCTATACCCCCAAATAATTGAATAAATCATTTAGGCACTCAATATAAATTTCATCAGAGTTTATTTTAAACATGGTATAAAAGAGGTGCATCACATTATCATGAAATTAAACGCATACAACACCTGCTCAAGTAGATATGCAACAATGGGCAAGTCATAACAAAGAAATCTTAGTCCTAAAACCCACATCTCAACATTTAGAATAAAAGCGGAAACATCTAAACATTGAATCAATTCATTCATATAAACATATATACATCATTCAATTAATTCATGTTTACAAATCATCCATAAGCAGATACATACACAGATGTATCAAAAAAGAATCAAAACACTTGTATCTCCAAAAAGAGCCAAAGGCTTCCTAACTACCCAGATGTTACATATCAGAGCCAACGACCAAAAACAATGAAGACTCGCTTCACAAAAAGGACCTCCAGCAACCTACTCTACAATGCCTCATTGAGCATTATAGAACAGCAGAAGGGTGAGAAACAATATCATAACAGTCAATGCATAAAATTATATATTATACAAATTACACATACTTCACATTCTCACCACGATTCATTATATAAACCTCAATGCACATTTCATAAATGGACATATTCGCCAATCATACTTTTACACATACACATTATTTCCACATAACATTTACAATATAACACCAAGCATATCCAATATGCGTCAACCATGTTTATATTAATTCATAAACTCACAAAACATACATATACATACATTCACATATACATATATATCTTCAAGCATACCAATCATTCCAATCATCCACAATTCACATAAACATTTACACTTATGTTTATTCATCATACATCATGCAAGATGTCAACATGCAACTCATAGAGACCGACTCACGACTCTATGCAGATGCAAATGCGGTACCGACTCATTTCAACAGGTTCAATTGAAGAACCAAATGGAATCATCGCTCGTTACCGAAGTAACTCCCCGTCGGGCCTACGATGTTCACCCATCGCTCACACCCCACATGGGCACACGATGTTTCAGGATTGCTCACACCCCACACGGGCACACAATCTGATTGCTCACACCCCACACGGGCACACAATCTGATTGCTCACACCCCACACGGGCACACAATCGTTCTGTAGATTCACTACGGAATCAAGAAATAACCATCGCTCACACCCCACATGGGCACACGATGTTTCACATGCGACATGACTCATGACACTCATGAAATGCACACATGTTTACAAACACACTCATGCATTCTTCACATTTATCGCATATATTCAATTATGCATTCAAAATATATGTATCACAAAACATATATATTCATCATTCATTCACACCATTCAAACATGGCTCACATTCACAATCAATTCCTCATGCATTTCTATTCAAACTAAGCAAATGCACAAAATTATCAACCGGCCACACTTATGCTT
Organism: Lathyrus sativus; assembly: GCA_963859935.3. Taxonomy (NCBI): domain Eukaryota; kingdom Viridiplantae; phylum Streptophyta; class Magnoliopsida; order Fabales; family Fabaceae; genus Lathyrus; species Lathyrus sativus. The sequence continues at coordinate 30,745,722 of OZ012741.1, read as the reverse complement.
CACAACCATAAACTAAGATTCACGCCATACGGCTACCTACAGCACATCACAAATCAACACACAAGCTATTAAACCAAAGAAGGGTCGATCGCCACCAAAACCCCAAGCCACAACAGCACACAGCAGCAGGGAAAACCCATCCTGCTACGTTCGCTACACGCTCGCCTAGCGAGCTGCTAGCGAGCGTTCGCCACTTGCTCGCCTAGCGAACTGCTAGCGAGCACAAACAGAAGCTCCAGACTTCGTTCGCTACCTCGTTCGCCACAGCGAACCTCCAGCGAGCTCCTCGGTACTCCCTTCGCTGCAAGCGAAGGACATCAAAACCATTCTGTCCCAAGTCTGGGACCGTTCGCTGCGCACTCTCCTAGCAAACTGCCCGCGAACACTCGTGACCTGCTCGCCTAGCGAGCTGCTAGCGAGCGTCTGCGATTTCCACTTCTCCCCATTGTTCAGAATCCAAAACCACCTATAAAATCACCCGATGAACTCCAACTAATATCCAGTAGCCTTAGTCTAACATATATCGACTAATCTACGTCGTCTAATCACGATTCTAACCGTTAAACAACGATTTCTATCGATTAAACCAATTTCGACCTAAAATGGAAAGTGTAGAAAACTACCAATCAATCCAAATCAATCCAACAAAAATCATAAATGATTATACACATTGATATAATAATAAGGTTTCACACCCTTACCCGATTGATTGAAGCTTGAAAGTTGTTTCTTGATGAATTTCTAGGTTTTTCTCCATTTCTCCTCTTTCTCTTCTCTTTTCTTCTTTCCTTCCTTTTTCTTTCTATCTCATTTCTTTTCTCTCTAATTATCACTTATACCTCTTTCTATTCTATTATATTTCTCCTCAAAATACCTCTTAAAATATTTTCTCACAAAATACCCCACTTAATATAAAATACTAGATGTCTAAAATACCCTTTAATCTATTTTCCCCGAAAACTCTCTGAATCGGTAAAATAGCACAAAAAGCAATTAAACGTATCGACACATAAATTCCATAATTAAAATAACATTCATCCAAATAAATCAAAAAGGACTCAAACAAATTGGGAAATTCAGAATCGGGGCGTTACAACTCTCCCCCACTTCAGAAGTTTTCGTCCTCGAAAATATTAACCGATTCAACCGACTCGGGATGTGACTCTCGCATCCTAACCTTCCAAATCCAACTCCCTCTAGTTGATTCCGCCTAATTACCTTTACCAAGACGATCCCTTTTCCTCAAGGTTGTCTCAACAGTCAAATCCTCTCGGACTCATACACTTTCCATCCGTGGCCACCGAAACAATTCTTTCAAAGTACTCATATCCAATCCACACTACTCGGACACATAGACTCTATCACAACATCTCATGTCACCCTTCCCATAAATCCGAAAATCAGCCCTTAGGCTTCAATTCCTTAAACTCCATCAATCTATTAACTCCAATTAGAATTCCAACCTTCTCAAATCTCATCGAGAACACCAATAATCAGTCTCACTACACAAAGCTCAATTCCATACGAAGTCCCTATTATTTCCTCTTCATCATATGCAATTTTTCTCAAACCAAACAAATAACTCAAGTTCTTAAGATCATTAACCACCTCAAATCTCAACTAAGCCATTGAAGCTCCCCAAACTCCGGTACAAACACACAACAGCAACCAACTCTAAGTCACTCATCAGATAATTCCTCTTGTACTTTTAACTGCCTTAAAGCATAATCCAAACATTGCTGGTGTTGCATTTAACGTATCTCCCGATCATATCACCAAGGCATCACAAAGCACAACAAACAGTCTTGTTGGATTCGACAAAACCAACACACAAGCTGTTGACAGCTTTTCCAAAATTCTTTGAACTTTCTTCATAGTGACATAATACTACTTCCTCTCTAACACTGATAACTCAATTCTACGATGTAAAACCTGATCCTCTACATCCTTCTAATATATCGAAACACCATTGGTTACACAACCCTTGACTCACTCACTAAAGTGTGGAAAATCCCATTCCAAACGGACACGCAGTTGTGGACCTATGGCGAAAACACGAATCGCACTTACCACAACACCCAAACATATTTCATCAATAAATACTTGATTCCATGTCACTACCTCCTCGTCGCGTAGAGCACTAAAATAACTTCCAACGCTCCTAACTTTGCGTCATTCTGAATCACGGTTCTCCCGTTACTACAAAATTTAGAAACAACATTCTGCACTTAGAAGGCCATTCAAATCATCTTCAACTTCTCGAAATGGTTGAAGGTTTACCCATACTAATCTTGTATCCTACATCTTACTCCCTTTAGTAATTACCAGAAGTCACCATCCACTCTTTATATGCTTAACCTCGGAGTCTGTTGCCGTAGCGCCAACACCAAACACGAGTCTCAACCACTCAATTAATTTAACGCCTTGACCATCCAATCACACCTATAACATGGGGTTCTCAATCCCGGACCAGTTCCCGAAATTGCTTCCTTCATAACCCCACTTAACATCCTGGCTCTATATCACTTATCTTGTCAGGATAACTTCCAAACAACCATAACTAGTCGGAAACTGCCAACCCTCCACTTTCATTAGCACTCCAAATCTCATTAAAATTCAACATCTCAACACTGCCCTGCGTCGACTCCTCAGAACAATCCTTAAGCACTTGGCTTTACTCCAAACAATTCACTACACACACCATCTAAGCTTGTAAGACACGTCTATCCCATCCAACACAATCCCAACTACTATCAACAAGAGATTAAGGGTGATCAGTTCCTCAATTTGTCAATAGACAGCCGAAAATCATGATGGAGTATAAACCATCTTTACCAGATTATAATAGCGCTTAATCACATACCACGGGAAACACATCAATTTCCACCTTGCTCCCAACCGACAACGATGCAAACAAGTCAAACAACTGAGCTTCGTCCGCTAAAAATTCTTCAACTTTTTAGTGGATAGAAAACTCTCACTTCTATCATCTTTCAAAGAAGGAAACTCTACCAACTTGTGACAACAATCTAAATGAACTCTATTAGATTGCAACCGATTCATACCGAAGATCGCGTCTAAACCGTCCAACGGTAAACACACTAAATCCATAACGAAGTCCTTACCACACATGGTCGAAGGACGACTTATGCATATCAAAGAAGTAGTTACCGACCCCGAAGCGGGCGTCTCAATAACCATATTATCATCACAAGTAAATATACACAAATCCAATCGCTTAGCGCACTCAAAAGAAATGAACGAATGAGTCGCTCCGGTATCAATAATAGCAACTAAAAGCATATTATTAATAAAGCATGTACCTTTAATCAAACGGTCCACATTAGTAGCGTCGGAGCCTGCTAATGCAAATACCTTCCCACTCGTTGGAGCTTGCTTAGGTTTAGGACACTTAGCACTGATGTGTCCTACTTCTCCACAATTGTAGCACTTCACTACACCCATTCTACAATCCGTAGCATCATGTCCAAGAACTCCACAGCTAGAGCACTTAACTTTGGGCTTCCTACACTTAAAAGACTTGTGACCCATCTCGCCACACTTGTAGCACTTAATGGGACCCGAACATCCACCTCCGGACTTCTTAACAAAGTGTTCCCTATGCTTGCCTTTATCAGGAAGCGTCACATAAGGCCCACTCCTTACCAGTTGCTTTCCCCTCTTCTCATTCAAACTTTTGTAATGAGCGGAACGAACCTTGCTATCTTCCTCGAAGATTCTACAACACTTCGTCAAATCCGAAAACCTTCTTATCCTCTGATATCCCATCGCTTGCCTAATCTCAGGACGCAAGCCGTTCTCATACTTAATACACTTTGCGAACTCAGCCGTAGCCGCATCATAGTGAGGATGAAATTGAACCAATTCCACAAACTTAGCAGTATAGTCCACCACGGACATACTACCTTGTTTTAGCTCAAGGAACTCCATCTCCTTCTTCCTGAACTCATTAGTCGCATTCACAATCAACGCATCTCGCACCGTTCTAACCATTTCTTCTAAAGCAGCCGCCACCGCATCGCCGTTACGACCATCCATTCTAACCATTACCAAAAATATCAACAAGGTTAAACAACTGTTCAACCAACACAACGACAAGACAGACACAACTGACTCAACACTGGCTCTGATACCACTTAATGTAACACCCCCTTCCTATACCCCCAAATAATTGAATAAATCATTTAGGCACTCAATATAAATTTCATCAGAGTTTATTTTAAACATGGTATAAAAGAGGTGCATCACATTGTCATGAAATTAAACGCATACAACACCTGCTCAAGTAGATATGCAACAATGGGCAAGTCATAACAAAGAAATCTTAGTCCTAAAACCCACATCTCAACATTTAGAATAAAAGCGGAAACATCTAAACATTGAATTAATTCATTCATATAAACATATATACATCATTCAGTTAATTCATGTTTACAAATCATCCATAAGCAGATACATACACAGATGTATCACAAAAGAATCAAAACACTTGTATCTCCAAAAAGAGCCAAAGGCTTCCTAACTACCCAGATGTTACATATCAGAGCCAACGACCAAAAACAATGAAGACCCACTTCACAAAAAGGACCTCCAACAACCTACTCTGCAATGCCTCATAGAGCATTATAGAACAGCAGAAGGGTGAGAAACAATATCATAACAGTCAATGCATAAAATTATATATTATACAAATTACACATACTTCACATTCTCACCACGATTCATTATATAAACCTCAATGCACATTTCATAACTGGGCATATTCTCCAATCATACATCTACACATACACATTATTTCCACATAACATTTACAATATAACACCAAGCATATCCAATATGCGTCAACCATGTTTATATTAATTCATAAACTCACAAAACATACATATACATACATTCACGTATACATATATATCTTCAAGCATACCAATCATTCCAATCATCCACAATTCACATAAACATTTACACTTATGTTTATTCATCATACATCATGCAAGATGTCAACATGCAACTCATAGAGACCGACTCACGACTCTATGCAGATGCAAATGCGGTACCGACTCATTTCAACAGGTTCAATTGAAGAACCAAATGGAATAATCGCTCGTTACCGAAGTAACTCCCCGTCGGGCCTACGATGTTCACCCATCGCTCACACCCCACATGGGCACACGATGTTTCAGGATTGCTCACACCCCACACGGGCACACAATCTGATTGCTCACACCCCACACGGGCACACAATCCGATTGCTCACACCCCACACGGGCACACAATGGTTCTGTAGATTCACTATGGAATCAAGAAATAACCATCGCTCACACCCCACATGGGCACACGATGTTTCACATGCGACATGACTCATGACACTCATGAAATGCACACATGTTTACAAACACACTCATGCATTCTTCACATTTATCGCATATATTCATTTATGCATTCAAAATATATGTATCACAAAACATATATATTCATCATTCATTCACACCATTCAAACATGGCTCACATTCACAATCAATTCCTCATGTATTTCTATTCAAACTAAGCAAATGCACAAAATTATCAACCGGCCACACTTATGCTTCACAACCATAAACTAGGATTCACGCCATACGGCTACCTACAGCACATCACAAATCAACACACAAGCTATTAAACCAAAGAAGTGTCAATCGCCACCAAAACCCCAAGCCACAACAGCACACAGCAGCAGGGAAAACCCATCCTGCTACGTTCGCTACACGCTCGCCTAGCAAACTGCTAGCGAGCACAAACAGAAGCTCCAGACTTTGTTCGCTACCTCGTTCGCCACAACGAACCTCCAGAGAGCTCCTCGCTACTCCCTTCGCTGCAAGCGAAGTACATCAAAACCATTCTGTCCCAAGTCTGGGACCGTTCGCTGCGCACTCTCCTAGCGAACTGCCAGCGAACACTCGCGACCTGCTCGCCTAACGAGCTGCTAGCGAGCGTCTTTGATTTCCACTTCTCCCCACTGTTCAGAATCCAAAACCACCGATAAAATCACCCGATGAACTCCAACTCATATCCAGTAGCCTTAGTCTAACATATATCGACTAATCTACGTCGTCTAATCACGATTCTAACCGTTAAACAACGATTTCTATCGATTAAACCAATTTCGACCTAAAATGGAAAGTGTAGAAAACTACCAATCAATCCAAAACAATCCAACAAAAATCATACATGATTATACACATTCATATAATAATAAGGTTTTACACCCTTACCCGATTGATTGAAGCTTGAAAGTTGTTTCTTGATGAATTTCTAGGTTTTTCTCCATTTCTCCTCTTTCTCTTCTCTTTTCTTCTTTCCTTCCTTTTTCTTTCTATCTCATTTCTTTTCTCTCTAATTATCACTTATACCTCTTTCTATTCTATTATATTTCTCCTCAAAATACCTCTTAAAATATTTTCTCACAAAATACCCCACTTAATATAAAATACTAGATGTCTAAAATACCCTTTAATCTATTTCCCCGAAAACTCTCTGAATCGGTAAATTAGCACAAAAAGCAATTAAACGTATCGACACATAAATTCCATAATTAAAACAACATTCATCCAAATAAATCAAAAAGGACTCAAACAAATTGGGAAATTCAGAATCGGGGCGTTACATTAAGCTTCTCCCAAGAGATTTCCACTCACCGCTGAAGACGATTAAACTTCTCCGAAGAGACTGCCATTTATCGTTGATGAAGGTTAAGCTTCTCCCAAGAGATTGCCACTCACCGTTGAAGACGATTAAACTTCTCCGAAGAGACTGCCATTTATCGTTGAGATGATAAGCTTCTCGCTAGAGATTGCCACTTATTTGTTGAAGATGAATAAGCTTCTCTACAGAGATTGCCACTTATCTGTATCGCAATGTAAGATGATCTTCTTGATAGATAGTGCAAAATAAATGCACGTCCAGGTAGGTTCGGCGACCGACAGGGACCAAAGTTCAATCTAGAAAGAAACTGTCAAACAAGACTCCAACCATTGAGAAATGAACTCAAATGGTGACTTACCTTATCCAATCACGGGAAAAGATAACTGAAGCAACCATTGTCCACGAGGATTAAACTCTATGGGGAATTGAGAAAGGATGGACATTTTTTGCTTAAGGGCTGACAACTCTATTAGAGAGAGACAACACACCAATCACTGAGGGGGGAACCAAAGTGAAACAGGAACAGGTAACAACCAGAGATAGCAAAAATGCACAGATATTATGCATATGCTTATGCCATGCTTATGTTTATGCTGACGAAACAGACCAAACAAAACAGGAGATGAAATAAACATCTCGACACGGAGACCCAACCAACTTCAAAATTGGACATCAAAGGGATGATCATGAAGAACAACAATTCCACTTCAAGGTTACCACCTTCTTTTGGAGAGAGTAATCTTCTCAGGCCAAAACATCATGACTTCACTTGGATTGCCATCATGAGTTTGAATTCTTTGATGAAGGAAAATCACATCGAGAGATTCCCGGATCAACTGAAGTAACAACTTAACTGGAGAGCTTGGAAAAAGGTACCATGAGAACAAAACATTTACGCCCCATGATGGTAATAATCCTTTTCAAGTGAGCAACGGCTCTTGCGACAAACAGTCTTTAAACTTTTCTGCCCCAGATTACATGGTCTGTGGGAAGAAACCATCGAGAGAACTAGCATAAAGATGCTTCAATGTCTTCAAACTCTTATAGAGAGAGATTTACAAATCTCGACGTGATTGCCCCAGTTTAATGGTGCTTGCACCATAAAGTCTCGGACTGTGGAAGTAACAACCGGGTAACAAACTTTCCCCTGCTAGCTGGTAACTGCAAAAGATTTGCCCCAGACTAAACTGTTCATTGAGAGCTTCATCTGGTCTCGACCTGATTTGCTCTGATTAGCTGAACTTTATGACACATGATTAACAAATCCTTCAAATTGGTTGCCCTAGGCTGAGCTTCCTTTATTAAGTCAAATTCCCTAGCTGACAATGCTTGTTGGGATTCCTTTGATATCAGATTGTCTTACACGTAATGTTGTTCATTAAAAATTGGCAGTTTTAAATGTAAAATTCATGCGTTCTTTTGAAAAACATTTTTTGATGAAACACACACGGCGGAGTAATCAAGTGATCAAAGTGAAAGTGATCCAATCATTTTACAAGTGATGGATAAAGTGATGAACACACACAAACATCAAAGATCATTAGGAGTCAGGTTATCCAACCTTCCTGTAATATGCTTTTAAAACAACCTTACCTCAATTAGGTCTTTTAAGGGTTGTAACGTGGTCTGGTTCACAGTTCATGAAACAAAGGATAAAGGCTCAAAGTTATTTGTCCCACCCACTCTCCATGATAAACCCCAATCCTACGCTCAGTTAACTCAAACTACACGTTCAGGTTCTTACAGACTTAAGAATTACACTGATGATAGTTGGTGATGGTTTACAAACCTAGGGTAGTCACGACTCCCTTACAGTATTTGATAGCTTTTTGCTATTTGAGGATTTTTAAAAGTGATAACCCTTACAGCATTCCTCTCTTTTGTTATCCCTGACTTTTATCTGAACTGTTTTTTGTTCGAAAATACAGTCAATGGAATGCCCCATTTTTGCCTAAGTCTCCTTCATAGGTTATGACTTAGCGGGCATTTTTCCTTTTCCCCTTTTCTTCTTCTCTCTCTCTCTTTTTCTTTTTTTTTTTGAGAAAGGAGGTGACCACCTAGTTTAATGGCTACAGTGAACCATCATCATCTTCTGAACTTCGACACTTGTTTGTTGGGAAGGAAAACCTGAATGCACCACTTTTAAAGTGTCTTGTATGCATATATCTCCGAGTTGACTGAGAACTACCCACCCCCAGGTTTGAGATTTAAGGTTTCTGTTTTTGTAAAGAAAGAAAAACTCCTACTTCTAGGCTCGAAGGGGTTAACGGGGGATTATCTTCCTTATTTCTCTAGTGTTTAGGGATTGAAACAATGCCTTACATCATCGGCAAAGTTAAATTGAAAGCATATCGACATCAGTTATGGACATAGTTTTCTTCATCCTCCCCAATCTTTGCTTTAAACAACAGTTTAGTAAAGAAAAGAAATTTTTGCATTTTTGGTATTTCATAACAATGAAAGGAAAAAAGAAAGAGTGAAACGAATGGACTTAATCAAAAGATGCACAAACATTTCATTAATCTTGCCAAATTTAAATAAACAACAGCTTACAAGCAAATCAAAAGCAAAGAAAATACAACACAATGTTGAAACAGTTTACAACTGTCGCTTTTAGGGAATTAAAGTTGTTGACAAACTTTAAATTTCATGTTTTAGGCCCATGTGGGGAAACACCTTCAACCACCACTTACTCCTTGTGACATAGAATTATGAGGGGTCTCACGGGTCCTTTGCCTTTAGATTTAGGAATCACAGCACTGTCATTTGATTTATCCTCCTGAGGTTTCAACAACTCTTGCAGTCTCAGTTTAAAACCTTCACACTCTTCCACTAGGTGCCCTGTTGTCCCAGTATGATATCCACATTCTACTTCTGGGTGGTATTCCTCGAAGGATCAAGTGTTTGTCAATGATTAGCTCTTGTACAAGATAACCCAATGCTATACATGCATCTAAGTTGTGTCCTTCAGTTCCTTTGTGAAATTCACAATTCAGGTTCGCATTATGCCATGGTCCTGGCACAAGATTGGATAATCGTGGAGTCACTAGTGAGTTCTGAATCAGCAGCGGGTAAAGTTTGCTTAACGGTACTGGAGTTGGTCTACCGCAAGTCTTATTTTTCCTGACATGATTTTTCTTGTTCAATCTCCGACTTTGAGAACCTTGAGGAGGAACAAACACCGACTGGTGAGAGACTTCAGCTGAACGCCCCTAATGCCCCAGTATGATAGTCCCATTTAGCGTTGGTACCACAGTTCAGAGGGTAAAGAGGAATTACTAGTTTCAGCTCCTTTGGTATTATCAATTCGTCTTGGATCAAGTCTGGCAATATCTGATTGTGTGACATTGGAAACAGACTCTCTGATTTCCTTGGTTTTTGTTGGGCGTGCTGACGTGATTGACGGTTGTCTGGTTGTCGATACCGAGAATGTCCTGGAGTTGGAGGAATCATCGGAGATAATACATCCCTAGTTTCTCTGGATGTCACATGGTTGGAGTGATCTTCTTTTTTCATCATGTTCTGCAATGTCTCTAGATCCAATTCATCTGACACTTGAGAATTTTGATGTCCTCTTTCAGCATTTCCTGAGCTGTCAAAAGTCCATCCATTGTTGCCATTTGTCCTGGATATGTGCTAGGTATCCCTTCTCTATCTCTGATCAAAAGTGACGCAAGGCTGAGAAATGCAAATGCATAATGCAATGCAAAAGAAAACTGGTTTTACAAAACTCAGAAGATTGACTAGGTCAAAACCCTCATTTTATCAATCGTTGGAAAAGTTACAAGTTTTAAAATACCAGAGATCGACTGAGTTTTAGAAAACTAGTTGCGACATGATATGCTTATGGTGATATGATGGGATGATGCACACATAACATAAAGGCAAGTATTCACAAATACAATGCATACACAAAGACCTCCTAGGCTCAAGATCAAAGCAAGGAGTCAGAGGTCTATCCATCCCCAAGGATTTGTACTGAGGGTTGATTTGTACCTGCCGAATGGGTTCTTAACAAAGTTCCCAGGGTTAACAACCCATCTTTTGGATATTATCAATTTCCCAAATTACTCGGTAATCGATAATATTCTCAAGAGAGTCTCGCCCGAGTGTAGTATCGCGTATCAACTACTTCGGAAATACTTCCTTATAGCCATCACACTACGTCCTAATAAGGCTAAAGTGGGGTAGAATGTAATCTAAAAGTCCACAGTGTCATGGGCTCCTTCGTCGAAAGTAGCATTGTTTTCACGAATACTCGATAAACAATACTAACTCTCAAGAGGGCCTACACTGAGCGGTGGTTTCTCAAGTTAGCTTGGTCGGGAATCAACTTCCTATAAGCCTTCTTAAATATACCACCATCCTATCATGATTGCACTCAAGTCCGGGTATAGGACCGTCTCACCACTCAAAGCACCCAATATCCAACATTCAAACAAATATATTGACAAATATACATGTTAAGCAAATATTTACAAATATAGCATACAATCAAACAAAATAGGCTAAACCCTCAAGTTAATTTTTATCCCCAGTGAAGTCGCCATTTCTGTTGCGGTGAGAATCGTGATACCAAACTATTGACTAACTTGAATCTTTAATTCTTAAAATTCACAACTGGTCTTTAATTTATCCAAAGGAAAGTTCTAGAGAAAGAAAGAACCCTTTTCGCGATGTAACAACAATGCTAAGAGATTCGGGGATCGGGGGTTGGTTATGCATAGGGTAGGTATTTCACATCCTAAACATCTGTAGTACTCTACAGGAACCTTTTGTTTGTTTGTATGCTAAGTTTTCTAAATGTTTGCCAAGGTTTGGAATTGGGTAAAAGATGAAGGTTAAAACCTAAAGATAGTTTCTAAGTTTGCTCTCAAAGATATCACGTCCTCTGCCTACGTATCCTTACTAGGATAGAATCAGAGCAATCGTAGTTCACCTCACTAGGGATGAAGAACACTTGATTATGATCAAGGTTCAAAGGGGAACAAACATATCCATGCTTGTGTATAGTTTCACAAAACTCTCTAGATCTATGTTAAACACTCAAGAAAAGGGAGTAAGTAATCATTTCCATGATTCTTACATAGAGTTAACCAAACTCTATCCTAAAGTTCTACGTTGTGAGACCAATTGGTTCTATCAAGACCAAAAGGTGAGAGAAAGGGAAAGGTTGCTCGTCAAGATGTCACATCTTGTGCCTACGTATTCTCATTGTCCAATGAGAAATCAGAGCGGACGTAGTTCAGGCACGAACTACAGAATAAGGATCTATTAGTTCTATCCAGACCAAAAGAGGGGGAAGGTTCTATCCAGACCTATGAGTTTTAAATCCTATTAGTTCTATCCAGACCAAAAAGGGGAGAAGGTTCTATCCAGACCTATGAGTTGTGTTGAGCTATCTATGACCCAAGGGTCAACAGAGAGACCTTTCCCCTGGATGGAGAGAAAGGAGGCAATTTGGAGGAGAACTAAAGAGTTCCATCACTTGGGGAAGAAATACTTAGAAAAGAAATAAACCTTTATGCAAGATGAATAAGGAATATGGTTACAACCAAGCAAGCAAGCATATTACAATAAGTAAAGGATTCAATTGGCACAAAGGGTTTCAACCAAGAATCATATATCTTCACAAAGATGGAAGTAACAACCCTAGAGACATATTAACAAATATGAAAACAACAATCATACAAATAAGTCACAACTTAAAATGATCATGTTATAAGTTCAAATGTAATAACATTAGGCATTGATGACAATCAAATATGAAAAGAATGTATGACATGTTACAACAACTTAAGTTTAATATTTAGGAAGAGAACAACAAATTCATGGTAACCACCAACAAGAAATGAAGTCTTAACATATTGACAAACACAAAGAAATCAAATATCAATAAATCTCACAGGATAAGTCAAGTATAGTATGAAAGAAATTCAATCACGACGCAAGGTAACCACCTAAGAATGGACCAACTAACAAGTAGGCAAACTGCATTGTAAAAACAAGCAATTTAGATTTTAATCCATCACATGAAAATAGACATTACGATGAAAAAGTTACAAAAAGAACGGAATAAAAAAGATAAAGCATGTAAAAGTTATGAATTATTGAATTTTATGAAAATAAAATAAACAAGCAATAAAAATAAAATGGCCATGGGAGGGATTGAACCCAGGTCCTCTTGTTTACAAACTCAGGACTTTACTATCTGGCCACTAAGCGCGCGTATACAAGGAAAGGAAAAGATGGAAAATATGATAATCAAGCCAAATGAAATAAAAAGAAACAAAATGGGTCATCACTGAGGATCGAACCCTGGCATGTTTGGTGAAAGGCATGTGTTATAACCATTGGGGTGGCGATACATCCGTGTATTTAGCCACCCCAGAAAAAGATAAGGCTATCTTGGCAAGCAATTCTGGGCCCAAAAGCAAAGCAAACATAGCAGATACAGATTGGATCGTAACTTCAACAAATCAAAACCAAATTCAGCAAAATTAAAGTCTAACTCACCTGAAATTTCATGAGGATCGTGATGGTGTAATTGGTTTTTCAAAATAATGTGCACAAAGAAAAATTCGAAGACAAATGCATAAAGAAGTTTAAAAATGCATAGGTGGTCAAAACAAATGGGTTCAAGACCCAACCAAAGTCTGCACAAGCTTGACATATAATACTCATGAATCAAACTCAAAAGATAACCTCAGCTTCTCACTAAATCCAAAGATGGCCATCAAGTTGCAAATTTGATGAAATTGGTTTAAATGACAAAGCAATGCTTAATAACCCTACCACAACAAACTGAGAACTCAACACATAAGGTTGAGCCTGATGAAATCAGAGGTTACCAAGCCTTGAAAAGAAACTGGCAGAAACATAGGCATCAAAATAGTATTTACAAATGGTCTTGATAGCAACAGCATCTAGGCCTTTCATGCCAACAGTTCTTTTTCACAGCAAAGTAGTATTTCATGACATGACAATGTCAAAAAGCAAGGTTCAAGCAAAGGCTCAGCAATACAAACTGTCATCACAATGATACAACACAATGAGGCATCCACATCTTAAACATGAGCTGATAGGCTTATCACTACTTCTAACAGCAGTTCTCCCCCCTCACACTTGAGCATGCTAGCAGGGAATGAACTTAAACCTAAAACAGCAACAAGCCAGTTGCTGGTTAACAATACCAATGAGCTCAGCACTTAGTCATACTAAAACTCCAATTAACAGCCTTAAGTCATAAAACCAACAACCTGGCTACAACCTCCCACAGGTAGACACCAGCAGCAGAAACCAACCAAAAAGAGACTATCCTTACCCCTAAATGGCAGCTACACACACCAGAATGTTTTAAACAGCATTCATAATCTGACCAGAAACTAATGCATACTAGCAGGTCTTTGGCACAAATGATAATGCCTACATCTCAGTCCAAATTATTTCACAAAAACAAGTTCACCAACCTAAGGCAGTGATGAGTTTACAAACTCAAAATGATTTCTAGCATAATAATGCTTTTTCACAAAGTATCACCAATTCATCATATTTGTATTTCTTAGCAAGGGGTCAAAATCAAACAAACACTTTTAAACCCTAACAATCTGTTTGCAAATTTAAGCAAAATTGTGGTGACAATCCTCTCCTCATTTCCATCTTATTCCAATAGGCCCACATCAGCCAGCAACACCATCTTAGCACAAGCAAACTCCACAACTGATCCCAACACCAAAACCTGACCTATAACCTCTCCACAGGTGGACACATAGCAGCAAAACCAACTAAAAAAAGAGGTTGTTCTTAACCCCTAAATGGCAGTTACTCACCAAAATATGACAAACCAAAACTTGCCAATTGGACAAAGGCTAACAAGCCAATAGCTGACCTGACAAGCTCTTGACACAAATGTGGATTCTAGCATGAAAATGCCTATATCCATCATCAATCCAAATCATCTCAAATGCAGGTTTACAAACCTGGGACAAAAGTGCAACAGGTCTACCTATTGGAAACATTCTACCCTAATCAACAAATAGATATGGAAAAACCATCATAACAGCAGATGATCTCACCAAGTCTAAATAAAATAGCCTATGCAAGCACAGACACCAATTAGCTGGTAGTAACAACAGAGTATCCTTCAAACAATGAGGCTTATGCTAAAACTAAGACACACACACACCACATATATGCTAAGGGATGAGTTCATGCACAAAAATCAGTTCAAATCAACACCAAACAGAAACAGGTATATAGTTTGCAAACTAAAGTGATAAATGTGATACAAGTTGCCAAAGTTCAAATACAGTAGGTCCAGATCAAGTGTACATGACATACAACTTTCAAATGTGTCAACAGAAGACTTTATGTTCAAGAATTGCTCAAAATGATTCAAATCATGGAAAATGTATATTGTGGTGGTTGTGACTTTCAAAAGGTTGTTGAATGCAAGTTAAATGAGGCATAGTCCAAAACGAGGAGTTTTAGGTTAGGCAATGATGCAAACATATCATACATATGATAACAAATGATGTTATGCTTCAAAACTAGACACACTCTCTTTGACTCAAGATTTGGTATGGTGATGGCAACATGCTGAAAACTTGTAAAGAAGAAAACTGTCAAAGAATGCAAGCTGGTACAATTTATGTTACTACCACACACTAAATTCAAATATGTCATCCAATGAATCTAACCCTAAAGATCAGTCAAAATCAACTTAACATGGAAATTGGTATGTTCATGGCAAATATGTATGCTCAAGATGCAGTAAGTTCAAAACAGTTCAGGTCATGAAGCACATTTATGAAGCATACATGGAAGTCATATTCTCAGCCAGTCATGGTTAAGTCAATTGAAAAACAGTAGCAGTGCAACAAACACACAGTCCATAAATTCTTCATACAAGTGAATCATAGTGACAACCAACAACATGGAGTGTTTACAAACATCATGGCCATTTTAAACCAACAGGTTCAGGATGAGCAGGTTTAAAGTAAAGCAGGCAAGGCAACATCATGAAATCACTAGACATGATAAGCAAACAAAAACTGGCAGATTTACACCAGCCCATCACCATTTCATGTTAAGACCTCCAAAACTACTTTTGTGGACAAGTATCTCAAAAACAGTTGGAATAACATACACAGCTCATACTTGACAGAACAACATCAATATATCATTTCATACACATTATACTTAAACAAAAGTGAAAACAAATGCAATAAACACAAACCAATAGTTTAAAACACTTGAGACACAACATGGCAAGCACATGCAGTTTAACACAAAACTCATGACTATTGTATAGAAAATGTAGTATCTATCACAACACAAGCCAAACTAGATTCAAACATGACCTAGGGGCAGGGGAATTTCATGAAACAACTAACAAGTTATCCAAATACCACAAAAAAACAGGGCTGCTAGATTGTATGTAGCATAACAACAGATCCTTGGCTCAAGGTAAGCCAGAAAATTAAGTGAAACGATGCATGAAGTGACTGCATAGAGCTTAGAGTGATGAGTCTTGCAACTGCTACCATTTTCTTGGAGAAAAGTTTCTCTTTCATGGCCTTTAAATGATTATTTTAATGTCCACTTGCTCCAAGTTGCAGAATCCTACCAATTCTTCATTTCTTCTGGTTTTTGCATCATCTAGGCTTCATAATAATAGAATATAACATGATCCAATGGCTGAGGGTGGCCCAAGTTGATGAATTTTGAATTTTGGGAAGTGTTGAAGTGGTGACTTCAAGTGTGGCAGCCCTAACTTTCATGATCCATAACTTTCTGCTCACACATGCTATTGAGGAGTTCTAACAAAATTTAGAAAGCCCTCAAGTATCTCTATAACTTTCATGTTTTTGAGATTTCCAAATTCTAGATGGAACTAGGTTGAAAAACCCCTCCAAGTTGCTGAAAAAACCTACTTAAAAGGCTAAATAACTTAGAATTTTTCTAAGTTATTTCCCTTCTTGAAATAAACTTGATCATATCTCCAAATCTATGCATTTTTTGATCATGGACCACTTTGGGACTTTTGTAGGAATTGTCAAAATCTTTCCAATGAGCTTTGAACCACTTCATTTGGATGTGTGGTTAAGGAGTTATGGTCTTGCCCCTTTCAAAACCCTAATTCCCGACTTTTGCAATTACTTCCTAACACTTGATCCAATGGTCATGAAATTTTATGGGAAGGTGTAATATGACATAAGGAACATTTTGCATTCACATATTGAAGTCAAATTCCTTATGGTTGAAGAGTTGACTTTTCGGTCAACCGTACGATCAATCGGTGACTACCGAGTCGACTATTGATGATCTGGATATTCTGAGGACTTGAAACTCTTTGGATAGACTTTACTAAGCCATAGGAACTTAATGGACCATGATCCCACCATTGAAACACTTTTTAAATCAAAAGTCAAACTACAGTTGACTTTTCTTGATCGAAAATCCTAATCGGGTATCTTGAACTGCACTGTTCTCAATTCCTGGGTGACCACCTCAAATTGAATTCATACTTGACCTAATGTAGTATTCTTGATCTTGTTTATAGTCGAATCAATCCGAAACATTGATTGATCAAACCTTCGAAGCCTCGATTTTGACGGTACAGAACCCTGATTCATCCGCATCTTGACAAAGATAAACTTGAAATGGGTTAAGTTTAGTTAATCAAATGAATATGATCCTAAAATGATGATGAGGATCTAAGGGGTCAAATTTTGGGGTGCAACACATAGTTCCATGTTCAGATCCATTTTTGCTTTCAGAAGAATATTCAATTTAATATCTGTAGCAAAAATACTTAAGCAAATTTTAGAATATATAATTTCTTAATACAAAATTTCGTATAACAAAACATAGAGATATAACATAGAACCAATCTGTGTTCTAACAATCTCCCCCTTTTTGATGATGACAAAAACATAAGAAATTTTGTTCAATAAAGCAATAATTATAACTCCCCCTGAGATTATGAATCTCCCCCTAAATTGAATACTTAGAAAGAATAGAAACTTCCCTTTTTACATTAGTATTCTTTTCAGAATAAGAGCCTGGTTGTTCCAAAAATTAGATCTTGACTTGTATGAACGTTTCAGAATCAGAGCCTGATTGGTTAAACTTGACCTGGGGATCTCATAGTTACTTTAAAGAATTTGTCAGATTTTTCATATGTTCTGAAATACTAAGAGTTCACGTTAGTTATAATTAGATATGCCTGAATTTCATTTAGGTAGAGTTTATTTGAACAGTCAGAATTTCATTTTCTCCCCCTTTTTGTCATTATCAAAAAGAAAAACTTTAAAGACAAAATAAAAGGAAATAGAGAAAATATGTAGAGAAAACAACAGAGTCATTCATTCATTCAGATAAAAAAAACAGACAAATCATCAGATAAGAAATTCAAGTACAGGTGCACAAACATCAGATACAGAAAACATGAAACTAGGTTTGCTTGGAAATAATCATCTTCAGTAGTTGAGTGATCTCAGATGAGGATTCTTCTTACTTTGTCATCCATTTTTCCATGTTCTCATTCTTCTAATCTTGCTTAGCCATCCAGGACTTGATCTCAGATTGCCCAACTTCCAATACTGCAATCTTATCTTCTAAGTCTGGGTTCTCTTTCTTGATCTCAGATGAAGTAGATGGAGCAGATTCTGATGCAGGAGCAGAGTCAATGACCATTGGAGTTGCAGAGTCTGGAGCCACAAATGCAGAGGTTTTGTCCACGATTGTGAGAGCCAAATGATTTTCTTCAGAAGCAGATTCTGCAATAGCTTTTGTAGCAGATACTCCAGAAGATGAAGGTACATCCTCAAGAAGCAAAGGTGCAGATCTTTTCATGTTCCATACCATGGTTCTGGCAGTCTCAGCAAATCTGATCTTTGCATCATTCGAACAGACATTCTTCAGATTTGAAGCAACTGTATTGAATCTGGAAATGAAGTTATTCCAGATAGCATTAGCTTCTTCAGCATTCATGGTTGACAAGCATCTCTTCTGTACAGAGCCTAAATTCATCTTTATTTCTTTCAGAAAATTAGCAAATAGACTATCAATATTTAGCCTGGGTTTTGGTTTGAGAAGGGCTTCAAGAGTTGATTGTTTGGGTGGTTTTGGTGGAGTTGGTATGGTGAAATGTGGGATGATGAACAGAGGACGAGGGTAGGAAGGAAAAGATGGATGGCCAGATGATGAAGTAGCAGTATTGGATCTGGAAGTGGTATGAACCAGAAATGATTTGACACGTGATGCAGAGGGAATGACATCAAATGTAGTGGATGTGTAGGGAATGAAAACAGATTTATCAGACAATAGAGGTTCTGATGAAATGATATCTGGTAGTTTTTCAAATTGGGTTTGAAGTTCAGATGGAAGAGTGATTGAAGGAATGGGTTTGAATGGAGTGATTGGGTCAGATGGTTCTATTCTGGTATAAAAATGTTTAAGCTTTAAACCAGAAGGAAGGGGATCAGAGGGAAATGGTTTAAAGGAAGCAACTGAAACAAACTCAGATGTCCTGGGTTTAGGTGTTGGAGTGGGTTGAGGAATGATCGCTTCAGATGAAATAGGTGGATCTGGTTGTTTAGATTCATATTCTCTAAGAGAGGGGGTGAGCTAACATCTGGATGAATATCAGATTCAGATGAATCAGATGAGGTTGTTGAGGTACAAGATGTAGAAGATACATCAAACACAGTTTTGATGGGTTGAACGTCCAGAACTTCAGAATCAGGTATATTTGATTCAGTAGGTTTGGATTTTTCTGGTTGAGGATTAGAAGATTTGGATTTTGGTGGTTCAGATGCAGTTGGTTCAGATTGTATTAGTTGAGGTACAGATGGTTGTTGAATTTCAGGGTGTTGTGTTGGAGTTGGTTCTGTTGTTTTTGTTGTTTGTGGTTTTGATTGAGAAACGTCAGATGATTTTAATGGTGTTGTCGAAACAGGATCATATGGAATTTGTGAAGTAGGAATTGTAGGTGGTTCAGATGTTTGAGATGGAACAAGAATTGTTTGAGTTTGAGTGAAAGGAGGTTTAGGTATAGAACTAACAGTTGATATATCTACTGCAATTTCAGAAATAGAAGGTAAAGATTTTTTAGTACCTTTTATCTTGATGCGTTTGGTAGGAACAGAAGGAACTTCACTAGAAGCTTTTCTCTTTATCTGCTTCTGTGGTTTTTCAGCAACTTTTTGTTTCTTCTGAGCAACAGCTTCTTCTGTCTCTAACTGTCTTCTTTTCCTCATGTTCTCCTCATAAACATCTGGAATAGGTTCTCTTGCACGAATCAGAATATCAGCAGGAACAGGTGTTCCATCTGCCTTGCACAACTCAATCTACCTAAGAATAATATCCCTAGGTTCTTCAGCACAAAAGATTGGAAAGTCTTGAAATGAAATCCTTCTCTGACTTACTTCAGCAACATTCAGCTTTTTAGGAGCAGTTGTGAGTTCATCCACAACTTTTAGTCTTTGGAGACTCTTTCCATTCAAAGGTTTTCCAACTATTGACTCAAGCTCTTTCATCACTCCAGCTTCATGTAGAGCAGCTACCAGACCATTCTCTGTCAGAATGTCTGAGATCAATCTTCCAAAAGGAATCCACGTCCTGATCTTCTGTCCCTTAGTCTTAATAGATTCTCTGGATGCATTAATGTGATTCCACAGATGCATGAACAGAATGTGTGGCAGATCCACTTTAGTACTCTGACTTAAGCAGTACATGAAATAAAGTTGTTCATTGTTCACATAATCTGGAGAATTTGTGGATTTTCTGTGGTTGATGCAGCCCAGAAAAATCTTTGCCCAGATTTTGTAGTCAGGTTTCAGATCCTTAAACTTGTTGGAAGCTTGTCCAGATGAAATCAGTTCATCATACACTTCTTCCATATCAACACGCCCAGCTGGCAGATGACAAACTCCATCACTTTCCTCATACCCAAAGAGTTTTCTGATGAGATCTTCAGTAATTATAATCTATTTTCCCAAAACAAAAGAGAGGATGAACTTTGGGTAAACAGATGCATGAATCCAAAATTCCTTCACTAAGTGTGGATAAACTGGTCCAAATAGTCTATCAAAATACTTTACCCAACCTTGTGCATCAATAATAGAACGTAAATCAAATCCATTGTCAGCCAAAGAATCAAATTCCACCATAGATTCACAAAGAACTTCAAGCTTATCAACAGGGGTTAACAATGTTCTCTCAGGTTCCTTAAACGGAGTAGCACCCATGTTTGATGACACGACTACAACCATTGATGATTGAAACTGAGATGAGGTTGAAGATGATGATGCCATTGTTGAAGATGAAGGTTTAGATGAAGGTTTAGGGTTTTGATGAAGGCCAAAGAGCAAACAGAAATGCATATACTTGTCTGTGAAGTGAAAAGTGTGAAATGGTGTGATTTGTGGTATTTATAAAGAGAAATTAGGGCACACAAACAGACACATTTAGCACGTTCTCACTTAGCATTAAATGGCATTTAATGAAAAGAATAATAATCATTTCAAAACATTAATTGATTCTGACAATAATAAGGGGGAAAACCAATATTTTAACTATTCAAACAATACCTCAAATGTCTCTTCAGTATTGTGCACGCCATCTTTTCAGATTCAGAGTGACACGTGTTTGCTTGCATGTGCTTCTGAATTCTCTTGAGAAATGAAACATTAGCCATCGTTCAGATCCTCTGAGACTTGTTAGTTCAGATACACACAGAATAATAATAATTCAAGAAATCAAATAATGACAGATGAAATACTTCAGAGTTTTAAACATTTTGCATCTGAGAGTTTGCTTCTGATAAATATTATTCTGGACAAAATTCCATACCAATATTTTTCAGAATAAACTTGAACCTATCTTCAGCAAGGGGTTTTGTGAAAATATCAGCCCACTGATGATTTGTATCAACAAAGGCTAAGTTTATAATACCCTTCTGAACATAGTCTCTGATGAAGTGATGTTTAATTTTTATATGTTTTGCCTTAGAGTGTAAAATGGGGTTTTTAGACAAACATATAGCAGAAGTATTATCACAGAATATAGAAACATTACTCTCAAAGATCTGATAGTCTTCTAGCTGACTTTTCATCCAGAGCATCTGCGTGCTACATCCAACAGCAACAATATATTCTGCTTCTGTAGTTGATAGCGCAATTGTAGGTTGTTTCTTGCTGTACCAGGAGATTAAATTTCTTCCTAGAAATTGACAAATTTCAGAAGTACTTTTTCTTTCCACTCTGTCTCCAGCGTAATCAGCGTCACAGAATCCAACTAATTTAAAATCATCAGATTTTCTGTAACACAAACCCACATTAGAAGTACCTTTCAGATACCTTAGAATCCTCTTAACAGCTATTAAGTGTGATTCTCTAGGATCTGATTGGAATCTTACACATAAGCATACACTGAATAAGATGTCAGGTCTAGAAGCAGTTAAGTAGAGAAGAGATCATATCATACCTCTGTAGAGTTTCTGATCTACTTTCTTACTTACCACTTCCTTACCAAGAGTACTTGTTGGATGCATATGAGTCTTTGCCATCTTACTATCAGTCATGTTGAACTTCTTCAGAAGCTCTTTAACATATTTGGTCTGATGAATGTAAGTGCAATCTGGAGTCTGGTTGACTTGACTACCCAGAAAGAATCTCAATTCTCCCATCATGCTCATCTCAAATTCAGCCTGCATACATTGAGCAAACTCCTTTCCCAGCATAACATTGGTAGATCCAAATATAATATCATCCATATATATTTGATAAATTAACAGATCTTTCTTAAATGTTTTACAAAAGAGTGTTGTGTCCACTTTGCCTCTGATAAAAATTTTCTCCAGAAAAAAAATTGCTTAATCTATCATACCAAGCTCTAGGAGCTTGTTTTAAACCATAAAGAGATTTCTTTAGTTTAAAAACATGTTCTGGAAATTTTTCACTTTCAAAACCAGGAGGTTGGTGAACATAGACTTCTTCTATAATTCCATTTAGAAAGGCACTTTTAACATCCATCTGATATACAGTGATGTTATTTTGTGCAGCAAAAGAAATGAGTAAATGAATAGACTCAAACCTGGCTATAGGAGCATAAGTCTCTGTATAATCAATTCCTTCTTGCTGGCTATAACCTTGAGCAACAAGCCTTGCTTTATTTCTTTCAACTTCTCCTTTTTCATTCAACTTGTTTCTGAAGACCCATTTAGTTCCAATTATGTTGAATCCTTTTGGTCTTGGAACCAAATCCCAAACGTCATTTCTTGTGAACTGATTGAGCTCTTCTTGTATGGCAATTATCCAGTCATTGTCTTGCAGAGCTTCATCCACAGAAGTTGGTTCAATAACTGACACCAACCCAAATAATGACGCTTCAGATGATCTGAGGTAGGATCTTGTTCTTATATGGTCATCCTTCTTTCCAATGATCACATCCTCTGGGTGAGAGGCCTTGATTCTGGAAGATGATCCTCTAACATTTGATTCTTCAGAAATATTCAAGTTGTTCATTTGAGAAGTTAAAGGAATTGCATCTGGCGTTGCTTCTGGTTCCTTCACTTAAGTGTTTTCTGCCTTTGAGCCTTCATAGTCCGTGAGAATTATTTCTCTATCTTCAGAACTTTCAAACTGCTTCGGCTTTTCAATGCCAAGCTTATCATCAAATCTAACATGTATAGATTCCTCCACAATCTGTGTCTCAGTATTGTATACTCTATAGTCTTTAGAGCGTTCAGAATAGCCAAGCATGAAACACTTATGTGCTTTAGAATCAAACTTGTTCAGATTCTCTTTAGTGTTCAGCATATAACATATACATCCAAAAGGATGAAAATAAGCAATGTTGGGTTTTCTGTTCCTATACAATTCATAGGGAGTCTTTTCCAGAAGAGGTCTTACAGACACTCTGTTCTGAATATAACAAGCTGTGTTTATTGCTTCTGCCCAAAAATGCTTTGTCAGATTAGTCTCGTTGATCATGGTTCTGGCCATTTCTTGCAGAGTTCTATTTTTCCTCTCTACAACTCCATTCTGTTGTGGAGTTCTAGGGCAGAAAAAATCATGAACAATGCCATTTTCATTAAAATATTTTTCAAAATATTTGTTTTCAAATTCGCCACCATGATCACTTCTGACTTTAACAATTTTAAAATATTTTTCATTCTGGACTTGTTTGCAGAAGTCAAAGAACACAGAATGTGACTCATCCTTGTGTTTTAGGAATTTCACCCATGTCCATCTGCTATAGTCATCAACAATGACTAATCCATACTTCTTGCCTCTGATGGATGCAGTTTTCACTGATCCAAACAGATCAATGTGAAGTAATTCTAATGGTCTTGAAGTTGAAACAACATTCTTAGTTTTAAAAGAAGATTTTGAAAATTTTCCTTTTTGACATGCTTCACAAAGAGCATCTGAGTTGAACTTCAACTTAGGAAGTCCTCTGACCAAATCGAGTCTATTAATCTGAGATATACGTCTCATATTAATATGCCTCAATCTTCTGTGCCAGACCTATTGCACATCATTAACAGACATCAGGCATTTAACATTTTGAACCTTAAGTTCTGAAAGATTGATTTTGTAAATGTTGTTCTTCCTCTTTCTATTAAATAGGATTGAACCATCCTTCTGACTAACAGCTTTGCAACATTGTTAATTAAAGATTATGTCATAACCATTGTCACTTAATTGACTTATGGACAATAGATTATGCTTTAATCCTTCTACAAGAAGAACATTAGATATAGAGGGAAGGTTACCATTGCCAATAGTACCAGAGCCAATAATCTTGCCCTTCTAATTCCCTCCAAACTTCACTTCCCCTCCAGATTTAAGCTCCAGACTTTTGAACATAAACCTTTCTCCCGTCATATGACGTGAGCAGCCAGAGTCCAGGTACCATGACTGGCGTCTTGACTTTTCTGCTAAATACATCTGCAACAGGGATTATCTTATCCTTAGGTACCCAGATCTTTTTGGGTCCTTTTGGGTTAGTTACCTTAAAAGTTTGTCTGAACTTCTGTCTTTTTATCACAGTTTTGTTCTGACTCACTTTTGGTTTAAACACAGGAACGTTCTGATCAGAACGTGTGTGTTTGATATCATTCAGATGACCAAACTTAAAATGAGAGTATAAGGGAGTCTTCTTAATGATAAGTTTATCAACAGGCATTGGATTTAAATCCTTTCCAGAGGAAGATTCATATCCAATTCCTTTCCTGTTGTTTCTGCTAACTCCATAGATCATTGAAGCCATCTTGCTTCTATCTATGGTTTTAGCCAGAAACTTCTGAAAGCTGAAGTCATATTCTTCTAAAATATTTTTGCATTTATACTTAGTTTCAGATTCAGAGTCTTGTTGAGCTTTTTCAAAATTGGTTTTCATTTTCAAATTGTTTTCTTTGAGCTTAGCAACTTCTGACTTTAACAGATTATTCTCAGATTCAAGATTTCATTTAAGCTTCTTGCATTTGAGCTTAATCTAGTTATAGTTTTTTAGGACTTCTGATAAAACTTTAATAAGTTTTTCCCTAGTGAAACTAGAAAGTACCTCTTCTGAGTCAGATTCAGATCCAGATGATCCTTCATCCTGATCTTCCACGCCTGCCACCAGAGCCATGTTGGCGCATTCATCTTGAGATTCTGATGAAGATCCAGATTCATCTAACTCATCCCATGTTGCCATTAGAACCTTCTTTTTTTTGTCAAACTTCCTCTTTGGCTTTTCCTTTAGAAGCTTTAGACATTCGTTCTTGTAATGGCCAGGTTCTTTGCATTCAAAGCAAACAACTCCTTCTTTCTAGATCTTTTTGGTCCAGAGGACTGCTTGCATTGATCTGCCTTCTTGAAGTTCTTGAACTTCCTCTGTTTGTGCTTCAAGAGTTTGTTGATTCTTCTGGACAGCAAGGACAGTTCATCTTCCTCTTCAGAACTTTCTTCTAACACCTGCAACGCTTTAACAGATATGTTAGATTTTAAGGCAATTGACTTACCTTTCTTTTGAGGCTCGTCTTCCTTAAGTTCAATTTCATGGCTCCTCAGTGAGCTGATTAGTTCCTCCAATGTGATCTTGTTCAAATCCTTAGCTAGCTTCAGAGAAGTGACCATTGGTCTCCATCTGATGGGCAAGCTTCTGATGATCTTCTTCACATGATCAGCAGTTGAGTAGCCTTTGTCCAGCACTTTTAGACCAGCTTTGAGGATCTGGAATCTAGAGAGCATAGTTTCTATAGATTCAGATTCTTCCATTTTGAACGCTTCATACTTCTGTATTAGCGCCAGAGCCTTGGTCTCTTTAACTTGTAAGTTTCCTTCGTGTGTCATCTTCAAAGACTCAAACAAGTCAAATGCAGTTTCTCTGTTGGTGATCTTCTCATACTCAGTATGAGATATTACATTTAACAAGATTGTTCTAGCTTTGTGATGATTTATGAACTCCTTCTTCTGGGCTTCAGTCATAGATTTTCTATCAATTTTCTTGCCATCCCCATCAGTGGGATGAACATAACCATCAATGACTAAGTCCCATAAATCAGCATCATAACCAAGGAAGAAACTCTCTATTCTGTCCTTCCAATAGTCAAATTTCTCCCCATCAAACACAGGGGGTTTTGTGCTGATTCTATCCCTTTCTTTATATCTGTTGTTGCTGTTAGATGTTGAAGTTTCAGCCATAATAACAACCAAGAATATATATCAAAGTTTTCTCACTGGATCTTTTCTGTCACGGTGAAGTGGTAGCATACACAGAACCGGAGCTCTGATGCCAACTGAAGGTGAGAAAATACTTAGAAGAGGGGGGGGGGGGGGGTTGAATAAGTATAGAGAAAATAGTATGGCAATAAAAACTCAAGGATTTTTATCCTGGTTCGTTGAACTCAACTACTCCAGTCCACCCTATCAAGAGTGATTTGCCTTTCTCCACAAGGACTTAATCGACTATTAATCAAACTGATTACAATAGCAAACACTAAGAGCAACTGTTCTTAGTCTTCTCAAGAACTACTGACCACAACTGGGTCTTCTCAAGGAACTTTTACAATCAAATGTAAAAAGTAAACAAGTGTTTGAATGCTTCTAAGTAAGCTATATCACAACTGTGATTTACACTTAAGTTGTAAGAACGTATGAAATAAATTCAGCAATGAGAATAAATTTTATGAGAGCTTCTCTATGAATTTCTTTCAATAATCCGTCAACTAAAGAAGAGTGTTTGAGACTTGCTTTTATAGGCACAGAAGTCCAAGACGTTTGCACTTTGAAGACCGTGTCTGCAAAGTATCTGTAACCTTTTTGTCTTCACATCACTTGACCTTTCCTAGAAGAAGAACGTACAGAGAAATCCTTTTTTCCTGAGTTCTTGTGTCTAGCATAAATGCGGAAAGAGTCGTTTGGCCTAACCAACAAACATAACTTTGAATTCTTCTTCAACAAGTTTCTAATACTCAGCAAATAACATCAGAGCTTTGAGTGATCAGAGTCTTTGATGTTCATCAGAGTTTGCTGAATCAGAGTGTTGCAGCAAGTGTGCTTCAGCGTGTAATTTCATTAGAGCAGAGTTTTAGGATTCAGATCCTCAGTACTTGCAGGGTACATTACTATCAGAGTCTTCTGAAAAACTGTGCTTGAAACTCTTCATACAAAGTCTTCATTCTATGCTTCAGATGCTTCTGTAGCTTCTGCTTCAGAGTCTTCTGTAGGCAGCGTTCAGTTTCTTCTAATAGATGCTTCTGACGCTTCAGAGCCTTGCATAGTTCCATGTTCAGATCCATTTTTGCTTTCAGAAGAATATTCAATTTAATATCTGCAGCAAAAATACTTAAGCAAATTTTAGAATATATAATTTCTTAATACAAAATTTTGTAAGTGTTATCATCAAAACATAGAGATATAACTAAGAACCAATCTGTGTTCTAACACTATTAACATTTATGAATGTATTATCAGGCCCTTTTTTCTGGTGTTGGCTTTACGTCTATGTGCAAATACCCAGGTAAGTACTTAGGAGCCTTAGGTGCTTCTTGTGTTGAAGAGGCTAGTGGTCTTATTTTATTATTGTTTTTCACATCGTTTAGTTACCTTATGTCATTCTGATAGTGTAACACTTGGGTTGCGGTTATTTACTTGTTTTTTTCTGCGAGTTGTTATGTTACCTAAAATAATATTTCATTTACTTAAAATGATTTCTATTTTGATGAAACAGTGAAGTTATGTTTTTTTAATTATTTAATTTTCGCTGGTATTAAATGTAATTTTGAGGAAGATGTTTAATTGAGAAAAAATGTGACACCCTTTTTGAGGAAAATACCCTGATTACTTTATAAATTGCATTTTGGGGTTTAGGATGTTACATTGTTTGTATTAGTGCAAGGCGGTTCATTCTAGTGTGTAATATGTGAAGTTGTTTGTATTCTAGTGTGTAGTATGTGTGTGAAACATTGTCGATGCTTATTTTTTTCTAACCGCTAGCCAGTAGGAGTGAGTTTGAAAAATATGGGGGCGAATCCGTTAAGGCTAGCGTGATGAGGGGTTAGAGAATCAAAGGAGAGAGTATTATCGAGAGTTGTTGGTAATTTTTTAGGGAGAAAATTCTTTAAGTGGAGGAGAGTTGTAAAACCCCAATTATTTAATTTAATTATTTTAAATGAGTTTGAAATAATTTATTTTATTTGAGTGTTTTATTTGATTTAAATAGTACTTTTGGGGATTATTGGAGTGTTTGTAGAATTATTAGAGTTATCAGAATTTTTATTTAATTTTTAAATAATAGGAATAATAGAAATAATGATATAATTGGTTTAGTGGAGGAAAATAGAAATTTAATGAGATGGAGGTGGGATTGGGGAGAATTAAAGGGAATAAAGAGAATTAATAAAATAAAACTAGGTTTTTGATTTAAATAGGGGAGTTGGGAGAAAATTGAGTCAGTACGTGTTTTTTTTTGTTGTAGAAATAAGGCAGAAGAGAGAACACCTAGAAGATGCTTTTGGAAGTGTTGCACCCTAAAATTTGTCCTCTTGTTTCTCTAACCTTAACTGGCTTGCGTTAGCATCCATACGCATTAATCATGCATTGCATTGGACTTCTAAGACATGGGATCACAATATTTTTTTGGCAGCTCAGAGCTTTCTTTACTTTCAGAGAATGTTTCAATAGCGTTCAGAGCTAAATAGACAATCATCAGAGACATCAAGCATTTATTTTTCTTAGTAGATGGTTTGATTATTTCAGAATTGACAGCAGAAAGCACAGGGTTTGTATGATCTTGTACCAGATAGGTTATCTATCATGTTTTAGACATTATTCAAGGGTATTATTAGTGTCTAAGGTTTAAACGCGAAGCCTGGCTCAAAACAAGTTTTAACAGGGAATGTTTTGCACATTTGCCTTAGTGTAATCGATTTGCATAATGGTGCAATTGATTGCACCCCTTTAGGATGCGCCATTTTACTGTTTCTACAGTTGCAAATCGATTTGCACAATGGTGCAATCGATTGCACTATGTCATTTTTATTCAAAAACACCAGATTTGCAACACTGTAGCAGTTTGTAACTCATTGCAGTCACTTGGATTCAATCTTACATTTGTGGAAGGATTTAGAGGCTTCAAGATATCAGTTCATTTCCAAATTAATTTCATTTTCCCTCCAAATTTTAAATGATTTCCACTCCTAATTCCAAACCAAAAATCCAACCTTCATTCAAATCCAATTCCCAAACCTCGTTTTCATTCCATACTTAAACCATATTTAAACCAACTTGCTCCAATCCAAAGGAAGTTTCATTAATTTTTCTTATTTTTCTACACTTCACACTCCAATTCTCTCAAGTTCTCTCTTATTTTCACTCTCCAATTTCATCTTCATCCCTAACCTCACCAAATCTCTTCCGTTAGAGTTAACAAATTCTTCATTGGAATTTGTTAACCCTTGAGCTAAACCTTCATCACATTGCTTTTCCATTATCAAATTCTGCAGTGGAAGTTGACTTGGATCTAGATCTGAAGTTTGGAAGCACTTTCTTGAAGCAATTTTGAAGCAAGTTCATTTTATTGTATTTTTCTTCAAGTTTCTTTCTAGGAATTCATTGGATCTCTGATTTTCTTAGCTTGATTCATCAAATTCTGTTTGTAACACTCACCAAAGCAAATCTCAGCTTTGTTTGTTGGTGATTCTTAGATCCAAACTCATTCTAGCATATTTTACAACTTTCACAATGTAAATCCTTGTGGTTTTGGTGTGAATTGATCCATGGATTCAATTGTTGATGTTGTCGATGTTTGATTGGTCCAATGTGTGTTCATTTTATATGAATTGATGTGAATTTCATGCACAATTACATGTTGCATTTGATCCTTGAATTGATGTTGGAAAAGCATTTTTTAAAAGTGATTTTTGTTGTTTCTACAGGTGAAAATTGATTTGCGTAAAGGTGCAATCGATTACACACTGCTTACTGCATCCTGGAACTGTTTTTTGGAGCTGTGCAATCGATTGCACTATTGTGAAAATCAATTTGCACCTATTGTGTTTTGTTTTTTTGGCTTGTTTTAAAGAATGTCTTGATTCCTTTTCCACTTTTAAGCTTCATAACTTTATATGTTTGATATTTGTGGAATTTTCTAGAGTTGTTTAGCCTCCATTTACAGTTCATATGTGAATCTTTGATGCACGATTTTCTCGATCGTTGATTGTTTGTACTCTTAAAGCATGTTCATGATGCACACTTATTTACATGTTAGCACTTGCTTGTTGATGCTTGCATATTCATGATGCGTGAGATTGATACATCTTCATACATATTATCAATTGTTCAACTCCATGGTATATGTTCATTTGTTTGATGTTGATACATGTTCATCACGATCGATCATTCTTTTGTTACATGTTCACATATTTTGCTTGACCTTGCGTAATACATGTTCATGTTGCTTGAGTTCTTCATGTATGTTCATGATATTTTCCTAGTCTTGAGGATTACATGATTCATATTCATGTTAATGTTGATGCATGTCAATGTTTAAATTGCTTCATTGTTAAATGCATATATGATGCCTATGCATACACTGTTGTTCTGCTTTAAGCGTTGTCGTATGTTGATGTTGGTGTTTTTCCTTTGCTTGTTTTTGTTTGCTCTTGCATGTACCCTTAAGGCTTCCTAGTCAAACTTAATTTTTGATTAAGATTGGAATAGGATAAACATTAGGTTTCTACTCCAAGCAGGACAACATTAGGGTAGCTTCTCCTTAATCCTCAACCTTAGGGTCATTTGCCATGATAACATTAGGATAAAATCATCTTCTAATCCTAACCTTAGGACCACATTGCAAGATAACATTTGGGGTTAAGTCTCTCTTAGATCTTGCATTGTGTCCTTCTCTTCTCTCTCTTAATTAACTCAAAGCACTTAATAAATATGATGTGTATAGTGCGTCACGAGCCTTAAGTACATGAGAAAAACAAAGGATCGCGACCCCGCGAGGGTGAGCTAACTTCAAAAACCCGTCTAGTGAAAATATTTAAATAGGGGCAATTGTTGCACCCCAAATTTTGACCCCTTAGATCTTCATCATCATTTTAGGATCATATTCATTTGATTATCTAACCTTAACCTATTTCCAGTTTGTCTTTGTTAAGATACAGGTGAATTAGGGTTCCGTACAGTCGAGAATCGAGGTTTCGACGGTTTAATCAGTCAACGTATTGGACTGGTTCTCCATGAAATAAGTCTCCAAATCATCAAATATAATCCATTGGATCAAGTATGAATCCAATTTGAGGTTGTCACCCACGGATCAAGAGCAGTGCAGTTCAGGATACCCGATTAGGCTTTTCGATTAGGAAAAGTCAACTGTAGTTTGACTTTTGATTTAAATGGTGTTCCAATGATGGGATCATGGTCCATGAAGTTCATATGGCTTAGTAAGGTCCATTCAAGAAGTTTCAAGACCTCAAAAGACCTGGAGCATCAACAGTCGACTCGGTAGTCATCGATCGATCGTTCGGTTGACCAAAAAGTCAACTCGTCAATCATAAGGAGTTTGACCTCAAAGTATGAAGCAAAAATTTTCCTAGTAACATATTACACCTATCTATGAAGTTTCATGACCATTGGGTCAAGGATTGAGGAGTAATTGAAAAATCGGGAAATTAGGGTTTTGAAAGGGGCAAGACCATAACTCCCTAACCACACATCCAATTGAGTTGGTTCAAAGCTCATTGGAAAGCTCTTGACTAGTCCTACAAAAGTCCCACAGTGTTCCATGAGCAGAAAATGCATAGATTTGGAGTTATGGCAAAGTCATTACAAGAGGGAAAAATAACTTAAAAAATTTCTAAGTTATTTGCCCTTTTTAGGCATGTTTTTAGCAACTTTGAGAGGCTTTTGACCCAGTTCCATTTGGAATCTGAAGATCATGAAAACATGAAAGTTGTAGAGCTTCATGAGGGCTTTCCAAAATGTACTAGAACTCCTCCATAGCCCTTATGAGTTGAGAGTTATGAATCCAACAAGATGAGGTTCTAACACTTGAGTCCAACATTTTCACTTTTTCACAAACTCACTTTTTGATCACTTAAACCACTCTCAGCCATTGGATCATGTTTCTATCTTTTATTTAGAGGGTATGAAGAGAAGAAATGTAGAAAATTAATGGATTTGGCAAGTTTGGCAAGTGGTGTGCAAGTTGGTATTATTTTAATCAAAGAAAATGAAGAAAGAGAAACTTTATTGAAGAAGTCTTGCAGCTGCAGTTTGTAACAGCCCAATTTTCAACAATTAATTAATTGTGTTAATTAATTGATTTATTTGGGATATTCTAATTATTTGAATAATTAGATGTTTGTTTAATGGATTGATAGATGTTTTGAGAGAGTAAATATATTGGAAAGAAATAAAGAAAAAGGTATTATGGAGGAAATAGAATGGAAATAAATAAAAAGAATAGAAATAGAAGAAAAGGAGATAAGAGTTGGTAAGAAAGAAAGAAAGGGGAGAAAAAGAGAAAGAAGGAAAAGGAGGAGAAAAGAGAAGAAGAAGAGGAAAGTGGAAATCCTCAAGAACCAACTAAAAGCTTCGATTAAACCAAGGTAAGGATGAGAAACATTGCTATTTAATCATTGTATGCTATTAACATTGTGGATGTTTTCATCACTTTCTATTTAGGGCAAAAGTTGGATTAATCGGTAGATCGAGGATTTAATCGGTTGAAACTGAGCAATAACACCGTAGGATAGTCGGGTAACATGTATTGATGTTATTTGTACTGATTTGGATGTTTGAGGTTTGGTTGATGATGGATTGATGAAGGAGAGGCAGAATGAAATTCTGTTCTGCGCAGGTTCGCTGGCTCTCTCCAGGCGAGCGAAGGCGAAGCTTCGCCAGGCGAAGCATCGCCAGGCGAAGCCTAGCGAATGTTGGCGAATAATTATATTTAAGTCCCAGTGGACTTCGCTGGTGGGTTCGCCAGGCGAAGTTGGGTAGCGAAGATGCTGGCGAATAGATGGAGAAGGGAATTGAAGTATGGACATTAGAGATGGTTGGATCTGATACAACTGTTGAGTATTTCGAGTGGGATGGGATAGTATTCCCATGGGCTTGTGCCGGGTTTTCTGATGAATTTGAGGAAGTATGATCCGATTTGGACAGTTAAGAATGGATTAACGAGAGTAACTCGTTGCCTACCAGTGAAGATGAATCATTCTGTTAGATGGGAACTCAAGTTTTTCGTTAAGATTATGGGAAAGATTGCGAAAGCGGTTGGGTGCCATGTTGAAGATGAACTCTGACTAGCGTCCGTGAATGACATGGACAAACGAAGAAGACTATCCAGTATGAAGAGGACTCGTTGAGAGCTTGTGTGTTGGACCAAGATGGATCTAAGTGTAGTTAATTGTTGTTGATGGAGTTGCCTACAATAACTGTTGCCATTTCGTATCGGAAACAACATCGTATTAAGTTCGTTGGGTAAGAGGGTATGACTCCTTTGTGTTGTTGCATGTCCAACGGGAGTGTTGTGCTCGGATCAAAGACCGTGCAAAGGACGATGGAAACGATCAAAGAATCCAAGTAAGGCCGTGTTTTGAGAGTTATGGTAGTAATTGGTGTTGGTCGAGCTTGAAGTCTCGTGAGCACCCTGTGTTTTGTTGATCTGTATCAGAGTAGCGCAGCGGAAGCGTGAGGCGGATAGCATGTTAGACTGTTTTACTGCTGTCGCTTGAGAGGATTGCATGAGGTGTTCATATGTCTAAGTTGAAGAGGTACCTTGATTCAGGTGGATGGTGTACAAGTGAGAGAGAATTTGACTTCGGAGGCGTGGCTAGTTCTAGTTGTTGATAAGAAACAACTTCGAAGTATAGAGATTCCTTTGGTGGAAGTGGTTATGGGAGAATTGGATTTGGAAGAATTGGAATGCGAGAGTCGTATCCAGAGTTGTTTGGAACAGGTAACATTTTCGAGGACGAAAATTCCTAAGTGGGGGAGAGTTGAACAGCCCAATTTTCAACAATTAATTAATTGTGTTAATTAATTGATTTATTTGGATTATTCTAATTATTTGAATAATTAGATGTTTGTTTAATGGATTGATAGATGTTTTGAGAGAGTAAATATATTGGAAAGAAATAAAGAAAAAGGTATTATGGAGGAAATAGAATGGAAATAAATAAAAAGAATAGAAATAGAAGAAAAGGAGATAAGAGTTGGTAAGAAAGAAAGAAAGGGGAGAAAAAGAGAAAGAAGGAAAAGGAGGAGAAAAGAGAAGAAGAAGAGGAAAGTGGAAATCCTCAAGAACCAACTAAAAGCTTCGATTAAACCAAGGTAAGGGTGAGAAACATTGCTATTTAATCATTGTATGTTATTATGTATGTTGGGTTTGGGTTTGTGGATGTTTTCATCACTTTCTATTTAAGGCAAAAGTTGGATTAATCGGTAGATCGAGGATTTAATCGGTTGAAACTGAGCAATAACACCGTAGGATAGTCGGGTAACATGTATTGATGTTATTTGTACTGATTTGGATGTTTGAGGTTTGGTTGATGATGGATTGATGAAGGAGAGGCAGAATGAAATTCTGTTCTGCGCAGGTTCGCTGGCTCTCGCCAGGCGAGCGAAGGCGAAGCTTCGCCAGGCGAAGCCTAGCGAATGTTGGCGAATAATTATATTTAAGTCCCAGTGGACTTCGCTGGTGGGTTCGCCAGGCGAAGTTGGGTAGCGAAGGTTTGCCCAGCGAAGATGCTGGCGAATGGTGGCGAATGAAGTCAGTAGCTACTGACTTGGGCTCGCTGGGAAGTCTCGCCAGGCGAATCCTAGCGAGTGTTCGCTGAGAGAGTTCGCCAGGCGAAGGTTCGCTGCGAGGGTTCTCCAGGCGAATGAAGGCGAATGTGACAGCATTTTTCTTTTGCTGTGTTGCTCATGTGGTGATTGTTTGGTTGATTCACATAGGTTAATACCTCTATGATATGAATAGGTATGTGATCCATGGTGATGATATGTGTTGTGGGTAGCCTCTGGGCGTGAATCCTAGAGTTGTGATATGAATGATTGATTGTAATCGGTTAAAATACATGAGAACATAATGATGATTATGTGTGTATTAATTGATGAGTTTGTGAATGTTTGATTGTTGTGTACAATTATGTAATAAGTATGCAGGAGAATATTGTGGAAATATGTGTGCATAACTTATAATTGTATGATTGGTATTGTGATGTGTATACCTTGTATGAGATGGCATGAGATAAAGAATAAACATACTATGAAAAATGTGTTGTGGATGCATATTGTTTATATGCGATTGTATGTTAAAAATACATGAAGAATGCATGAGAGCATAATGATGGATATGCGTGCATTGCTTGCTAAATATGATGTTGTATTGAATTGTGAATATTTGTGGATAATGCATGGGAACATATCACGGATATGTGTGCATTGTTAATAATTGTATGAGATGCATGGGAACATATCGCGGATATGTGTGCATTGTTAATAATTGTATGAGATGCATGGGAACATATCGTGGATATGTGTGCATCGTTAATAATTGTGAGAAATGCATGGGAACATATCGTGGATATGTGTGCATTGTGTGATAGTATTGAATTATGAATACGTTGATGATTATTATGATATGTTGTGTGTGCAATCATGATATAATTCACGAAGGGGTGAATTATTCGAATACATGGGAATATAATGATGAATGTATGTGTATTGTCTAATGAATTGTGAGTGCATATTTGTATGCGATTGTTGTGTAAATGCATGGGAACATATGTGATATGTGTGCATTGTTGTTGAATATGATGATGATGATGGGCGAAATGAATACATTGATAAATGTTTGATATATGTTGTATGTGCAATCATAATGAAATTCTCGAAGGGGTGAATTATTCGAATGCATGGGATTAAGACGCGGGAACGGTCTTAAGTGCATTTATTGTGATTGGTTGATTGTACATGCATCATTCAGTCAAGAGGCAATGTCGGTTAGTTTCGTGGAAACTAGTGGCTTGTCCCAAACCTAGAAGGGTGGGTTTGAAGCCTAGGGGACGGGCTTGGTTGTTATCGGTCTAGAAGGGTGGACCCGGTTTAGAGTGAAAACCGAAAAAAGATAACGAGAGTCGGTACCGCATAGCATTGAGTTGCATTGAATATGTTGAGTCACATTGCATAATATTGTTGTTGTATAAATGTGCTTGTGAATGATTGTGAAATTAAGCATGAAGGGATGTGCTTGTGGATGTTCATAATGTTGATATATGTGAACGTGATATGATTATGATTATGAGAATGAAGTGTGGTGAGAAATATGAATATGTGTTATATGATACCTATATATACATGATTTTATGCTTTGATTATTATGGTAATATTTCTCACCCTTCTGTTGTTTTATAATGCTCTATGAGGCATTGCAGATTAGGTTGCTGGAGGCCTTTATGAAGTTCTGCTTGTAGTTCGAGGTCCCTACGTGTGTAGCGGTTTAGTAATTATTTATGGGTCGAGTCATGCTCTGGTAGTGTAACACGGGGATCGATTGCTTATGTTTTAGGATTACATTATGTAGCCTAAATTATGTTTTCATATTGGAGTAATTGAGATAATGAGATGTTGGCCCTAGTGCCTAGAGATGTTGATTTTATATGATGAAAGTAAATGTTTCTTTTAAAGGATTTTCATTAATGAATCCGCTGCTAAATGGAAAGGTGTTTATGAGCATGACAGATTGTTTTAATGTGGTGCAAGTTTTGTGTGACGCCCTTTTTATTTGAATGCATGTTAATTTTACTCTGATTATGCATATATTTTCCGTGGGGTTTAGAAGGGTGTTACATTAGTGGTATCAGAGCAGGTCGGTCCGTCCGGCCAAGTTGTCTAATGTTATTTGTTCCCTTGTATGCGACATGTGTGTGAAAACACTGTCGATACATGTTTGTTGTTTAATCTTTGTTTGCAGAAGTGGGAATAATTAAAGTGGGGGAGAAGCTTGTGATCCCTTAGAAGGCTGCAAGTGTGGAGTTGTAGCTTAGTGTGTAGTTAAACGCTATTATAGTTTGGTAAAGATGGTCTATGCCCCATTATGGTTTCGGATGTCTATTGACAAATTGAGGAACTGATCACCCTTAATCTCTTGTTGATAGTAGTTGGGATTGTGTTGGATGGGATAGATGTGTCTTGCAAGCTTAGATGGCGTGGTGCAGTGAATTGTCTTGAGTAAAGCCGAGCACTTGAGAATTGTTTTGATGAGTCGGTGCAGGACAGTGATGAGATGTTTGATTTCGATGGAAATATTGAGTATTGATGGAAGTGGAGGAGTTGTCGGTTTACCGTTTGATTGTGGTAGTTTGAGAATTATCCTGACAAGATAAGGGGTAAACAGCCAAGACGTGAAGTTGAGTTGTGATCGACTTAGTTGCGGAGAATAATCAGATATTGGAAGCTCCATGTTATACGTTTGTTTGAGTGGCCAAGGAATTAAGATTGATTGAGTAGTGTTGAGAATTATGTCTGGTGTGTGTGCTACGGCAGCAGATTGTGGAGTTGAGTATGAGGGTGGATAATGACTTCTAGTGATTACTAAAGGAAATGAGATATGGAATACATGGTTGGTATAATCGGACCCTTAAGCATTTCAAGAGTTGGAGAGGTATTGAATGACCTTTAAGTGTGGAAGGGTTGTTTCCGTGATTTTGTCGTAATGGAAAACCGTAATTCGGAATGACGCAAGATTAGAAGCGTTGGAAGATATTACAGTGCTCTATGTGATGGGAAAGTAGTGACATGGAATTAAGTATTTATTGGCGAAAAATGTTTGGATGTTATGGTAAGCGCGGAGAGTGCGGTTTGTGTTATCACCATGAGTTCGCAGCTGAGTGTCTGTTTGGTATAATGATTTTCCACACTTGATTGAGAGAGTCAATGGTTATGTAACCGATGGTGTTTGGATATGTTCGGAGAGTATAGGGGTTCATGTTGAGCGTCGGGAACTTGAGTTATTAGTATTGGGGAAGAGGCAGTGATGTACTACTGTGAAGAAAGTTCAGAGAGTTTTGAGAAAGCTGTCAACAGTTCGTGTATTGGTTTTGCCAAGTCCGACAGGATTGTCGTTGTGTTTTGAGATACTTTGTTGATATGATTAAGAGATGTGTTAAGTACAACATTAATGAGTTTTGGTTATGCTTGAAAGCAATATAAAGTACAGAGAGGGATTATCTGACAAGTAATTTGGAGTGG
Source organism: Lathyrus sativus (assembly GCA_963859935.3). Taxonomy (NCBI): domain Eukaryota; kingdom Viridiplantae; phylum Streptophyta; class Magnoliopsida; order Fabales; family Fabaceae; genus Lathyrus; species Lathyrus sativus. The sequence goes on along the minus strand of OZ012741.1, from coordinate 30,707,260 downwards.
GTTGCTGTTGTGTGTTTGTACCGGAGTTTGGAAGCCTCAATTGTTTAGTTGAGATTTGAGATGGTTACTAACCTCAAGGTATTTGTTTTAATAGAGAGAGAGTCAAATATGAGATAGAGAAGTAATTGGAACTCCTGAAGGAGTATGGTTTTGGTTAAATTACCATTCGGATGAGACCAAGTGGTAGCTAAGATATTGAATCGGGAATTTTGGTATACAACTAATGAAGATGGTAAGGAAGTTAGAACTGATTAAGCAAATTCAGATATGAGTTCGGCCTGTGAAGAGACTTCTTATGGAGTTGAGCCTTGGATGTTGAGATTGACTTTTGGTATTCTGATGAGGTTCGAGGAAATCGGAAATTCTGAGTTGAGTTGGTAGATTAATTGAATTTAATGGATAAAGGTCAGAGGGCTTATTTTCGGATTAAGGGAAATGGTATTGTGAGATGTCGTGATGAAGTGTGTATTCTGAATAGTGTGAGTTGGATAAGAGTACTCAGGGAGAAGTACATCGAGAAAGATGGAGTATCCGTGCAGGTACTAGGAAGATGCGACCGAATTTGAGAAATAGTTTTGGATAGCCATAGATGGAGAAGGGAATTGAAGTATGGACATTAGAGATGGTTGGATCTGATACAACTGTTGAGTATTTCGAGTGGGATGGGATAGTATTCCCATGGGCTTGTGCCGGGTTTTCTGATGAATTTGAGGAAGTATGATCCGATTTGGACAGTTAAGAATGGATTAACGAGAGTAACTCGTTGCCTACCAGTGAAGATGAATCATTCTGTTAGATGGGAACTCAAGTTTTTCGTTAAGATTATGGGAAAGATTGCGAAAGCGGTTGGGTGCCATGTTGAAGATGAACTCTGACTAGCGTCCGTGAATGACATGGACAAACGAAGAAGACTATCCAGTATGAAGAGGACTCGTTGAGAGCTTGTGTGTTGGACCAAGATGGATCTAAGTGTAGTTAATTGTTGTTGATGGAGTTGCCTACAATAACTGTTGCCATTTCGTATCGGAAACAACATCGTATTAAGTTCGTTGGGTAAGAGGGTATGACTCCTTTGTGTTGTTGCATGTCCAACGGGAGTGTTGTGCTCGGATCAAAGACCGTGCAAAGGACGATGGAAACGATCAAAGAATCCAAGTAAGGCCGTGTTTTGAGAGTTATGGTAGTAATTGGTGTTGGTCGAGCTTGAAGTCTCGTGAGCACCCTGTGTTTTGTTGATCTGTATCAGAGTAGCGCAGCGGAAGCGTGAGGCGGATAGCATGTTAGACTGTTTTACTGCTGTCGCTTGAGAGGATTGCATGAGGTGTTCATATGTCTAAGTTGAAGAGGTACCTTGATTCAGGTGGATGGTGTACAAGTGAGAGAGAATTTGACTTCGGAGGCGTGGCTAGTTCTAGTTGTTGATAAGAAACAACTTCGAAGTATAGAGATTCCTTTGGTGGAAGTGGTTATGGGAGAATTGGATTTGGAAGAATTGGAATGCGAGAGTCGTATCCAGAGTTGTTTGGAACAGGTAACATTTTCGAGGACGAAAATTCCTAAGTGGGGGAGAGTTGTAACAACCCAATTTTCAACAATTAATTAATTGTGTTAATTAATTGATTTATTTGGATTATTCTAATTATTTGAATAATTAGATGTTTATTTAATGGATTGATAGATGTTTTGAGAGAGTAAATATATTGGAAAGAAATAAAGAAAAAGGTATTATGGAGGAAATAGAATGGAAATAAATAAAAAGAATAGAAATAGAAGAAAAGGAGATAAGAGTTGGTAAGAAAGAAAGAAAGGGGAGAAAAAGAGAAAGAAGGAAAAGGAGGAGAAAAGAGAAGAAGAAGAGGAAAGTGGAAATCCTCAAGAACCAACTAAAAGCTTCGATTAAACCAAGGTAAGGGTGAGAAACATTGCTATTTAATCATTGTATGTTATTATGTATGTTGGGTTTGGGTTTGTGGATGTTTTCATCACTTTCTATTTAGGGCAAAAGTTGGATTAATCGGTAGATCGAGGATTTAATCGGTTGAAACTGAGCAATAACACCGTAGGATAGTCGGGTAACATGTATTGATGTTATTTGTACTGATTTGGATGTTTGAGGTTTGGTTGATGATGGATTGATGAAGGAGAGGCAGAATGAAATTCTGTTCTGCGCAGGTTCGCTGGCTCTCGCCAGGCGAGCGAAGGCGAAGCTTCGCCAGGCGAAGCCTAGCGAATGTTGGCGAATAATTATATTTAAGTCCCAGTGGACTTCGCTGGTGGGTTCGCCAGGCGAAGTTGGGTAGCGAAGGTTTGCCCAGCGAAGATGCTGGCGAATGGTGGCGAATGAAGTCAGTAGCTACTGACTTGGGCTCGCTGGGAAGTCTCGCCAGGCGAATCCTAGCGAGTGTTCGCTGAGAGAGTTCGCCAGGCGAAGGTTCGCTACGAGGGTTCTCCAGGCGAATGAAGGCGAATGTGACAGCATTTTTCTTTTGTTGTGTTGCTCATGAGATGGCATGAGATAAAGAATAAACATACTATGAAAAATGTGTTGTGGATGCATATTGTTTATATGCGATTGTATGTTAAAAATACATGAAGAATGCATGAGAGCATAATGATGGATATGCGTGCATTGCTTGCTAAATATGATGTTGTATTGAATTGTGAATATTTGTGGATAATGCATGGGAACATATCACGGATATGTGTGCATTGTTAATAATTGTATGAGATGCATGGGAACATATCGCGGATATGTGTGCATTGTTAATAATTGTATGAGATGCATGGGAACATATCGTGGATATGTGTGCATCGTTAATAATTGTGAGAAATGCATGGGAACATATCGTGGATATGTGTGCATTGTGTGATAGTATTGAATTATGAATACGTTGATGATTATTATGATATGTTGTGTGTGCAATCATGATATAATTCACGAAGGGGTGAATTATTCGAATACATGGGAATATAATGATGAATGTATGTGTATTGTCTAATGAATTGTGAGTGCATATTTGTATGCGATTGTTGTGTAAATGCATGGGAACATATGTGATATGTGTGCATTGTTGTTGAATATGATGATGATGATGGGCGAAATGAATACATTGATAAATGTTTGATATATGTTGTATGTGCAATCATAATGAAATTCTCGAAGGGGTGAATTATTCGAATGCATGGGATTAAGACGCGGGAACGGTCTTAAGTGCATTTATTGTGATTGGTTGATTGTACATGCATCATTCAGTCAAGAGGCAATGTCGGTTAGTTTCGTGGAAACTAGTGGCTTGTCCCAAACCTAGAAGGGTGGGTTTGAAGCCTAGGGGACGGGCTTGGTTGTTATCGGTCTAGAAGGGTGGACCCGGTTTAGAGTGAAAACCGAAAAAAGATAACGAGAGTCGGTACCGCATAGCATTGAGTTGCATTGAATATGTTGAGTCACATTGCATAATATTGTTGTTGTATAAATGTGCTTGTGAATGATTGTGAAATTAAGCATGAAGGGATGTGCTTGTGGATGTTCATAATGTTGATATATGTGAACGTGATATGATTATGATTATGAGAATGAAGTGTGGTGAGAAATATGAATATGTGTTATATGATACCTATATATACATGATTTTATGCTTTGATTATTATGGTAATATTTCTCACCCTTCTGTTGTTTTATAATGCTCTATGAGGCATTGCAGATTAGGTTGCTGGAGGCCTTTATGAAGTTCTGCTTGTAGTTCGAGGTCCCTACGTGTGTAGCGGTTTAGTAATTATTTATGGGTCGAGTCATGCTCTGGTAGTGTAACACGGGGATCGATTGCTTATGTTTTAGGATTACATTATGTAGCCTAAGTTATGTTTTCATATTGGAGTAATTGAGATAATGAGATGTTGGCCCTAGTGCCTAGAGATGTTGATTTTGTATGATGAAAGTAAATGTTTCTTTTAAAGGATTTTCACTAATGAATCCGCTGCTAAATGGAAAGGTGTTTATGAGCATGACAGATTGTTTTAATGTGGTGCAAGTTTTGTGTGACGCCCTTTTTATTTGAATGCATGTTAATTTTACTCTGATTATGCATATATTTTCCGTGGGGTTTAGAAGGGTGTTACACAGTTCTCCTACTCCCTAGCCATACTTCAGTCACTTCTTTGTCATCCTCACCACTTGATTTATGCATCATCTTAGGCCAAGAAATTGGATTTGCACCTGTCCACAATCTTGAATGAGATTTCATTTTCAAAACTCCCTCCAAAAGTGCCAAAGTACCAATCTGCCCCAAGCCTTTCCTTGCCTATAAATAGAGGTTTCCTCTATGTTGAGAAGCACACCATAGCACTCTAAAACCAAAGAGAAAACCATTTCTCTCATCTTGCATTTGCTTTTCTTACAAGTGAAGAAAATGACTCCAAAACTACCAAAAAATCTGCCTTGAACACAAAGCCTTCCAAAACCATTTTCACTCACTCAAAATCATCACAAACCATCCACACAATCCACAAATGATGTGTGGGAGGTGTTCAAGCTTTTAAACTAGCCAAAACCCTCATTTTCCCAAAAGTCAACTTTTAACCAAGCAAAGTTTGACTTCACATACAAAATCTGCTAAATCACTGCTCAGGCCTGTTTTGATCATTGTAAACCTCCAAACACCTTAGGTTTATGATGTACCAACTGTCCATAAACTAAAACACCATCATCATCACTTATTTCAAGTTCTGGTCCAAGATTCACTTGTTTACTTCAAGTGTAAGAAAAGCTGCATTTTCACCAAGGCATTGGATTGGATCTTATTTGGAGGCTTCAAGGTTTTCCCTTCTATATTAGCTTGCTTGGAGGTCTACAAGAGGTTGGTAGTCACTATCCTCATCTTAAATTATCATGAGTATGCTTAATGTGCATTTAGTTGGTTTAAAGATTAAAGGCAATGTGCAGTCATGTTTGAATCTGCCTTACTTTGTTTATTCTGCTCATCAATGTGTATCACTTTTATAATCATCATACCATGTTGTATTGCTATGTGCTAAACCTTGAGATCCTCTTAAATGTCATGTATGAATATATGAAGGTTAGTTGCAACTGTTATAGCTTGATGCTGTTTGGTTCTGGTTCTGCTTGTGAAGGATGGTAATTTGGTTCTATTGTAGCAGCATTCTTTATATCTTGATCTGTTTGCTAGCATTTTAAGTATAAGTCACTTATATGTTTGATTCATGAGATGTTGACTTGGTTTTAGTTGGAACTATATCATGTTTTGCTTTGCTACCATTCTGTTCTTACCATTTCTCCAACTCATAGGTCATTTTTAATTCTAGCATATTTTTGGATCTTCTTTGTGTTCAAACTTGGTCTATAACATATTTTGAGTGTGCTTGTAAGTTGTTTGGTGCTGTTGGACCCAGGATGACTCTTGTGGCTTTTTGAAGTTTGTTGATGACTATACCTTATTTTGCTGTCATAATATTTGCAACTATCATGATGTATGCCTTGAAACTTGATCCTTACCATTAGCATGTTAAGTATGCCTTTATGATTGATTTGAACTGCTGATGGTGATTGGTCTATGTTTGTTAACATGAGATTTTGGTACTCTTGGAATCACATTTTTCTAGATATTTGGCATTGTCTTCATGTATCAGTTGTTGTCATCACGTAGGCATTATAGTAGGGTTGTGTTTGTGATCATGATTTGTCCATATCTTGTTTGCATTGGTCAACTGTGATGAGCCTATGTGTTTTGTTTTGATGCATTGTGAGCCATTGTGTGAATCTGTCTTGAACTGCTGGTTAGCCTCATTGGTCAATATTTAGAGTACTTGCATCAATATGTCATGTTTATTCTGTTGAGAACCAAACTATCATGATACTATTGTTAAGTTAAGCCTTTGTCATAAGCTTGCAAATTGTCATGTGCATTAGGAGTATTAGGGCTAGTTGGTGATTGTTGGCATAGTCATGTTAAAAATCCATACTTGCTGCATAACTGTCTAATTTCTTGAACCATTTCCATGTAATCCTTTGATTCCAACAACTATCAAATCTTGCTCTTTTGCTGTTTGTAAACCAAGAACATGTTTTGTTTGGTGCTAATTGTTGTCTTGTACCAGTTGTCGCACCTCGAAAAATCACGGAGACATTTCGGAGAAACGACCCTCGCGCGAAAGGCGCGGAAATGCGGTTCGACAGAGTCGCCACCGAACTTTATTTTTCCCGAATAAACGGGAGAGGAAAATATCGAGAAAACCTCTTAAAACGAAACGATAGGAACAGGGTTGTCGCAACCATGTTCCAGGTTCGGGAGTCGGTTACGTGAGGGGAAGGTATTAGCACCCCTCACGTCCGTCGTACTCGACGGGAACCTCTTAAGGTAAATATGGGGAGTGTTGTTTAGGTTTACTTGTTTTCTTCTCGTTGTTAAAGGTAGAATTGGTACGATAAAAGGTTAAAGACGCTAAGGAGAGATGGGTGGTTGGAAGATAGAGTGCTCGCCAAGGATTGGGGCCCTTGTGCCTACGTATGCTCATTCGGACGAGAATGAGAAATCTGAGCGTCGTAGTTCGACTACGGGAAATGATGGGGGGAAATGGAAGATGGATAGAAGTGTGGAATAGGGGAGAAAATGGGAAATGTGCTCGCCAAGATCATCGCAATCTTGTGCCTACGTATCTTACATTCGGACGAGAATGAGAAATCTGAGCGTCGTAGTTCGACTACGGGAAATGATGGGGGGAAATGGAAGATGGATAGAAGTGTGGAATAGGGGAGAAAATGGGAAATGTGCTCGCCAAGATCATCGCAATCTTGTGCCTACGTATCTTACATTCGGACGAGAATGAAGAATCAGAGCAGTCGTAGTTCGTGGTAACAACCACGAAAAAAAGAGGTTGAATAGGTTGGAAGTTTGAGAAAGAGACGAAAGAGTGACTGACAAGCAACCCAAGGGCGCGCCTCAAGAGCTTGTCACTCAAGAATTCAAGGAATGCGAGATTCCAAGAACTCAGTTCTTTCGGGAATTGGGTTGAATAGGTTGAAGATAAAGAGTTGGATGTTTTGAAATTGAAAGAATGAACTAATAACAACTCAAGGGCGCGCCTCGAGAATTATTCATTTGAATATTCAAAGAATGCTAGATTCAAAGAATATCCCTCTTTCAAAGAATGCGAAAGGATCGAATCGAAAAAAAAAAGCATGCGAGGCCAAAAGGAAGTTGTTTTGAAGTAGCTCGACGACGTGTCAAAGATTTGATTGGAAATGAAACCGACTTGACGACGTGTCAAGTGCTAGGATTGTGAAAAATGATATTAGTCCCTGAGGGTGCCCCTAATATCAAAAACCACGAGGAGTTGTGAATAAAATGGGTTGCGAATGCGGACGAGCATTCGACTTAGGAGAACGTTTGAAAATGATTGAATCTGAAAGAGTCGAAAGGTTGAGTGAATAACAACTCAAGAGCGTGCCTCGAGAATTATTCACTCGAAGACACAGGGAATGCTAGATTCCAAGTACCTCTTTCTTTCGGGGTTTTGATAAAAAATAAAAAATAATAAAAATAAAAATAAAAATAAAAAGACGTCGAGAATGTGTTTGAAATAATCAAAGGATTGACTGAATAACAACTCAAGAGCGTGCCTCGAAAATTATTCACTCGAAGATCCAAGAAATGCTAGATTTCAAGAATCTCCTTCCTTTAGAGTTTTAATCGATAAAAAGTTTTGAAAAGAATTTGAAGTGAACGAGGTATGAAAATAAATTAGGAGAAGCGATAATTATTTGATAAATGAGACGTCGGCCTCACAACCAATTAATTGAGGTATTATCGAAATGCTAGATCTCGACAACGCCTTTTTCATTCGAAAAAAAGTTTGGATGAACGACAGAAATATCACGCAGAATGCTAGATTCCTATAATATTCCTTTGTCCAAAATAAGAGAACGAAAAGTTGAACAAAACATTATTTAAGGTGTACACCTCCATAATATCCATTCGAAAACTCAAGAAGTGCTAGACTTCAAGGGTTTAATTTTTCGTAATTTGGTTTAAAAATAAATAATTTAATATTTATTTAAAAAGAAGTTAGATGAAGATTTAGGAAAATAAATTATTAGTTTTGAGAATGATTTATTTGAGAAAAAGTAATTTGTATTGAAAAACTTATTGGAATGGAAACAGAAAAATGATGTCAATTTTGAAAATAAAGTTTGAAGTTTTATTTAGGAAACAATTTAGGATTGTCTTAACATAACTGTCTATTAAATCGAATATAAAGCAATTTTGATCTACAAAGATAATTGTTGGTATTTGGAAATATTTAATGAAATATTATTTGCTTCAAAGTTTTTTTTCTTTAAAATAGAATCTCTTTTTGAAATTGCTTTATTAAATAAATTACTTTTAAAAAAAAGGAAGAATGACTTCGATTTAATTTAAAAATATCGTTTTAAAGAACAACAAAAGTATCACGTGGAGTGCTGTACTCCAATGACATTTTATTGCCTAAATAATTAAAGGGTGTATTTTAAAACGAAAAGTCGAATGATGCACCATCCAAGGCGTACGCCCCAATAGTGATTATTCAAGAACACAAAAGATGCTAGACCTTAAAAGTTCTTCTTTTCGTGATTTAGTTAAGAAAATGGCCAGATAATTAAAAATATAAGATCAAAAAAAACTCTACGACTTTAGAAAATTGTCTTGAAAAAAGAAATACGTTTGAAATTGATTGACGAGATTATTGTATCGAAAGTATATGGTATAACCGACATACATTTTGTCAATTTAAAAACTATACTATAAAACTTAAATCAAATATTTAAGTCATTCCATGGATGAGAAGAAAAATTTATGCAAAAGAAACAAAGTTTTTCATTACATGATATAACTAAATCACTTATGATATAAAATATTGTTCTAGTAGCCACAACCTTAATTATGATGTCAGTAGAAAAAAGATGGACATAGAAATGAGGATTAATGGCTTATTATATAACCTCCATGAATGCTTAATACTACCACCTACACCACACGCCGACCGTAACTAATTTGCAAACGAAACGCCTATGCAACTTCTATCAAATGTAATTATTACACAAAAAGCCCATACCAAAATCAATATCGTCACAAACCAGTGCTATATTCTTATGTTAGTACTTGTTTAAAATAGATACAAGAAAAAGGATATCTAGAAACAATTAATTAATTTTTTTAAAGGTAAATAGAGCTGCATCTAATCTAATATCATTAAAGAATAATACAAGACCTGTACACAACATCCACAGAAGCTGCATCCACCAGAGGGGATCGAACCCAAAATATTATTTCACTTACTCAACATCAACGCACAGTTATGGAGTTTAAATGAAATGACACGGTGATCATTAACATGAATGATTCGCTATGGACCTCAGTATTTACAGACGATGAATGTGGAAAAACAAAACTTGAACTCTGAACAAAATTTTCAGTTGAAACAAAATCGTCTTGAGAAGATAAGTAATACTTAAATATTTTCAACATCTTTAGTTAAAACAACGTTGAAATCAAAGGAAGAAGACCAACCAAAAATAAAATCCTTTGTTGCTATTTGAAACCCTTGATTGGAGATTTGCAGCCTTTACACGAGTGACAACACGATGTCGGAACTACAGAAAACCGTACAATCTTCAAACCGTTGTTAACACCATTGATGATCGTCGGAGGTTGCTACCGCGAGGTCAAAGAGGTGAATGAGGAGTTTTAGTGGTAACGAGAACAGAGTGGTGTTGGAGGTGAGGGTTTGGAAGTGGCGGCGGAAATGGAGAGGGTTTATTTAGAGAAAGAGGATGAACGGATTTGGGAGAAAACGAAGGTGGTGGTGGTCCGTTTTGGAGTGAGGTGGGTTTGAAGAAGATGGACGGCTGGGTTTGTGAGCTGAATGGCGGCGGATTGATGAGCTTTGAAGAAGATAGATGGTGCCGTTAGGGTCTGATTGGAAGGGATCATGAACAGTCCTTTTTTCCGTAGGGTTTTTTTCCCCCTTTTATTCTCCCCCAAAAGCTTATCCCTCACAACTTTAACAGGCCACATGCGATGGGCCTCCTCCCACCTCTGCTCCATCTTCCTTCAAATTCTGACCCTCTTTTAATTTCTTTTTCATTCATTTAATTTATTAACATTTAAATTAATAATTAAAAAAAATAAACTAACATAACTCTAATAAATAAATAAAAAGACAAATAAATAAATAACAACAATTATAAAAAAAAAATTGATATATTAACATACAATAATTATTAAATAAATATATATAAAATATATATATATATATATATATAAAAATGAACTAAAATTTATAAAAAGAAAAAAGATAATTACCAAAAAATATATATATTATTAGTAACACATTTTTTTAAAAAGAAAAAGTTTAATAAAATTCACAAAAAAAGAATTTAGGCCACGTGTCGCCCTTTAATTGGTCACAAAGATAAAGCTCTGAAAAATCAATAAATGTTGGAAAATTTTCCAATGGCAAGTGGACACGCGTCTAAATAATGATAAATTAAGCAAACTATGCACAAGTAAAGAAAATATTAAAATGCAAAAAAAAAAAATTTACCAATGGTTAGGACAAATTTAGGGTATGACACCAGTTGCTGCTAAAAATGTGATTTCTACTTAGAATCTGTCTATGTTCATTACCATGTGGTTGTAACCTTCATTTTTAAGGCATGTTTTGAACTATTATGTTGATTTGGTGTTGTGATGACCAAAAAGACCTGGTTGCTGCTTATGTTGTTATTCTGTTTGACCTGTGCAAGATCATTTAATCATGTCTGATAGGATGTTTTGTTGAGATCCATTTGTCATGGTCTGAATTGTATGTATCATCAGGCCTGCTTTGTTTAATTGTGGTTATGACCAAAAGAACTTGTTGTCAAATTTCTGTTTTATGTTTTCAACTCATGTGCTATCAATTTGTGTTAAGTTTCTTGCAAGTTGCTTTAAATTCATGTTTTGATATAGGAGAATCATTTATGTATGGTGATTAAGCTAAATATGTATGTTGCATCATGAGTTGTTCTCACTTTCCAAAACCACATTTCAAGCCTCTTTGATCCAAGTTGCAGTCCATATACCAGTTTTTGTTTGGAGTTGATTTTGTGAGATCATCATCAAGAATCCATGAATGATGTATTTGAAACTTGTGCATACCTTTACCTGGTCTTAATCATTGCTGTCTTAAGTTGTAGCTACCATATTGCATTGCCTGGCTTCCATTTGCAACTGCTATCGGGTTTTGATTTGGGTGCCATATCTTGGAAAACTAATATTGCCATTGCATTCCTTGTTGAATTTCACATGAGATAGACCTAAATTTTGCTAAAAATGGTTGAGTATTGAATGATTTGTGATGTAATTGTTTTCATGCTATTGCCTTGTTTCTTGCTCATCTTGCCTGGGTTCGATCCATGTTACTTGTGAGCATCACGTTTGTTTCATTTGATTTCCATACCCATAAAGTTATAATTTGTTTATCTTTGTCAAGATATGTTTGTGGTTTTCACCCTTTGTTTTTTTGTCTTGTAAGAACCCCTTCATGATATTGTGATATCCTTATACCATGCTTTGGTTGTGACCATCTATCTTGATTGTAATCTTTGCTTGATATTGTAATATGCTCGCATGCTTTGGTTGTGACCATCTATCTTGATTATAATCCTTTCTTGATATTGTGATATGCTTGCATGCTTTGATTGTGACCATCTATCTTGATTGTAATCTTTGCTTGATATTGTAATATGCTCGCATGCTTTGGTTGTGACCATCTACCTTGTCAGAAATCATTGATATTGTGATATCTTTACACCTTGCTTTGGTTGTAACCATTCCTCTTGACTGTAATCCTGACCTATTGTAATATGTTTGCCTGTTCTTGGTTGTAACCATGTCTCTTGTATTCATCATGTTTGAATGATTATTGCTTTGTTAAGTTTATTTTTCCCCAAAGTGATGGAACTCTTTAGTTCTCATCCAAGTTGCCTCCTCTTTTCCCTTCCAAAGGAAAGTCTCTCTATTGACCCTTGGGTCATAAATAGCTCATTACCCTCCATTGACTTTGTTAAGTCATCCATGCACTTAGTTAAGTTAGAACCCATCCATTAGACTTTGCTTAAGTCTAAAAAGCCCACCCTTTGTTAAAGAGTGCTCCTTCAATTAGACCTTAAGATAGAGTTTGTTAACTCTATGTAAGAATCATGGAGATGATTACTTACTCCCCTTTCTTGAGTGTTCAATGTAGATCTAGAGAGTTTCCTTAAACTCTACACAAGCATTGTAATGTTTGTTCCCCTTTGAACCTCGATCATAATCAAGTGTTCTTCGACCCTAGTGAGGTGAACTACGATTGCTCTGATTCTATCCTAGTAAGGATACGTAGGCAGAGGACGCGATGTCTTTGCGAGCAAACTTAGAAACTATCCTTAGGTCTTAACCTACATCTTTTACCCAATCCCAATCCATAGCAAACATTTAGCAAACTTAGCATACAAGCAAACAAAAGGTTCCTATAGAGTACTACAGATGTTTAGGATGTGAAATACCTACCCTAGGCATAACCAACCCCCGATTCCCGAATCTCTTAACGTTGTTGTTACATCGCGCAAAAGGTTCTTTCTTTCTTTAGACCTTTCCTTTGGATAAATTAAAGTCCGGTTGTGAATTTAAGAATTAAGATTCAAGTTAATCAATAGCTTGGTATCACGATTCTCACCGCAACAGGGTGAACATCCATAGGATGACATTGTATAGAGACAAGGCGTCCACCACGAGATACGCTACTTTAATCATTTTGCGGTTTCCTCTAAGTTGAACGTCGTTTCGAGCATCATATGACCATTTACTTGTACTTGTTCGCCTGAATGACCAACGAGAGATCCCTGGAAAACTCTGATGACATTTGTGTCAAGCTGGAGACCTTGGAAAGCTCTCTAGAGCAATTTATATGTTGAGCTTCCAGGGTCTCTTAATACTCTCTTTATATCTGAATCATCGTATTACATTATAATGACCATGAGATCATTGTTGTGGGGAAGAATGCTAATGGCGTATTTACGGGAGAATGAGATTTTAGATTCCAACTTTCTCCGCAATGCTTTGGTTATACTCGTGGGCATGATGTTCTCCTTCAAAACCTAAATGACATATTTCTACGAGAGGAACTAGACTCCCCTCCACCTGCAAAACCTTTAACAACAGACTTTATAAGGGTCTTAGAACTTCATTAAGAATCCCCCGAGAGAAGGCGGCGAAAACAAATCGTGAGTTATGGTGAGTGTGGCGCAGATCAAATTTAATGAGGCCATGCAACGAGCGCCAATTGTACTTATAAAAGTACAACATGTGATAATCTCTAATAAATAAGGGCTTACAAAGGTTTATAGGGTTTGTTGTGAGGTTAGCTTACAAAGGTTTTTAGGGTTTGTTGTCGGGTTAGAGCTAGCTAACACATGGAGTTTATATTCATTGTCTATGGTATTTGCATAATAAATTGGATCCCCTTTCAACCCGAGGTTGAAGTATTTATAAGAATTCCTTAACCTGAATCTCAGAATCCTAGGAATTAGTAACCTATTCATAAAGTAGGAGAAATGAGACAATTAATCCTCTATTATTTAAAACATCGTGATAATTTTCCCCTTAATCCGTTTTTGCACTGATGTGGATTGGGAACTCCATGTTCACACAAACCGAGCAAGCCATTCAAAAAAAGCACGACGTATTTGAGAATGGACGTCCATTCTACTATATAGACAATCAGGAATTCTCTTAAATGGTGACATACCATCCTGCCTGTTACTTTATCTTATCTTCAAGTTCCAAAATTGTGTGGATATATATTCTATATTGAAGTTAACAAACTAAAGCATTTCTTTAGTTTAGTAAACAGAACCAAATAAATTTTTCCTCTTCATAATTGATAACATTATGTTATCACTAATTTTGCTTGTTTTATTTCTAAGTACATTTCCATTTCTTCTTTTCTTTCTGAAACGTAAAAGAACCAATAATGCACCTTATCCTCCTGGTCCTAGAGGTTTGCCAATAGTAGGGAACCTTCATCAGCTAGACAATTCCAATCTTTATCTTCAATTTTCAAAACTCTCAAAAATATATGGACCATTATTTTCACTTCAACTTGGTTTAAGACAAGCTATTGTTGTTTCTTCAGCTGAAATTGCCAAAGAAATATTCAAAAACAATGATCTTTTGTTTTCTAATAGACCTATATTATATGGTCAACAAAAACTATCTTACAATGGCTCAGAAATTGTATTTTCTCCATATGGTGAATTTTGGAGAGATATAAGAAAAACTTGTGTTGTTCATATATTTAGCGCCAAGCGTGTTTTATCTTATTCGTCTGTAAGAACGTTTGAGGTGAAGCAAATGATCAAAAAGATTTCTAATCATGCTGCTGCTTCGGCTGTTACGAATTTGAGCGAGTTATTAACTTCTCTCTCGAGTACGATAATCTGTAGGATTGCTTTCGGAAGGAAGTATGAGAATGAAGGAACAGAAAGGAGTAAATTCCATGGGATGCTGCATGAGTTTGAGGCTATGTTGACAGCTTTCTTTGTTTCTGATTATATTCCATTCATGGGCTGGATTGATATACTATCTGGACTTCGTGCGCGTCTCGAACGAAATTTCAAGGAGATGGATGAGTTTTACCAAGAGGTTATTGATGAACGTTTGGATCCAAATAGAGAACATGGAGATGCAGATGTTATTGTTGATGTCTTACTCCAATTGATGAAGCAACGTTTGTTTTCAATTGACCTCACTTTTGATCATATCAAAGGAGTCCTCATGGTAAGTTCTCTTGATTCATATTTAAAATTTGATTTTTGTTTTAGTTTAAGTCAAAGTTGAGATCCTATTTAACTATAGTTTAACTCTGACAAATTATAGTTTCTGTGCGATTGCCCGGCTTGCAAAGACGGTCCTGGTTACATAATTCATTGTTAATAAGTTTTTTACAACTAGTTTTCTTTACCTACAGAACATGCTTGTAGCTGCAACAGATACCACATCAGCGACAATTGTTTGGGCTATGACCGCGCTAATAAAAAATCCAAGAGTAATGAAGAAAGTACAACAGGAGATTAGGAATTCAAGAACCAAAAACGAGTTTTTAGACGAAGATGATATACAAAATTTCACCTACTTGAACGCAGTGATAAAAGAGACATTAAGATTGTATCTACCAGCTCCATTGCTTGTGCCAAGAGAATCAAGAGATAAATGCACAATAGGCGGCTACGAAATTCCTGCAAAGACAATAGTTTTTGTGAATGCCTGGGAAATTCAAAGAGACGCTAATGTTTGGAAAGATCCTGAAGAGTTTTACCCCGAGAGATTTTTAGAGAGTTCGATTAATTTTCTTGGACAAGACTTTGAACTAATTCCATTTGGAACTGGTCGTAGAATTTGTCCGGGCATGCCTATGGCAGTTGCATCATTGGAACTTATCCTTGCTAATATTCTTTATTCTTTTGATTGGGAATTGCCAGATGGATTGTTGAAGGAAGATATTGATACCGAAAGGTTGCCAGGACTCACTCAACACAAGAAGAATCATCTTTGCCTTGCGGCCAAGTTTCCTGTGTAGATGTGATATATAACTTTTTGTTAAGTTTTCATATAAATTCCTATTTTTTATGTCTTTCTACTTCTGTTAGTTGAAGAATAATCTATTATGATGTATCCATTATATCTTTTATAATTGGTTAAAAGTTGAAGAACTTGATGATAAATCAATTATATATGATGTATCTGTTATATCTTTTCTTTGACAATGAAAGTTATAAATTTTAACAAATAAATTTTGATGATCAATATAGGACTATAACTTGTCAGATTTAAAGTTCAAGTTTTAAAGATTGAGTTGCAAGAAACCTAAGAAAAAATGTATAAGAACATATAAATGAATCTACTTGCAAGAAAACTGCATAAATTATACTAAGAAAAATAGTAAAATGGAGAAATTTTGGAACCTCAAAAACAACCTTTTTTACTTTCAAGGGGGCTTACTTTTCCTCTCGATTAGATTTCATAACGGAGAAAAAAAGACAATACCCTTGTTTATTATTTTATTTTTTAAAATTTTAAATTTTTTTATTTTAATTTGCATTTTTTAAAAACAAAATTGAACCTAAATTATTTTGAAATAGAAAATAATAATTTTTTAAAACAAAACTGAACTTAAATATAACTTAAATAGAACAAAATTAAAAAGCAAATATAAATGACTATCGTAAGACAAAAATTTAAAGTGAAAACTTCTAAACTAACGTCCTAAAGTCTTCATCTCATAATGGTATCCGGTCATTAAATACTTATAATTTGAAGGACATATATAAAAACAATATTGATAGCACAACAACAAATACATTAAATTTTCAATAACAACAACATTAATCATTCAATCAATAAATATATATTACTAAGTTGAATAAAATACTTACTTGTTAGTTTTTATTCTGGCCTGGGCCCCGGCTTGGCCAGGCAGCCCCAACCCAATAATATTCTGCCAAACCCAGACCAGCGTGGGCCGCAGCCTCCGGGCACAAGATCTACGGTGGACAGGTAATGCCCCTCCGCGGGCAGAACCTGCCCCATATGTGTCGAGCACAAGACTCTCCCGTCGACCGGACACTGCCCTCTCCGTGGGCAGGACCTTCCCCTCCGCGGGCAGAACCCGCTCCCTTGTCGGGCAGGACAACGTGTCCTTCACACATTCTCCACGTGCTCCCCTCTGCGGGGACACGTCACCGACCAACTGCCCACCTCCGAAAGAGCAGGTCAAACCCACTTTCCGGAGATCACGGGACAATTGGACTAGGGCGAAGACCACGTCCTGGTCTTCATTACGCCACGTAAGCCCTAGCAGTCGCCTGGGTTGGGCCTGACAATCCTGCCCAACACAAGTGACCGTTGGCCCAACGCTGGGGTCTCTCTATAAATACCCTCTTTCACAAGAGGGTCAGGTAATTCACTTCTTACCCCTTTTTCCAGTGCTTGTGATCACTCTGTCCATACGCTTACTTTAGCATCGGAGTGTCTTGCAGGTACACCCCCTTCACTCCTTCAATACCGGTGAGCAGGCAACAAGTCGAAGACGCGTGGCAGTCAGCGATCCCTTTCTGATCAGGTCAGATCAGTTTTCTTTCTTGATGATCATAACCAAAAACATGCATATCATATAAATTATTTTTTTCATATGAGATACACATATGTATACGAAAGAAAAGGTCTCAGAAATATCAAGAGTTACCTCTTAATTTGCATCACTATAAAAAATATGTTTTCCTTGTAGAACAATTGGCCATCTATTGTTAGATGGGCTAGTGACATAAAAAATTAGTTTTTCCTGAGATGCCATGATGAATGGTTAATTCATATAAGTTGTCTTATGAAGGTCAACCCGAGTAGATCCTAATTTATCGACTTTTACACTACTGTTGTTGTCAATCCACTTGCAATAAATAAAGGCACTTTAAATATAACATAATCAATCTCTCAAATCTCCTAAATGACCCTAAATTACGGTCTATATGACATTAAAATATTATTATCTTTGCAACTAATGAAATACATGAATGCAACCTCAATTATAACTCCATTATTTTGCATGGTATTACGATCATCCTTAGATTTTGTATAACATAAAGATTTACTAATGTCGTATGCACTCCAAGTTATTACATTAAACTTAGACATATTTTTCATCCATTCAATTTTCACGGATGCATTTTTTCTTTTAGAAACCCTTTCATTAAAATAGTTTATGAAACAATCGTTATGCTTTGTCAACAACGATTTTTCACTCATATGCGATAACTTTTCCTTGATATATCTTTTTTAAGATTACTAAGGTTAAACTTCATCAACATTATTCAATATATACAAATGTTCTTGAAGAACTACATCTCATCCAATTGTCTTAAAATTTAAACTTTGATTACTGTTAAGAGGCAAATTGTGCATATTTTTTATAGAATTTTGTGCCCCTTTCCAGTTGTTTCTTTGGTGTTTTAGTAGTAAATTCATTTATTTTAGTGTAAATACGCAAGTTTCCAATTATGCTTGTAAATAATGTGAATTATGATCATTTTTATGCTTTTTCATAGGTTTTCTCACTTGATATAATGCTTGGAACCTATGGATGATGGAAGAGGGCTTTCAAGATCAATTTCGCTACATTTTGACGGTAACTCACACTTAGTGCAATTTTCAATGCGGGTTCAGCGCATTTTTGATGAAAAGGCATTAGCTAAGAACCCTTGACCGTGCTTAGCACGCTGCAACCGCGCTTAGCGCGATGCCACTTACAGGCATATTGTGGACTTTGTATAAATAGTCACTTGAGTAGATATTTTAAAACACTTTTCATTTCATCAACTTTTCAGATTGTAAAGTGATTTTTAGAGCAAAAAGCTTAGAAATTCCAAGAGAAGTGAGAATCAAAACTTTATAGCATTAATCTTCGATCTTTCAACTTTGATGCTAGCAAAATTTTCCTTTTTACTTGTTGATTAAGCTACCATGGTGATGACTAGCTAAACACTTTTTGTGTCAAGATTAGAGGTAGTTAACCCTACTAGTATGTATTTCTTATGATCTTTTGTATGTGAACAAAGTTGATGATCAATATATGATGAAGATCTTTTCTCTTAATGATGTATATGGTTTGAATCACTCTAGACACAGATTTTCCAAGTCTTGATCTAATTTATTCATCTATTAACAAATAAACTCTAGGCATAGATTTGGGAGTTAATATTTTCTTTGTATCGATCTTTATGTTTATTGTTTCAATTGTTGTATAGAGAAATCATCTAACGAAAGAAACAATAATACCCAAGAAGCCACTTTAGAAATAAACGGAATCGAGATGATACACGATTGTATTGATCTAAACTAAGTTCACATGCTTTATTATTCGGATATGTATGAAACGGGTTTAAAAAATTTAATATTGACATGCTTTTCTTAAAACAAAACATCTTTCTTTAACTTACTATTTGCTACCAAAACATATGTTACAAAACAAAAACTCTTTAAAAACCTTTTTCATAGAACTTTAAACTTTTGAACGGAAAGCATCAAGATATCAGGACAATCCATGCGGATACGATAAAATAACCCACCTAAAATACTTTTCAACAAAATGGCGTAGTTACCGGGGATTGTTATTGATATTGCAAGCATTGCAATAATTTATTGGTTTTTAAGATATTTGTATTATTATCTCTTACCTCTGTGTAATTTTCTTGTGCTGTTTAATTTTTTTAGCTAGTGTGCAAAATCTGTTTATACGAGCGAGTGTACTTGCAGACCAACTTTTTTTTGGTCCTAAGATTGAAAGAACTGCTCGTAGACTCAATAGCATAACTAGAAGGAGATGACAACTTGCTAAAGAAAGACAAGAGCGCGGAGAATCTTCTTCATCCACACCCATTGTTACGCCAAACCTGGAAAATCCACCTCCACCTCCACCTCCTGCTTCAACTCCATGTACCAACAGTCCAAGACACAACTCTCAGTTTGCATGCAACACCCACAATCGGAGGCATTATGAGATAAAAACTAGAATCCTTGCTCTTTTATATCAAAATCCTGGGTGTATTGTTAATGTCAAAAGCATAGAAGATGCAATTGATATTATTGATAGGATGGCACTCAATGACCACCAAATAAATCACAATTGTGATACACCTCCATGAAAATCGGGCATGATAAAGTTGGGAATAAATGACGCGATTCTTGCACAAAATAAACTGCTTTCACAACAAGTGGAGTTGTTGACTCAACAAATTTCAAAAATTCTACAACAAATAAAAGAAATACAAGAAATTCCCAACAACAAAAAATGAGTGGCAGGTTATGAGCTTTGTAAAGGAGATCTCCCTACCGGGTATTGTCCTCTGGTGGTTCAAGAGGATAACTACACGGGAAACCAAAACCAAGGTTATCAATCTCGAACACCTTACCAACAAGGCAACCAAGGTTACCAACAAAGAGGTAACAAAGGTTATCAACAACAATGGAGGCCGCAAGAAGCCAGAACTTCTAATCGTCAACATCAATACCAAAATTACTTTCAACCTCCACAAGCTCCAAGTGGAAATTCAAAGATGGAAGACACCCTCACCCAATTTATGCAAACGTTAATGGAAAATCAAAAGAACACTGGTGCGACTATAAATAACCTTGAGACGCATGTGAGGCAATTACTTAAACAATTGGCCAACCAATACAAAGGAAGTTTTCCGACAAATACTCAAGTGAATCCAAAAGAGCCTTGCAAATCTATTCTTACTAGAAGTGGTAGAGAAATTGATATGATTATAAGTGAGGAAGTTATGGAAAAAGAGGGAGTATTTGAAAAATAAAAGGAAATTGATGAGAGCGAAGTAGAAAAAAATGTCGAGGGAGAATTAGTTGAAAATGAAAAGAAAAAGAATGTGGAAGAAGAAAAGAAAAAGAGAGAAGATGAAAAATAAAAAGATTAGAAATGGGAAGGAACAAGTGAGTACTATTTCGATTCAAAATTTTTCTTATCCTCGTGCTCCAACGAAGAAAGATAATGCAAGGCACTATGCTCAGTTTTTGGATATTTTTAGTCAATTGTAAATTAATACTCCATTTTTCGAAGCATTGGAGAAAAATGCTAAAATATGCAAAATTCATGAAGGATATTCTCACCAAGAAGAAAAGTACATGGATCAAGAAACGATAATGTTTGATGCTAGTTTTAGCGTTATCATTCAACGGACTCTTTCCCGAAAAGAAAGTGATTCAGGAAGAGTTACGTTTCCGGTCACCATAGGAAACATTTATGTTGACAATGGGTTGATTGATTTGGGCTTTATTATTAATTTTATATGGTTATCCATTGTGAAAAGGTTGGGACACATGGATTTTAGAAATACTAAAATAACTTTGCAATTAGCCAATAAATCTACTACTCGTTCTTACGGTGTAGCGGAAGATGTGTTGGTCAGGGTTGACAATATTTTTATCCCCTAGACTTTGTGGTGATTGATATGGAATAAGATGATGACTCTCATTTGATTCTTGGAAGACCTTTTATGAAGACCGCTAGAATGGCCATAGATATGGATGATGGTCTCATGAAAGTACGAGTGCAAGATGAAGAGATTTTCTTTAATCTATTCGATGCCATGAATAATTCTAAAGAAAAGGGTGATTGTTTTATAATTGATGCAACAGAGGAGGTGATTAAAGAAGTAACAAGGCAATTACAAGTTTCTACCACATTACAAAAAGTTCTTACAAATGCATTCCAAAGTGTCAATGAGAATGAAGAAAATAAATTTAAAAGTGTTTGCGAGAACTTAAAGAATTGGATGAGATTCATCCCTTGAAAGAAAGAGTGGAAATTTTGAAAAAAGAAAATAATGAAAAAAAATCAAGCTTGAGTTAAAGTTGTTTCCCTTTCACCTTAAATATGTGTTTCTTGATAATGAGGGGCATATACCGGTTATCATAAGCAAGGAGCTAACCAAAAATGAGGAAGACAAGTTGATTTATATGTTGAAAAAGAATCAATATGCTATGGGTTGGACTCTTTCTGATTTAAAAGGAATAAGTCTTTCCTATTCTATGCATAGGATACTAATGGAGGATGACTTCAAACGGGTAGCTCAACCTTAATGTCTTTTGAATCCTACCATGAAAGAAGTGTTTAGGAAAAAATTGGTGAAAATGTTAGATGCCGCAGAGATCTATCCCATTTCGTATAGTCCTTGGGTTAGCCTGGTGCAAGTGGTACCGAAGAAAGGTGGGATGACGGTTATTCGAAATGAGAGGAATACGTTAATCCCTACAAGAAGTGTGACCATATGGAGGATGTGTATTGGTTACCTTAGGCTAAATCAAGCTATGAGGAAATATCATTTTCCTCTTACTTTCATGAAGCAAATACTTGAGAGGCTTTCTGGAAAAGAATTCTATTATTTTTTAGATGGTTATTCGGGTTACAATCATATTATTTTTAACTCGGAGGACTGTTGGAGCGGTAAAGCAGCAAGCAAAAATATTATTTTTGGAAGAATTTCCTCCGGGATTTATATCGTCTCCACAGGGATCAGTGTGAGGGAAAGAATGTCGTTCGACAATCTCTACGTCTCTAAGCTTGAGTTTGAATGGTTTGGGATAAAAATGCAAAAGAAATAAAACATAAAACAAGAAAATAAATACATTCTTAAGAAATGAGAAAACTCGTCAGGATTTGTATTTCGTTCTACCCATCATGTACTAAAAAATATATGGATCAAATGCACGCAACCTAATTCGCACGTAAATACCATCACATATCATTCACAACAGAGGTTATATCTAACGCAAAGTCGAGAGATCAACCGTATCGTCTCATCGTTAATGTCTCACACAACTCGACAACACAGCATTAAGAATCGATACCCACGTGAATATTAGTCCTATATCTATGTCTAGCATTTAGAATCTAACAGATGTTCATCTTAGATCGAGTTTGAACTGTATATGTCTATAGCAATCCAAACCCATTAAGTAAAAAATCAAGATAACCATCGATAAATTTTTGTAAAAGAGATTTTATACAAAGATCCACAAATATACATACAATCAAGATAAACTTACATACAAAACCACAACAAATGAAAAATACATAGAGAGCAAGGAAAAAGATCACAAATCTCACGGTCTGTCAACTCCGATTAAAGTGGATTCGACTCCAGATCGTCAAGATGCACCTTCCAATGTTGTTTCTAAGCTAAATCTACTCAAGAATGTGTTTTATGAAGTTGGGGTAAAAAGTTCCTAAACAACATCACCTAAAAAATGCTGAAAAAGACTTAAATAGGCAAAAATGGGTTTCCGTGTTCGCCTAGCGAAGCCCCGTTCGCACAACGAACTTATGCCTCTTTCGCTACTTCCAAAACAGTGGTTTTCACACTTTTTAGAACTTTATGTTCGCCTAGCGAACTTTTGTTCGCTTAGCGAACATGACAGCAAACCAGCACTTGTTTTGACCATAACTTTTAAACCGTAACTCAGTTTTACGCGCGGTCAGAAGCTTTTGAAAGCTTTTTCAATGCTCTATAAGACAATGACAAAATATCATTGCTTATATACTGTTGCGGTGAAAATTGGATATCAAGCTATTAATTAACTTGAATCTTAATTCTTTTACAACCGATCTTTAATTTATCCAAAGGAAAGGTCTCAAGAAAGAAAAACCTTTTTCGCGATGTAAACAACGCTAAGAGATTCGGGGATCGGGGGTTGGTTATATCTAGGGAAGGTATTAGCACCCTAAACATCTATAGTACTCTACAGGAACCTTTTGTTTGATTGATTGCTAAGTTTGTGAATTGTGCTATGGTTAAGGGATAAGATAAAAACAAATAAAGTCCTAAGTGGTTTCCTAAGTTTGCTCGCAAAGACATCGCATCTTCTGCCTACATATCCTGACTAGGATAGAACCAGAGCAATCGTAGTTCACCTCACAAGGGAAAAGAACACTTGATGGCGATCAAGATTCAAAGGGGGAACAAACATGACAATGTTTGTGTGGATTTTGACAAAACTCCCTAATCTAAGTTGTAGTAAAAGAGGGAAGTAAGAAATCATGACGATGATTCTTACATAGAGTTGACAAACTCTTTCCTAGGGTTCTAGTTTAAGAACGTTCCTAGTACAGGTGGGTTTCTTAGACTCAAAGAAAAGTCTAAAGGCTTCTAAGATAGGGGTAAGGTGACTTAACAAAGTCAAGAGAGCGTGATTGAATTATCCATGACATCGAGGGTCAAGTGGATAGACCTTCCTTTGGAGGGAGACTGGGGAAATAAACAGATGAAAGCTAACGAGCCTCATCACTTGGGGAGAAAAGAAAATAAATTCTAAACAAGATAACAATCAAGATAAAACATATTCATGGTGACAACCAAGTAAATAATGAGAAATGGTAAAAATGAAACATGAAGGTAACAGTTAACAGATGAAATAATCGACATTGTGACAACAATTCGCATTTAATGAAAATCAACAGATAAAAATGGTAACAACCAAGAAATAAATCCTAGCATGTTAACTAACATGTATAGGCATGGATTCAAACAAGTATCAAGAAAAATATTGAAAGGAATCACATGAACATTCATCTGAAACTAGGTAAACGATCGCGTAAATGCGCACAACTTGTACATAAACAAAGTAAGTGATAAAATATGCAAACATAAAAAATAAAAACATGGAATGAAATTACACATTAATACAAGCACAACGGAAAAATAACGGACGAAAAACGATGAAAAACGAGTGAGATACGAATTTTCGAAGTTTGCACTAAAAATCACAAAAATGGATAAAAGAGTTGCCCTCCTCAAGGGTCAAACTCAGGAACAAGGGGTGAAAGGCGCATGGTCATACCACTGGGGTGGCTATACATCCATTGATGAAGCCACCTCTAATTAATTATAAGGGTAACTTAGGACTATGGCTGGGCAAGAACATAAATCAAACCAAATACGTTTTACGCCGTAACTTTCTAACCGCTAATCGGATCGACACAAAATTTATATGGATTTGGGGTAGAATCAAACAAGGAATCTAATGGTGGTCTTAGTTTTCCAAAATTCTCAACCCACTGCAAAATTCGACAGCTGCTGTATTGAAGTGTAATGAGATGCATTTTGATATGTGTAGCCTCACACACTTATGTTCAAAACATATCAACCATGCACACATCATAGATAAATGGTAATGAATGAATTCAAGTCAATTTTGTGGTTAAAAATGCACTGTTATGAAAAGTCACATACAAGATGCAAAGTTGACATGAAATTATGCATGAAAGTAGGTATTTCAAGTTCAAGGTAACCATTGATCATAACAACCTTCTGTACACCTCTAACACAAGTTAAGGAATGAGTTTCAAATGAATTTTAAAGGCTGTACTGACTGTTTTGAAATTTGGTGATTCAAAATGCATTCTTTGTGTGTGATCATGCATTTTTGTGTGTGATGTGTGTTCCAAACAACTTCAATGTCATATGATCATACAAACACATTATAAATGACAAACATGAGTTGTTAGAACATGCCTTTCAATTCAAAGCAAGCTGATGCAAAAAATGGTGTGTGATATGTCACTTTGTGAAGAAAATGAGCATTTGAAGAATGAATTTTCATGACAGTGAATTTTAGTGCAAAGTGATCATTCCAACATCTCATAAATGACTAATATGAAGTGTGTGTAATGTGTCTTTGGTGAAAAACAAGTTCATGCAAAAAGTAGCTTGTGAGGTGTTGCTTTTGTGAAGAATCATGCATTTTGAAAAGTGAGATTTCATTACAGTATGTTTCAGTGCAAAATGATCATTCCAACATCTCATAAATGACTAATATGAAGTGTATGTGATGTGGTTTGAGTGAAAAACAAGTTTATGTCAAAAGTAGCATTGGTGTAGTTTGAGTGTGTGTGTGAAAAGTGTTGCACCCTAAAATTTGCTCAACCTATCTCACTTGGTTTATGTTTCAATTGCCTTAGCATTTGCATATAGAGTCATGTACATAGTCTAATCATCTGCATAGCATAGCATAGCAAGTCATCCAACAAGGGACCAAGCATTATTGTCATCTCTATGAGCCTATCAAGAGGTTATTGTTCAAATTCAAGCATATTCAAGTCATCAGAGAAGAAATTGAAACCTAGGAAGTCAGTGGGTCAAGCAGTGCATCTATCTCCTATCTGAGGGTGTCTGAAGATCATCAAAGAAGTTGTGAGCTGTGAATTGAGCATGGAGAGTATGTAGACATCATGGAAGACTTAGAAAGTCATTTGGAGAAGAATTCAAGTCATTGATATGATCACAAGAGTTGCAGTTGAAGACAGTCAACTAGGGTTTCATCTGGGTCAACTCTAGGTCAACTCTAGGTCAAAGGATTGATTGAAAGGAATTAAGGTCTATTTGAGAGATGTGGGGTTCATAATTTGACATGTAAATAAGGATATGGTGATATGCTAAGAAGAAATCAAGAGAAATCAAGGAGAAGAGGAGTTTCTAAATTAGGGTTTCTGTGTAAAATCCCCTGATTTAGGTCAAACTTCCAAGCAAGATAAGTCAAAATGCAAGCTTCAAATGGATCATTGGCCAACATGAAACTTGTAGAGGATCTCAATACCTTTAATTTGAGTGGTGGAAGACATCAAGGAGATTTATAGAACTCAAGTTATGGTCTTTGCAAGTTACAGGTCATCTAGGGTATCTGGAATTTTGTCTATGAAAGTTACTTGTCTTCCAAGCAACTTTTACCCCTCAAGGAGATTTCAAATGAATTTATGGTAAACATAATAGTTGTTCCTCATTGTCTTAGATTTCTAGAATGGTATGGTATTCCTTCATATGATTTGTGGAACTCTACTTATGGTCTTGGCAAGCAAAGGGTATTTTGGTCATCTGAGAATTACAGGTCATTTCAAGCCTATGCCCAAAACTCATACAAGGAAGCTTCAAATGAAAAACTTCAAAACATAAAACTTGCTCCAAATGACATTTTGAGTCAGGAAAGTGACCATGAAGGATTGGGAAGACTCATAGCACAAGGTTTCAAAATTGGTGAATTTAATGAATGAAAAATGACCTAAAATTGAGATTTTTCATAATTTGGCCAAATGGGATAAAATTATAGGTCATTTTGATTGGAAAAAATGTTTTAAGAACATTGGCAAAAGTAGAATTTTGAGTTTGGTTCAAGATTTGAAAGATATGGTTGGTTACTTACAAAGGAAGTTACATAATCCAAATCCAAGGGAAAGTGTGCATGGGAAGGTTCTACAAACTTCTAGGGCTTTCTATTCTCATCTATATATTGAATGAAGTAACTCCATGCCATGGTTGGTGATTCATTGTGCTCATGATACCAAGTTTCACATCTTTCTTCCAATTTGCAAAAGCTTTTCAAACTCCATAAAATTTCCATCAATTTCCACATTTCTTGATTGGATCATCATCAACATCTTTCATAGATCAGAATTCCATCAAAGATTTGGTTGAATTGAGCAAGAATCGTGCCATCCATCTTCATCATTCAAGGTGCAAGAAGAAGTGGTTACAAAGTTTCAAGGCATTGGAGCAAGAATCTTTGCATACAGAACAAAGGATTGAGTGTATGGATCAAGTTCAGAGCATTGAAAGCATCAGATCCAAGGATTTCCATAGCTGTTTTCATCATTTGCACCAGGTAAGTTTCCTCTTCGAATTGACTGAATTAGTTAGAATCATAGTGAATCATTAGGTTAGAATGGTTAGGCATAGTTAGATGATGAATTTCACAAAGTTTGGAGAAGTTTCATGGAGTTTATCAATGGTGTGCACAAACTGTTAGAGCTTAGAACATCAAGGATAATGCATGGTAATCTTGGATCCATAGCTCAGATTGATCAGCATAAGGTGTAGATTAGGTTAGGGTAAAAATTAGAAAGAATTGAGATGGTTGATAGCAGGTGATAATGATGGATTCAGAATGTTACACCTATCGGGTTCACTTATTGGTTGAGTTTTAGAAGGAGCTAATGATATGGCTGTGTAGAGGGAAGAAATTAGAGCAACTTTGCTCTTTGAATCGTGTGATTTCATGGAGAGGCAAGGGAGAACAGAGGTGGTGAACTCGTGCATGGGAGAAGAGATTTTCAGAATCTAGGGTTTGCTGGAGGTAGACGATGACCCCAGGCCGTTGGATCCATCTGTTGACTTGGACTCATATCTTGATCGTGTGGTTGTGGTTTAAAATGAAAACGGAGGGAGATTCAAAAGACTATACGCACCGTTTCATTAATAATTCTGACTGGGCTTTAATTTCCAATGCTAATAGCACCCCCTCAAATCAGGCCCAAGGCGTTTTCAACTAGTTTAATTGCTAACTGCACCGTTTCTAGTTTTTTTTTAGTTTTGTTGAGTTTTCTGATGCATTGGGCCCAGACGCGCTTGCTATGCGCGCCCCCCAGTCTGGGCCCACTCCCTTATTTTAATTGGTTTTACTACTTGATGCACCCCTCAGCCAAATTAATTCCATTTTAATTTCTTTCAAAAATTTTAATTCTTTGGAAAATCATAAAAAATTGGAAAATGCATGATTTTAATTGGTTCTTTTTGCATATTGTTCATAATTTTGTCAAGAAAAATATCATTCAATAAAATTAATACTTCATCTTATTTTCATATTTTTGGCATATTTTTCTTTTAAATAGGTGTAAATAATGTTTAGTTTAGTGCATGGATTTGTTAATTTTTGTTTGATTAAATGCTTTTATATTTTTGATCCATTCTTTTTAGGTTGATTAGCTTAGAGCTTTATATTGAATATAAAATTTGGTTCATATTTTTAGGACTTAATTTTAGGTGATTTGCTTAGGTGTGATCAGCATGATCAAAACTAGGGTTTAGGAGATAACATAGGTGAATTAAATCATTTCTTTCATGAGTTGTAGATTGAATCTTTGGGGTATGGGACTATAGGGATTATGGGCAGCTAATAGATCCCTTAGAAAATATTAGGATTCCCCTACTGCT
This sequence comes from Lathyrus sativus, assembly GCA_963859935.3. Taxonomy (NCBI): domain Eukaryota; kingdom Viridiplantae; phylum Streptophyta; class Magnoliopsida; order Fabales; family Fabaceae; genus Lathyrus; species Lathyrus sativus. The sequence continues at coordinate 30,678,639 of OZ012741.1, read as the reverse complement.
ATTAGTATACTGCTTATATTTGTTTGACTGTGTGGTGTGCCCTCTCTAGGGTTATTTTCATTTGTCTGTGTGGGGTATTGGGTTTGCTTGGGGATTGGGAGAGTTGAAGACCTGAGAAGATGAAGCCCATTTGAAGATCAGAGATTGAAGACCAACTTCCAGAGTTGATGAGGAGCATCCTTTGCTGGCAGCTATTGAAGGCTATAGGGTTTAGGAGCTAGGCAGAGCTCTAGAGTAGTAAACTTGATTCTCAAACATGGAAGGTCTTGATTGCCTCCATCCCTCTCTGTGATGCAGAGTCTCTCTAAGGCACTCACCCCCTTCCTTTGGAAGGCTTGGTGATAGTGTCTAAGAGATAGAACTCTTGAGAGAAATATTCTATGTGTTGTTAGCAGTCTGTTTGCCACCTTTGGTGGTCAACTAATTGCTTAACACCCAGTTCTCTCTTGTGATTGATTCCTCAGCTTGGAGATTGGGACTTGAAGAAAAGCCATTGGGAGATTGGAGATTGAAGATTAAAGACTGAGGCTTACCTGAAGCTTGTAGCTGTTTGGAGATAACTTGAAGACAGATGTTGATGCAGAGCTGCTGTAGCTGTTTATTTTTTGCTATGTTTCATTTCTGATGTATTGATTGGTTTTCCCTGACTGTATTGTTTGATGTTTAACCTGTTAGGTTGAAAGTGAATGCTGTTCACTTTTGCCTATTGTTTTCTAGGTTCGAGGTTGAGTGGGACTCCCTTGCCTCGCTTGTATTGTTGCATCCATGCATTTTACCGCTTTACTGTATATATGCTATTGTTTCTGTTTCCGTCTATTCCCTTAGGATCTCTGTTTCTCTCTGTGCAAGAGAGGAGCATGATAGACATTAGGTCTTAACCCATGCATGATAACATTAGGTTAGTTTGCTTCCCTTCGCAACCGTAGGTTAGAGTTCTGTCTCTTCTTTCTCAAAACAAACTGAAAAATACAATAAGATTTCAAACACAATAAAAGACATTTCTTCCGTAAAAGAATGTGAACTCATCAAAACGTCATTTTTTGTCGCTTGGACCAGTAATCAGAAAAACCCTTTTCAGAAGGAATAAAATCAATCAAGACAGACTTGTGTCGTGCGTGGCCCGAACTACGTTTGCTCTGATCTTTCATGTTGTATGAAAGTACGTAGGAATAGGATGCGATATCCTAGCGAGCAACCTTCCCCTCCTTTCCCGTAGGTAGGCGAACTACGTTGACTCTGATTTCTCGTTTCAGACGGGAATACGTAGGCATAAAGTGCGATACTTTGCCGAGTCATTTTCTTTTCTTTTAACCCCTGACCTGTAGAATAGATAGAATAACAATCCGTACCAGAAAACAAGCGTGGATCCCGTCGAGTATGACGGACGTGAGGGGTGCTAATACCTTCCCCTTGCGTAACCGACTCCCAAATCCAGGTTTTGGTTGCGATGACCAGACCTTTCCCGTCTTTGCGGTAGGTTTACTCTGAGCGTTTCCTTTCCCTCCTGTGGGATAAATAACGCACGGTGGCGACTCTTCTGTTCAGCCGGCGCCGATTTTCGCAGTAGCGACAGCTGGCGACTCTGCTGGGGATCCAACGTCCCCTGGCTGCTAAGGACTGCGATAGTTCCTTATGCATTTGGGATCCAACGTCCCTTAAGAGAGTCAATCCTAACGCTTGTTTTCCCGTCGAGGATTTTGTATGGATTTATATTTCTGACCTTTAATTTTCAGCATTATATATTGTTATTATTGCTGTATTGGGTTATGATGGGTGGTTCTATGATTGAGAGATAAGTCGGACCTGGGCTTGAGTGCACCTAGACTTAGAGTAGAGATTAGTGGGCGCGCACGTGCTTTGCATGTCCTAGTGTCCCGCGAAATCTACACTCAGACGAGGTTCTTCTGGTTGGCCTCCTGTCCTGCCCTTTGGGTGGCTCGGGTTGCTGGTTAGTTGGATTGTCGACTCTGGGGACCGATCATTTGGAAGTTGGCTAAGTAAGGCCTCTTCAGGATTTGATGATGCCACTCCTTCTGGGAATCGTATCATCAACCCTGAAAGTCTGTGACGCCGACGACCGCATAGGATGCCATACCTTTGTCGGTTACTAGGACACCTACCTGTGAGAGGGTTTGGGGTTATGCAGGTAACTAGACCTTCAGATACCGGTTATTTCTTGATCTGAGATCCTGGGTATTTATGGACAGTGAAGAGGTCTATCAGAGACCAGTCAGAGTTATGGTTTGAGGTCTGTCAGAGACCAGTTGGAGTTATGTTATGAGGTCTATCAGAGACCAGTGTTAGAGATTCATGTTGGGTCTATCTGAGACCAGGGTTTGAGGAATTCTAGAGGGTCTATCTGAGACTTGTTGATATGATTCAGGCTTCTCAGCTATAACACTTGGTCCCTGTTGCATGTTGCTTGCATTGCATTATTTGCATAATCATTATCATTGCATCCCATTAACGTGTGTCTGTGCTGCAGGTGCATTTGCATATCCCCTGGTTCTAGTGTCTGGACTTCTGAGTATTGATCATGGCTGGTTTGAGGATGACAGTTGCGTACAAGCTACCTATTCCTGATATTACTCCACTCCTGGGTCTGATTTCTCTGGCAGATGAGGATGTCCGTAGAAGCTTCAGGCAGAGTTACGGACGGTTGTTGGGTTTGGTTCGCACATCCACTAATGATGAATTGAATGGGCTGTACACCTTAATGCAATTCTACGACCCTGCTTTGAGATGTTTCATGTTTGCTGATTTTATCTTGGGGCCTACCATGGAGGAGTATGTAGAGTTTACTGAGCTGCCGGTACAGAATGCAGTTCCTTTTATTCACTCTGCCGCTGAGCCCAAGTTGGAGGATTTAGCTAAGGCCTTGCACATGAATGCTTCTGAGCTGCTGATGACCTCTTGGCTAGGGGTTCCGGGTTTCTCTCTCCAGTTTCTGGTTGGTAAGGCTCAAGAGTACGCCAAGAATGGGTGTTGGGTGGTCTTTAACGCTATTTTGGCTCTATGCATTTATGGGATAGTGCTGTTTCCCAATTTCCCAAACTTCGTGGACATGGATGCATTTCATCTGTTTGCTGCTGGCAACCCGGTGCCTACACTGATCGGGGACTTCTATCATTCGATGCACTATAGAAATGAGAACAGGAGAGGCAAGAATGTCTCTTGTTGTGCGCCTTTGTTGTACATGTGGTTTAAGAGCCATCTTCCCTTGAAGGGACCTTTTGTGGATAGTGCAACCACATCTGACTGGCCAGAGCGTATGATGAGGCTATCTTCTGAAGACATTGAGTGGTTTGATCGAGACTTGCTGGGGTCTGAGCTTATTTTCAGTTGTTCTGGGTATCCTAATGTTCCGTTGATAGGAAGAAAAGGGTGTATCAATTACAACCCTTCTCTGTTCATTCGCCAGTTCGGATACGCTTTGAAGAACCCACCAAAGGAGGAAGAAGTACAGGAATCTCTGTACTTCACCGGTGATTTGAAGGGAGAGTTACTCGCTAAGCTTCGGCATGCCTGGATGCATATTAACAGAAAAGGGAAGCCACTGTTGGGGAAGAATGATTGTCAGGCTTATGCGCCATACAGAGTTTGGATTCAAGAGAGAGCAAGACAACTACTGATGCCATTTCCAGTTGCACCAGTCCCTGTTCATACTCCGGTGAAAGAGCCAACTACTGTTACTAGGGAAGCCTACGAGCAAGTTGTTAAAGAAAAAGAAGCCTTAATGAAGATCAATGAAGGGTTAGAGCAAGAGCTGGCTCAGATACGCAGTGAGAAAAACAAGGTTGTGCATGCTTTCCAACAGCAGATCGAGCTAATAAACAGGCTTGGGGCTGAGTTGACTGAGGAGAAAAAGAAGCGCGAACGTCTGGGTCAAGAGTTCAGAAGCTCCCATGACATGCTGGAGTCTAAGAAGAAAGCGCTCGACGCCGCACACCGGGAAATTTCTTCTTGTAATAAGACTTGGAATGCTATGCTAACCAACAATAAAAAGAGGGAAGATAAGTTGAAGCAGCAAATCTCTGACCTCGAAGAGCAGTTGAAGGCTAGCACCAAGAAGTAAGAAGAAGAAGTGATGACCAGGTATAGTCTCCAGAATGCATTGAACAAGGCCATCGAAGGCAGGAACGAAGTTGTGTCTCAGAAGCGGAAGCTAGAGGATCGCTTCGGAGAAGGGGCATGGGAGGAAACCGCTGGTGACGTGCGACGTGTTCTCAAGAGAAGAAACCAGCTTGTTGAAGGTCTGCTTACCCGACCAGGTCATCCAGAAACCAAGAAGTTACTAGAAGAGTATCAGGCTTATGAGTGTACTTGATCATTTCATGTATTGATGCTTTATTTGCATAGTGCTGACCATCACCAGGATTGTTGGTTGAGGTCATGCCTTCTTATTATACTCAGTGATATTGTATTCTTGGCTTATTGGATTTCTCTGCAATATATGAGGCTTTCTATGATTCAGCTCCGATCTTCGTATTGCTAGCACTGTCACCGCACTGGCACCTTGCACTAGAATCGGGGAATGCTACCCCCTAATGCACAGACACATTGCATTGCATTCATATTCATATAGCATTACAGGTGATTATTGGATGGTATCTTATTTCCTGCTCTGTATCAGGTATTTTCAGGATTGAAGATCAGCGCCCACACCGATATTCCACTCGCACCAACTGTCGAAGAATCATGGATCAAATGCAGAACAAGATGCAAGATATGCGCGAGAAGCTAGCGCTCTTTATGCAGACCATGGAGACTATTGCAAAAGGTCAGGAGAATTTGCAAGCTATGGTGCAGCCTCTGTTGGCAAGGAATGCGGGGCATGGAAATGAGGATCATCAGTCTGTGCGAGTCGACATTGTTCATGGGGATGGTACTCCCACACCAGTGGCTCCACCGGTAGTCAATATACCTGCTGTTAATGTCAACAACGGTACTGCTGCTGGAAACGGTAACGTTGGAATTGGGAACGAGACTGCTGTCCATAACGTTGGGCTTGGTGATGTCAACTTGGGTGACAATATGGGAGGCAATGGCTTCGGTAATGCTGGATTCGGTTTCAATGACCAAGGATTCGATAATGCTGGGAAATATGGTTTCAATGCTCAAGGCTTTGGGCAGGACGGATTCGGTATGACCAATCAGGGTTACGGAGGATTCGGAAATGGAAATGGCGCTGGGTTGATGGCTTTTGGACCTGCTGGAGTTGCTCCAGGATACGGCAACAGAGGGCGAGGCCCGGTGATGAATCAGATCAGAGCTGGCCGTAACAATGGATACGATGGATATGGAGCTGGGAATGGTAACTGGCAGGAAGATCAGCAAGAGGACGCTTTCTCCGGTGGAGGTTTCGAGGGACCTATGGATGACTCCCAGAGGATTAGAATGCTAGAAGAGCAGATGAGGGGGGTCGTAAATCAAAGTGTTGTCGGCTTGGACATGTCAACAATGGGTCTGGTACCTGGCCTGAGGGTGCCAATCAAATTCAAAGCTCCTACATTTGATAAGTATAAAGGGGACACCTGTCCAAAAGTGCACGTGCGGTCATATTACAGAAGGATGTCTGCGTATTCAACTGATGAGAGGATGCTAATGCATTTCTTTCAAGATAGTTTGTCGGGCCCTTCCCTCGAGTGGTATATGGGGTTGGAACCAACGCATATAAAGACATGGAAGCAGTTGGCAGAGGCATTTGTAGCTCACTATAAGTATAACAGCGACTTGGCACCCAACCGGGTCCAATTGCAAGGGTTATCTCAGAAGAAGGGTGAGAGCTTTAAAGAGTATGCGCAAAGATGGCGCGACATGGCTGCTAGGGTCCGTCCTCCTCTAGAGGACAAGGAAATGAATGACATGTTCATCGGAACATTCACCGGCATGTTTTATGACAAGTTGTTTCACACATCTTTGGCCAGTTTCTCAGACTTAATTCTGATGGGAGAAAAGATTGAAAGCAACATTAAACAGGGAAGATTCCAAGCTGAGGAATCAACTGCGTCTGGCAGTAACAGGAAGGCTTTTGGTGGGCGCCGTCAGGGCGATGCAAGCGCAGTGTTTGGAGGCCGAGGTAGAGGCCGGGGCATAGGTCGAAACCAGTATAATCAGCCGCAGCAGGTGGCGAGCGTTACTATTCCATTTCAGCAACAACCATTTCAACAACAACAACAGCAGCAACAGCATCCACAACAGGGGGCACAACCTGCTCAGCGAAGATTCCAGGGGGTAAGCCAAGGAGAGTATTTGAGAAGCCTCCCTCAACGTATGCAGATCTGTTACAGACGTTACTAGGGCTGAACTTGGTAGAGAAGAGAACTCTGGCACCAATAACAGGCACTCCTCCATATGGTTATGATGCAAGCAGGCACTGTGAATTCCACTCTGGGGCTCCGGGCCATGATGTCGAGGGTTGCCATGCGTTTAAGCATGTTGTGCAGGATTTATTGGATAGTAAAGCTATCAATTTTGGAACGGCGGGTCCGAATATAGTGCAGAAGCCCATGCCCAATCATGGGGCAAACACCATTTTAACTGAGGAGGGTTTGAATTTGATTATGAATGTCGACGATTTAAAGACGCCGCTGAGCGAGATAAAGAGCCGATTATTGCAGGGTGGTGTGTATCCAGGATGTGACGAGTACTGCTTAGAGTGTTGGACCCTATCTGGAGGGTGTGATGATTTAAAGAAAGGTATTCAGGCTTTAATAGATGGTGGCACATTGCAGTTTGACCGAGCAGCAATTGAAGAACCTGCAGGGGCATTAGCAGATAACCAGAGTGATGTGGCCACTGTAACGATTCCCCGAAAGACAATCACTATAACGGCACCGGCCCAGCGACCACCAATCACTATCACTAAAGCCGGACCAATCCCGTACGAGAGCACAAAAGCAGTCCCATGGTCATATGGGTTGGAAGTGTATTGTGACGGAATAAAAATTGATGTTAATAAGCAGCCAGATGAGACTGTAGACAATGTTGTTGGTACCGGAGGTATGACAAGGAGTGGAAGAATCTTCATCTCGCCTGAGGTAGAAGCCGAAAGACTGGCGAAAGGAAAGGGGAAGATGGTTGAGAATGTCCCAGTACAGGGGAATGAAAAAGAAGCGGCATCGAAGGATGTGGAAGAGTTCATGCGCTTGATTCGAAAAAGCGATTATAAGATCGTGGAGCATCTGCAACAAACGCCGTCAAAGATATCTATCCTGTCGTTGCTACTGTGTTCTGAAGCTCACAGAAATGCATTGTTGAAAGTCCTGAATACTTCTTTCGTACCCCAAGATGTTTCCGTAAATCAGCTGGAAGGAGTGTTGGCTCATGTGAATGCAGGCCATAGCCTGGGCTTTACAGATTTCGATTTGACCCCGAAGGGGAGGGAGCATAATATGGCGCTGCACGTCTCTGTGGAGTGTAGAGGATCAGTCATGTCTCATGTATTGGTCGATACCGGATCGTCTTTGAATGTGCTGCCCAAGAAAGCGATGATGAAGCTAGATGCCAGAGGAATCCTGTGCACGCCCAGTGACTTGGTGGTCAGGGCATTCGATGGTACGCGAAGAACGGTTTTTGGATCTATAACATTGCCTCTACAGGTGGGGCCGGAGGTTTTCGCGATTGAATTTTATATCATGGACATCCAGCCTGCATATAGCTGCCTGCTCGGACGACCCTGGATTCATGGGGCTGGGGCAGTCACGTCTACCTTGCATCAAAAGTTGAAATATATGGTAGGAGACAGCGTGGTTACTGTCTGTGGCAAAGAAGACATCCTAGTCAGCCATCTGTCATCATTTAAGTATGTGGAGGTCAACAGAGAAATTCACGAAACACCCTGCCAGGCATTTGAGGGGTTGCGCATCAAAGACAAAGGTCCTGGGCCGAGCAAAGTGTCAGAGGTAGCCGTCTCGTCATATAAGGAAGCTCAAGCTTTAGTAGAGACTGGTGAGACAAAGGGCTGGGGCAAAGTGCTGGATATTCCTGTGAAGATGGACCGGTTTGGGTTGGGGTACCAACCGTCGTCATCGACACCTGCTGTGGGGGAACCCCGTTTCAGAGGACCAATAACTATCACTGCTAGTGGAGTATGTCATGAGACTATCAACGCTGCTTCAGGGTCTGACGAAGGTGACAGCGACTGCGATATGGATGCCTGGATTCAGCCAAGCGTGCCAGGACAGGGCTTGTGCAAATGGTTTATTCAGGAGATTGTTCCTGTGACTCTTAAACAGTAATGCTTTGTTTTTTAATTGTTGAACAATCTGATGTCTTGCCCGGGGCATCATGATTTGCTTAGGGTTGTGCTGTTATGAACATTGCGTGTTAATCATTAAATAAAAGGCGTTTTTCATGTGCAAATATTGTGATCTCTGTTTTTCTTGTTGTGTATTTTTCAATAAAATGGCAACGTGGTTACTCGCTTTATACGCATTTTGAAGCATTTAACCATTCTTTTTGCAGGATAACATTTTCAGATGACATCCTTGAACCACCTATGACTCGTCCCGACTTTGAGCACCCGATATTTCAGGCCGAAGAAGAGGTTGTTGAAGATGCTGACGTTCCCGAAGAATTGTCTTGGTTGGTGAAGCAAGAAGAAAGAGTCATTCTGCCTCATGAGGAGGTCATCGAAATCATTAACCTGGGGTCGGAAGGGGTTGAGAAGAATATTCGTATAGGAGCCGCGCTGCAGAGCGACATCAAGCGAAGACTGGTTGAAATGCTCAGAGAGTATAATGATGTGTTCGCTTGGTCGTATGAAGATATGCCAGGGCTCGATACAGATATGGTTGTGCATCGTCTGCCGTTGAAAGAAGAATGCCCGCCGGTCAAGCAAAAGCTTCGCAGAACTAGACCCGATATGGCAGTGAAGATTAAAGAAGAGGTTCAAAAACAGTGGGATGCTGGTTTCCTGGCTGTTACAAAATATCCCTTCTGGGTCGCTAACATTGTACCAGTGCCCAAGAAAGACGGTAAAGTGAGAATGTGCGTAGATTACCGTGATCTAAATAAAGCGAGCCCGAAAGACGATTTTCCACTTCCTCATATCGATGTGTTAGTTGACAACACTGCTCAATACTCCGTATTCTCCTTCATGGATGGCTTCTCGGGCTATAATCAGATTAAAATGGCGCCAGAGGACATGGAGAAGACTACTTTCATAACGCCTTGGGGAACATTTTGTTATAAAGTGATGCCCTTCGGCTTGAAGAATGCTGGGGCAACGTATCAGCGTGCAATGACGACTCTTTTTCATGATATGATGCATAAGGAGATCGAAGTTTATGTTGACGATATGATTGCCAAATCCCAGACGGAGGAAGAGCATTTGGTAAATCTGCTGAAGTTATTCAAAAGGCTTAGGAAGTTCAGGCTGAGACTGAACCCTAACAAGTGCACCTTCGGGGTAAGATCGGGTAAACTGCTGGGGTTTATCGTAAGCGAAAGAGGAATAGAGGTTGATCCTGCAAAAATAAAAGCAATTCAAGAGATGCCGACGCCTAAAACAGAGAAAGAGGTGCGCGGGTTTTTAGGGAGGTTGAACTACATCGCCCGGTTCATATCTCACCTAACGGCTACGTGTGAACCATTGTTCAAGCTGTTAAAGAAAGACCAAGCTGTGACGTGGAACGAAAATTGTCAAAAGGCGTTCGATAAAATAAAGCAGTATTTGCAGGAGCCTCCTATTTTGATACCTCCAGTGGCAGGGAGACCCTTGATTATGTATTTGACAGTTCTTGAGGGAAGCATGGGTTGTGTTCTCGGTCAACACGACGAGACAGGAAGAAAAGAGCATGCGATCTACTACTTGAGTAAAAATTTCACTGAATGTGAATCTCGATATTCGATGCTGGAGAAAACTTGTTGCGCGCTAGCCTGGGCCGCCAAGCGTTTGAGGCAATACATGCTGAATCATACAACCATGCTCATCTCGAAGATGGACCCTATCAAATATGTATTTGAAAAGCAGGCGTTATCGGGGAGAATTGCCCGTTGGCAGATGGTCTTGACTGAATATGACATCCAGTATGTCTCGTAGAAAGCTATAAAGGGGAGTGTGCTGTCTGAGTATCTGGCGGAGCAGCCTATTGAAGATTACCAATCGATGAGGTTTGATTTTCCTGACGAGGATATCATGTACCTAAAGATGAAAGATTGTGAAGAGCTATTGCCAGACGAAGGACCAGAATTGGGTTCCAAGTGGAAGTTGATTTTTGACGGAGCTGTAAATGCTTACGGTAGCGGAATAGGGGCAATCATTACTACTCCACACAGGTCGCACATCCCGTTTACTGCTCGATTGACCTTTGAAGTTACCAATAATGAAGCCGAATACGAAGCTTGTATAATGGGGCTGGAAGAAGCCATTGATTTGCAAATTAAGAATCTGGATGTATACAGAGACTCAGCTCTGGTGGTGAATCAGATAAAAGGGGAATGGGAGACACGTCAGCCCAATTTGATACATTACATGAATTATGCGAGGAGATTATTGCCTTTCTTTGACAAGGTTGAATTGCATCATATACCGCGAGCAGAAAATCAGATGGCTGACGCCCTGGCCACTTTGTCTTCCATGTACAAAGTCAACTTCTGGAACGAGGCTCCCAGAATTATTATCTCTCGGTTGGACAGACCAGCATTCGTATTTGCTATTGACGAAGCTTCCGACGATAAACCGTGGTATTTTGATATCCTTAATTTCCTGAAGAATAAAGAGTATCCGGCCGGGGCATCCAGTCAAGATCAGAAGACTCTCAGGAGATTGGCGGGTAATTTCTACTTGAATCCGGATGGTGTCTTATACAGAAGAAACCACGATTTGGTGCTGTTGTGTTGCGTAGATGAAAAAGAGACGAAGTTGCTCATGGAGGAAATACATGAGGGTACATTTGGTACGCATGCTGGTGGGCATGCTATGACGAGGAAGCTGCTGCGGGCAGGTTATTTTTGGCTGACTATGGAAACTGATTGTTTCAAGTTTGCGAGGAAGTGCCACAAGTGCCAAATCTATGCTGATAAGATCCATGTGCCTCCGAGTCCTCTGAATGTGATGTCATCTCCATGGCCATTCTCGATGTGGGGAATCAATATGATTGGAAAGATCGAGCCGACGGCTTCTAACGGGCACCGGTTCATTCTAGTAGCAATCGATTATTTCACCAAGTGGGTAGAAGCGGCGTCTTACGCAAATGTAACTAAGCAGGTGGTGGCCAGATTCATCAAGAGAGATATCATTTGCAGATACAGAATCCCCAAGCGGATAATCACTGACAACGGTTCAAACCTGAACAACAAAATGATGAAGGAGCTCTGTCAGAATTTCAAGATCGAACATCACAACTCCTCCCCTTACCGACCCAAGATGAATGGCGCTGTTGAAGCGGCCAATAAGAATATCAAGAAGATCGTTCAAAAGATGGTGGTGACTTATAAGGATTGGCATGAGATGCTACCTTTCGCTTTGCACGGTTATCATACGACGGTACGCACATCAACCGGGGCAACCCCGTTCTCGTTAGTATACGGAATGGAAGCAGTGCTACCATTGGAAGTTGAGATTCCTTCTCTGAGAGTGCTACGAGATGTCCAACAGGACGAGGCAGAATGGGTGAAAAACAGGTTGAACCAGCTAAGTTTAATGGATGAGAAGAGGCTAGCTTCTCTAGCATACGGTTGTTTATACCAGAGCCGAATGAAGAAAGAATATGATAAGAAGATACATCCTCGGAGCTTTCAGACGGGCGACCTTGTGCTGAAAAGGATTCTCCCGCCGCAGGCAGATCACAGGGGCAAGTGGACCCCCAACTACGAAGGGTTATACGTTGTCAGAAAAGTCTTTTCAGGAGGAGCGTTGTTGTTGTCCACCATGGACGGTGAAGACTTTACGTCGCCTGTAAATTCGGACGCAGTTAAAAAATACTTCGCTTGAAATTGACCTGCTGGACAGAAAAAAGAGAGTCCAGGCAAAAATGGGGCATCCTGGCGAACCAAAAACAGAATGAAAGGTTCGGGCAAAAATTAGGGATAAAATTGAAAAAATGTACACCCACGAAGTTGAAAACCTACACTGGGCGGCTTCGGCAAAAAGGGGTATCCCGGTGAACTGAAAACCCGTAAAGGGCGGTTCACGCAAAAGTTAGGGATTTGAAAAGCAAATGACTGCGGTCCGAATTTGATACTGCAATGAGCGTTGGTGCGGGAGAATATGCCTGAGGGGTCGATTATCAGATACAATTTCTTCGAAAGTATGAATACCGGGAAAAGCATTAGAGTCGGACGAGTCATAGGAGGATCAGTTCGTGATGTTCGTCTGCATCCCGTTGCCGACATGTGTACAAATTTAACTTGTCAATATATTTATGCTTCTTGTGCATACTTGTGTATTTGTTGTGTGTAGCTTCCTCTTTTCATGAGTTACATCCCGTGTACAAAAACTCCGCCCATTCAGGGGCCCAATCAATAAAAAATGTTATTCAGTACCTGATGCTGTCTCTTTACTGTTTTGTGCATGAAAAACGCCTAGGTTTAATGAAACTAGCATGTGCATAACGACACTGGCCCTTGCCAACGATTGCTAAAACTTTGAATTAACTGAAAATGATGTCACTAACACTAACCTGAATAGATTTGGTTGCATAGACTTGTCTTGTGGTGGACGATCAAAAGATTGCAGTATGGATCAGAAGCCCGTAACGAAAGACTCGATCCCCATGCAGGTCGCGCTTTTGAGATAACAATGCTCCTCACTGAAGAAGGATCAAATTCCCCAGTTGTTCGTAGCTTATCCAAAGGACATTCTCCAGCCCAGTCGTTCATCCTCAGCAGAGTTTGGCGGTTCCAAGATTGTAGACTGTATTCAGACAGCGTGGTGTCCCCCAGAAGGATTCCCTATCTCAAGCAGAGTGGTTCATCCTCAGAAGATTAATATTTCCAATTTGTGAACTGTATTCAGACAGTTTACCTTTCCCCGCAGGGTCATTTACGCTCCCCCAGCGGAGTCAGTTGATTGTCCCTAAGAGAATCATTCCGTCCTCAGCGGAGTTTTCTTTCAGCAAGTATTTTCATTCCTCCCAGTGGAACTCGAAGATTAAGACTCTCCCCGGCAGAGTTGGTTGCGTGTCTTGGCATTTATTTTGTCAGAATACCGTGTGATATCCGTTCACTCTCCAGCAGAAGTCCAATCATACCAGGCGCATCTGCTATTCTCCAGCAGAGTTATATTCCCCAGCAGGGTGTTACTTCAATGAGGTGCTTGGTTTAAGTTCCCAATTTCCCAGCTGAATCGACTTCACTCTTCCAGCATTTATTTTGCTGGAATAATTCTGTAGCACCTGGCCATTCCCAGCGGAGTCGGCATTGTCTTCAGCATTTATTTTGCTGAAGCGATTCCTGTATCCCAACAGTTCAAGTCTGCATTTGCATTGGCATATAGTGTCATATTTGCATCTACCGAATAAAAACGCGTAGCATTTCCATGTCGAATGGAGCATTACGCCATGTTCAAACACATGCATTTTGAAACATGAACCAGGTTGGCTAACCGTTTGTTTCAAGTATTGTTTCTCTTGCAGGTGGAAGGAGCTCTTGCTCAAATGAATTACCAAACATTCGAGGTCTCGACGTGAGACATTCAACGAAAATGTCAGTTTGGCATTAGTCCCCACAAGAGTTATTCGGTTAAGTTCTCTTTGTCTCCGAACAGAGTTATTTGTGTAAATTTCCCTTGTTTTCCCTGCCAGAGTTAGTAGGCAAAATCTCTCCTCATTCCCAAGCAGAGTTATTTGTCAGCAAAGGGTTTCATGAATCAGAATTTCAGAGACTGCCGCCGGTAATCAGAACAGGCGTCCGGTAGCTTGGTTTCCAAATATCCCCCAGTAGAGTCCGCCCCAAAGTCACTGTCACGTCAGTGCTAAGAAGTTTGTGGGTGGGATCAATGGAGAAATGAGTCCTGACGTGGACAATTTTATTGACGGGATTTCTTCGTACTAGAGAAGTGGGTGTCCTAACGTGGACAGATTTATTTCCCCGCGTTGACGATATGTGCTAGTCCTAACGTGGACAGATTTGATTTCTTGGTATTGATTGAAGGTGAAGTCATGACGTTGACAAAGTTGATTATTCTTAGTGTTGGTGTCCTGACGTGGACCATTTATTTCTAGCAGATATCTTTAGTCGTAATGGTGAAATGTGCGTCCTGACGTGGACAAGTTTATAGTTTTTCGTGATGATAAGGGGCGCAAGTCCTGACGTGGACAAGTTTCATTTCCCCAGCAAGTCGAAGGTGCGCAAGTCCTAACGTGGACAGATTTATCTTCCTTTGTGTTGACGCAGCATGAGTCCTGACGTGGACGAGTTTTATTTCCTTAGCGGGTCGAGGATGTGAGTCCTTACGTGGAAAGATTGTATTCCTTACGTGGAAAGGTGGGTCCTAACATGGACGATGTAGTCCTAACGTGGACAAGTTAGTTCCTTACGTGGAAAGAAATTATTCCTTACGTGGAAAGATGGTTTCCTTACGTGGAAAGAAGTTTGGTCCTAACGTGGACAGGTTATTCCTAACATGGACGATGCATTCCTTACGTGGAAAGATGTTATCCACAAGATGGAAAGAAGTTTATTCCTAACGTGGAAGGGTGAGTCCTAACGTGGACGATGTATTCATAACCTAGGAAGTTTAGTCCTGACGTGGACGGATCCAGATGAAGTCTTAGTCCTTACGTGGACGGTGTTATTCCTGACGTGGAAGAGTTTAGTCCTGACGGGGACAGATATAGAAGAGATGATTCTTTATGTGGACGGTGTTATTCCTAACGTGGAAGAGTTTATTCCTAACGTGGACGAGTTATTTCTGATAAATGCAGACGAATTATCCCCAGCGAGGTTGCCGAGATTTTTCCGAGTTGACGGCATGTGGAGTCCTAACGTGGACAAGTTTTAGTTGAGGTTTCTTTGTGTTGACGAAACAGGCGTCCTAACGTGGACAAGATTCTATCTCTGTTACGATGGAGTCATTTTTCAGGCTGATGAAAATAATCCCCAGCACGAGATCAGTGGGTTGCTGTAAACAGTCAGATTCAATTGGTGAATGTCGTTCCCCAAGCAGTGGTGCAGTTTATTTCTGCGGTTGGCAAATTTCCGGGTTCTTAGTATTCAACCGTCTCGTACCTCGAATGGTTGAAGGTCGTTCGCTCTTCACCCAATCGGGTCCAAGTCGCTTGAATAGGGGCAGCTGTTGCACCCTAAAATTTGCTCAACCTATCTCACTTGGTTTATGTTTCAATTGCATTAGCATTTGCATATAGAGTCATGTACATAGTCTAATCATCTGCATAGCATAGCATAGCAAGTCATCCAACAAGGGACCAAGCATTATTCTCATCTCTATGAGCCTATCAAGAGGTTATTGTTCAAATTCAAGCATATTCAAGTCATCAGAGAAGAAATTGAAACCTAAGAAGTCAGTGGGTCAAGCAGTGCATCTATCTCCTATCTGAGGGTGTCTGAAGATCATCAAAGAAGTTGTGAGCTGTGAATTGAGCATGGAGAGTATGTAGACATCATGGAAGACTTAGAAAGTCATTTGGAGAAGAAGTCAAGTCATTAATATGATCACAAGAGTTGCAGTTGAAGACAGTCAACTAGGGTTTCATCTGGGTCAACTCTAGGTCAACTCTAGGTCAAAGGATTGATTGAAAGGCATTAAGGTCTATTTGAGAGATTTGGGGTTCATCATTTGACATGTAAATAAGGATATGGTGATATGCTAAGAAGAAATCAAGAGAAATCAAGGAGAAGAGGAGTTTCTAAATTAGGGTTTCTGTGTAAAATCCCCTGATTTAGGTCAAACTTCCAAGCAAGATAAGTCAAAATGCAAGCTTCAAATGGATCCTTGGCCAATATGAAACTGGTAGAGGATCTCAAGACCTTTAATTTGAGTGGTGGAAGACATCAAGGAGATTTATAGAACTCAAGTTATGGTCTTTGCAACTTACAGGTCATCTAGGGTATCTGAAATTTTGTCTGTGAAAGTTACTTGTCTTCCAAGCAACGTTTACCCCTCAAGGAAATTTCAAATGAATTTCTGGTCAACATAAGATTTGTTCCTCATTGTCTTAGATTTCTAGAATGGTATGGTATGCCTTCATATTATTTGTGGAACTCTACTTATGGTCTTGGCAAGCAAAGGGTATTTTGGTCATTGAGAATTACAGGTCATTTCAAGCCTATGCCCAAAACTCATACAAGGAAGCTTCAAATGAAAAACTTCAAAACATCAAACTTGCTCCAAATGACATTTTGAGTCTAGAAAAGTGACCATGAAGGATTGGAAAGACTCATAGCACAAGGTTTCAAAATTGGTGAATTTAATGAATGAAAAATGACCTAAAATTGAGATTTTTCATAATTTGGCCAAATGGGATAAAATTATAGGTCATTTTGATTGGAAAAAATGTTTTTAGAACATTGGAAAAAGTAGAATTTTGAGTTTGGTTCAAGATTTGAAAGATATGGTTGGTTACTTACAAAGGAAGTTACATAATCCAAATCCAAGGGAAAGTGTGCATAGGAAGGTTCTACAAACTTCTAGGGCTTTCTATTCTCATCTATATATTGAATGAAGTAACTCCATGCCATGGTTGGTGATTCATTGTGCTCATGATACCAAGTTTCACATCTTTCTTCCAATTTGCAAAAGCTTTTCAAACTCCATAAAATCTCCATCAATTTCCACATTTCTTGATTGGATCATCATCAACATCTTTCATAGATCAGAATTCCATCAAAGATTTGGTTGAATTGAGCAAGAATCGTGCCATCCATCTTCATCATTCAAGGTGCAAGAAGAAGTGGTTACAAAGTTTCAAGGCATTGGAGCAAGAATCTTTGCATACAGAACAAAGGATTGAGTGTGTGGATCAAGTTCAGAGCATTGAAAGCATCAGATCCAAGGATTTCCATAGCTGTTTTCATCATTTGCACCAGGTAAGTTTCCTCTTCGAATTGACTGAATTAGTTAGAATCATAGTGAATCATTAGGTTAGAATGGTTAGGCATAGTTAGATGATGAATTTCACAAAGTTTGGAGAAGTTTCATGGAGTTTATCAATGGTGTGCACAAACTGTTAGAGCTTAGAACATCAAGGATAATGCATGGTAATCTTGGATCCATAGCTCAGATTGATCAGCATAAGGTGTAGATTAGGTTAGGGTAAAAATTAGAAAGAATTGAGATGGTTGATAGCAGGTGATAATGATGGATTCCGAATGTTACACCTATCGGGTTCACTTATTGGTTGAGTTTTAGAAGGAGCTAATGATATGGCTGTGTAGAGGGAAGAAATTAGAGCAACTTTGCTCTTTGAATCGTGTGATTTCATGGAGAGGCAAGGGAGAACAGAGGTGGTGAACTCGTGCATGGGAGAAGAGATTTTCAGAATCTAGGGTTTGCTGGAGGTAGACGATGACCCCAGGCCGTTGGATCCATCTGTTGACTTGGACTCATATCTTGATCGTGTGGTTGTGGTTTAAAATGAAAACGGAGGGAGATTCAAAAGACTATACGCACCGTTTCATTAATAATTCTGACTGGGCTTTAATTTCCAATGCTAATAGCACCCCCTCAAATCAGGCCCAAGGCGTGTTCAACTAGTTTAATTGCTAACTGCACCGTTTCTAGTTTTTTTTAGTTTTGTTGAGTTTTCTGATGCATTGGGCCCAGACGCGCTTGCTATGCGCGCCCCCCAGTCTGGGCCCACTCCCTTATTTTAATTGGTTTTACTACTTGATGCACCCCTCAGCCAAATTAATTCCATTTTAATTTCTTTCAAAAATTTTAATTCTTTGGAAAATCATAAAAAATTGGAAAATGCATGATTTTAATTGGTTCTTTTTGCATATTGTTCATAATTTTGTCAAGAAAAATATCATTCAAAAAAATTAATACTTCATTTTATTTTCATATTTTTGGCATATTTTTCTTTTAAATAGGTGTAAATAATGTTTAGTTTAGTGCATGGATTTGTTAATTTTGGTTTGATTAAATGCTTTTATATTTTTGATCCATTCTTTTTAGGTTGATTAGCTTAGACCTTTATCTTGAATATAAAATTTAGTTCATATTTTTAGGACTTAATTTTAGGTGATTTGTTTAGGTGTGATCAGCATGATCAAAACTAGGGTTTAGGAGATAACATAGGTGAATTAAATCATTTCTTTCATGAGTTGTAGATTGAATCTTTGGGGTATGGGACTATAGGGATTATGGGCAGATAATAGATCCCTTAGAAAATATTAGGATTCCCCTACTGCTATTAGTATACTGCTTATATTTGTTTGACTGTGTGGTGTGCCCTCTCTAGGGTTATTTTCATTTGTCTGTGTGGGGTATTGGGTTTGCTTGGGGATTGGGAGAGCTGAAGACCTGAGAAGATGAAGCCCATTTGAAGATCAGAGATTGAAGACCAACTTCCAGAGTTGATGAGGAGCATCCTTTGCTGGCAGCTGTTGAAGGCTATAGGGTTTAGGAGCTAGGCAGAGCTCTAGTGTAGTAAACTTGATTCTCAAACATGGAAGGTCTTGATTGCCTCCATCCCTCTCTGTGATGTAGAGTCTCTCTAAGGCACTCACCCCCTTCCTTTGGAAGGCTTGGTGATAGTGTCTAAGAGATAGAACTCTTGAGAGAAATATTCTATGTGTTGTTAGCAGTCTGTTTGCCACCTTTGGTGGTCAACTAATTGCTTAACACCCAGTTCTCTCTTGTGATTGATTCCTCAGCTTGGAGATTGGGACTTGAAGAAAAGCCATTGGGAGATTGAAGATTAAAGACTGAGGCTTACCTGAAGCTTGTAGCTGTTTGGAGATAACTTGAAGACAGATGTTGATGCAGAGCTGCTGTAGCTGTTTATTTTTTGCTATGTTTCATTTCTAATGTATTGATTGGTTTTCCCTGACTGTATTGTTTGATGTTTAACCTGTTAGGTTGAAAGTGAATGCTGTTCACTGTTGCCTATTGTTTTCTAGGTTCGAGGTTGAGTGGGACTCCCTTGCCTCGCTTGTATTGTTGCATCCATGCATTTTACCGCTTTACTGTATATATGCTATTGTTTCTGTTTCCGTCTATTCCCTTAGGATCTCTGTTTCTCTCTGTGCAAGAGAGGAGCATGATAGACATTAGGTCTTAACCCATGCATGATAACATTAGGTTATTTTGCTTCCCTTCGCAACCGTAGGTTAGAGTTCTGTCTCTTCTTTCTCAAAACAAACTGAAAAATACAATAAGATTTCAAACACAATAAAAGACATTTCTTCCGTAAAAGAATGTGAACTCATCAAAACGTCATTTTTTGTCGCTTGGACCAGTAATCAGAAAAACCCTTTTTAGAAGGAATAAAATCAATCAAGACAGACTTGTGTCGTGCGTGGCCCGAACTACGTTTGCTCTGATCTTTCATGTTGTATGAAAGTACGTAGGCATAGGATGCGATATCCTAGCGAGCAACCTTCCCCTCCTTTCCCGTAGGTAGGCGAACTACGTTGACTCTGATTTCTCGTTTCAGACGGGAATACGTAGGCATAAAGTGCGATACTTTGCCGAGTCATTTTCTTTTCTTTTAACCCCTGACCTGTAGAATAGATAGAATAACAATCCGTAACAGAAAACAAGCGTGGATCCCGTCGAGTACGACGAACATGAGGGGTGCTAATACCTTCCCCTTGCGTAACCGACTCCCGAATCCAGGTTTTGGTTGCGATGACCAGACCTTTCCCGTCTTTGCGGTAGGTTTACTCTGAGCGTTTCCTTTCCCTCCTGTGGGATAAATAACGCACGGTGGCGACTCTTCTGTTCAGTCGGCGCCGATTTTCGCAGTAGCGACAAAAAGTGGTGTTGAAACATGAATTTTTGAGGCAGCTGTCTTGAGGCCAAAGTAACTATGTCAACATACTTCAAATGACATTTATGAGATGTTCAAATGTTATTTTAATGCAAAAAGGAATTGGTATGGAAAAATGGTTTTTGAGTGATTTGATGAGTTTTCAAGCATTTGTGGCAACATATGAATTTGGAGTCTATGCATAATTTGGGCAATGTAAATATATAGGCATACCTAAAATGCACATAGAAACATGTTTGCAAGATAAAATCAGGTCTGTGATGCCTTATGCAAAAAATGAATTTTCAACTTGTAATTTGTTTTGACAGTAGCAGTACTTTCCTTTTAATAGCAGTAAAACAACAATGAATCAAATCAATTGACTTTCAATACCAAGTTTAAATTTCATGACAGCAGGCTGAGGGTTTCTGCTTTTAAAGCTAAGAGCCAATGTTTTTTGAATGTCAAGCATAAGCCTTGATAGTAACAGTTATACTAAACACAAATCATGAAAGAGAACACCCTAACAGCATGGTGAGTAATATGATGCTCAATCTGGTACAGCAGGACCAATCATTATAGTATGATAATCCATCCAACTAAAATGTCCTGCATTGATGTATCCCCTAAAGGAAATCCCTCATGCACTTGCCTACTGAACTTGCAGTATATTGAGGCCAACACAAAACACTAGAGCCTTAACAGCCTAAACTTCAATGAAACAGCATATACACAAACATAAAGTCCTGACAGCAACAAGTATTTGGCTTGACAAACCAGAGCTATAGCAACACAAATCAAGTATGCTCATACTCCACAGGCCCATGTTTCTTAGGTACAGCCAAAATCATACCAGCAACACATTAGAAACTAGCAGCTTTTTAAAACTAACAAGCTTGTATTTTCAGCAAATGACTTAGATCAATCCATTTTGCTCAAATGCTTGGGATGGCATAACACATAGCATACTAACATGACAAACAGGTCAAAACAACTTATGCTCATACTCATGAGAACTTTTATAATGCATAAGACACATATCATGGAAGTCAACAAGATGTACATAGCTTAAATTCTACCAAAACACTCAAAAATGTGATTTCATGAAAAATTATGCTAAAGCCAATAAGAAACAGATACATACCTCTTGATGACCCTTTTGAATATGCTAGAATAGTTGAGAAAACCAGAGACCTCTTACTTCACTTTCTTGCCTTTGAACTTTTCTTCAACTTTAAGCAACAATGCACTTATGATTCCAAATGAAGAGATAGGGGTTTCCAATGGTTTCTAACAGCTTGGACAGTTGAGAAATGTAATTTGTGAGGTGTTAGAGTGGTTAGAATGCCAAGAATGTGCCTAGGACTAGTTTTGGTGATTTTTGTGGCTTTTGGTCAAAGTATGATAGGTAGAAGTTTGACTTTTTGATTTTTGAGGTTTCTTGGTGGTTCAAAGAATCATACACCTTCTATATGATATTTAGAAGTTGTGTGGAGGGTGGTTGAGGTGTTGGAAAGGGCATAAATGATTTGAGCAATTTTCACTTCATGACCATTTTAGGTGTTTTCATGGATTTTGGATTTTTGAGAATTTGAAGCAAGGTGAAGGAATTGTAATGACAGAGCTTCTCTATAGGTTTTATCAGATGAATTGTGTGTAAAATGAAGTGAATTAGACCTCCTTTTATAGGAAAAGAGATTGAGGTGCTTGCTAGAGACCTTTCTTCACCATGAAGCAAGCTTTAAGATTTTTTTGAAACAAACCTCCCTTGGAGGGTTTTCCACTTGTTCTGCTACAAGACCATTTTTTTCAAAGTCCCTTAATGATTTCTGATGTGTTTTGCACCCTATAGATCATAGGGAAGGGGCTGGTACAGCCTTTCCACTTTACACCTCATGCTTGGAAGTGTAACTTGTCCACTTGCTCCACTTGCAAGGCAATGAAATCCAAGCTTTGATTTTGGGCTATTCCTCCACAATTTTCTATTTTTTCATGCTACACGTATCTGATATATCACATACAACAAATTGGATCAAGAAAATTTCGCAAAATTAGTGAAATAAGTCATTCTTGAAAATTGGCCAATGTGGGACTATTATGTGAAACCCTTAACTTTGAACACATGTAACTTTCTGCTCATAACTCCTCTTGAGATGTTCTAGTACAATTTAGAAAGCCCTCACATAGCTCTAAAACATTCATGTTTTCATGAGTTTCAATCTCTCAAAGTAACTTGGCCAAAAAGCCCTCCAAAGTTTCTAAAAATGAGCTTAAAAAGTGAAATTTTCCCAAGTCTTTTTCCCTTCTTGAAATGAATTTGACCATAACTCAAAATCTATGCATTTTCTGATCATGGACCACTTAGGTACTTTTGTAGGACTTGTCAAGAGCTTCCAAATGAGCTTTGAACCAACTCAATTGGATGTGTGGTTAAGGAGTTATGGTTTAGCCCTTTTCAAAACCCTAATTTCCCGATTTCTCGATTACTCCTTCATCCTTGATCCAATGGTCATGAAATTTGATATGCAAGTCCAATATGACATAAGGAACAACTTTGTTTCACAACTTGAAGTCCAATTCATAAAATTTGGAGAGTTGAGTTTTCGGTCAACCGTACGACCGATCGGTGATTACCGAGTCACCTGTTGACATTCTGGACCTCCTGAGACTTTGAAACTTCTTGGATGAACTTTAATAAGCTACATGAACTTCATGGACCTCAATCCCACCATTACAACACCTTCCAACATCAAAGTCAAACCACAATTGACTTTTACTAGTTAAAAACCCTAATCGGGGCCTCCGGACTGCACTGTTCTTGATTCTGAAATGATTTCTTCAAATTGGATTCTCATTTGACATTATGTAATATCCTTGAGCTTGTTTCTTATTTGAATGAGCCCAAAACATTGACTAATCACAAACCCTGAAGTTTTGATTTTGACTGCACGAAACCCTGATTCATCTGCAATTTGACAAAGACAGACTTGCACTGGATTAAGGTTAGACGGTTCATGAGTATGCTTCTAAAATGGTAATGAGAATCTAAGGGGTCAAAATTTGGGGTGCAACAGTTGCCCCTATTTAAATATCTTCACTAGATGGAACTGAGAGATGACAATCCTCGTAGAATCGCAGTGAAAGGTATTTAAATATAGAAAAACCGAAAATTTTGTTCCTTAGATTCGATGATATGCTAAAGAACAAGTTATGACATCCTATGGACTCTAAATGATGCTTTATGATGCTTGAATGCAAACAACACAGACGCAAAGATAATAATAAAAGAAACAGTAAAACAACCAATGACAAATGCGAGGACTCGACACTGGGGACTCGTACTGGGGAAAACTAAATTAACAGTTCAGACATGACTGATAATGTAAGAAGGAAAACTTCACATGGGGAATAGGAAAATCTAATAAAGATGACAATGTTTTTGGAAAAGAAGTACTTCACCGGAGAGAAGAATAGACTTTCACTGGGGAAAAGGAGATATTCTTACTGGGGAGATGGAGACTTAATTCCACTGGGGGGAAGGAGAAAAGCAGACTTCACCGGGGAAGCAAAAGACTAGATACAACCTCACTGGGGATGATCAAATGAGGAACTTCCTATAGCGAAGAGTTCAAACGGGATCTTCAGGAATGGACTAGAAACAAGACTAAGCATACTGGGGATACTAGTGATGACTAGATCTCCGGGACCTGACTGGGAACATGGATCACTGGGGATATATCCTCAGCTTCTACAAATAGTTCACACAGTGCTGGTAATCAAGAAACGTCCTGGGGAAATTGGTAACGACCAGAATTCCAAGTAATGCCAGTGACGACTAGTCTTTTAATGGTGATTGGTGACGACCAAATCAGGGTATCAATGACAATTGGTTATGAAACAATGCCAGTTACAACTGGATTTTTAATGAAGATGGCGACGACCATGCTGGGGAATACCAATGACAATTGGTTACGAGGATGCTAGTGATTACTAGATCTTAGCTAGGGTGTTGGTAACGACCAAAACGAAACAGATTCCAATAACGATTGGACTCTAGATGATGATACCAGCTACGACTGGGTTTCAAAGGAAAAAAAAATTAAAAAATTGGCGACAACCAACAAGATACCAATGACGATTGGATTTAGGCAGTGCCAGTGACGACTGGACTTCATGGGGAGAGTTAGTAACAACTAACAAGATACCAATAACTTTTGGAACAATACCAGTGACGACTGGATTCCCCGGGGAAAGGTTGGTAACGACCAAACCAAGAGGCGCTAATGACAATTGGACCTTTAAACAGTGCCAGTGACGACTGGACTTATACGTGGATTTGTTAGTGACGACTAATGAGATACCAATGACAATTGGATTTAGACAATGCCAGTGACGACTGGGCTTAAAAGGAAATAGATGGTGACGACCAAATGAATGCCAACGACAATTGGTTTGAACAAAATGCCAGTTACGACTGGACTTATACTTGGAAATGAAGCAAGTAATAACTTAGACTTCACGGGATTGATAGATGTCACCGACTCGGGGAACAAACGAATCACACTGATCCCATGATGAGGGGTGCACGTAGACTTGGGAAATAAACCCAAAGACCTACTGGGGGACAGGGCCTGTAGGTAGATTTTGCTGAGGGGAATTCAAACAGATGTCCAGAAATACTTCGCTGGGGAAAGAACCTTCATATCATCACAAGAAATCCTGAGGGATAATCTTCAGTCTTGATAACCATACATGGCCAAAGGACTCTTTGTCGCTCAACTTGCTAGCATTTCATTGGGGAATGTATATTCTGACTGTGTATCAAGACTCCTGCTACCCTGAAGTTTCGGGGAAGTATAATTTTCCTCGAGTCTTTCCACAAGTTAAAACATTTTGTTAAATCTTTCCAAGTTATTTTCAAAAATTTGGACTTTAATGCTTTCAAAAACAATCGTTGACTAACGAACGGTATTTTGCATAACAAAGAAAATAAGGAACTGATAATTTGCACAAGAAAGAAAGGCTCAAAAGGCTGATTTTATTTAAAGGATAAAATCTTGACAATGACAATATTCCATGGAAATTTTACAAGTAAAATGGCAAAAGTGGATAAGGTTACATTGAATCCTGTGACCTAACTATCCCTAAAGACTAGAATTCTCCAAGATCCTTGCTTTTGACGAGAGCTGTTGAGATGAATCTTTGTTGAGTCTGCAGTGTTGATGACTTCGTCTGATGCAGCGAAATGCCTTTGTCCCTAATTTTTGCCTGGATCGCCCTTTCGGGTTTTCAATCCACCGGGACGCTCATTTTTGCCTAAGCCACCCTTTTGGGTTTTCAACTTAGCGAGCTTTTTCATTTCTTTTCTCTTTTTCTTTTCTTTTCTTTTTTCTTTTTTTACCCTAACTTTTGCATAAACCGTTCTTTTGGATTTTCCGGTTTATCGGGTACTTTTTAGGCGTAATATTTTTGAACTGCATCAGAGTTTATCGGGTGTGTGAGTTGTTCTCCGTCCATGGTAGTAAGGATCAGTGAACCTCCGGAGAATACTGTCTTCACAATAAAGGGGCCATCGTAATTAGGCATCCACTTCCCTCTTGCGTCTTTGTGAACTGGTAAGATCTTCTTGAGCACAAGTTCTCCTTCGCGGAACTCTCTGATACGGACCTTTTTATCGAACGCTCTCTTGATTCTTTTTTGATACAACTGGCCGTGACACATCGCAGACATGCGCTTTTCATCGATGAGATTCAGCTGATCAAATCTTTCTTTAATCCATTCTGCCTCTTCTAACTTGGTTTCCATGATGACTCTGAGGGATGGTATCTCGACCTCGATGGGAAGAACTGCGTCCATTCCATATACTTGAGAAAAGGGAGTTGCTCCTGTGGAAGTACGGACGGAGGTTCTGTATCCGTGCAGGGCAAATGGTAGCATTTCATGCCAATCTTTGTAGGTTTTAACCATTTTCTGCAAGATCTTCTTGATGTTTTTATTTGCAGCTTCCACAGCTCCATTCATCTTTGGACGGTAAGGGGAAGAGTTGTGGTGTTCGATTTTGAAATCATCACATAATTCTTTCATGACTTTGTTGTTCAGATTGGTACCGTTGTCTGTTATAATTCTGCTTGGGATCCCGTAACGACATATGATCTCCTTTTTAATGAAACGAGCCACCACTTGACGTGTGACATTGGTGTAAGATACAGCTTTAACCCATTTTGTAAAATAGTCGATGGCAACCAGAATGAAACGGTGTCCATTTGAAGCTTTTGGCTCAATTTCCCCAATCATGTCAATCCCCCACATAGAGAAAGGCCATGGTGACGACAGTACATTCAACAGTGTTGGAGGCACATGCATTTTGTCCGCGTAGATCTGACATTTGTGACATTTTTTGGCGTACTGAATGCAGTCGGTTTCTAGAGTTAACCAATAATAACCAGCTCTCAAGATCTTTTTGGACATGGCGTATCCGTTGGCGTGAGTACCAAACATTCCTTCATGAACATCTTTCATTAACAAGTCCGCTTCTCTTTTTTCAACACATCTGAGGAAGACCATATCATGATTTCTTTTGTAAAGTACACCATTGCTGAGGAAGAATTTGGATGCTAATCGTCTCAGTGTTTTCTTGTCAAGTGTTGTAGCATCTGCGGGATATTCTTATTTCAACAGATAATTCTTTATATCATGATACCAGGGTTTGCCATCGGTTTCTTCCTCAATCATTTGACAGTAAGCAGGCTTTGTCTTGCGTTGAATTTTGATAAGTGTGCCATCATTGACATCTCTAGTTTTCCACATCGAGGCCAGCATGGCTAAGGCGTCGGCGATGTGATTCTCTGCTCCTGGAACATGTTTAAAGGTGATTTTGTCAAAATACTTGATCGTTTCAATGATATAAGCTCTGTAAGGGATCAGGTTTTCATGTCTTATCTCCCATTCACCCGTGACTTGGTAGATAACCAAAGCTGAGTCTCCACTGACTTCGAGATTTTTGATTTGGAGATCAATGGCTGCTTCGAGACCAAGGATACATGCTTCGTATTCAGCAATGTTGTTTGTGCAATCAAAGTCTAGTCTGGCTGTAAACGGAGTGTAACCACCTTCAGGATTCATTAAGACTGCACCTACGCCATGTCCGCTATAATTGGAGGAACCGTCGAACATCATCTTCCACCAAATATCTGTCTGTTGACCTTTGTCAGAACTTGTTTCTTCACAATCTTTCACTAACATGATATCTTCATCTGGAAAATCAAACTTCAGAGGTTCATAATCTTCGACAGGTTGATCTGCGAGATATTCTAATAACACACTGCCCTTGATAGATTTCTGAGCCACATATTGAATATCATATTCTGATAGTAGCATATGCCACCGGGCGAGTCTTCTGGTTTGTGCAGGTTTCTCAAAGATGTACTTTATTGGATCCATTTTCGAGATCAACAAGGTGGTGTGACAAATCATATACTGCCTCAAACGCTTAGCGGCCCATGCTAAAGCACAACAAGTCTTTTCTAGGAGTGAGTATCTGCTTTCACAATCAGTAAATTTCTTGCTCAGATAATAAATGGCATGCTCCTTCCGTCTGGATTCGTCTTGCTGGCCCAGAACACAACCCATTGAATTTTCAAGTACTGTCAAATACATAAAGAGAGGCTTTCCCGGAACAGGTGGTATCAAAATTGGAGGTTCTTGGAGATAACCTTTGATTTTATCGAACGCTGCTTGACAATCAGAATTCCATACAACTGTTTGATCCTTTCGTAACAACTTGAAGATCGGTTCACAGGTAGGGGTGATATTGGAAATGAACCTGGATATGTAATTTAACCTGCCAAGAAAACTTCTAACCTGATTTTCGGTCTGCGGAGCTGGCATGTCTTGAATGGCACGGACTTTGTCTGGATCCTCTTCAATCCCCTTCTGGATGACAATAAAACCGAGTAGTTTTCTTGATCTGACTCCGAAAGTGCACTTTGCGGGGTTCAATCTCAACTGATATTTCCGGAGTCTTTTGAATAACTTCAACAAATGTTCTAGATGGTCTTTTTCGTTGAGACTTGGCGATCATATCGTCGACATATACTTCTATTTCTTTGTGCATCATGTCGTGGAACAAAGCCACCATAGCTCTTTGATAAGTTGCGCCTGCATTCTTTAGACCGAACGACATTACTTTATAACAATACGTCCCCCACGGAGTGATGAAGGTTATTTTTTCCATGTCGTCAGGATCCATTTTGATTTGATTGTAACCAGAGAACCCGTCCATAAAGGAAAACACTGCAAACCGAGTTGTATTATCTACCAAAGTATCAATATGTGGTAAAGGGAAGTCGTCTTTCGGACTGGCTTTGTTTAAATCTCGATAATCTACACACATCCTAACTTTTCTATCCTTCTTTGGTACGGGAACAATATTGGCCACCCATTTTGGATATTTGGAGACTGCGAGAAATCCTGCATCAATCTGCTTTTTTACCTCATCTCTGATTTTGAGAGCCATGTCGGGTCTGGTTCTTCTGAGTTTCTGTTTAACCGGCGGGCATTCAGGTCGGAGTGGTAGCTTGTGAACTACTATATATGTGTCTAGTCCCGGCATATCTTGGTAGGACCAAGAAAATACATCCACATATTCTCTCAGAAGTTCCTCTAACTGTTGTTTGACTTTTGGCTCTAGTGCTGCCCCAATCTTGACTTCTTTTCTGTCTTCTTCAGTGCCAAGATTAATGACCTCCAAATGTTCCTTGTGCGGCTGGAGCTCGATGTACTCAGACTGTGCCCATCTTACCAGTTCCTCAGGGACTTCAAAATCTTCATCCTCGTCTTCGACTTGGTATACTGGGGAATCCAAGTCTGGAGGAAATGCGAGGTTACAGGATTCAATGGGGTTATGGTCATCACTGCATGTTTGAAGGGTTTACTTTATTAAAACACACAACAACAAATGCAACACATACAGAGAAAGAGAAAATTGTTTTTGTTTTGGTTTTTTGTATTGCCATTTTTCTTTCAAAGTAAAAGCAAAAAGACGGTAAAGAAACAACACGAGGAATTTTAACAAAATAGTCCATTTTCATTGATATTTCTTTGAAAGCATGAGGCCCTTACAAAACATTCCTATAGCCTTGGGCATGGCTATGGAGATTTTAAAACAACAACAAAGAAAGAAAACAACCAATTACTTTAACTCGGGAAAAACTACAGGAACTTCGACAGCTTCCCAGTTGTTCAAAGCAGCTTTGTCATGATACACTAGTTGTCTTATGTCTTCACTTTCAAGATCTTCTCCCACGGCGTTGATTTGAAAACCGCCACTGATAAACACTTCTTGTATAGCCTTTGGCCGGCTGTTGTCATGTATTGATCCTTCTTCGTGAGTTGGTTTGTAACCCAACCCTTGGCGATTCGTCTTCGGCTTTACCTCAATGACTTCTCCCCATCCTGCGGGAGTACCTTCTTCCAGCGTAGCTTTGGCGCTTTGAGCAAACGTGAAAGTTGGACCACTTTTTGCCACCGTCTCCTCTATCATCACTGCGTTTGCTATTTCTAGTGCTTGGAATGACGTCTCTAGCGCGTCTTCTTCTGCTTCAATGTACCGGAACGATGAAATATTACTGACCATTAACTCCTCCTCACCATGAACAATTATTAGCTTATCATTTACCACAAACTTCATTCTTTGGTGCAGGGTAGAAGTTACTGCCCCTGCTTCATGGATCCAGGGACGTCCCAGTAAGCAGCTGTAAGCTGGATTTATGTCCATCACCTGAAACACAATGTTAAATTCATGGGGTCCCACCAAAATCGGCAATTCTACTTCTCCGATGACCGTTCTTCTTGAGCCGTCAAAAGCTTTTACAATTAATGAAGTTGGTTTCATCTCTGCCCCAGTATAGGCTAATCTGGACAATGATCTTGCGGGTAATACGTTTAACGAGGATCCTGTGTCGACCAGTACTCGTGCCAGAGTATCTTCTTGGCATTTGATGGATATGTGTAGTGCACGATTGTGACCACGTTTCCTTCGGTAACTCAGCATCGCTGAAACTTAAAGTATTGCACGCCGTGATGTTAGCCACTACTGAATCAAACTGCTCGAGTGAAATATCTTTGGTTACGTGTGCTTGTCTCAATACTTTCTGTAATGCCTCTCGATGAGCTGGCGAATTGATTAAAAGTGACAAAATTGAGATTTTTGCTGGCGTCTGATGAAGCTGATCTACCACTTTGTAATCACTTCTTCGGATAATCCTCAAAAATTCATCATTTTCTTCTTCTGTGCTTGGAATTTCTCTTTCTTTGGTTATTATGGCGGGAGTAACTTCTTTTGGAACCGTAACTGCTACTTTCGGTTGATAGATCTGACTGTTGCGGGTCATCTTGCTAGTGCCGGCAATGTTGGTCACATCTTTCTGATTATCTGTTTGAACAACCTTTCTCGTTTCTTTGTCCACCACGGTCACATCGTACCTCCATGGAACAACTCTTGTATTTTCATAATGGAACGGTCTTGGTTTTTGAACTACGATTGGTTGCGATTGACCAATAGCAGCTCTGTTGAAAACTGGCCTTGCACCCCTGTTAAACACTGGAACTTTCTCTCTTTTCCTGGACAGGTCGAAAACTGGCTCTATTACAGAAACCTCTTTTTTCCTTACCTTACCACATACTTGTAACATCCCCTCATTTATCAATCTTTGTATATCTTCCTGCATCACATCACATCCACTGGAACTAACAGTACATTTTTCACAATTGTTATGAACACTTCCCAACAACCCTGCTTCTGTCAACTTATCATGCAATGTCTTCAATGGCGTTCTGATTTTTGACACATCATTAATTATCTCTTCATCTGACTTTTCAATGGCATTGACCCCTCCATGGTTTGGCAGTGGGTTACTTTTGACATTGGGTGGTACATCGTCAAAAGACAAGATTTTCTTCTCCATCAATTCTCTCACAAGATGTTTCAACGCAAAGCACCTTTCTAGGTCGTGGCCAGCAGCACCTTCGTGAAAAGCACAGTGAGCATTTGGGTTGTAATGTGGAGATGTTTTATCTGGATTCAGTGGTTTTGTTGTTATCAAACCTTGGTGAACTAAAGAAGGGTATAATTCTGTGTATGTCATTGGTATTTGTGGAAGTGGAGGTTTTGTGGTTGGCCTCCGGTTTTGATAACTCTGTCTGGGTTGTTGAACTCTGCTGATGGTTTTGTGGATAGGGTGGAGCATTGGGCACTCGTTGATACCCTTGTTGATTGGGATGATATGCGGGCGCTGGCTGCCCTGACTGATAACCTGGGACAGGATGGTTAAATGCTGGGGCTACAGCTGCCACATATTGTTGTTGGGCATACTGTACCAGATATATTGGTCACTGTTGCTGAATTTGCTGAGCATAATTTGGTTGAACTTGCTGGAAAAACCCTTGTTGAGGCTGCTGGTAATGCTGATACGGTCTTATGGCGCGACTTCTTCTTCCCATTACTGCATTTGTTTCACCTTCTTTCTTTTTGTGGAACCCACCGCTGACTTTCTTGATACTGCTGTTGTTAGAATTGCTGGAACTGCTGGCTACCTTTCCACTTTTCATTCCCAATTCTACCCTCACTCCAACGACCACAATGTCTGAAAAACTTGCAGACACGCTGCTGATCATTTTCTCGTAGAATTCTGGTCTCACTGTGTCAACAAACCTGTTTGTCAGTTCTTTCTCACTTAGAGGTGGTTCTACCTGGGACGCTGTTTCTCTCCACCGCTGAGCGTACTCTTTGAATGATTCTGTGCTTTTCTGGGACATGCTTAACAATTGTCTTCTATCCGGCACCATATCCATATTATATTTGTAATGTTTCATGAATGCATCAGCCAAATCTTGAAAACTGTGGATTCTTGACTGATCTAGATTTAGATACCATTTTGCTGGAGCTCCTTTTAGACTGTCTTGGAAGCAATGGATCATTAACTTGTCGTCTTCAACGTGCGCAACCATTCTTCTATAGTACATGATTAAGTGAGTTCGTGGACAAGTAGCTCCTGAGTACTGATCGGAATTTGGGATTTTGAACTTTGGCGGTATTACTAGCCCAGATACCAAACACATTTCTCTGGCGTCAGTGCCAAAGGTATCTTTTCCTTCCATCGCTCGGATATTTCTCCCTATAGTTTCAACACTTTCCCTTAACTTCTCATGTGACTCATTCTCCTCTTCATACCCCTCAAGACCTTCGTATACTGGTGGAGGATTGTGGAACACAGGGCGTGCCTGAATCTGTACAGCAGCTGGAGTATATGTAGGAATTGCCTGAGGGACTTCTCCCCCTAGGGAAACTGTCTGCTGAGTGACTCTTGGTGGAGGTACAAATCCTGGAGGTAACCCATAGGTTGGCACATTTGCAATAGTAACAGCCTTCGGGATTGGATCCGCAGTGATTTCAGAGACAACGGTGGCCTGAGTGTCCATCATTGCACGAATGACTTGTAAGGCTTCCCTGATCTGTCCCATGCCTCCTCGAAGCTCTCCGAGTTCATTGTCGATTCTGTCTACATCTAAGTTCTGTTCTTCCATCTTTAAGCGAGCTTGGGCTCGTGTGTTATACTGATGGCGAGGTCTCGGTGTGATTCTGAAGACAAGACAGAGGAATGAGACACGACTCAGGAACATGCATATGTGATGCTTATGAAATGTGAACATGCAAATGTAGATTTAAACATTCAAGGAGATAAAAGCTCTATTTGCAAATATTATAACAACGGGGAAACAGACAAATCTTCATTGATGATAACTGGAGGGTTTACAACATCAAAATGGAAATGGAAATACAAGCTTCTTGCTTACAAAATACAGAAAACAACATCAAAAGATTCTAGATCCTTCTGTTGGATGGTCTTTCATCTTCAGACTGATTCTTTCTTCCACTTTGACGTGCCACTCCTTGAAGTTCTTCCTTTTCTTGCATTGCCATAAAATACTTCTCCAGTCTTTCCCTTCTTCCTCGGCTTTGGCTAGAGCAGCCTTCAATTCTTCTATTAGGGTGACCTTTGTTGGATGAGGCTCGAAACTGGTAAAGAACATCTTCAATGCTGCTTCTTTTACCCATGCCAAGTAAGTTTCAGAAACAGTGATGTCAGGGTAATCTAATGCAGTCATCCCTCTAGTGTTGACACGGCGCCAAGCATATATAATCTGAGCTTTGAAAACTCGATCCTTTCCCTCTTCAATATAAAAGCTTCTCAGGAGAGCGAAGTCCGGTTCGTCTTTCATCAGGTAACCCAGCTGACAACGAGCTAAGATGGGATTGTAGCTGATGCAGCCTTCGGTGCTGATGAGTGGGACATTCGGGAAATCTCCACAACTCTGAATCATAGGTATCCCTCTACAGATGGGTTCATACCAATTGATGTCGGTGTGTTTGAGTAATAACAGCCTTTCAGTCCAGGAGAGCTCATTTCGTCGATCCCAAAGGGCAGGTAACCTCGGCAAGTGTGAAATAAACCACTTGTAGAGAAGAGTAGCGCAACATACAACTCGTCCACCTCCACGAAGACTACTACGATGAGTGGAGAAATATGTATCAGCTAACAGTGTAGGTACTGGATTCCTGAGCTGGAAAAGAGTGATTGCACTCGCTTCCACAAAGTTGTTGACAGTTGGGAACAAGAAGAGTCCGTAAATCAATAAAGCCAGAATGGCTTCAAATGCTTCCAATCTCTTTGCCTCTGCATAGATCTGGGCTTTTTCAAACAAGAACATTGCTAGTAAACCATACATGCTCCCTCGGGTAGTTAAATGAGAACGTACTTCAGTTACTTCTAGGTTCAAGAGATCTGCAATGGTTTCTTCATTTGGAGTTCTTTCTCGTCCGGAGAACGATCTAGGAGTAACGCTCACCCCTATCAGTGCTGAGTATTCTTCCAAGGTTGGGAGTAGTTGGTAATCTGGGAAAGTGAAACAGTGATAGGTTGTGTCGTAGAACTGTACGAGTGCTGATAACATTTCTTCGTCAACTTGGATCTCGAGTAGAGGCAACACATTCCCATATCTTTGAATGCTCCAGAATCTTCTACCAACCCTGCTAGTCTTCTAAGATTTCCCAGATCTGGGATTTGGAACATACCTCCTGTGGTTGTTTTCTTTCCCGAATTCATTGTGATAATATCTGCAAAATAAACTTTATTTCCTTGAATGTTTAAATAATGAGAATGCAAATGTAAATGCAAAAGTTTTATGGAACTCAAATTTACCAAAATATCCTTTCATTTCATTGATTTTTCAAAGTGGTATTAAAAAAGATTTTAGTACATCTTACAAAAGTCCTAACATTACAACTCAATATGCTCTAAAAGAAAGTCTTCTCTCTTTTTGATTCTTCTGAGCTCTTCTTCCACCTGTGCTTTCTCAAGGATGAGTTTATCTATCATAGCCTTCCAAGGAGTTGATTGATGGTTGGAATAGAATGCATCTTCCTGTGCCTTTCTTTTCTTGCTTGCAACTGCTTCCTCTTCTTTCAACTGAAGTTGTTTGCGGAGTTCCTCGTTCTCTTCCATAGCCACCTGATATTTGTACTTCCAGGATACCTCAGTCTGCTGTGACTTCCTCAGAGCAATCTTCAGCTTCTCTTCCTCAGACATGAAAATCAACGACTGTTCTTCTATTAAGACCATAGGCTTTTGTGGAGGATAAGGCATTTTCAACTGAATGGCCCTCTTTCGGACCCATTGGAGATAAGGTTCGAAAGAGATGCAGTTAGGTCTTCCCAAGTCCTCTTTTCCTTTCCTGTGTATATGCCCCCATGCTTTGAGAATTTCATCTTTTAATTTTGAAACTCCTATGAAGAAAATACCTTCTACGTGAGCACTGCAGGGTTTGTCTTTCAGCGGATAACCAAGTTGTCGACGAGCAAGCACGGGGTTATAGCTGATTCCCCCATTTGTACCAAGGAGAGGTATATTCCCGAAGCTTCCACAACTATCAATGATTTTGATTCCATCGTAACTACGGCTGTACCAGTTAACATCAGAGTGAGTAAGAGCCATAGTCTTTTCAGACCACCATCCTTTTCTCCAAAAAGTATGGGCTTTGGGTAGGTGAGAAACAAACCATTTATACAACAACGGAAAACAACAGACGATCATCCGTCCTTTGTGAAGATTTCTTAGATGAACAGAGTGGTAAGCATCAGCTAGTATAGTAGGTATTGGATTCTTCTTCAAGAATATTTTGATGGCATTGAGATCCACAAAGTTGTCAAAGCTCGGAAACAGAAAGATCCCATAAATAAGCAAGGCTAGAATAGCCTCAAAAGCATCCATACTCGAGTGATCGGCATAATACTGAGCTTTCCCAATCAAGAATTTTGTAGTCAGCCCGAAGATCCCTCCTTTAGTAACCATGTTCTTCTGAATGTCTACCAACCCGATACGTGTGGCTTTAGCAATCTCTTCCTCTTTAGGGTCCTTCTCCATGACGGGAAAAGGAGATGCATCAAGGATGGGTAACCCAATCAGACAGGAATACTCTTCAAGTGTCGGCACTAACTGATAGTCAGGAAATGTGAAGCAGTGATAAAGTGGGTCATAGAACTGGAGTAATATGGAAAGGAGTCCCAGATCTATTCTCTTCTTCATTCTCAGTAGAGACAACAAATTCCCGTACCTGCTTTTGAACCCTTCTACATCTGCGATCAGAGTGCTCAACCTTTCAATCTCATCTACATTAGGGCTTTTGTAAGTGTACTTTATAGTTTTCTTTTTTCCATTGTCCATGATGTTCCTGATATTTTATAAATAAAAGACTTTGAGTTCCATAAAACTTTTATGACATGATATTTATGGATGCATGAATGCACAAACACAGGTAATCACATATTCACAGATTCACATAAGTAAACAGACAAGGTTTTGGGTTTGGATAATGAAAGAGGAGTCGAGGTCTACCCATCCCAAAAGGTGTGTATTAGGGCTTTTCTTCGCTGTAGAACAAGGTTCTAAAAAGAGTTCCCAGAGACCTCGATCCATCTTTTGGATATTATCAATTTCCCGAATACTCAGTAGTCGATAATATTCTCAAGAGAATCTCGTCCGAGTGTAGTATCACGTATCAACTATTTTGAAATTACTCCCTCATAGTCATCGCACTACATCCTAATAAGGCCAAAGTGGGGAAAAGGTATCTAAAGGTCCTCAGTGTCATGGGCACCTATGTAGAAAGTAAATTCTAGGGAAGATATTAGCACCCTAAATATCTGTAGTACTCTACATGAACCTTTTGTTTGATTGATTGCTAAGTTTGTGAATTGTGCTATGGTTAAGGGATAAGATAAAAACAAATAAAGTCCTAAGTGGTTTCCTAAGTTTGCTCGCAAAGACATCACATCTTCTGCCTACGTATCCTGACTAGGATAGAATCAGAGCAATCGTAGTTCACCTCACAAGGGAAAAGAACACTTGATGACGATCAAGATTCAAAGGGGGAACAAACATGACAATGTTTGTGTGGAGTTTGACAAAACTCCCTAATCTAAGTTGTAGTAAAAGAGGGAAGTAAGAAATCATGACGATGATTCTTACACAGAGTTGACAAACTCTTTCCTAGGGTTCTAGTTGAAGAACGCTCCTAGTACAGGTGGGTTTCTTAGACTCAAAGCAAAGTATAAAGGCTTATAAGATAGGGGTAAGGTGACTTAACAATGTCAAGAGAGCGTGATTGAATTATCCATGACATCGAGGGTCAAGTGGATAGACCTTCCTTTGGAGGGAGACTGGGGAAATAAACAGATGAAAGCTAACGAGCCTCATCACTTGGGGAGAAAAGAAAATAAATTCTAAACAAGATAACAATCAAGATAAAACATATTCATGGTGACAACCAAGTAAATAATGAGAAATGGTAAAAATGAAACATGAAGGTAACAGTTAACAGATGAAATAATCGACACTGTGACAACAGTTCGCATTTAATGAAAATCAACAGATAAAAATGGTAACAACCAAGAAATAAATCCTAGCATGTTAACTAACATGTATAGGCATGGATTCAAACAAGTATCAAGAAAAATATTGAAAGGAATCACATAAACATTCATCTGAAACTAGGTAAACGATTGCGTAAATGCGTACAACTTGTACATAAACAAAGCAAGTGATAAAATATGCAAACATCAAAAATAAAAACATGGCATGAAATTACACATTAATACAAGCACAGCGGAAAAAGAACGGACGAAAAATGATGAAAAACGAGTGAGATACGAATTTTCGAAGTTTGCACTAAAAATCACAAAAATGGATAAAAGAGTTGCCCTCCTTAGGAGTCAAACTCAGGAACAAGGGGGTGAAAGGCGCATGGTCATACCACTGGGGTGGCTATACATCCATTGATGAAGCCACCTCTAATTAATTATAAGGGTAACTTAGGACTATGGCTAGGCAAGAACATAAATCAAACCAAATACGTTTTACGCCGTAACTTTCTAACCGCTAATCGGATCGACACAAAATTTATATGGATTTGGGGTAGAATCAAACAAGGAATCTAATGGTGGTCTTAGTTTTCCAAAATTCTCAACCCACTGCAAAATTCGACAGCTTCTGTATTGAAGTGTAATGAGATGCATTTTGATATGTGTAGCCTCACACACTCATGTTCAAAACATATCAACCATGCACACATCATAGATAAATGGTAATGAATGAATTCAAGTCAATTTTGTGGTTAAAAATGCACTGTTATGAAAAGTCACATACAAGATGCAAAGTTGACATGAAATTATGCATGAAAGTAGGTATTTCAAGTTCAAGGTAACCATTGATCATAACAACCTTCTGTACACCTCTAACACAAGTTAAGGAATGAGTTTCAAATGAATTTTAAAGGTTGTACTGGCTGTTTTGAAATTTGGTGATTCAAAGTGCATTCTTTGTGTGTGATCATGCATTTTTGTGTGTGGTGTGTGTTCCAAACAACTTCAATGTCATATGATCATACAAACACATTATAAATGACAAACATGAGTTGTTAGAACATGCCTTTCAATTCAAAGCAAGCTTATGCAAAAAATGGTGTGTGATATGTCACTTTGTGAAGAAAATGAGCATTTGAAGAGTGAATTTTCATGACAGTGAATTTTAGTGCAAAGTGATCATTCCAACATCTCATAAATGACTAATATGAAGTGTGTGTAATGTGTCTTTGGTGAAAAACAAGTTCATGCAAAAAGTAGCTTGTGAGGTGTTGCTTTTGTGAAGAATCATGCATTTTGAAAAGTGAGATTTCATTACAGTATGTTTCAGTGCAAAATGATCATTCCAACATCTCATAAATGACTAATATGAAGTGTATGTGATGTGGTTTGAGTGAAAAAAAAGTTTATGCCAAAAGTAGCATTGGTGTAGGTTGAGTGTGTGTGTGTGTGTGAAAAGTGGTGTTGAAACATGAATTTTTGAGGCAGCTGTCTTGAGGACAAAGTAACTATGTCAACATACTTCAAATGACATTTATGAGATGTTCAAATGTTATTTTGATGCAAAAAGGAATTGGTATGGGAAAATGGTTTTTGAGTGATTTGATGAGTTTTGAAGCATTTGTGGCAACATATGAATTTGGAGTCTATGCACAATTTGAGCAATGTAAATATATAGGCATACCTAAAATGCACATAGAAACATGTTTACAAGATAAAATCAGGTATGTGATGCCTTATGCAAAAAATGAATTTTCAACTTGTAATTTGTTTTGACAGTAGCAGTACTTTCCTTTTAATAGCAGCAAAACAACAATGAATCAAATCAATTGACTTTCAATACCAAGTTTAAATTTCATGACAGCAGGCTGGGGGTTTCTGCTTTTAAAGCTAAGAGCCAATGTTTTTTGAATGTCAAGCATAAGCCTTAATAGTAACAATTATACTAAACACAAATCATGAAAGAGAACACCCTAACAGCATGGTGAGTAATATGATGCTCAATCTGGTACAGCAGGACCAATCATTATAGTATGATAATCCATCCAACTAAAATGTCCTGCATTGATGTATCCCCTTAAGGAAATCCCTCATGCACTTGCCTACTGAACTTGCAGTATATTGAGGCCAACACAAAACACTAGAGCCTTAACAGCCTAAACTTCAATGAAACAACATATACACAAACATAAAGTCCTGACAGCAACAAGTATTTGTCTTGACAAACCAGAGCTATAGCAACACAAATCAAGTATGCTCACACTCCACAGGCCCATGTTTCTTAGGTACAGCCAAAATCATACCAGCAACACATTAGAAACTAGCAGCTTTTTAAAACTAACAAGCTTGTATTTTCAGCAAATGACTTAGATCAATCCATTTTGCTCAAATGCTTGGGATGGCATAACACATAGCATAATAACATGACAAACAGGTCAAAACAACTTATGCTTATACTCATGAGAACTTTTATCATGCATAAGACACATATCATGGAAGTCAACAAGATGTACATAACTTAAATTCTACCAAAACACTAAAAAATGTGATTTCATGAAAAATTATGCTAAAGCCAATAAGAAACAGATACATACCTCTTGATGACCCTTTTGAATATGCTAGAATAGTTGAGAAAACCAGAGACCTCTTACTTCACTTTCTTGCCTTTGAACTTTTCTTCAACTTTAAGCAACAATGCACTTATGATTCCAAATGAAGAGATAGGGGTTTCCAATGGTTTCTAACAGCTTGGACAGTTGAGAAATGTAATTTGTGAGGTGTTAGAGTGGTTAGAATGCCAAGAATGTGCCTAGGACTAGTTTTGGTGATTTTTGTGGCTTTTGGTCAAAGTATGATAGGTAGAAGTTTGACTTTTTGATTTTTGAGGTTTCTTGGTGGTTCAAAGAATCATACACCTTCTATATGATATTTAGAAGTTGTGTGGAGGGTGGTTGAGGTGTTGGAAAGGGCATAAATGATTTGAGCAATTTTCACTTCATAACCATTTTAGGTGTTTTCATGGATTTTGGATTTTTGAGAATTTGAAGCAAGGTGAAGGAATTGTAATGACAGAGCTTCTCTATAGGTTTTATCAGATGAATTGTGTGTAAAATGAAGTGAATTAGACCTCCTTTTATAGGAAAAGAGATTGAGGTGCTTGCTAGAGACCTTTCTTCACCATGAAGCAAGCTTTAAGATTTTTTTGAAACAAACCTCCCTTGGAGGGTTTTCCACTTGTTCTGCTACAAGACCATTTTTTTCAAAGTCCCTTAATGATTTCTGATGTGTTTTGCACCCTATAGATCATAGGGAAGGGGCTGGTACAGCCTTTCCACTTTACACCTCATGCTTGGAAGTGTAACTTGTCCACTTGCTCCACTTGCAAGGCAATGAAATCCAAGCTTTGATTTTGGGCTATTCCTCCACAATTTTCTATTTTTTCATGCTACACGTATCTGATATATCACATACAACAAATTGGATCAAGAAAATTTGGCAAGATTAGTGAAATAAGTCATTCTTGAAAATTGGCCAATGTGGGACTATTATGTGAAACCCTTAACTTTGAACACATGTATCTTTCTGCTCATAACTCCTCTTGAGATGTTCTAGTAGAATTTAGAAAGCCCTCACATAGCTCTAAAACATTCAAGTTTTCATGAGTTTCAATCTCTCAAAGTAACTTGGCCAAAAAGCCCTCCAAAGTTGCTAAAAATGAGCTTAAAAAGTGAAATTTTCCTAAGTCTTTTTCCCTTCTTGAAATGAATTTGACAATAACTCAAAATCTATGCATTTTATGATCATGGACCACTTAGGGACTTTTGTAGGACTTGTCAAGAGCTTCCAAATGAGCTTTGAACCAACTCAATTGGATGTGTGGTTAAGGAGTTATGGTTTAGCCCTTTTCAAAACCCTAATTTCCCGATTTCTCGATTACTCCTTCATCCTTGATCAAATGGTCATGAAATTTGATATGCAAGTCCAATATGACATAAGGAAAAACTTTGTTTCACAACTTGAAGTCCAATTCATAAAATTTGGAGAGTTGACTTTTCGGTCAACCGTACGACCGATCGGTGATTACCGAGTCGCCTGTTGACATTATAGACCTCCTGAGACTTTGAAACTTCTTGGATGAACTTTAATAAGCTACATGAACTTCATGGACCTCAATCCCACCATTACAACACCTTCCAACATCAAAGTCAAACCACAGTTGACTTTTACTAGTTAAAAACCCTAATCGGGGCCTCCAGACTGCACTGTTCTTGATTCTGAAATGATTTCTTCAAATTAGATTCTCATTTGACATTATGTAATATCCTTGACCTTGTTTCTTATTTGAATGAGCCCAAAACATTGACTAATCACAAACCCTGAAGTTTTGATTTTGACTGCACGAAACCCTGATTCATCTGCAATTTGACAAAGACAGACTTGCACTGGATTAAGGTTAGACGGTTCATAAGTATGCTCCTAAAATGGTAATGAGAATCTAAGGGGTCAAAATTTGGGGTGCAACATATACCTACAAAAATGAGAGAAAAGCAATTAAACTCAATCATATTTACATGATACACAATATATACACTATAATATAAACTATACAACATATGCACAAAAGTTGAGGTTTATTGGTTGAATCAAGTCAATAAGTGCCAATTATTTACACTCAAAATCAGTATATTTTAGCACTTATCAACTCTCCCCAACTTAAACTTGTTTGTCCTCAAACAATAATTGATCAACTCAAGGAAACAAAAGTAACAATCAAGCAATCACGACTTAACAAGTTTCGAAAAACAAAAACAAATGTATGGTTCAACACAAAAATGTACGTGCAAAGCAAAACATACCACTAACTACAACGATAACACGAAAATGAAACAACTCCTAAATACAAAGCACATGTCAAAAATTCTAAGACAATACAATGTTAAAAAATGAATCAGACCTAGCACACACTTCATCGGTAGATGAAATAAAAAAAACATGGGGGGCTTAACTCTCACCCAACACTCAATCTAACAACAAGTTAAATTATGCATTCATCAAGAAAAAACTCATATTGAACAGTATAAATGCAAAAATCACAAAGGCTTTAAGGGTTGTAATGTGGCTTGGGTAACAAACAATTGGTTTTCTCAAGGTAAGAGAAACAAAAACTTGCCTAATCAAATGAGAGTGATCATTTCTCACAATCTCAAGCACTCACAAATTCCAATCACCTTTTCCTCTTTTCCAAATTGTTACACCATTCCACACAATTTATTAGCATAACATTATTCTATTTTTTTTTCTTTTTTCCAATTCTTTCCCCTTTTTTTTTTCTTTTTCTATTCATTTTTATTTTCTTTCTTTTTCAAACTTTTTCTTTTTCTCAACCTCTTAACAACCAACCTCTTCTCCCCAACTTGAATACAACCACACATAGTGACGTGAATGCTCCCAAACTTATTAGGCAAGGGTAAAAACTCAAATAACAAGTCATGGTTATAGTTCAAGAAAAAGTATTAGAATCCATACAAAAATGAACTTAACACCAATATGGATTCTAACAAAGGCTCAAAGGAGGTAAGTAAATTCTCACTCACTTACAAGGTAGATTGACTATTTGGTCAAGTGGGTATGCTCAAAATCGAACAAACTGCCTTGATCATTTTAGTGCTATCATATGAATCAACACAAATACAAGATTAAATATAATAAAACCGAGTTAAACAAGAATGCTGGTCTCCTGCATATAGTAAACAATGGAAAGCTCCTCACAAAAAGGTTTTGTTCTAAAGTGATTCAAAACTGAATAAGTATGACAAAAGAATGAATGAAATGAAAATTGTACAAATGAAAAGTCTCCTAATCATGCTATGTTCTAGAAAGAGATAAACGAGTACCTTGCAAAGTACCAACTTCAAACAATATCAAAATCATACA
Source organism: Lathyrus sativus (assembly GCA_963859935.3). Classification (NCBI taxonomy): domain Eukaryota; kingdom Viridiplantae; phylum Streptophyta; class Magnoliopsida; order Fabales; family Fabaceae; genus Lathyrus; species Lathyrus sativus. The sequence goes on along the minus strand of OZ012741.1, from coordinate 30,635,850 downwards.
TTCGCAAGTTGATACGATCAAACTTGGAAAATCACAAAATGCATCCTCAAGCTAATCGAAAACAAACTTGAGAGAAAACACAAACATTATTCTAACAACCTAATTACAAAAAAATTCAATAAAACTAAATAAACATAAAGCTATACAAACTCAAAAATTGTTGGGTTGCCTCCAAACAAGTGCTTGTTTCACGTCGTTAGCTCGGCGCCTTATTTACGTACAAAGTCCTCCATGTTGCTTCGTTTACTGGTAGATACCAAATAAAACCTGCGACACTTGAGCAAACATAAACCAAAAACAAAAATATGTACACACATAAAAACATGATGGAAAACATATATATATACAAGGATGACTAACAAAAGCAAATCAAGCATATATACAATTATGTACAAAGCTTAAAAACATCGAAACTATTGCAATACAATTCAATATCAAAACCAATCCCCGACAACAGCGCCATTTTGTTGGAGCGGTAAAGCAGCAAGAAAAAATATTATTTTCAGAAGAATTTCCTCCGGAATTTATATCGTCTCTACAGTGATCAGTGTGAGGGAAAGAATGTCGTTCGACAATCTCTACGTCTCTAAGCTTGGGTTTGAATGGTTTGGGATAAAAATGCAAAAGAAATAAAACATAAAACAAGAAAATAAATACATTCTTAAGAAATGAGAAAACTCGTCAGGAGTTGTATTTCGTTCTACCCATCATGTACTAAAAAATATATGGATCAAATGCACGCAACCTAATTCACTCGTAAATACCATCACGTATCGCTCACAATCGAGGTTATGTCTAACGCAAAGTCGAGAGATCAACCGTATCGTCTCATCGTTGATGTCTCACACAACTCGACAACACGGAGCATTAAGAATAGATACCCACGTGAATATTAGTCCTAAATCTATGTATAGAATTTAAACAGTGTTTTTCACACTTTTTAGAACTTTCTGTTCCCCTAGCGAACTTTTGTTCGCTTAGCTAACATGACAGCAAACCAGCACTTGTTTTGACCATAACTTTTAAACCGTAACTCGGTTTTATGCATGGTCAGAAGCGTTGGAAAGTTTATTCAATGCTCTATAAGACAATTAAAAAATATCATTGCTTATATACCTACAAAAATGAGAGAAAAGAAATTAAACTCAGTCATATTTATATGATATACAATATATAAACTATAATGTAAACTATACAACATATGCACAAAAGATGAGGTTTATTGGTTGAATTAAGTCAACAAGTGCCAATTATTTACACTCAAAATCAGTACATTTTAGCCCTTATCAAAGACCATGAAAAAACTACTTCTCATGCCCTTTTGGATTCTTTGCTTCTAAGAGGATGTCTTTTGAGTTGTGTAATGCGCCGACTACTTTTCAACGGTGTATGCAAGTAATCTTTTCGGACTTGATTGAAAAATAAATTGAGGTTTTTATGGATAACTTCTCACTTTTTGGACTGTCGTTTGATCTTTTCTTGAAAAACTTGGATGTTATTTTGGAATGGTGTATGGAAACAACTTGGTGCTTTAATTGGGAAAATTAAATTTTATGGTAACAGAGGGATTGTGCTCGGCCACAAAGTTTCTTCAAGAGGCCTTGATGTTGATCAAGCCAAGGTGGACGTCATTGAAAAGTTTCCACCACCTTTGAATGTGAAGGGAATAAGAAGCTTTCTTAGTCATGTGGGATTCTATCGGAGGTTCATTAAAGATTTCGTAAAAATCATAAAGCCTTTGAGCAAATTTCTCAACAAAGTTAAATATTTTGAATTTGATGATTCTTGCATGATAGCTTTTAATTCTTTTAAAAGTTTGACTACCGCACCTATAATCATCAATCCTAATTGGAAAATTAATTTTAAACTCATGCGTGACAAGAGTGATTATGATGTTGGTGCGGTACTTAGTCAAAGGAGAACAAATATTTTTTCATTATATACACTATGCAAGTAAGGTTTTGAATGAATCTCAAATAGTTATGCAACAACTGAAATAGAGCTTCTTGCGATACTGTATGCATTGGAAAAATTTCAGCCCTACCTAATGGGCCTAAAGTTGTTGTTTACACAGATCATATGGCGATTAAGTATTTTCTAACCAAGCCGAATTCTAAACAAAGACTAATTCGATAGTTCATTTTGTTGCAATAATTTGATCTTGAAATTTGCAAGAAAAAGGTTTCCGAGAATTTGGTGGAATATCATTTGTCCCATCTTGTTAATGTTGAGGTAACCAAGCATGAAATTGAGGTCAAAGAAGAATTTTCTGATGAAAAGTTTTCCATGGTGCAAGTTAGACCTTGGTTTGATGACATGGTGAATCACGAAGCCATCGAATTAATACCAGAAGGTGTAACTCGTAACCAGGAAAAGAAATTTTTATCGGATGCTAAATACTTTGTGTGGGATGAACCGTATTTGTTTATACTTGGTGTCGATAGCATTTTGAGAAGGTATGTTTCGAAAGAAGAGGCTAATAGCATCCTTTGGAATTGTCACAACTCTCCTTACGGGGGGCATTTTAATGGATTCAGATCGACAACAAAAGTTCTTCAATCGGGCTTTTATTGGCCTTCTTTGTTTCAAGATACGCATTCGCATACGCAAAGTTTTAACAAGTGTCAAACGAGTGGTGGATTTACAAAATAGAATAAAATTTCGTTGCAAAACATGCTAGAGGTTGAGGTATTTGATTGTTGGGGCATAAACTTTGTCGGCCCATTTCCTTCATCGTTTTCCTGTGAATACATTTTCGTTGTAATGGACTGTGTGTCCAAGTGGGTAGAAGCAAAAGCATGTGCAAAAGCGGGTGGAAAAACTGTGATAAAAGTTTTGAAGAAAAACATTTTTTCTTGATTTGGCATCCCGAGAGTGTTGATAAGTGATTGAGGATCCCACTTTTGCAACTCTCAGCTAGAAAAAGCGTTGGAGCGGTATGGTGTAAAGCACAAAATTGCAACACCATACCATCCACAAACAAATGGTCAAGCGGAGGTATCAAATCGTGAGATCAAGAGGATTTAAAAAAAACAGTGTCGTCTTCTAGAAAAGATTGGTCAAATAAGCTCGATGATGCATTGTGGGCTTATCAGACAGCTTTCAAAGCTCCGATTGGTCTCACTCCTTTCAAAATGGTCTATGGTAAAAACTGTGACTTATCGGTGGAGTTAGAGAATAAGGCTTTTTGGGCCTTAAAATTTTTGAATTTTGATCCAACTATAAGTGGTGAAAAGAGAATATTACAATTGCATGATATGGATGAATCAGACCTTCAAGCGTACGACTCCAACAAACTGTACAACAATAAAGTGAAAAGTTAGCATGACAAGAAGATTGTTAACAAAGACTAAAAAAAAGGGCAAATGGTCTTACTGTTTAATTCGAGATTGAAATTGTTTTCTGGTAAGTTGAAATCCAAATGATTTGGTCCATTCCGGATTAAGAAGATCAAGCACTATGGAGCAATTGTTATTGAAGACACCTTGCCAAATGAGAGTTGGACTGTTAATGGTCAGAGGTTGAAAGTTTTTTCTTGGGGGCGATTTCGAGCGGAATGTAGCAATTGTGCCTTTTTGCAATCTATGAGGTCGCATTGGACCGTCTAGCTCAAAGGATGTTAAACAAAGTGCTTGTTGGGAGGCACCCCAAAATTGTAATTTGTAATTATTTAATGTTTTTATATTAGTTTGAATTCAATCAGGCGACAAAAATTTGGGAGAACACAAGTTGAGACCACACTTGAGTGGTTTTGTTTCAATGAGAGCGCTTAGTGTGCTGCTGAGGCCGCTTAGCACGATCACATGAAATTGGCCAATTCAACTGTGGGCCTGAGCGTGAAATGATTAATGGGCCTTTTTTAGATAAGGTTCAGATTGTTTTAAAATATAAAAAAGAACTAAAATTCTTCATTTTCCCACTCATCTCAGACTCACTCTTGTGCATCCATGCTAACTTCTCTCAAGCTCCCTCTTTCACTTCAAGCTCTCTTTCTCTTTTTCATCTCCTTCCCTACTTTCAGGTTTGACAATGCTCTTTATTTTGTTGATTTAGATAACATACTATTAGGGTTTGGATTGATAATATAGTAATTGACATGTTAGGGTTTGCTTGTGTATAACTGATTTTGTGAACCCTTAAGGTGAAATGTTAGGGTTGTGATAATTTTTTGGTTTGTGTGCTATTGAAATCTATGATTCTTTATTGTGTTGTGAATGCATCTTGTTGGGTTGTTGTTTGGGGGTTGATTGGAGGGATTGATAGTGGTTGCAGAGGCATTTTTCTCTTGTGTTTGCAACTGCGTTTAGCATGCTCCTATGTGCCCTGTTTCTGACATTTTGTTTCTTTTTGGTATTTTACTATTGAAGTTGATTAATTAGTAGGATAGTTGTTGTTTGGGGGCAGGTTGGCTACAGAGGCATTTTTGGCTGCATGATCAATCGCGCTTAGCGTGCCCCCTGGGATCAGATTGCTTGATTTTTAATTATCCCTCGCATGTTTGCTTGTTTTGTGATGACATGTGGTTACATATGATTTATTCTGAATTTATGGGCTGGTTGTTTGATGTGTTTGGTGTTGTTTGGTCTATTTATTTTGCAGATTGCTCCAAAGATCGCTTCAAAGCGTGCTCGCTTCAGTGTAGGCCAGTCATCTTAACATAGGCAAGAGCCAACAGCGTTTGGCGCACATAAGTTCCTGAGGGTTGAATAGGAAGCTCGTTACCTTGCGCTCACTCGGCGTAGTATTTGGCCGGAGCAGATTTTAAGAATAAATCCTCAAGGTGACTTCAGAGGCTGCCGGAGTATAATTGAGAACCATGGATGGGAGACCCTGCTTACCCCACCTGCCTAGCTGAACTATGAGATAATTCGTGAGTTCTACGCGAATGCAGTCCCGATGGAGGGTCGTATTTATTTGTTTATGTCATATTTAAGGGGTAAGCATGTGTCATTTTTGTGGGATGCCACTAATGCATATATGGGCAACCCGTTGGTGCTGGACGAAGGTGAGCAATGTTCATATTACAACAGGGTAGCAAGGAAAAATTGGAACTTTGAAAATGTAAGTGATGTCTTAGTGCATCCGGTAGGGGATTTGAGATGAATGCGGCAGGGAGGCCAAAGCATCTTAAGAGAGGTGATATGAACACTACCACACAAATTTTGATGGCCCAAGTCCTTCATAACATAAGGCCTAGGAGTCACACCTCGTCTATCCCTCTTAACATTTCTTGCATGTTGTATTATATCTTGGATGAGAGACGTGTAAATATGGCGACAATTATATTCGACGAGTTCCGAGCTACTGCCGCGAGTGAACACCATTTGGGTTCCAAGGTCCCTGTTATCTTAGTCTTTCTTAGATTGACTATGGATATTTGTACTCGAGCGAGTGTCCTGATACCTGATGTGGTCCACAAGATCATTTAAGATGTCATGACTGATACATACATCCAAAGCCACTTGATGCCTAGAGTTGATGTACATCCACCACCACTACTAGAGCAGCCAGTACCACCACCACTACCAGAGCAGTCAGTACCACCACCACAACAGCAAGCAGGAATTCCTCCAGCTGGTCACGAGTATGATGAGCGTGTGGTATGTATCTACACAAAGGATATTCACATGGATTATCAGAGAGCTTTTAGTTTCTTAGACTCATTTATGCATGTGTTACATTTTACAGATTCGTGAGCTGCATGTGGTTCATCGTTTCCCTTCATCTGAGGAGCTCAGCGCTTTTGTGGATATGCCTGAGGACATGCCTTTTCATTTTTCGAGAGAGCGGGTTCCTCCGCAGCATACACAGGTGCTTCAGGCACACATGGCTCAAGACAAAGCAGATTTAGATGTTGCTGCAGTTGATGAGGATGATGATAATGACAGTGGAGAGACGAAGTGGGAGCTGGATTCGTCGAGTAGTTCTGAGTAGTTTGATTCTTGGTTTTTTCTAATATTTTGTTTCTATTATCATGTTTAATATATGAATTATTAAGACTTGGTTGTTTATGGTTTCTTTGTCTTTTTTGGATATGTTTTATACCATCCTTTTGAGGATGAGGGGTATGAACTTATGTTGTGCACCATAAAATAGGTGTGTTATTTTTATGATATGTTTTATTATTGTTGAACTTGTTTTATTATGTTGAAATTTTTAGTTTAGTAGAAATTTTTTATTTTATTTTGTGTTGTTCCTAAGTTAAAAAAAAACTTGAAGGAACCTTGTGAATAATGTAAAGATTGAGGAATCAACTTGCAATTAGGTGGTAATGATATGCTTGAGTAAAGGTACGTATTTATCATTTTCTAAAACTTTAAATGGAAATGAAACTTGTGATTTGTGAAAAACATGTTGTCACAAATTATTTTGAAGTACTTTTTCATTTTTGAATCATGTAGAATATAGCCTTTGTGAGGAAGCTTTTATTGTATAATATATACGGAATATCGACATCCTTGTTTAACTCATTCCTATTATGTTTAAATCATGCATGTGTGTTGATTTGTGTGAAAGGAAGAAAAGGGTCAAGGATTTTTTTTTTTTTGTATTTTGAGAAAAACCACTTGAACAAATAAGAAGGATCAATCTACCTTGTGAGTGAACAAGAATTTGCTAGCCCCGCTGAGCCTTTATATCAAGATAAGTGGAGATAATTGAGTCGTGTAAATATTATACATGAAAAATAATTGAATTTTGGATAGGATCTTGATTTTTTTGTTGTGAAACCTTTGAACCTCAACCTTTAAGTATGGTTGCTTTTGTTGTTCCTTGCCTTAGATGTGTGAGAGCATTTTTAATACCATATTTTGATTGTATTCAAAGTTGGGGAGAAAGAGGTAGAATGAGGCATTATGAAAAATAAAGTGGTTCTAATAATGAAAGAGCTTGAAAGAGAAAAATGAAAACGAAAAAAATTTGGGCATGTATTGCCAACTAAAAAGCTCAAAGTTGTAATGACGCCTCAAATAAAAGAAAACAAGAAGGTAAGGTCTTGAATTGTGTACGAATGTGAGAATTGAATGCTCTAATAGGAATAGGAATTTTTGATTCAATGATTTTGGTAAATGACCATTTATTGTACCCTAAGCCAAATTACAACCTTTGAAGTCCTTGTGATTCCTTCTTTTATACTAATTAATGCATGTTGTTTGTTGAATGCATAATTTGTTCTGGATGTTTGGAGGATTGTTTGGTGAGTGATAAAACCTCATAATGTTTTCATCCCTTGATGAATGTACACTTAGGTGTGATTCATGTTGGAATTGTATTGCTTTAGAAGTTTTGATTTGTGTTTTGAACTTAGAAATAGTTTCATCTCCATGATTCCTATTGAGTATGGTAAAATTATCTTGTTTGTGCTTCTACTTTTTGAATGATTAAATTCTCGATGTTCTAACTAGTTGATTCTGATTTCTTATCGTTGCTTTGAGGTTCGGTTAGGTTTGGCAAACTTTTGTTCTAGCACAAACAAAATAATAACTTGGGGAGAGTTGTTAAGGGCCAAATTATGCATATTTTTGATATTATTTTGTGGCCTTTTCCAATTGTATCTTTGGTATTTTAGTAGTAAATTCATTTATTTTAGTGTAAATACGCAAGTTTCCAATTATGCTTGTAAATTTTGGGAATTTGGATCAATTTTATGCTTTTTGATAGGTTTTCTTGCTTGATATAATGCTTAGAATTTATGGATGATAGAAGAGGGCTTTGAAGATCAATTTCGCAATATTATGACAGTAACTCGTGCTTAGCGCGTTTTTCAGTACAGGTTTAGCGCGTTTTTATAAGGACCCTTGATCGCGCTTGCGCGCTCCAACCGCACTTAGCACGTTTTCTGAGAATTTACTGCCTTTGTGTTGATCGCGCTAAGCACGCCTCTGATGGCGCTTAGCACAGTGCCAATTACACGCACATTGTGGACTTTGTATAAGTAGCCACTTGAGTAGATATTTTGAAACACTTTTCATTTTCAGCAACTTTTCAGATTATAACGGGACTTTTAGGGAAAAAAGCTTATAAATTCCAAGAGAAGTGAGAATCAAAATTTTGGAGCAACAGTCTTCGATCTTTTGACTTTGATGCTAGCACAGCTTTCCTTTTTACTTGTTGATTAAGCACCATGGTGATGGCTAGCTAAACACCTTTTATGTCAAGATTAGAGGTAGTTAACCCTACTAGTATGTATTTCTTATGATCTTTTGTATGTGATTAAAGTTGATGATCAATATATGATGAAGATCTCTGATTTTAATAATGTCTGTATGGTTTGAATCACTCTAGACATAGATTTTCCAAGTCTTAAATTTATTTCTTCATCTATTAACAAACAAACTCTAGACATAGATTTAGGAGTTAATATTTTCTTTTTATCGATCTTTATGTTTATTGTTTTGATTGTTGTTTCGAGAAATCATCTAGCGAAAGAAACAATAATACCTAGGAAGCCGCTTTAGAAATAAACAGAATCGAGAGGATACATGATTGTATTAAGTTAAACTAAGTTCACATGCTTGATTATTCGGATATGTATGAAATAGGTTAACGATATCTAATTTTGACATGCTTTTCTTAAAACAAGACATCTTTCTTTTGTTTACTCTTTGCTACCAAAACATATGTTACAAAACAAAAACTCTTTGAAAACCCTTTTCTTAGAACTTTAAACTGTTGATACGATAAAACAACCCACCTAAAATACGATAAAACAACCCACCTAAAATACTTTTCAACAATTACATATATTTACCTTCATATATTCCATCATGACGACACTTAAGAATTCATATAGAGTCTGCTTCTGACAAATAGTTTGAACAAAACTATATAATTTCTTCTGTGATATATCTTTCAAGGATCGAAGCTTTTGGACAATTACGATTCTATGTATACCCTTTAAATATCTTCATGTATCTATCTACCGGATACATTCAGTTTAAATATATTCTGTTACCTATTTCTTTTGGGGTTAACTCTTGTCTTGTTATCATCTCCACCATATCTAGTCGAGCATTTTTATCATATTTTGTATAACTTTGAAATTTTCCATCACAACCTAGATGATGGAATATTTCTTCCTTTCCATGTTTTTTTGTATTCGTGCATTTTTTGGAAAAGTTTCTCTCAAAAAATTCAAGAAATTGACGTGTTTCATTCTCATACTCATCACTTAATATTTTGGTTTTCATTTAACTATGATCCATAATTATGCACTTTCTGAACATAACTATGATACACAAGGTAACACAACAACAATGAACACTCAATCCCAAAAAACAACAATAACATTAAAATTTCAATCTCAACAAAACAACAACAACAACAACAATAACATCAATAACACTAAAAATAACAACAACATTAAACCCTCAGTCTCAAAAAATAATATTAACATTAAAAATCTTACATATCTCAATAACAACAACAACAACAATATTGTTTGAGAAAGTATTTACGTGCCAGAAACACGATGAGAGAATCAAATAAATAAGTTGGTATGAATTTTGAGGTTCCTTCCTCCTTTTTTTTTTACTTCATTAGTTTTGAAAGATGAAATTTTGTTGTGTTTATTAAAGAAGGCGAACAAGGAGTTTTAGTATATAAGGGCTTAAAAAATTTAGGAAAAAAGCAAAAGTGAACGTGAGCTAACATAATGATTGTTGTAAATGTTCCTTAAAACCTTTGTTGATGAAGAGAAAGAAAACATATTTTGGAGATTTCATTTACCATGAAAATCAGAAGTTTTAGAAAGTCGGAAAAAAAAAATCAGTCAGTGAATAAGGTTGTACGTACGGGTGAATAGTGCTATCCATACGGATGAATAGTAACGTTCGTACGGTGAATAGTGTTGTCCGTATGGTGAATAGTATTTTCAGATTTTTCGGGCTTTTTGATTCGGCTCATGGATCCATGTGATTTTGGGCTCTGTTCGTTGGGTATTTGCTATTATAAATATGTATCTCTTATATGTTTGGTGTGTGACAATGTTAGAGTTTTTAGCAACAAGGGAGACCAAGGGTTAAAGGTATTGCATAGGGTTTTTGCTATGCACAAAGAAAACTTTGGATTACACCTTGGGTTTGAGTGATTCATATATTGAGAGTTAGAGAGGTAGGGAAACACTTAGGTAGAAAATAAGGTTGTTTTTAGGCACCTTCAGGGTTATTCTTGGGAACCTGAAGGCGAAGGCTATTTTCTTGTAACTCATCTGTAATCTCTTGTAACAACTTTTTGAGTATAGTGAATTGGAGAGCTGCTCTTTCCTCGAAGTAGATTGTTTGATCGAACTGGGTAAACAAACCTTCGGTTTTTTTCTTTCCTTATTCTATTATATTATCTGTGTACATATTAATATTGCTGAAGACCATTTATTTTGGTTGCTATTGTTCTTTGCCTCACAAATTGTTGAATTTTGTCGTAATTAACAACAAGATTCATAACAAGTGGTGCGGTGAGCATGGAGAAAAGAGATATTGTTGACAAGTGAGCACCATGGTTAGTAGATGGTAGATCAAGAATTTTTCTGGTAACAACGACTTCGGGTTGTGGAAAATTAAGATGCAATTAATTTTAATTGAAGAGAACTGTATCGATGCTTTGAAGAGTGAAGCATTGATGCCTGTAGGGCTTACAAAGGTACAGAAGATCGAGATGATGGATAAGGCCAGGAGTGTTATTATCTTGTGCCTCGAGGATAAAGTTCTAAGAGAAGTCGCTAGGGAGCAAACTGCGGTTGCTATGTGGGCAAAACTTGAATAATTGTATATGACAAAGTCTTTGGCTCACAGGTTGTATTTGAAACAACAACTCTATTCATTCCAAATGGTGGAGAACAAATCCATAGTTGAGCAGTTCATAGAATTTCACAAGATTATCGATGATCTTGAGAATATTGAAGTGAAGATTGATGATGAGGAAAAGGCTTTGCTCCTGTTGAGTTCATTACCCAGATCCTTTGAGTACTTTAAGGATGCCCTTCTTTATGGTAAGGAAGGCACTATTACTTTGGATGAATTCAAGACGGCGGTGAAATCCAAAGAATTTTCAAAGTCAAAAGATTTGAAGATTGAAGATAGTGGTGAAGGCTTAAATGTGTCAAGAGGAAGAGGCGAGCGTAAAGGGATGTCCAAATCAAAGAGGTCTGACAAGTCAAAGGTAAAATGTTTTAATTGTAAGAAAATTGTTCACTTTAAAAGGGATTGTCCTAAAAGAAAGGTCAATAAAGATTCTATTTAAGTTGTAGTTGCATTGGGTGAGGAAAGTTATGAGGACGCTGAAGCATTAGTTGTATTGAGTTTGGAAAATGAAGATAGTTGGGTCATTAACTCTGGTTTCTCTTATCTCATGTGTCCAAGAATAGAATACTTTGAAACTTTGAAGATGGTGCAAGGTGGAGAAGTTCGCCTTGGTAATAATAAGGCATGCAAGGTTCATGGTATTGGTACGATCAGACTTAAAATGTTTAATAATCGTGAACTTCTTATTCAATGTGAGGTATGTTCCAGAACTCAAGCGAAATTTATTATCTATAAGTATGTTTAATGATCTAGGCTATTGTACTAGAGTTGAACGTGGAGTGTTGAAGATTTTGTGTGATGAATTGATTATTGCTAAAGGGTCTAAAATATGTAGTCTATATATTTTAGAAGGTTCAAATATTATTATTCATTCATCGTTAACTAGTGGAGGCTTTCATGACAAGGAAGAGCTATGGGATTTGAGTTTAAGGCATTATGAATGCCTTGAGAAAGTTTCAGAGGAGTACAATGAATTTTGCAGAAATCAAGGGATAAAAATGCATGTTACCGTTGAGTTGTTATTGAGTTTTTAGGGAAGAGATGAGGTTAAAACAACTTACTTGGTTGGTAGAGAATTTCTTCAGAAAAAGAATAGTGAAAACCAAGGGAGAAACCTGGGAGAAACTATAACGGAGAAAACTCAGTTTGAGGTGGAGTTTCCTACTATGGATGCTAACAGTATTGAGAGAATGGTTACAGAGATCTCGGATTATCATTTGACTCATGATAAGGTAAGGAGGGTTATTGTAACATCTCAAAGGTACGATTATGTTAGCCTTGGATATTATATTTTTAATGTGGCTAAAGGAATGCAAAATAAAAGAAAAACCTTTAGGGAGACATTTGAAAACAGGTGGAATCAAGGGTGGTTGAAAAATCATACTTGTAGGCTTGTTAGATTACCTAGGCAGAAAAAGGGTAATTGAGAACAAGTGGATGCAAGTTACGAGATCAAGATTCAATGGTTGCTTGAATTTGATCAAAGTTATTGATTAAAGTTTCAACTTAGTAGAGAGCAGCAATGTTGTTGATTGGTATCAACATGGTTTAAAGTCAAGGTGGAAATTTTTTAAATATGCCTTAAAACCTTTGTTGATAAAGAGAAAGAAAATATATTTTGGAGATTGCGTTTACCTCAAAAATCGGAAGTTTTAGAAAGTCAGACAAAAAAATCGGTCGGTGAATAGTGTTGTCCTTACGGGTGAATAGTCCTATCCGTACGGATGAATAGTGACGTCCGTACGGTGAATAGTGTTGTCCATACGGTGATTAGTGTTTTCGCGTTTTCGGGCTTTTCGATTCGGTCCATGGATCCATGTGATTTTGGGCTTTTATTGCTGAGTATTTGCTATTATAAATATGTATGTCTTATATGTTTGGTGTGTGACAATCTTAGAGTCTTCACCAACAAGGGAGACTAAGGGTTTAAAGGTATAGAATAGGGTTTCAGCTATGCACAAAGAAAACCTTGGGTTTTTTCTTAGATTAAACCTTGGGTTTGAGTGATTCATATATTGAGAGTTGGAGAGTTAGGGAAACACTTGGATAGAAAATAGGGTTCATTTTGGGCGCCTTCAAGGTTGTTCTTGGAAACCTGAAGGTGAAGGCTATTTTCTTGTAACTCATCTGTAATCTCTTTTAACAACTTTCTGAGTATAGTGAATTGGAGAGTTGCTTTCTCCCCAGAGTAGATCGTTTGGTTGAACTGGGTAAACAAATCTTCGGTTTTTTCTTGCCTTATTCTATTAAATTTTCTATGTACGAATTATTATTGCTGAAGACCATTTATTTTGGTTGCTATTGTTCTTTTTATCACAAATTGATATTGAATTTTATCATAATTCACAACAAGATTCACAATAATGACTTTAGAATATAAATGTGTCATTAGTATATCTCTCAGTTTGAATTTATAACTGAGGGAGTAACTAATTTAAATATTAATAAATAAAACGAATAAAATAAGTGCTTCATTTTAAAAGAAAAAACGTAAAACATTAGTTGTTGGGAATCAATACATGTTTTTTATGGACTTTTCAGCTCGTTTTTAATTCCAACTGAGGGAATAAATAGCTTATATTGCAGACAAAGAAAATGGTGAATGGTAATAAATATTAGATACAACTTCTTACTATTGACCATTTCATTTTTTAGATGCAATATCTTTTAAAAATGATTAGGAATAATTTTTTCAATATTGTCAACCGAGCAAATCAATATATGATTAAATGTTTGTCTTATTGAGAATATTGAGAAATTATTCCTAAAAAACAATTACAGTAACAACAACAACAACAACAACAACAAATAACAGTAACAAAAATAGTAACAACAACAAAATTGAAATCAACAATAACAATATAAAATAGTGTTTGATTTAGGTTAGCAGAGGAATATGTAGTTTGGAGGAAAAAAGATATCTTTAAGGTAAAATTGAAAACTAAGTGCCTTATATATAACTTTAGGATAACCTTTTCCCTCGATTTTTTCAAAGAAATGACGAGAATGATTATTTATTTTTATATTAAAACACTACTACGGAAAACTCATTTAACAATGGTTGGGAATGACATATAATCACGCAGGCACAGTCGCTGTTATGTAGAGTGTCATTGTATATATGACACTTACAATCATGGTCCAGTAACCGTTGTAATAAACTGGGAAGCGTACGCCTATCACAATGGGTTTTTCAAAAAAACTGTAGTGATAAATAAATGGTCTTAGGTTCGATTCCCAGCTGCACCGTTTTGATATTTATTTTTTTGGACAACGCACGATATTTTTTAACGGTTATGATATATACTCGTTGTTAAATTTTCTGTAGAATTAAAAAATATTATTACAGTTACGACATACAATTGTTGTTACATTTTCTGCAGAATTAAAAAATATTATCCTACTTTTATAATTAATCTCATTTTTAACCTGTATTATTGTTCATCATATCATAGCAGAAAATACAACTCACATTTATGATAAAGTTATCATAATAATATTAATTGTATCATATTCATAATATCACATAATTGTATCATATTCAATTGTATCAGAATAAACATGCTACAATTTATCAAAACAAATAACCTATAGTTTACATATTACATAACATCACATAATTGTAACTTGGTGTTTTGGTTTCTTGTCTCTTGGTGTCTTGACTCTTAAGACCTATGAACTCAAATAATTATACTTGTTAGTAAAAATACTTAGAAACTATAACATACAATTAATATATTATGAGTAAAGAATAAATTATGTACTTGTTAAGTTTCCCACATGTCTTCTTCATGATCGATTCAAATAGCATGCACGACATCTTCATCAACTTCATCATATGAGGTAGGAACTTGTGTTATGTAAGAAGGTGTGGATGAAATATCAAGACTTTCATCACTAAGAGGAATTTGTTTTCCTTGGAGAATGATTGATGTTTCCCCAATATGTACGATGGGTCAGTAACATAGAAAACTTATTTTGCTTGAGAAGCCATGATGAATGGTTCGGTCATAAAAGATGCCTTTCCAAGGTCGACCCGGGTGAATCCTATGTCATCAATGTGTACACCATTACTATTGTTGGGAACCCACTTGCATTTAAAAAAATGCGGTAGTTGCCAATACATGATTCTTATTTTCTGAACTAGAGAAGTACATTGATTCGGCTTCAACCATAACCCCACAATAATGACCATTCTCGTATGCATTCCAAGTAATGACACAAAATTTTGACCCGTACAACAACCATTTAAGTATCTCGGATGCACTACGATCATTAGATACACTTTTACTACACTAATCTATGAATCTCTTGTTATGCTCTATCAACAAGAACTTGTCACTCATTCGGGGATGTTTTTCCTCAAAAGTCTTTCGTGAGTATCTATGAAAGGTTAAACTTCATCTATATTATTCAATATATAGAAATCTGCTTGAATAAATACATCCCGAGCCATTAACTTAACATTTAGGCCTTGAATACCTCTTTCGTCTCTGTCAGCATGACGAGACTTTAGAATTCCTATAGAATCTGCGTTCGACAAATAGTTTATACAAAACTCAAAAGCTTCTTCTGTGATGTACCTTTCAGCAATAGAAGCTTTCGGTCGGTGATGATTTTTCGTATATCATTTAAAGGTCTTCATATATCGCTCTATTGGATACATCCACCTTAAATAAAATGGACCACAAATTCTGATTTCTCTGACTAGATGAACAAGTAAGTGAATCTTAATGTCATAAATGATGGAGGAAAATACATCTCCAATTGACACAAGATTATGGCAGCCTCATCTTTTAATTCATCTAATTTTTTGAAATCAAGAACTTTATTACATATGGAATTGAAGAATAAGTACAATCTCGTTATAGTTACTCTCACATTTTTTGGTAGGATCCAATGGTTAGCCACTGATAGAAGTTGTTGCATCAATACATGACAATCATGAGATTTTAAACCAATTAACTTGAGATCTTTCATTGATACAAGTTTCTTGATGTTTGATGAGTAACCTTGTGTAAATTTAATACCTTGCAAACACTCGCAAAAAATTTTCTTTTCCTTTTTAGATAGAGTGTGACATGCTGGAGGCAGATAAGTTCTTTTTCCTTTCTCTGTTGGAGCCAACTTTTTTTGTATACCCATCTTCTCCATATCAAGACGAGAAGTCTTACTATCTTTAGTCTTGCTTGGAATATTTAAAAGTGTGACAATCAAACTATTACACACATTTTTCTCCATGTGCACCACATCAAGAACATGTCTAACATCAAGACTTGATCAATATGGAAGATCAAAGAAGATGGGCCTCTTTTTCCATATATTTTTTGCAATTGCCCCTGTTTCTTTTTCTCTCTTTCCAAAGACAGCATTAATGTGTTACATCCGTTGATAAACTTCATCCCCAGTTAAAGGTTCAAGAGCCTCATCAAACTCTTGCTCACCATTAAAAGCCTTCCGCAATCTACAATAAGGATGACTGGGTTTTAGAAATTTTGATGCCCAAGGTAAACAATCTTTTCTCCAAACTCAAGTTAGTCATAACAAGTATCATCTTTACATATAGGACACGCTCTATGTTCTTTGACACTAATCCATCCAATTTACCGTAAATAGCAAAGTTGTTGATTGTGCAAAATAACATTGCACGCATCTTAAACTTTCCCCCAGTATATGCATCATCAACTTCAACTCCTTCATCTCACAAGAGTCGTAAATCATCAATTTAAGAACTTAGATAAACATCTATGTCGTTACCTGGTTGTCGTGGTCTATAAATCATCATACTTAACAGTATATACTTATGCGTCATGTACAACCAATGAGATAGGTTATAAATAGTGAGAAGAATAGGCCACGAAGTATGATTAGTGCTCAGATTACCAAAGAGGTACATTTTATCGGTGGCAAGCACAAGCCTAAGGTTTCTTGGCTCAACTCCAAAATCCGGAAACAACGAATCAATTTTCTTCCATTACAATGAATCAGCTACATGGCAAATGTTTCCATCACAAGTTCTTTCATTTGCATGCCATCTAAGATTCTTTGTGTCATTCAAATTATCAAAAAGTCTCTTAAATCATGAAATTATTGGCAAGTACCATAACACTTTAGCAGGAGGATGCTTCCTACTAAAATTGTCATAGTCATTGTCATCACCATTATTGGTCTTGAGCTTGTAACGCGACACACCATATTTTGGACATTGATACAAGTCTTCATACTCTTTTTGATATAATATGTAATCATTAGGGCAAACATATATTTTGATATACTTCAGACCTATTGGACACAATATCTTCTTGGCGTCATATCAATGATTCGACAATTTGTTTTCTTCTGGTAACATTTGCTTTAGCAATTCAAGTAATTCCGTGAAACTTTTATTCGACTATCCATTTTTTGCCTTCAAATTAAACAACTTTAGCACCACCAACAATCGTGTAAAATCTGTGCATCCCTTATATAAAGGGGTATCTTTATCACTACATAAAGTATCATAAATATGAGCATTCTTAAAAGAATATTCCCCAATATCACAGAACATATCCTCTAGTTGATCTTCCATATATTCATCTTCATCCACTCTTTGACTTTATGACGCCCGACTTTCCTCTTTATCCACCTCATCATGCCATGTCCATATTATATAATTTTGACATATACTATCACAACAAAGATGATAGAATATTTCTTTTTTTGTACCCTTTTTGATATTCGTGCAAACAACACAAGGACAATAAAAGATATCATTATTGTCAGGAAGATGTTTATCAGAGTATTCAAGGAATTCAAGAACTTCGTTCTTATAAACCGAACCTAATCTATTGGCTTTCATCCAACAATGATCCATAACAACTTCTAAAATTTATACAAGTATAATAATGTGAACGACACACCAAAATCTAATCCAAAAACTTATATCCATATGAAAATCTAAACCTAAAGCATATGAAACATGTACTCTCATACTGACTTGAGCATTTAAACCATAAAAAAAAAGGAATGATGATGTTGAAGAATACCGTACTTCGAAGCTGAAGAATTTTATCCACGTAAAAGGAATGAAGATGTTGAAGAGTACCATACTTCGAAGCTGAAGAATCAAATGAACTAAGAGGGTGTAGATTTGAGCTCCAAATGAATGGATATGAAGAGGGTAAAGATTACGTCACTGCTTTCGTCTCTGGCTCGCTTGTTCTCCTAGGGCACCATATGAAAGAAATACAAAATGAGTTTTGTTTTAATTTATCAGTAAAACCTTTAATCGTGGTTGAACAACCCAACCGTAGTGGAATTGTAAGTCCTCTAACAAAGGTTGGTTTACTTAACCCTCGTACAATCATTTACAATTTATTTTTTAAATATTTGACTTAAGTGACACACGCTTAATACCCTCTAACAACGGTTGTTTTACTTCACCGTTGTAAAATTATTTACAATTTATTTTTTAAATAATTGACTTAAGTTACACACGCTTAATACCTCTAACAACGGTTGCTTTACTTCACCGTTGTAAAATCATTTATAATTTATTTTTTAAATAACTAGTAACAAACTCGTGCATACGCACGGGGTGCGTTTTTGGATAGGATATAGTTTTGAACGCGCATTTGTTTGTAGATTGTCATAAAAATTAGAAGTTGAAAAAAAACTTAAGAATAATTGTAAATTTAAGTTGAATAGTAATACATGTAGAAGGTTTAAGGTAAACAACAATGTCAAGAATAATATGATTAAAAATAAAAATATTGAAACTTTTATTAGATATATTAATCGCTTTAGTTTTTTTTAACAAATAAGAGAGTCATTTTATAAGAGAGAATACAATTTTTAAATATATACTCAATCTTTTTTAATAAGCTCCCTTAATCTTTTTCACATATTTAAAAAAGTAGTCGATAAATTTCTGTTATTCAATATTTAGATCAATAGTAAAGTTGTTCTCGTTTATAACAATAGTATTTGTTCCCGTATATAAATATATTTTGATCAACAATGTATTTTTTCTCGTATATAAATATATTTTAATCAATAATATATTTTTTGCCATATATAAATATTATTTTCGTTTTGACATTATTTATAAAAATATTTGAATCAATAGTAATGTTGTTCCCGTATATAAAAAAAATCGATTCAACAATGTATTTTTTCCCCGTATATAAATATTACTTTGTTTTGAAAGTATTTACAAAAATATTTGAATCAATAGTAAAGTTGTTCCCGTTTATAATAATAATTGGATCAATAATTTTATTTTTACCGTTTCAAATAATTTTCACAATATGAAAAACAAAATTTATTAAAATTTGATTGAAATAAAGACAAAAGTTAATAATAATAATAGTAACACAACTAAAAATTAATTTATTCCAACAAATGAAGATAAAATTCAAACAACATTCATTAAGATCTAATGTTTAGTTGGGTTCAATAATAATATGAATATGCAAATAAGAAATTTCAACACTGAAGAAGTTTCAACAATGGAAATAAGATCTTCCTACAAAATGTTATCTACAATTTGAATTTATATAATTTTTTTTATAACATTCAAAATATTTACAAAAATATTTGAATTAATAATAAAGTTGTTCTCGTTTATAATAATAATTGGATCAATAATTTCATTTTTACCATTTCAAATAATTTTCACCAAAACAAAATTTATTAAAATTTAATTAAAATAAAGATAAAAGTTAATAATAATAGTAACAGAATTAAAAATTAATTTATTCCAACAAATGAAGATAAAATTCAAAAAACATTCATTAAGATCTAATGTTTAGTTGCGTTCAATAATAATATCAATATGGAAATAAGAAATTTCAACAATAAGAAATTTCAACAATGGAAATAAGATCTTCCTACAAAATGCTATCTACAATTTGAATTTATGTAATTTTTTTTATAACATTGATTTCTACCCTAACCATTTCATTATATTTATCATTGTCTTTGAAGTTATGCAAAAACCCACTTTTTGTTGGCAGTTAGAAGTGTGCTTTATGTAAATAGATTACATTTTTAAAACACATGTAATTTTCAACACATCTTTAGGCTGCATTGAGGCCGTACCTAGAATTGATGCAAGGTTCAAAATTTCTTTAGAATTTCACTTGGAAAACTGCTTAATAGATGTGTTGGAAATATAGGAGAATGATTGACTTTTGCATGAAAAAGTCAAAAATTAAAGAGTTATATATATATATATATATATATATATATATATATATATATATATATATATATATATATATATATATATATATATATATATATATATATATATATATATATATATATATATATATATATATATATATATATATATATATATATATATATATATATAAGGTCCAAAATTTTAATTTGACTTGACTACTAATTGGGTCTGTTACATGTTAGAGAAATTTTCAAAATATTCAATTGATAAATAATAATGGTTAAATTAACAAAATAAATGGCCAAAAATTGAAATTGTCTAGAATAGAATCAGAGACCCTATAATTTTTGTGTCTTTTTTATGCCTAACAAGTATCTCTATTTATAGAAAAACTTGTAACAATTGGTGAGGAGAAACAATGTTTCATTTGATTCCAACATGACCATTCGTGAACCATTGTATATCAATAACAAGAAGTTTTTTCCTAAAAACTTGTGTTAATTAATCTGGTGGTTGCACCTTTTGACCATGCGCCTTATCACAATAAGGTCTTTGGTTCAATTCTAGAAAGTTACAACTTTTGGCCATTTATTTTGGTTAATTTAACCATTATTATTTATCAATTTAATATTTTGAAAATTTTTCCAACAATCCCCCACCATTTTCAAAATATATCTAAATCCATTCAGGAAATTTCGTGTTTTCAGATAAAAGTATCTTACAATTTGAACCAATACTTAGTAAGTTAAGTTTTCACTCATCCCCGAATAGATTGGTAGACAAGCTTTAAATTAATTATTCATTAGAACAAGCATGCATAACTCACACGTGAAATCTCGGTACCATTGATCGAATTATTAATATGTAATATTTAATAAGGTCTTGTGTCTCATATCCTTTTCTTGAGAATTTAAGAGTCAAGCCCTTGAACTCTATGAAGCGGCACCACTTCATTCGCATATAGGTAGACTATATCAGAGATGAAACCATAATTATGCATTCCAACAAACATATGTTATATGTCCATTAAGAGGAAAACATCATTCTTCCACATTTATCTTTATGGTCCAAGTACTTTTACTCCTTGGGATGTATCTACCGTTAAGTACTTCAATCACTCTAATAATGTACTTTCATCATTGAACTCAAGACTTAATGTTAATCAAGTATGAGTTGAGTTTCCACTATCGATGATTAATTAGATACAAGTTTGTTCTGAATCCCTAATGATGTCTTCATTGTATTAAATTATATCCAAAGACATCATATCTTTGTCAATCCTTTCGTCAAATAATTGCAAAAATTTTCCAAACTTTAATAAATTCCAAAGATTCAAATTTTCAACTAATCATGCATATGATTACTTTATGTACTCTTGATAGTATTTGGCATCTATCATCAAATTATAACACTTTTGTCATATTAGTACCATTTTCAGATACAACTTATGTTCTATATTCTTGATAGTTTTGATAAACTATAACCATAACACTTTTGTCATTCATTTTGTCATATACACAAATTTTATGTCATTCTTTATTTGCTAACCTTTTTAATTTGAAGTTTTACTTCGACTTAAATATATCTGAAATATATTTAATTCATTAAACATTTATAGCAATCGCTAACCACAATCAAACAAATTTTCAATACATCAAATGTAAAATCAGAACTAAGAGACAATCAACCAAAATAAAAGACTCTGAAAGGAAAAATTAAGAAAAGTTTTCCAAGAATAAAAAAAAAAAGTTAAGAAAAGTTTGCCAATATTACTTCCTTCTCAACAACACACTAATAAGGATTCAAATTAAAAACAAAAAGTTATGAAATTGTAGGAACTCTTAGTATATAAGCAAAAGCAAAATAAAAATCAGACTAATAAATATAAATCTTGTCTTTGCATCAGTTTTCAAAAGGTAGGGGTCTGTGTAAGTAACAAAAAGTAAATTTTCATAATAAAATATATACAAACTAGACAAAGAAGTAGAAAACATTAAATATTAAACATATGTTAATTGTAGTGATTGGTGTCTCCATCAATGGTTTACATAACAAAAATTGTAAAAACATGAAATCACATGTATATAAAAAACAAAATCATCACAATGTAAAAGTTTGAGAAATATCAAAGAAAAATATCTTTTCCAATTTAGAAGCATTTCACTTTTCTTCATATATGCTTTTCTCCAAATCTCCAGAACTTTAATAAAAGTGGTTAAATATAATAAAAATGGTTAACATATTAAAAATGGTAAAACATAATAATGGATTCAAATAACATTATACCATAATAATGGATTAAAAAATGGTTAAACATAATAGTAGATTTAAATTACCCAATACTTGCAAAAGAAAAACAAACATACTAAAAATAGTTAAACATTATAGTGAATTTAAATAACATAAATATATTTAAAATGAGAAATTACAAAAAGTTCAAAACTTCAATAGTTCAAGTTGAGAAATGGAAGAAAAAAAATAGAGGGACAAAAAAAAATCAAAATAAAAACTTAGAAGTAAAACAATTGAAGTATCGTAGTTACTTATGTCAATGTCAATCAAAATCATATTGTTTATGTCCTTAGTCATTTCAAAGAGTTTGACCATGGTGGATGAGTTAAATATTCAATAGGAATCACAAATTTCTGCAAAAAAAATTCTCAATCAAGATGGTAAAGTAAAAGAAATTTATGAAAATAAATAAATAAATAAATAAAAGGGGTATTTAAAACAAATAACATAAATCAAATAAAAGGATTATCTCCATGTCTGATTTTCTCTAGATCTACATCGCTTTCTTCCAAATCTAATTTTTTCTTGATCTGTAAAACTTTTTTCCTGACATTTTGATTCCCAAATTTATGTAAAACATTTTGAAAAAAATGAAACTGCCTTCATCTCCCCCATCACCATCATCAAAGTACTCTTCATTGTCTCCATCTGCATACATGAAAAAATTAATGATTAGAAGTTGTTACAACAATAAATCCAAACTTTTATCAGTATACACAACACCACATATCTTTCAAGCGCAAAACCACTGCAAAATTAAAAAAACAAAAAAAACAAAACTATGAATAAAACAAAACCTCAACATGAAAAAAGCATGTTTGTGTGAGGTTATAAAAAAATAAAATCAAAGTTTGAATATACCGTTTACCTGATTTTGAAGATGATGAAGAATGATAGGGTTGAAGAATAAGATGATGGAGTCAGAAAGATACTAGATGAAGAAGATGATAAAGTCAGATAGAGAAAACATAGAGTGGGTAGAGAAGTGAATGTTGGGTTTAATATATCAATTTTGGTTTAGAGAAAAAGTACAAAAGTGAGATTTTGGGCAAAAAGATTTTGCTTCAAAAAGCTGCCTTAGGAAACACACTAGGTTGAATTTTTTTAGGACATAAAGATTGTTTCAAACAAAAAGTTGTACGCATAGCAGCATCTGTTCATAAAAATGGAAATAACAATATTTGGTAGTAAACCATTTATTTAGATATGTTAGTTTGATTGGAAAAAGTATTTTTTGGACACAAAATGCTCCCAAAATGATGTAGTGGCAATTATTTAAGCAAGGGCAAATTAATGTTTTCCAGAACATTGGATTTTCTTATATTATAGATGGACTTAAAGTGACACACGCTTAATGTACTCTAAAAAATAGAAAAAAATATAGTTGTTGAGAATCGAAGTTTGCTACACATCATTTATTACTACGGTTTTTTAAGACAACGCTCATTAAATTACTGTTTATAAATCCAGCTACACACTGGGCGCGAAAATTTTAGCCTATTACAACGGTGTATATGAATCCGTTGTAAACCTGACGTTGTTGTTTGCACGTTTTGTAGTAGTGAAATAAATAAATAAAAGGAGCATGTCAATGAATCTGGGTATAACTTTAATACCTTATATACAACTTAGTTTCTTTGTTTTCTTACATAATTTGAGTATAACCTAAATCTTTGAGAAAGTTCAACAATAAAATATGTACCTTACTACAAGTATTTGGACATTCTATAGAAGATATATGGAATAAATGTCGTTTATGAATTTTGAATATTTTTTTACTTCTTTCTTTACCAGATTTGCAAAATTATATAAAGTAAATTTCGTATGAAATTTTGTATTTTTCTTTGCAATGATGAGTTTGAATATATTGAATGACTTAATTGGACATTGGTAGAAAATATTCATTGGGATTAGAGATATTTCATTGAATGTGCAATGAGTTAGAGTTAACAATGAAACTCCATTGATGCACAAGAAAAAGATGATGATGAATGAATTGGAGAGAGAGAGAGAGAGAGATAGAGAGAGAGAGAGATTTTGTAACTAACTAAATATCAACAAACTCAATGAGTCTACTTCTATCAATTTTAACTAATATTGGGTTTATATACACTAACCCAAACTAAAATACCAACTAAAAGAAACTGAAACTAAACAACTTGAATTTGAATTACATTTAATAACATCCCTTAATTCATATTCAAAATTAAGAATCAACAACACCAATTTCATCCTTCAATTTGACGAATTGTTCAATTTTGATTGCCTTAGTCAGCACATCAGCAAGTTGCTATTGATTATTATAGTGAACAACCTCAAGCACTCTATTCTGAACTTGATTTCACAAAAATGAAACTTTGTCTGAACGTTCTTGACTCTTCCATCCAAAACTGGAATCTTGGTAAGACGTATGACTAATTTTTTTTTACTAGTTTTCTCACAATGAACTTCAGCTCTTACCGCAAATTTATAAGCCAAACAGCCTGACAAGCAGATAATGTACCAACTATGTACTCTATTTCACAAGTTGATAATGCAACCGTTAGTTGCTTCTTGGAACACCATGAAATAGGAGCTCCTAGATATATGAACATATACTTTTTAGTAATCCTTTTATCCACTCTGTTACCACACCAGTTTGAGTATCAATAACATATCAGCTCATCATCATTTGACACTCCAGATGGGAATTGATATTCACGCCTCAGAATTCCATTTACATACTTAAGTATTCTGACTGTAGCTTGGTAAAGTGACCACATTGGCTTACTCATAAACCTATTTATCATTATAATTGAATAATATATGACAATATTGGTGTTTCACAAATATCTCATAGATTCACCCAACTGTTTGAAATTTATAGACTCTACTTCCTCACCATCAATATCAGAATCTAGTTTATGGTTTGTGTCCGCATGTGTGACTGTATACTTATAATTCATTAGCTCAAATCTCTTCAGCAACTCGAGCTCATACTTTAGTTAGTGCACAATGATTCCCTTATTAGTGTGTAAAATCTCCATCTCTAGAAAATATACCATGTTTCCTAAGTCATTCATATCAAATGCTTTCGTTAGCACCCTTTTGAACTTGTTTATCTCAGAAGTACAACCTCATGTCAGTAGTATGTCATTTACATAAAGAGGCACCAAGATCACATTGTCATTAGAGGTATGATGCACATACACACCATATTGCATTTCACTTTTTTTGAATTACTAATGCTTGAAAAATGAATCAATTTCCATATTCCAAGCCATTTGAGCTTGTCTAAGCCCATACAAGGCTTTATGCAGTTTGTACATCATCCATTCTTTATTATCTATCACAAATCCAGGAGGTTGTAACACATAAATGTCTTCTTGCAATGGACCATTTAGAAAACTGATTTTACATTTAAATATATCAGAGGCCAATTCTTATTTGCAGTTATAGCAATAACCAATCTTATGGTTTCATGTCTTGCTACAGGTGCAAAGACTTCAAAGTAGTATAAACCAGAATTTTGTAGGAATCCTCTAGCTACTAACATTGCTTTATGCTTGGAAAATGAACCATTTTGCTTCAACTTTATCTTAAAAACCCATCTCACACTGATTATTTTCTTGCTCTTAGGTATAGCGGTCAATTACCATCCCTTATTTCTTTCTATTTCCTCAAGTTCTTCCTTCATGTACACTTTATTCTTGAGTGTATCATTGACAATGACAGGTTAAAAGCACACAATCACAACACACTCTATGACTTCCCCTTCATAGTCAATCTCAGTACATGGAGCAACTCGAAGTCTGCAAGTCCTCTTAGTATCTGTCTAATTCTCTATGGCCTTTAAATTTATGTAAGTCCACCTTTAAAGGCATGTCCACCATCAGTGGTAGGGCTACCTTCGTAAGGTCCACCTTTAGAGGCTGGATTGCCTTCAGAGGCTAGATTACCTTCAAAGGCAGAATCACCTTCAGAGTCAAAGTCACCTTCCGAGTCAAAGTCACCTTCAGAGGCAGTCTCACCTTCAAAGGTAGACTCGCCTTTAGAGGTAGACTCACCTTCAGATTTAAAGTCACCTTCAGAGTTAGAATCACCTTCAGAGGTAAAATCTCCTTAAGACGACTTTAGTGTTGACATTACACTAGAGTTGGACTGAGACCTGTTCATATCCCATGTTCTTTATTATCTCACTATGACATCTATGATTATAGTCGTTCTGTTTGTGACTAGGAAATAGAGCTTATAAGCACATATAGAATGGTAATCTATAAGCAACATGACTTACCTTCTGTCATCTAATTTCCTTCTAGTAGCATTCGGTGCATGTTTGTAACATACATAACCAAACACCTTGAAATGGTTTGCACTTTTCTTTCTTACATGCCACTTCTCTAGAGGAACTGCTTTCCTTAACTTTGTTGTTAGACATCTATTGAGCACATATGCTGACATGGAAATTGCTTCGCCCCGTAATGTATGAGGTAGATTCTTTTCTTTCAGCATACTCCTTGCCATGTCATGCAAAGTTCTATTTCTTCTTTCAGCAAGACCATTTTGTTGTCGAGTGTATGTAGCAGTCACATCATGCTCAATTCCATGCCCCTCACAAAACTTCTTGAACTCAGTCAAAATGAACTCACCTCCACCATTTGTTATGAGGATCTTCAACCATTGTCCACTTTGATTCTCAACATTCACATTGAACTCCTTGAACTCAACAAACACCTCATATTTGACCTTTAGGAGTGCTACCCATTTCATTCTTTTGAACTCGTCCACAAATGAAACAAAGTAATTATTTCCTCCAAGTGAATGTACATCAAATGGCCCACATACACAGAATGTACCACCCCTAAAGCATGAGTTGCTCTTGGATAAGTCTCTGATGAGAATGAAAATCTTGGTTGGTTTCCTCTCATGCATATATCACATGATTTCTCTAGTTACACAATCTTTGGAATTCCATGTACTAGATTCTTTAACTCAAATGCCCTAAACATCAAAAGTTCAGATGTTCCAATCTCTTGTGCTACAACTCACTTTCCCTTAGAACACTATTTGCACTAAGGCATTGAGTGTCTTCTATTTCAAACTTCACCTTGAACTTCCTGTTTCTACCTAGTGTAGACTGCATAATCAACTTCTAGTCACACTCATATAACTTTAAGAGATTTTCCTTCATAGTTACTGAACATCATTTTTCAAGTAGCCGATCTACACTCATCAGATTACTATTCATGTCAGAAACATACCATACATCCTTGATCAATACAATTTTTCCATTCTTCAATTTTACTTTGACATTTCCAATTCCTTCAATATTAATACACTCATCACCAGCACATCTGATCTCGGTCTTTCTACCAGAGTCAAAATTAACCAGCCATTGCTTGTTTCATGTTAGGTGATTTGAGCAGCCGATGTCCATATACCACCAGTCTACCATTTTTCACCTTCATTCTCAGATGCCATCAATAACACATGTTTATCCTTAGGATATCCTCTGGCTATGTAGGCTTATTCACCATTTCTTTCCTTTTTTGACCAGCAATCATTAGCAAAATGGAAAAACCTATTACAGTTGTAGCACTGAACCTTTATATTATCAAACTTCCCCTTTCCCTTCTAAACATTTTTATGTTTATACTCATCTTGATTGGAGAGCTCTGACTTCTGAGTACCACCACCATTATTTTTCCTGTTCTCTAGCCATGCTTGCTTGTTGTTCTTTTTGCCAAAAGAAGCTTTCAGAGCCTGTTCTATTTCCCTTTCAAAGTTCCTTTCAGTAAAATGCAATTCTTGTGCCTCTAAACTACTTTGCATCTCTTCAATTCTCATGATGTTGGTGTCTTTCAAGTGTTCTATGACTACAATTATGTAATAAAACTGAGGAGTAAGTGATCTTAGTTCCTTTCAAAGATTACTTGTGTAAAGAGCGTTTCTCGACAAGACTTCATATAATTCGTGACCACAATCACTCTAGCGACATAATTAGGCACCTTCTCATTGTTCTTCATGTTGAGATTCTTGTATTGCTTGTGTAGGAACTGCAACTTTACTTTCGCCACAGATGTGTTGCTACCAGAGTACTGCAGAAGTGTATCCTTTGTCTCCTTCATCTTCGTTGAGTCGACAATATTTTCAAAAACCTTCTTATCCACACACTGGTGGATATAGAACAATGTCTTATGATCCTTCTTCCTCATTTCAAGTTGCTCATTTCTTTGCGCTTCTGTTGCATTTTTTTGCAACTAGCGTGTAAGCACAATTGACGAGATCAAGAAAATCTTGGCGTCAAATAACACACACATATGAATCAACCATAAATTCCAATTCTTTGAGTCGAATAATGAAAGCTTTGTATTCAAGCTACAATTTCCACTATTCATATTCATTCTTGTGAAAATAGCTCAATTCTTAACAACATTGGTGTCTTCGAATCCCTTAGAATCAAGATTATGATTCTCTTCGATTTTGATCTTCAATTCAATGTTAATTTAAGGAGAGAAATCAGTCACACACCTCATATACACTTGTGTTTCCCTGTTAATCGATTCTGAGCTCTGGATACCAATTTTTGGATTTAACAATGAAAATTCATCGATACACAATAAGAAGAAGGCGGTGAACGAATTGCAAAGAGAGAGAGAGAGAGAGAGAGAGAGAGAGAGAGAGAGAGAGAGAGAGAGAGAGAGATTCTGTAACTAACTCAATCTTAATAAACTCAATAATTCTACTACTATTAATTGTAACTAACTTTAAATTTATATACGGACTAAAACTCAAATGGAAACAAAAAATAAACTAAAAATAAATAACTTGATTTTAAATTACATTTAACACAATATGTCATAGAATTTAAATCCTTGTCCTATTTGAAGAAATTGACACACATAAATTGTATTATTGTAAATTGTGTATTATGTCATTTTTCTCTTTATTTGTATTTTTAAATTTTGGAAGGAAAAGCATTAAAGGAAAAACTTTATTAATCTGAAAAGGATAAGCTTCAAATTGCTTATTAGAAGATAAGCTACCGGAGGATAACAAATTAACATTGTTTACGAGAATATCAAAGTTATTTGACTTTGGTGTAGCGCTTATTAGAACATGTTTTTTTCTTAAAACAAGATGCATTGCTATAAAATACAAGGGGTACTCTCATCCATAACATAATTCAAATTACAAGAGAAGAAATTTCCCACCAACACTAACTAGCCTAAGAAAAAGGAGCCAAGCTAAATTCATAAAAATTAGAGTTGGAGTAAGAAATATCTCTTATACAAGACCATTTCCAAGCTAAAATTTAATACTCCCAACAATTTTGTTCAGTTACACTTGCTGCTGTTGAAAACAATATCAGTCCTTATATTCCAAAGGCTCCAAACAACCCCCAACCAAATTAAACCCGATTTGGCCTTCCTAGCTTTGTTGTATGATAACCTACACTAATAAATAAAGTGCTTCCAAGATATGCCTACATAAGAAATATTACAGTCGTACCAATCTCCCACCAAGTCCCACACTTTTGAAGAAACTGGACAAACAAACAATAAGTGATTCAAATCTTCTTCAGACTATGAACAAAAAAAAATTTCCATCCTTTAAAGATAGACCCACACCTATTCTCTTCAGTTGATCTTTCGTCGCCATTCTTTTCAAGAATATTCTCCAACCAAACGATTTAATCTTCGTCAGAACAAGCAACCTCCACAATGAGTTGAACGCACGACAAAGAACAGTTTCTAGCATATCCTGGTTTTTTGAGTCCATAATACATTCATAACCTTCTCTTGTAGAATATTCGTCACAATCGTCACGAATCCACTGTAGAAAATTCTTAGTTCCAACAATTGGTTGATAAACCGATAATAAATTCTGAAGAAAATTAATTCTTTTAGAGACAGAGTTCTGCATTTCCCTAGGGATACCAATATCGCCCCAACTCCATTTGCCATTAAGCCAGACCCCCATATTAATCACAAAGTCTCCTTTTTTGTTGCTGATATCGAACAAGTCTGAAAAAGAGCTAGCTGGAGTGTAACCAATAGGGATCCCCAAGAAGTTAAAACATGGATCCTCAATCTTACATAATAGAAAATTAGTAGCAACATCCAAAAAATGCTTACTCAGATGGATTCCAATTATCCTACTCTTAAGAAAGCTAACACTCAAACCTGATACAAGTTTGAAGCCCCTAAGAATAGCTTTGATGTTCCACAAATTCTTCCAACCTCCTTCTCCTATGATTAGCGTGTCGTTCGAAAATTGAATAATTTCCACTAACAGACCCTCCTTATCTCTAAATCCTTCAAAGTTGCCCCTTTCTGAAGCCTTAGAGATCATACTTGTCAAAACATCAGCAACTAACACAAAAAGAAATAGAGATAGAGAGTCTCCCGACCTTAGACCTCTTCCCACCTCGAAATCCTTTGTGAGACTTTTGTTAACCAAAATCGACATATGACTCTTGAAGATACAAGCTTCCATCCACCTCATCCAAGTATTCTCAAAACCCATTTTAGCCATCATAAGGCAGAGAAAATTCTAATTAACATAGACATAGGCTTTCTCGAAGTCTACTTTAAACATCACACACTGCTTCTTGTCTCTAGTAGCTAAGTCCACTATTTCATTGGCTATTTAACACCCATCTGATAATTGCCTACCTAGAACAAGCGTCGATTGGGAATGAATAACCAATCCTCCTAGAAACATTTTCAACTGTGACATGTTGGATCGAACTCTAGTCTGGTCGAAGTCTGTTCGCGAGTAATGCATGTTGTAGTCGAAGTCTGTTTTAACATGCATTAGTAAATATTGCTAGGGTTGTTAGCATGTTGAATTGGGCTTTCCTTGTAAGGCCAATTGTTTAAGTTAGCTTGTACCCTAAGTTGGCTTGTAATGGGTAATTGTTAAAAAGCCTATTAGGTTAGTGTGCTATTTTATTATAAATAGGATGCTAGTTTCTCAATCTTGACATAAGGAAAAATAGGAAGATAAAATCCTAATTTCAAGAGAGAGAGGTTATTTTGTTATTCTTGTATACTTGTAATCTTGTTCTAAGAGAAAGGAAAAAATAGCAGTTTAATAACCAATCCTTGTTGTTTTCTTCTTTATTAACCCTAACCCTTGTGTGTTTCTTGCAAAGAAACCGTTTATACTTTGTTTAAAGGTATCCAGTTCACAACAAATTGGTGCGGTGAGCATGGAAAAGATGCCTTCAACAAAGTATGAGACTGAAAAGTTCACCAGAGTGAACGACTTCGGTCTGTGGCGCTTGAAGATGAAAGCCCTGTTGGTTCAGCAGGGTTGTTTGGAAGTGTTGAAGGGTGAGGGAGCCATGGACGCTGCGTTAACGGCAAAAGAAAAGACGGGTATTATCGAGAAAGCCCACAACGCAATATTGTTGAGTCTTGGTGATAAGGTTCTTCGACAGGTATCAAAGGAGACTACAACATCGGGATTATGGGTGAAACTTGAAAGTTTGTACGTGACCAAATCTCTGGTGAATCGAATTTACCTTAAGCAAGCTTTATATTCATTCAAGATGAGTGAAGACAAAGTGTTGGATGAGCAGTTGGATATGTTCAACAAGCTAACTCTTGATCTTGAAAATATTGATGTGAAGATCCATGATGAAGATCAAGCACTGTTGTTGTTGTGTGCTTTGCCTAGAACACATGCTCACTTGAAAGAAACTCTCTTGTATGGAAGGGAGTCTCTGACCTTTGAAGAAGTTCAATCAGCCTTGTATTCTAAGGACTTGAACGAACGAAAGGAGCATAAACCTTTGACGGTGGGCGAAGGTTTGGCCGTTAAGGGAAACATCTAGTATTCGATGTTATCACTGTAAGAAGGAGGATCACATAAGAAAGGTGTGCCCTGAACGCCTGAAAGGTCATGGAGGTAATGGCAATGCCGCCATTGTTCAAGATGACTTCGACTCATCTGATGTTCTTGTGGTTTCAAGTGGCGACTTGAGGAAATAGTGGATTATGGATTCAGGTTGCACTTGGCACATGACTCCAAAAATAGATTTGTTTGAGGAGCTATGTGATCAAGATGGTGGATCTGTGCTGCTGGGAAACAACAAATCTTGCAAAATTGCAGGTATTGGATCTGTGAGATTCAAGCTCCATAATGAGTCAATAAGGTTATTGACTGAAGTCAGGTATGTACCTGATTTGAAGAGAAATTTGATTTCTCTTGGTGAATTCGAAAGAAAAGGATACATTTTTCAAGGAGAGAAAAGTATCCTAAGAGTCATGAAGGGGTCGAAGGAAGTCTTGAGAGGCATGAAGAAACAAGGCTTGTATACCCTTGAGGCTGAGGTTGTAAGTGGTTCGACAAATGTTGCATCCACGAAATCTATGTCGAAGACAGAATTATGGCACATGAGATTAGGCCATGTCAGCGAAAGATGGCTGGTCGAATTGGGGAAGCAGAACCTGCTAGGAGGTGACAAAGTCGAAAAGTTGGAATTTTGTGGATCTTATGTATTTGGTAAATCCTGTAGGGCAAAGTTTAACAAAGGCAAGCAAAGAACACATGGATCCCTGGATTACATTCATGCTGATCTTTGGGGGCCTGCAAGGAATCCCTCACACTCAGGTGCAAGGTATTTACTATCCATCGTTGATGACTATTCCAGAAAGCTATGGGTATTCATTCAGAAGATGAAGGATGAAACTTTTGAGAATTTCAAAAGTTGAAAGATTATGGTCGAAACTCAAACTGGCAGAAAGGTTAAGAGGTTGAGAATCGGCAATAGCCTTGAATTCTGCGACGAAGCGTTTGACAGTTACTGTGTTGAGTTTGGGATTGCAAGGCATAAGAATGTAGTAGGTACTCCTCAACAAAATGGCTTAGCTAAGAGATTCAATCGAACAATCCTTAAAAGGATTGTAGAATTTGTTTGGGAGAAGGTTGTTTCGACATCAACTTACCTGATAAATAGATGCCCCTAGAATTCCTTGGGAAAGAAGACACCTGAAGAAGTTTGGTTGGGACATCCTGTAACACCCCCTTCTATACCCCAAATAAATGCATATAAAACAATTAAGCACATACACAATATCAGAGTAAAAAGGTTTTATAATAAGGTATAAAAGAAGAATGCCACAATTTCACCAATAAAACACTTTAACATTTTTGCTCCATAAAATATGTAACGTTTTCGTAGTTTTGGAAATCACATTTCAACATTTAATTTAAACGGAAGATAACATCATTTAATCAGTTCCAAAATATTAATTCAACTGCACATAAGTCATCCAGATTAGTACATCATATCAGTTAGATTACAAAACCACATCGGCTGATACATCGCAATGTATCACAAAAAAATGACTATACTAGTCTAACTACCCGGTGTTACATATCAGAGCAGCAGACTCAAAAGAATGAAGACTAATCTTCACAAAAGGACTCCAGCATCCTAATCTGCAATGCCTCATAGAGCATTATAAAACAGCAGAAGGGTGAGAAATATAACCATAATAATCAAAGCATAAGATTATATATATATATATATATATATATATATATATATATATATATATATATATATATATATATATATATATATATATATATATATATATATATATATATATATATATATATATATATATATATATATAGGTAATCATGTAGCACATATTCACATTTCTCACCACACTTCATTCTCTTAGTCATATATATTTACCACACATGTATATATACAAACATGGATATCCACAAAGCATTCCCACATTATGTATACACTTACAATTTCCACAATCTCATCATTCACACATAAGCATCACTTCATGCATATGTCATATATCAATGTGACTCAACAACTCAATGCAACTCATGCAATGCGGTACCGACTCTCGTTATCTTTTTTCGGTTTTTACATTAAACCGGGTCCACACTTCTAGACCGATAACCCGTTATCTTTTTTCGGTTTTTACATTAAACCGGGTCCACACTTCTAGACCGATAACCCGTTATCTTTTTTCGGTTTTTACATTAAACCGGGTCCACACTTCTAGACCGATAACCATAAGGCCCGTCCTCTAAGCCTTCAAACCCACACTTCTAGGTTTGGGACAAGCCACTAGTTTCCACGAAACTAACAGACATTGCCTCTTGACTAAATGATGCATGTACAATCAATCACAACAAATGCACTTAAGACCGACATCTTAATCTCATGCATTCGAATAATTCACCCCTTCGAGAATTTCATCATGATTGCACATACAACATATATCAAACATTTATCAATGTATTCATTTCACACATCATCATATTCAACTACAATGCACACATATCACATATGTTCCCATGCATTCACACCACAATCGCATACATATATGCACTCACAATTCATTAGACGATACACATACATTTCTCATTGTATTCCCATGTATCTCTAATTATCACAACAATCAAGGTATTCTCATTACAATACCAATCATACAATTATAAGTTATGCACACATATTCAAAATGTTCTCATGCATACTCATTACATAATTGTATACACATCAAGCATTCGCAAATTCATAATATAATACACACATAATCACTTATTATGTTCACATGTATTTTAACCGATTACAATTAATCCTTCATATCACAACTCTAGGATTCACGCCCGAAGGCTACCCACAACACATGTTATCACAATAGATCATAT
This sequence comes from Lathyrus sativus, assembly GCA_963859935.3. Taxonomy (NCBI): domain Eukaryota; kingdom Viridiplantae; phylum Streptophyta; class Magnoliopsida; order Fabales; family Fabaceae; genus Lathyrus; species Lathyrus sativus. Next base: position 30,600,915 of record OZ012741.1, on the reverse strand, counting down.
CTATATTCATATCATAAGGTATCCACCTATGTGGAACAACCAAACCATCTCCACATGATCAACACAGCAAAAGAAAAATGCTGTCAAACTCGCCCACATTCGCCTGGCGAACCCTTGCAGCGAACCTTCGCCTGGCCTTCGCCTGGCGAACTCCCTCAGCGAACACTCGCTAGGCTTCGCCTGGCGAGACTTGCCAGCGAACCCAAGTCAGTAGCTACTGACTTCATTCGCCACCATTCGCCAGCACCTTCGCTGGGCGAACCTTCGCTATCCAACCTCACCTGGCGAACTCGCCAGCGAAGTCCACTGGGCTTTAACTTATAATTATTCGCTAGCATTCGCTAGGCTTCGCCTGGCGAAGCTTCGCCTTTGCTCGCCTGGCGAGAGCCAGCGAACCTGCGCAGAACAGAATCACACTCTGTTCCTCCTTCACCAATCCATCATCAACCCTCTCTTACACATCCAAATCAGTACAAATAACATCAATACATGTTACCCGACTATTCTACGGCATTATTGCTCAGTTTCAACCGATTAAATCCTCGATCTACCGATTAATCCAACTTTTGCCCTAAATAGAAAGTGATGAAAAACATCCACAAACCCCAAACCCAACATACATAATAGCATACAATGATTAAATAGCAATGTTTCTCACCCTTACCTCGATTAATCGGAGCTTTGATGTTGGTTCTTGATGATTTTTCCACTTTTCCTCTTCTTCTCCTCTCTTTCTCTTCTTTCTTCTTTCTTTCCTCTTTCTCTCCAAATGTTTCTAACTTTCTTTCTTTTCTTTCTCACTTATATATTCCTTTTATTTTCTTTTCTTCCAATTTCCTTCTCAATTTTCTATTAATTCCAATTAATAAAAATTAATTCCAATATTAACATAAAATCCCACTAAATCAATTAATTACTACAATTAATTATTTAATGAAATTTGGGCTGTTACAACTCTCCCCCACTTAGGAATTTTCGTCCTCGAAAATGTTATCTGATCCAAACAACTCTGGATACGACTCTCGCATTCCAATTCTTCCAAATCCAATTCTCCCATAACTACTTCCACCAAAGGAATCTCTATACTTCGAAGTTGTTTCTTATCAACAACTTAAACTAGCCACGCCTCCGAAGTCAAATTCTCTCTCACTTGTACACCATCCACCTGAATCAATGTACCTCTTCAACTTAGACATATGAACACCTCACGCAATCCTCTCAAGCGACAGCGGTAAAACAGTCTAACACGCTATCCGCCTCACGCTTCCGCTGCGCTACTCTGATACAGATCAACAAAACACAGGGTGCTCACGAGACTTCAAGCTCGACCAACACCAATTACTACCATAACTCTCAAAACACGGCCTTACTTGGATTCTTTGATCGTTTCCATCGTCCCTTGCACGGTCTTTGATCCGAGTACAACACTCCCGTTGGACATGCAACAACACAAAGGAGTCATACCCTCTTACCCAACGAACTTCATACGATGATGTTTCCGATACGAAATGGCAACAGTTATTGTAGGCAACTCCATCAACGACAATTAACTACCCTTAGATTCATTTTGGTCCAACACACAAGCTCTCAACGAGTCCTCTTCATACTGGATAGTTTTCTTCGTTTGTCCATGCCATTCACGGACGCTAGTCAGAGTTCATCTTCAACATGGCACCCAACCGCTTTCGCAATCTTTCCCATAATCTTAACGAAAAACTTGAGTTCCCATCTAACAGAATGATTCATCTTCACTGGTAGGCAACGAGTTACTCTTGTTAATCCATTCTTAACTGTCCAAATCGGATCATACTTCCTCAAATTCATCAGAAATCCCGGCACAAAGCCCATGGGAATACTATCCCATCCCACTCGAAATACTCAACAGTTGTATCAGATCCAACCATCTCTAATGTCCACACTTCAATTCCCAGCAAGTCTAATCAACATATACAAACTCAATCAATTCCTTCTCCATCTATGGCTATCCAAAACTATTTCTCAAATTCGGTCGCATCTTCCTAGTACCTGCATGGATACTCCATCTTTCTCGATGTACTTCTCCCTGAGTACTCTTATCCAACTCACACTATTCAGAATACACACTTCATCACGACATCTCACAATACCATTTCCCTTAATCCGAAAATAAGCCCCCTGACTTTTATCCATTAAATTCAATTAATCTATCAACTCAACTCAGAATTCCGATTTCCTCGAACCTCATCAGAATACCAAAAGTCAATCTCAACATCCAAGGCTCAACTCCATAAGAAGTCTCTTCACAGGCCGAACTCATATCTGAATTTGCTTAATCAGTTCTAACTTCCTTACCATCTTCATTAGTGTATACCAAAATTCCCAATTCGATATCTTAGCTACCACTTGGTCTCATCCGAATGGTAATTTAACCAAAACCATACTCCTTCAGGAGTTCCAATTACTTCTCTGTCTCATATTTGACTCTCTCTCAAATAAAACAAATACCTTAAGGTTAGTAACCATCTCAAATCTCAACTAAACAATTGAGGCTTCCAACTCCGGTACAACACACAACAGCAACCCACTCCAAATTACTCGTCAGATAATCCCTCTCTGTACTTTATATTGCCTTCAAGCATAACCAAAACTCATTAATGTTGTACTTAACACATCTCTTAATCATGTCAACAAAGTATCTCAAAACACAACGACAATCCTGTCGGACTTGGCAAAACCAATACACGAACTGTTGACAGCTTTCTCAAAACTCTTTGAACTTTCTTCACAGTAGTACATCACTGCCTCTTCCCCAATACTAATAACTCAAGTTCTCGACGCTCAACATGAACCCCTATACTCTCCGAACATATCCAAACACCATCGGTTACATAACCATTGACTCTCTCAATCAAGTGTGGAAAATCATTATATCAAACGGACACTCAGCTGTGAACTTATGGTGATAACACAAACCGCACTCTCCGCGCCTACCATAACATCCAAACATTTTCGCCAATAAATACTTAATTCCATGTCACTACTTTCCCATCACATAGAGCACTGTAATATCTTCCAACGCCTCTAATCTTGCGTCATTCCGAATTACGGTTTTCCGTTACGACAAAATCACGGAAACAACCCTTCCACACTTAAAGGTCATCCAATACCTCTCCAACTCTTGAAATGCTTAAGGGTCCAATTATACCAACCATGTATTCCACATCTCATTTCCTTTAGTAATCACTAGAAGTCATTATCCACCCTTATACTCAACTCCACAATCTGTTGCCGTAGCACACACACCAGACATAATTCTCAACACTACTCAATCAATTTAATTCTTCGATTGTCCAAACAGATATAATTAGTCGGCAAAACCGCCATCTTCCCACTTTCATTAGCACCCCGAATTCCCATCAAAATTAACCATCTCCTCACTGTCTCGTGCCGACTCATCAACACACTTCTTAAGCACCTGGCTTAGCTTCAAACAATTCTCTGCTCACGCCACCTAAGCTTGCAAGACACGTCCATCCCATCCAACAGAACTCCAACTACTATCAACAAGAGATTAAGGGTGATCAGTTCCTCAATTTGTCAATAGGCAGCTGAAAATCATGATGGAGTATAGACTATCTTTACCAAACCACAAGAGTGTTAACCACCCACTGAGCTACAACTTCTACACCTGCAGCATCTTGGAGAAGCACAACTTCTCCCCCACTTAGATCATTCCCAATTCTCCAGACAAGGTTAAGCAACAACATGTATCGACAGTGTTTTCACACACATGTCACATACAAGGGAACAAATAACATTAGACAACTTGGCCGGACGGACCGACCTGCTCTGATACCACTTATGTAACACCCCCTTCTATACCCCAAATAAATGCATATAAAACAATTAAGCACATACACAATATCAGAGTAAAAAGGTTTTATAATAAGGTATAAAAGAAGAATGCCACAATTTCACCAATAAAACACTTTAACATTTTTGCTCCATAAAATATGTAACGTTTTCGTAGTTTTGGAAATCACATTTCAACATTTAATTTAAGCGGAAGATAACATCATTTAATCAGTTCCAAAATATTAATTCAACTGCACATAAGTCATCCAGATTAGTACATCATATCAGTTAGATTACAAAACCACATCGGCTGATACATCGCAATGTATCACAAAAGAATGACTATACTAGTCTAACTACCCTGTGTTACATATCAGAGCAGCAGACTCAAAAGAATGAAGACTAATCTTCACAAAAGAACTCCAGCATCCTAATCTGCAATGCCTCATAGAGCATTATAAAATAGCAGAAGGGTGAGAAATATAACCATAATAATCAAAGCATAAGATTATATATATAGGTAATCATGTAGCACATATTCACATTTCTCACCACACTACATTCTCTTAGTCATATATATTTACCACACATGTATATATACAAACATGGATATCCACAAAGCATTCCCACATTATGTATACACTTACAATTTCCACAATCTCATCATTCACACATAAGCATCACTTCATGCATATGTCATATATCAATGTGACTCAACAACTCAATGCAACTCATGCAATGCGGTACCGACTCTCGTTATCTTTTTTCGGTTTTTACATTAAACCGGGTCCACACTTCTAGACCGATAACCCGTTATCTTTTTTCGGTTTTTACATTAAACCGGGTCCACACTTCTAGACCGATAACCCGTTATCTTTTTTCGGTTTTTACATTAAACCGGGTCCACACTTCTAGACCGATAACCATAAGGCCCGTCCTCTAAGCCTTCAAACCCACACTTCTAGGTTTGGGACAAGCCACTAGTTTCCACGAAACTAACAGACATTGCCTCTTGACTAAATGATGCATGTACAATCAACCACAACAAATGCACTTAAGACCGACATCTTAATCTCATGCATTCGAATAATTCACCCCTTCGAGAATTTCATCATGATTGCACATACAACATATATCAAACATTTATCAATGTATTCATTTCACACATCATCATATTCAACAACAATGCACACATATCACATATGTTCCCATGCATTCACACCACAATCGCATACATATATGCACTCACAATTCATTAGACGATACACATACATTTCTCATTGTATTCCCATGTATCTCTAATTATCACAACAATCAAGGTATTCTCATTACAATACCAATCATACAATTATAATTTATGCACACATATTCAAAATGTTCTCATGCATACTCATTACATAATTGTATACACATCAAGCATTCGCAAATTCATTAAATAATACACATATAATCACTTATTATGTTCACATGTATTTTAACCGATTACAATTAATCCTTCATATCACAACTCTAGGATTCACGCCCGAAGGCTACCCACAGTACATGTTATCACAATAGATCATATCTATATTCATATCATAAGGTATCCACCTATGTGGAACAACCAAACCATCTCCACATGATCAACACAACAAAAGAAAAATGCTGTCAAACTCGCCCACATTCGCCTGGCGAACCCTCGCAGCGAACCTTCGCCTGGCCTTCGCCTGGCGAACTCCCTCAGCGAACACTCGCTAGGCTTCGCCTGGCGAGACTTCCCAGCGAACCCAAGTCAGTAGCTACTGACTTCATTCGCCACCATTCGCCAGCACCTTCGTTGGGCGAACCTTCGCTATCCAACCTCGCCTGGCGAACTCGCCAGCGAAGTCCACTGGGATTTAACTTATAATTATTCGCTAGCATTCGCTAGGCTTCGCCTGGCGAAGCTTCGCCTTCGCTCGCCTGGCGAGAGCCAGCGAACCTGCGCAGAACAGAATCACACTATGTTCCTCCTTCACCAATCCATCATCAACCCTCTCTTACACATCCAAATCAGTACAAATAACATCAATACATATTACCCGACTATTCTACGGCATTATTGCTCAGTTTCAACCGATTAAATCCTCGATCTACCGATTAATCCAACTTTTGCCCTAAATAGAAAGTGATGAAAAACATCCACAAACCCCAAACCCAACATACATAATAGCATACAATGATTAAATAGCAATGTTTCTCACCCTTACCTCGATTAATCGGAGCTTTGATGTTGGTTCTTGATGATTTTTCCACTTTTCCTCTTCTTCTCCTCTCTTTCTCTTCTTTCTTCTTTCTTTCCTCTTTCTCTCCAAATGTTTCTAAATTTCTTTTCTTTTCTTTCTCACTTATATATTCCTTTTATTTTCTTTCCTTCCAATTTCCTTCTCAATTTTCTATTAATTCCAATTAATAAAAATTAATTCCAATATTAACATAAAATCCCACTAAATCAATTAATTACTACAATTAATTATTTAATGAAATTTGGGTTGTTACACATCCGCCTAGTCTCGACAGACTGAGAGTATTTGGATGTGTGACCTATGCTCATATTAGGCAAGACAAGGTCGAACCTAGAGCTCTGAAATGCATGTTCATGGGATATCCTGAAGGAGTTAAAGCTTATAGGCTATGGTGGCTAGAGCCAGGTCACAAGAGGTGTGTCACCAGTCAAGATGTAGTTTTCAATGAAGCAAAGATGACTTTTAGAAAAACGGATGATGCTGACAAAGAGCTAGAATAGGGAGAGAGATTCATGTTGAGGTGGAGCGTGTTGATGTTGAATTGCGTACCCCAAATGAAGTCGAAGAAGATGCAGAAGATGTTCTCGAAGATGAGGAGACTGATAATGACTACCTGCTAGCAAGAGGCAGGTTGAACAGAGTCATCAAGCCACCTCAGAGACTTGGGTATGCAAATCTTATACCTTATGCCTTAATCTCTGTAAGTGAGGTTCTAGAGAGACTATAAAGAAGTTATGAGGAGTCGAAAGAAGACTGAATGGATGAAGGCCAAGGATGATGAGATGAAATCTCTTCATGATGACAACACGTGGGAACTGATCAAGAAACCTGCTGGAGCTAGGTTAGTCAGATGTAAATGGATTTTCAAAGTTAAGGAAGGAATCGAAGGAGTGGCGTCGGAGAGATACAAGGCAAGATTGGTTTCTAGGGGTTCACTCAGAAAGAAGGTGTCAACTTCAATGATGTGTTCTCTCCTGTTGTGAAGCACATATCCATTCGAATGTTGCTTGCCATAATGGCACAATTCGACCTTGAACTAGAACAGGTGGATGTGAAGATTGTGTTCTTGTATGGTGATTTAGATGAAACAATCCAGATGAGGCAACCTGAAGGGTATGTCGAAAAAGAGAAGGAAGATTATGTGTACAAGCTGAATAGATCCTTATATGGACTGAAACAATCTCCTCGACAGTGGAATAGGAGATTCGATAAGTTCATGGCACGCATAAGTTTCATCAAAAGTCAGTTCGACCATTGTGTTTACTTCAGATTTCGACCGGGTAATTCATTTGTTATTTTGTTGCTCTATATGGGTGATATTCTAATAGCAAGCAACAACGTCGAAGAGGTAATGAGGGTGAAGGCTGAACTAAATAAGGAGTTCGACATGAAAGATCTGAGAGCTGCATCCAGGATTCTTGAGATTGACATCCAATGAGATAGAAAGCAATCGAAATTATGCCTATCTCAAGAGGCATACCTACAGAAGGCTCTCAAAAAGTTTGGCATGTCAAATTCTAAGCTTGTTGTGACTCTGACAAACCCTTAATTCAAGCTTAGTATAGATCAGTGTCCCAACACTGATGTTGAAAGAACTTATATGAATAGCATTCCATATGCTAATATAATGGGTTCTTTGATGTATGCTATAGTCTGTACTAGGCCCGACATAGCATATGCAGTAAGTCTTGTAAGCAGGTACATGGCGAGTCATGGAAAGGATCACTGGAAAGCATTAAAGTGGATTCTAAGGTACATAAATGGGTCTCTAAATAGATTCTTAATTTATGGTCGAGCCTTGGTTGAAGATAGTAAAGCAATGGTTAAAGTCTGTTTACATGTTGTTGATATGATCACCAAGACGTTGCCAAGTTGCAAGTTTTCCCATTGTATGCAATTGATAAAGCTGCATGAAGAAAGCTAGTTTCTTGATATTATAGAGTTAGATCCAAGGTGGATATTTGTGAGATGTTGGATCGAACTCTAGTATGATCAAAGGGTAACGTTTGGTTCGACAGAAATTAAGCATGAGGTCGAAGTATGTTCGTATGCTGCTGTCAGAGTAATGCGTGTTATAGTTGAAGTTTATTCTAACATGCATTAGTCAATATTTCTAGGGTTGTTAGCATGTTGAATTGGGTCTTGCTTGTAAGCCCAATTGTTTAAGTTAGCTTGTAATGGGTAATTGTTAAAAAGCCCATTAGGTTAGTGTGCTATTTCTCTTAAAAATAGGATGCTAGTTTCTTAATCTTGGCATAAGAAAAAATAGGAAGATAAAATCCTAATTTCAAGAGAGAGATGTTATATTGTTATTCTTGTATACTTGTAATCGTGTTCTAAGAGTAAGGAAAGAATAGCAGTTTATAACCAATCCTTGTTGTTTTACCTTGGTTTCTTTGTTAACCATAACCCTTGTGTGTTTCTTGATCATAAAAAAACCGTTTATACTTTGTTTCAAGACATCCAATTCACAACAATATATATATATATATATATATATATATATATATATATATATATATATATATATATATATATATATATATATATATATATATATATATATATATATATATATATATATATATATATATATATATATATATATATATATATATATATATATATATATATATATATATATATATATATATATATATATATGACGTATCATATGTGAATGTCATTTTTATGTGAAAACATAATCAAAGGAACCTTCATGGGGTGACATAATCAAGAATCCTACACAACATGATAAGATATACATTGTTAATTACAAGATTAATTTAAAAAATACATAACACGCGCACAAAAAATCCTACTTACCATTTTCTCAGCGACTAATCTTGAGGCATCTAAAGTGTAGTCTCCATTTGGTCTGTGTCGAGCACGCTTCCACTTCTCATGTCGTGATAGTGGAGATGAGTTGCGATATCGACTCATAGAGTCCTCATCTCCTAATTGTTGTCTTTTTTTTCAAGAATAATTATTTTCTTAAGTTTCTTGTATTCACCATGAAACAATCTATGAGGGTATTTATTTTTTGCCTTGTTCTGCTTTTCTGCTTCACTTTTAACAAGTTTTAAACATTGAAAAAAAATGTAATCTTGCATGGTTGTATCTATAAAGCATATGCATAAAATTATCAGAAGATACAATTAGTACTAACTAGGAACTCCTTAGAACTACGATACTTCATAAACTTTTTCCAAACCTTCTTATCAAGAAAATTATATCTCACCCACAAAATCTCAAGATCCGGCTTAGGCTCCCTAATATAGTCACGCGTGAGCCGTGACTCCAACATGTACCATCATAAGTGATCCATATTTTTTCAAATTAGAATAATCAGAAAACCCAAAAGTTATTTACACTGTGACATCAATAGATATGTATTAGTAATTATATAAATTAATAATATATAATTGATGAAAATTAAAATGAATACCTTAACGTTCGTCCATATGTTCTCTTTCACCTCTATTGGTGCATCGTTCCAATCATTTTTCAATGTACGGACTTTGCAACATCCAAGGAACACAACATAACTTTTAAAAAGCGAATAATCAAGACCATTAAGTATCATACAAATGGCACTAAACTCGATCCAAAATTTGTTATCTGACTTGTGGAGTTTTGCTAATTTAGCCATCAAGTATCCTTTACCTAACGAGCAAGTTGGGGTGGTCCAAACAGGACCAAGAAATTTCCTAAGAATGTTATTAAAATTGTATTGAAATGAAAAGAGAGGGGACAATTGCAGCTGCCATTCCACAACTAGGCGCGAAGGGACTGGATACTACTAGTTTAGATCCCATAATAAAGGCAAAGATTGAAAGGCTCAGTCTTGTAGATGACCTAAAATAGGTACGATTGGGCCTTTAGATTTTCAAATAAAAAAAACTAGGAAGCTCTCTATCTAATGTTGGAAAGGAGGAATTAGTCACCTTATTAAGGGGGAATACCGACTTAATTGCGTAGACGCCCACCGACATGCAAGGAATAGACATCAGGGTGGCCTGTCATTATCTCACCATTGATTCCACCGTGAAGCCAGTATCTCAAATAAAGCGCAAACTGGGCATTGAGTAGCGGATGACTATCAATGAGGAGGTAGAGAAATTCAAGAGTGCAAGCATCATCACTAAGATTAAGTATCCAACAGAATCACTAATATGGTCTTTTTTTGGAAATTGTTGAACAAATGGTGCATGTGCATCGATTTTACTGGCCTGAACGCCGTATACCCTAAGAATCTATACCTATTACCTAATATTGATCGATTTATTGATAGGTCCTTCGGCTATAAAACCCTGAGTTTCACGGATGCTTACTTAATCTAGAATAAGATAAAGATGGATCCTATTGATGCGCCTAAAACAAATTGATCTACAAACCAAAAATAAAAGAAACCAAATACATGCAAATTGAGAAAACCAAACCCGAGCTCCGACAAAACAAACCACCTGCTGAGCCTTAACCCATTGTCGCACCACTGCCACCGACTCCACCTCTAAGCCGATTTCTTATTTTTACAATCACAAAACATGTTCTATTTCTCTTCATCGCTTGAGATTTAAAGACATACTACAACATATATATTTTTTAGTAAAACAAAATACATTCATATGTAATAACAATAATAATCAACAACATTAACTTTTTCTTTTGACACATAAATGAAAACGAGTTACACAAATAAAGTATAAATGAAAACGAGTTACAACATCTATATTGGAATTTTGGCATGAAGGCAAAGATGATTCTTTTTGTGTTGAGTGAGCCCCGGGCTCCTTTCAGTATCAATATCTTCCTTTCGTAATCCATGTGGCAATTCCCAATCAAAGGAATATAGAAGATTAGCAAGGATGAGTTCCAATGATGCAACTGCCATGGAAATACCTGGACATATTCTACGACCAGCTCCAAAGGGAATTAGTTCAAAATCTTGTCCATAAAAATTTATAGAACTTTCTAAGAATCTCTCCGGAAAAAATTCTTCAGGATCTTTCCAAACGTCGGCATCTCTATGAATAGCCCAAGCATTCACAAACACTATAGTCTTTGCAGGAATTTGATAACCACCTATGATGCACTCTTCTCTTGATTCTCTTGGTACAAGTAATGGACCTGGTAGATACAATCTTAATGTCTCTTTTATCACAGCCTTCAAGTAGGAGAAATTTTGTATATCATCTTCATTCAAAAAATCTTTTTCAAATTTTGAATTTCTAATCTCTTCTTGTAATTTTTTCAATACTCTTGGGTTTTTTATTAGCGCGGTCATGGCCCAAACTGCTGTCGCTGATGTAATATCCGTTGCACCTACAAGCATGTCCTGTAATGGATTTTAAGATAGTAAACACCAATATAATAGTCCTTGGAATATAAAAAATTTACCAAATTAAAACACAATTTGAAAAATGTATCAATATAACATACCATGAGGACTCCTTTGATATGATCAAAAGTGAGATCAATAGAAAACAAACGTTCTTTCTTCAATTGGAGCAAGACATCAACAATAACCTCCTCATCTCCATGTTTTCTATTTGGATCCAAATGTTCATCTATAACCTCTTGGTAAAACTCATCCATCTCCTTGAGGTTTCGTTCCAGACGCGCACGAAGTCCCGATAGTTTATCAATCCAACCCATGAATGGAATATAATCAGAAACAAAGAAAGCTGTCAACATAGCCTCAAACTCATGCAGCATCCCATGGAATTTACTCCTCTCTATTCCTTCATCCTCGTACCTCCTCCCAAAAGCAATCCTACAAATTATTGTACATGTGAGAGATGTTACCATCTCACTCAAATTTGTAACAGTTGAAGAAGCAGCATGATTAGAAATCTTTTTGATCATTTGTTTCACCTCAAACTTTCTTATAGAGTTATAAGATGACACACGCTTGGCACTAAATATATGAATAACACAAAGTTTTCTTATATCTCTCCAAAAATCACTATATGGAGAAAATGCCATTTCTGACCCATTATAAGATAGTTTTTGTTGACCATATAACACAGGTCTATTAGAAAACACAAGATCATTGTTTTTGAATATTTCTTTGGCAATTTCAGCTGAAGAAACAACAATAGCTGGTCTTAAACCAAGTTTAACTGAAAATAATGGTCCATATATTTTTGAGAGTTTTGAAAATTGTAGATAAAGAATAGAATTGTCTAGCTGGTGAAGGTTCCCTATTAATGGCAAGCCTCTAGGACCAGGTGGATGAGGGGCTTTCATGGTTTTTCTACGTCTCAGGAAGAGCAAAACTAATGGAAAAATTAGACACAGAATAAGGATATGTAGGGACAACATTATCACCTTCTATGATGTGGAAAATATGGTTTAGTTTGTAACTTCAACTAAAAATAATAAGCTTCGTACATATATATAGGCATGACATTATGATATTTGTAGAGTAGTTACGTGCTCGTAAAAGTATTTAGATAATATATAGCCATGACTTCAAGAATTTTAGATTCACACAATTAGGTAGAAAACATGATTTCAAATTTTTTTTTTAGAAATAAATTCGTAAAAATACATCAATGATATCTCCATTAGAGAAAATTAGTAAAGTTTGAGTCGATTCTTCTTGTGACCTCTTAATTAGGATTGGGTATCAAGTTTGGTTGCCCGAATTTTGCATTATGATATTCTTAATAAGTCATAAATGTGCTCTCTATCACATTTCAATCAGATATCAATATGTGCTAGACTTGAGACTGTATTGTTGGGGTTGGCTGAAAATATACATGTTAAAGAAGTCTTACATCGCTTAGTTTTGTGAATGAAGAGAGAGTTCAAGGCTACTACATATATGATACAAGTTATTTGAAATCCCACATCGTTTAGTTTTGTGAAGCAAGTGGGAGTCCAATGCTATATATATAGGATTCAAGTTTTTCATTTCAAGATGCACTAGTCAAAAGCACTTTAAGCTTGTATTTGATTTTCTTTGTTCTCTTATGCTCTTGTATTATAGTGTTGTGAGATCTAGTTAAATATTTGTTTTGGAGGGTGTATGTGTACTAGGGGCCTAGTTTGTGATGGTATATTATGTGTTGTAACAATTTTCACATAGTGTTATTCTCTGGTTGTCTATTGACAACGACCGTGGTTTTTTCTCCGGTTTTGGAGTTTCCACGTTATGTTCTTGAGTTGTGATTGTGTTCCTATTTTTTCTCTATGCCTTGTTTGTTTGTTTTTCCAACAATTGGTATCAGAGCTTTTGGTTCGATCCAGGGATAAGTGTTCTTAGTATGCTCCGTGGTTGCAATTTTGTCTGATCTTCCACATCAGAAAAGAAGGATAGTGTTGTGAAAGAGTTGTTGAGCTGCATTCACAAATTTTGTTGTGCAATTTGGGCTAGAGAAAATTGATGGAAGAACTTTTTATTGACTTGTGGAAAGTTCAAGTCAAATATGTGTTGATACAATCAAGATTACACAAGGTGCAAAATTATATCGGTGGTTGAAGAGCTTCTTGCCAACAAGGAAGTTGCACCATAATGTTTCAACCTGATTTTCGACATGTGAAAATTCTTGAAGTGGTTTATCTTCAAGTGAAATATACTCTTCTTTAGGTGGAGTATGATAGGTTTTTAAAACTATGATTGCAGGTGAAGACAATGTAAAAATTTTGGAGTGGTTTAACTTCAAGTGAAATTTATTTTTCATGATAAAGTATATGATTGTCATGATGACAATGTGAAATTCTTGAAGTGATTTATCTTCAAGTGAAATATATTTTTCATGAGAGAGTATGATAGTTTTAAAACTATGATTGTCGGTGAAGACAATGTGAAAATTCTTGGAGTGGTGTAGATTCAAGTGACTATACTCTTTATGGTGGAGTATGATTGTTGGTGAAGACAATGAAAGTTTATGTATTATTTTCAATCAAGGTGGAGATTGTTGGGGTTGGTTGAAAATATACATGTTGATACTCTTTATGGTGGAGTATGATTGTCGGTGAAGACAATGAAAGCTTGTGTATTATTTTCAATCAAGGTGGAAATTATTGGGGTTGGTTGAAAATATACATGTTAAATAAGTCCTACATCGCTTAATTTTGTAAATGAAGAGAGAGTCCAAGGCTATATATATGATACAAGTTGTTTAAAGCCTCGCATCGCTTAGTTTTGTGAAGGAAGTGGGAGTCCAATTCTATATATAGAATTCAAGTTTTTCATTCTAAGATGCACCAGTCGAAACCACTTTAAGCTTGTATTTGACTTTCTTTATTCTCTTATGCTCTTGTATTAGAGTTTTGTGAGATGTAGTTAAATATTTGTTTTGGGGGGTGTGAGTGTACTGGGGGCTTGGTTTGTTAGAGTATATTATGTGTTGTAATAATTTTCACATAGTGTTATTCTCTGGTTGTCTATTGACAACAGTCGTGATTTTTTCTCCGGTTTTGGAGTTTCCAAGTTATCTTCTTGGGTTGTGATTGTGTTCCTATTTTCTCTCAATGCCTTGTTTGTTTGTTTTTTCCAACATGTATAACCTATCTAGCCTATCAACTATTTCATCTCGATTTTGCTCTTCTAGATTGGTTATTGATTTTTGGGATGAGTTTGATTCATTCAAGAGCCCTGGCGATGAAACTAGACATGTATACAACTATTCAAGCATGAGTCGTGTAAGGGTGAGAGTGTTTCTTAAGGCATATTAAAAAATTAAACTTTTACATACTGCAATATATGTTTTGATGATTATCTTTTGGGTTCGAGCCCTATTGGTGTTCTTAAAAAGAGGTAAACATAAATTTATGCATAAATGTTTATTAGTTTTAGGCTATGTTTAAATTTTTAAGACGAATTGAGCGAAACGAAAAGTAACGCATGGAAATTGGTGTTCTTAAAAAGAGGTAAACATAAGTTTCTATATAAGTGTTTTTCAATGTTTGGATATTTTTAGAAGGAATGAACTAAAGTTTCCATTCCTTCTAAATTGAAAGGGACCAAAAATGAAAGGAAGTGATGAAATAAGGCGAAATGCATTCTCAATTTCATCATCTTTTTGTCAATTCAAACAATATAACATAAACTTATGTTATTTCATTCTATCGCATTCCATCAATTTATATATAGTCTTAAGGTCTTTTCTGTTTTAGACGGGGTGTGACAACTTCCTCTCACATTAATTATTTTTCATAAATAAAAATCTAGACTTGTTATCACGAAAAAAATATATACATATACTTATCATTAAAAGATTATATTTTAAATATAATCCATCTGATATTTCCTAAAAATAATTGTTCATGTAATTGTGTGGTTGGTCAAATTCATGTAGTTCTAGGAGGAAATGATGTTCTTCAAATCTGGTATGTTACTTTGTAAGAGTGCTACTTGTAAACACTCTATGGCTCAAGTAAGTTTTTATAAGATGAAAATTTCATTTTTATGTAAAGAAGGTGTGTAGCTTGATTTGACATTTATTGTTCATTTTATAAGAGGTTTCTAAGGTTTTTAAGAGCATAGAACCTTTCAGTGCGTGATCACTATAAAAATAGACATGTGTCAGAGTAATTCATTATGTGATCTAACATTTTATGGATTTATCTTCTCGCAGGTATAGTAAAGAAATGGTCCAAGATGGTGAAGCTTATGAATAACAAAGATGTAAGAAAACTAGTAGCAGCTTAGCTTTAATGATGACAATACTTGAAGTCAAGAAATTGTTGAAGATAGCTCGAGCGTTCAAACATTCACAAGATGGTTGATTAAACTATCCTTTCGAATCAAGCTATTCTCTTAAAGATATTCTTAAAGATCAATTCAATATTGTAGCCCATCAGATTTGAAGTGAAGACTTAGGCTTTAAGGATCACCGATTGTTAAACCTTTCAATCTCTCAAGTGATAGTAATGAACATGAAGACATCTCAACCTTCATTAAGAAGAATCAAGGTTCTTGTGTGATACTAAAGTCAAATATAATGATGTCAAGAATTGAAGCTTCAAAGTTGTATAAGAGAGAAAGTGTGAAAGCTCGCCTAGTCGTGTCTGTCTAAGTAACCAGTTGTCGCAGTGAGAATCGGATGCCATAACTATTTGGTTAGCTAGGTTCATAAAACATGATATATCACCATCGATCTTTAATTTATCCAATGGATGGGGAAATGAACTAATAAGCCCAAAATAAATATTCAAAGCATAAAGATAAGACTAAAGGCTAAGCAAATAAGAGATCTAAGGTACAGGGGTTGATTATACTAAGGGGAGGTATTAGCACCCTAGGTATCTATAGTATCCTATAGGAACCTCTTATTGTATTTATATTTTTGGATAAAGTTGTTTGCTATTGATTGATTAGGGAGATGAGAAGATAAGTGTGTTTTATTGTTTTTGTGTTTGGCAAGACACAAAGTCTTGTGCCTACGTCCCAATGAAGGATCAAAACTTCGTAGTTCGGGATAAAAATTGAAAAGGGTTTGTTTTTGTGGACTTTAATGAATAAGAGACAAGTTGTCATCTTAACAATAATACTCAACATATCCACCACCAACATGTGGAAGAATGATCTTTGCTTCATATTGAAAGAAAGACTCTAATTTGGATGTATAATCAACAAGTATGCCACATACCTCTCTCAAGTGAAAAAGAATTAACATCTTTCTCAAAAATGTCATGGCATAAGAGATTTATATCTCAACTAAGGATGTATGATATCTAATCTATTTGAAAAGGTTTTAAATTGAAAAGCCAAGTGGCAAAAGGTTTGAATAAAGTTTGTGTTTTTTAGTTTTTCGAAAAGGTTTGAATATGCTTAAGATGTCTTGAAGCATTTATTGAGAAACAGTTTTGAAAAGTCAATGACCTAAGGTCAAGGTTTCTATTGAAAGAGATTTTGGGTTTGGGAAGAGGGAACCTACTTGAGTCATCTAAGGTTGAATTAGCCTAAGGGGAACTTCCTAAAAGGTAAACATGCTAAGGATAACAAATCATGCTAAAGATGTACAAGAAGATAAAGATGCATATACAAATGACATAAAGTCAACAAAAAGTCCCTCCCATTAGATTAGGCAACAAGATAAACATGTATATATAACCATTCAACAAAGAATTTAAGTATGAGAAACATGGTTTATCAACACAACTATTGAACACATGATTAAATAAAGAGCAACTTTAAAACATGGCACAAGTATAAACAAGATCAACATGAATCAACAAACATAGACATGGATTACAAGCAACGCATCTGACCAAGGCATATTCAACCTAAGCTAACATTCTCATATGAACAAAAGAGATGAATAACTTATTCATCAAAACAACATCAATACCCAGAAAAAGACATGACTTAAACCAAGACAAGATCAACATGAGTTGACAAGGACAAACATGACATCTATTATAAACACATCATCATCACTTACAACATGCTTCATATAAGACAATATTCAACATGTGAACAAAGAGTAAGACATGGTTTGGGTCAAGGATTAGGTCAAGCAAGCTATCAACAAAACCCTAGACATTAAACCAAGCATGAATATCACAATTAATAATAATTTTAAAGTACTTAAATAAATGATAAATTCAAAAGAAAAAATATACATAAACATGAAACCTAATAAATAAACAAGAGGTGAATTTTTTTAGGTTTTAAAATTGGATGATAAAATAAGAAAAGAAATAAAATATTTTATTTTTGTGATTTTTTGAAAGTTAAATAAAAATGAAAGGAATAATTAAATATAATAATTATTATTAAAATTTTAATGTAAATAAAATAAATAAGTGAAATAAAAATAATAAAATATATTTTGGTTTTTTAATGGTATTTAAAAAATAAAAATAAAAGGTTTAAATTAAAATTGAAGAAAAAAGAAATAAAATAATTAACTAATTAAAAATAATAAAAATAAAATAGAAGAAGAAAAGGGAGAGAAAAAGAGAGGGGGGAAAATGAAGAAAAATAAAAAGGGGCTTGGGGGATTCGAACCCAGGCACCCTCACTGCACAACACACATGGACCAACCCTACTACCAACAAGCCACGTGGGGCGCATTCATTTACAAAATACAAGCAAAATATTATATATGAAAAATGAGTTCAAAAACTAAAACACGCGCGAACACCATGATCATCTTCCTCCTCAAGCTCAAGGATTTCAAAAACACGATTTTTTTTTATTTCTGAACCAAATCACACAATCTGATATACCATTTCACTCAGACTTTCATGAAGAATTCAAATATGCCAACCAATTTCATTTATTTTAACCCTAACTCAAGAATTTCTAACAAAACCAGAAGAACCCTAATTTTTCAAACAAAAAATAAATACCACACAAGCATGACAATGAACACAAGCATATCGGTTTTAATCCTCACATTTTGGCAAGCAGAATGGTAACTTACATGAATGCAAATGGTGCTCACATTATGGAGTTTGAAAGTCAAAAAAATTACCTATTGAAGAGTGTCTAATGAACCTTTAAAGAAACTCTAAATGATGGATCATGATGTCTTTAGCTTCAATGAACTCCCATGAAGGTGTTTGAATGCTCAACTTGCCTTGAAATGCTTTCAGTTCTTCTGTCCAAATCAACTTGCAGAAGTGAAAAAGTGAGAATTGATTTTGATGTTTGAGGTGTTACAGATCAGGTTTGATGATTTGGATGAGTTCTATGATGTATTTGGAAAGTTTTGAATGGATAAATTGAATGAAAAATGCATACATCAATAGATTTGAAGAAATGGTTTCTTGGTCAACAATAGAGGTTTGTAAAAGTTGATTTCTGGTTCTGAGTAGAATGAGGGGTTATGGTGTGTTTGAGTAACTCAAACGGGGCCTTTGTGATGTGTTTGAGTGAAAAAGTGAAGGTTTGGTGGATGTGATGAGTTTTGGCGGTGGTGGTTTGTGAAAAAATGAATAATGCTTTGGAATGCTTCAAATTATGATCAGTGCTATGCTAAAATTTTCTAAAGATTTTTGTTGTGTGTTTTAGCAATGACATGAAGCCCTTTTATAGTGAGATAATTAAGAAGATACGCAATGGTCTATAACATTGTTTAGAGGATTTTGATCAAAAGCCATAAAGTTGGATAACAAGTACAAAAGTACTTTTTGCTTTCTAGCTCCTAAGTTGACACTGCCTCACAAAGTTTTGCAAGTTGTAAAAGTTGTTTCTGATGTAGATCAAGCTTCCTTGAATTGTGGAAATTGGTTTGTTTATCAAAGCCACTATTCATGTCATGCCCAAAGTGGTTCAAGATGACATGTTGGACCAAACTTTTATCACTTGAATGGAGATCAAATTCCCACAACTTTGGTACGACTCTGAAGATCTCATGGAAGAGAATAAGTTCCGAGTTGATAATATGTCTTTAAAATTCCTAGAAAGTTGGCAAAAAGTGTCCTGAACTCGTGTGACTAAACTGACTAGAGACTTGGTAAAATTCTGGTTCAATTTGAACCAAACTGATCATGAAGAAATCCCATATTTGGTCAATCATAACTTTCAATTGGTAAAGGCTTTTAGATCCATTCATCCACCAAAATGAAGTATGAAATGTGGTATTTAATTGCAGATATCAAGCATAAAAATAGGTGGCTTGAATTTTTCACAAGGAATCCAAAAATTCATGCACTTGACCATGCTGAAAACTTAGAACATTTTATAAGTGTTTTGAATTTTCAAACAACTTGAAACCCCAACTTTGAACATCAATAACTTCCAATCTAAGAAAGCTTTTGGCTTGAAATTTTAACCAATTTGTAGTATAAAGTTCCCCCTTCCAAATTATCTCTTAAGTGTTTCCATTGGGTGCTTGAGGAAGAAGTTACAATCTTGCAAAGTAGGTCACTTGACCATGAGAATTTGTACTTAGAAACTTTCCAAAACCCTAATTTCATCAATTCTTGATCTTTGAATGATTTATTTCATTAATCATGATCAAAATCAACCATACTTCATAATTTCATGATCCTTGACTTGTGAAGTCTATATTTGACCAAAAATCCCAAAAGTCAAACTTTGACTTTCATCTACAGTTGACTTTTCTTAATTGAACTAGAATTCTTCAAATTTTAATGAATCAAGCTCATTGAACCAATCCAAACATATGAATGGATTAATATTATGTACTTGAGGCCTTTGAACCATGTCTTGAAGTGAGAGATCATTCCTTGGTCAAAAATTCAACCCATGTATGATTTTGGTCAAAATCCTAATTTGGTGTATCAGATGACTTGGAGCTTGGTGAAATTGAGTTGATGGAATTTTGCACTTGATTTTTGGTGAAAGAAGGCTCTTGATTATTTTTAAGAGTTGAGGATCACATAAATCCTTGATTGGTCAACTTCTTGAGCTCTTTGGTGCCAAAACCTTAACTTGTAATCAAAGCAAAAGCAATGCACATATTTTCTGTATTTTCAATGGTTAGTAATGCATAAATACACACACATGAGATGCTTGATGAAATGTAAAAATGAAAAAAATGAGGTGGAATCTTAGGGTTAAAAGTTAGGGTATGACACTAGTGTCTTGTAAACGCACAAGGGTATTTCTTGAAACATCATGTCTAAATCATATAGACATATTAAAAACTCTTGAGAATCCTTTCCTATTTTAATTAAATCACCAAAAAGTTTTTTTGAGACCTAGCGAGTTGATTAAGAGAATGTCTGATTCATTGAAGGACATTTTCTAACTGAACAATTGATTAGATCATGCTTAGTTGACTCTAAAATTGATTGGGACAATCTCTTAATGATTCATAACCACTACATATCAAAAACTTCCATTTGTAGCCTTAAAAATCAATTATTCAGGTTGTCTAATAGATTAGCCTAATCCATTATAACATTTAACATGCCTATGGATTCTTTCCAGATTTATATGACGCCTTTCCCTATAAATAGAGACATTATATATCACTTTTCACACTAATAAAAATAGAAAAATTCACTTTTCATTTCTCTCATCATCTCTCATTTTTCTCATATATTTTAGCCATAATACTTTTAGAGTGTTTTTGAGTCTAAGTGAGCATATTTGTTTCGGGTGAAGGTGATAAATTTTCCATGAGTGTACTTCCTCTTGTGTAAATAATTCTTTTATAGAAATTTGATATTTTGTTTGTGAGATAAAATTATTAAAAGCTCTTGTTTGTATTGGGTAATTGTCTTACGAAGTTTTCATTTGGTTCGTGAGCTCAGTCTTGAAGACAAAAAGCTCTCTTTTGGTTCATTAAGATCATCTAGTGAAAATGTCCATGACGCTTCTTAAGCTTAGCCCAGTTAAAAGCTCTATCATTTCGAGATCACCCCTATTAAAATATGTTTTGATTTTTAGGTTTATATTGTTTTAAAAGCTTAGTAGGTTTGAGATTAGTCTGATAAAATACTCGATTTGGTTCGTTGTCAACCTATGTAAAACCCCAATTAAGTTAGAAGGATAGCTAACTCAAACTTCTTCTTGGTTCGAGATTAGCACATGTAAAGTCTTTGTTTGGTTTCAAGACTAACCGTTATATGCACTATTTGTTGCATAAAGAGATTTGTGGGTACATCCTTCTAAACACTCTCAATTTTATTGGATACTCTCAAGATTAATTCTTAGGTACATGAGTATGTCACCTTAAGGCCGAACATGTATAATTATTTGGTGTTAAACTGTTTCCCTTATCTATATTATTTCCTAGTGGTTTTCTTTCCTTTGGTTTTCCACTATAAATTTATCCATTCGTTATACAAAATATTTTTAATGTCTGATTTTTCAAATGGTTTTGTCTTAAACCAAGGTTTTTAAAACCTCCACAATTCACCCCTCCCCCCTCACAACCCAAATTTGTATGGAGTCACATCTTTTTTCTTATGGTAGATCCACACACATTCTCGGGGTCCTAGGACATTCTTTTGGACCCATACCTGGTGGTATGGAAATGTTTCTCTCACGTCAGTTGCTTTACATTATGCTAGTGTCTTAACTGGTAGGCATTTTTCCTAAGTTGATTCTTTAATTGGCCAAGCGTTTGTGGGCCATATATGTTATTGGTTTACGAGATTGGTATCGGCCCTGGAGGAAATAGTTTCCCTCCAAGCCTAGTCTGGCATATCAGAGACGTGGCTTGCGATCTTGGACCATCTTTTCCTACACTTGCATGGCCTTTGTGCCTATGAATCTTCTTGGATTTTTCTATATATATATTATTTCATTTTCTTTTGGATGTTATGGGAATACCTGTTAATACCCTGTCACAGGGAGTTGACTTAGTTTGATATGATGTGACTAAGATATGGTAGTCGTAACTTAGATACTTTAATGTGACTAAGATTTTGGGCCTTTTTAATTTTGTTATATGTCGAGTTATAGTGTGGGAATCTCCAAATAGTTGAAGGCTATTTTGGGTTATCTCTATTTTTGTTTTCCATTAGAATTTAGTATTATGAAATATACATTCTAGCTTTTCCATAGGGTTTCTAGGTATGAGTAAAAATTAATAGTTGCCTTCATCCTTGTGTTGTGGGTGTGATCATTATGGTATAGGAAAATGTACTTGTAGTCATTAACTTAAGCCAAATGTCTATATATGATTGCTAAATACAACTTAGGGTTGTTATATAGATAAAGTTGTGTAGATTAATTTGAACTTTTTGCTTTATAAACTCTGCAACTTAATTTTTATAGCGCTTATTCTTAAACTCTATTGGCTTTCCATCCTATTCTATCTATCAACGAGGTGTTATCTTTGTTTATCTCTGTTTGATTTCTTTGCTTCTTTCTCTATACCTTAAATAGATTTTATAGTTTTGATTCTTGCACCTTAGTTTTGATTCATTTCCTTGCTGGGATTGACTAGCTATTCCCTTATTTTTCTTCATATGTTCCTTAAAATGTCATTTATGGTAGAGCTTGAGGTTAGCTCCATCTATGATCTTCCTCTGTGTAAGAATCACATTTAAGCCTTTCAACACTTGTTTTTTTCTCTAGATATGACCTTGTTTTTCAGTGTTATTTGCTATATTTTAGGCTGTCTAAGAGGTCACAAGCCACAAACATGGGTTAGTGATATTCACACAAATTTCTCTTGTCTTTAAGCCATTACCTTTGTCCTTTGAAGATTTTTGTTGGCACTTTGTGGTTCTTTAGAGTTGATCAAAATTTCCCAAGAATCGATTTGTTATGAAGCTTTGATAGTGTTAATTGGCTAACGTTTGAAATTCAAAAGACCTTGACACTGCATATCCACCAAAAAACTTATGGTAACGGGAGTATGAGTCACCTCTTTTATATACACAAGATTTCCTATATTTCTAGTCGATATGTGATTTATCCCCACAAGTATGGGTCACCTCTCTTATATACCCAAAAATCTCCTTCACAAGGGTGATTCACCCACACCACTAACTTTTCAACATACTAGAATCTCACTTTCGCTCCCCCACCGAGCGTAACCATGGTTTTGGTACCACTAAATGGAAATCTCGATTAAAATATACAACAAAAAAATATAATTTCCTCAAGTCGTTCCTTACGAATGAGCATACTTAATGATAGAATGGTTACACATTGTGGCTATTAACATTTGATGAAGCATCGGGAATGATTACAAATTCTAAATGAAAAACAACACCTTTACTTAGTCCAAACGAACAAAATGAATTCGATCTCAATGCTAGTTATTCTAAATGAAGACTTTGAGATAGAGAGAAAATACACCTATAGTTTCACAAATGAAAATTTATCAAGTGTAAATACTTCAATACAAGGGTTCTATTTATTAAATACCTTGTATGGGGTGCAAGTTGAACAACTCCACTTAAGTGCACCGTACATTGCGATGTACTATATTCCCCTTAAATGCACGATATCTTATAGTGTTTTGTATTCTTCTTAAGTACATTGGGTCTTACAGTGTTTTGTAATTCACTTAAGTACATTATATCTTACGATGTTCTGTATTTCACTAATTAGTCACTAGTACTTCACAAGACATCACATTCGAATACATTTTGTTTATCTATTTTATCTTTCATCAATCTATCCTTATATGTGAGATCATGTAGGTTCTCTTGACATTGACAATGATGCTAAATCACACATTTAATATAATAAATAGTGAGATGTATCTAGAAACACATCATGCAACCTAAGTCAAAAAAATGTCATTTGATCTTATGAAATCTTTTAGTGATAATGCTTATGCTCACAATGACATTTAGGTCATTTATCTTGTAAGCGGGATGAGCAAATTTTATCTAAGACACTCATGTCCATCATCATGATATGTGGAGTACCCATCAACCATATTTATAGTCATCCTATTACAAGTAACGTTTGAGCGATAATAAATTACTCGACTTTACATCTAGGGTTCATAGTGGTTTTGGGTTGAAGGGTGGTATTCACAATTATCACCTTGAGAATAACTATGACACTTGGATAATATTTTAAGTAGTATTCTCATGGCAGGTTAGCCCGATATAAATATTACTCATAATTTGTATATATATGTGAAAACTTGATAATACTTTATAGATGATCCATGAGATTTGGTAATCATTCTATTTCTATAATATTCTTATGATATCCCACTTAACAATAAAGTATGAATATGGATACTGTAGAATATGTTCTTATGTTTAATGAGATCTTATGATTAAGTCACATTTAATGTTTCATCAAATGGACTAGCTATTTTAAGGACTTTATAACTTTAAGAAACGTAATAAAAATTATTATTATTATTATTATTATTATTATTATTATTATTATTATTATTATTATTATTATTATTATTATTATTATTATTATTATTATTATTATTATTATTTCAATATAAGTACCAACTTTTAATAAAAATATTGGCCAATAGAACTTCCACCAATTGAAAAATTTTGTCAACCAAGTTTCTTTCAATGTTGGTCAAGTTATCACTTCACGGGAAATCTAATGAAACTGCGCTTTGGCCATGAAAAACTAATATTCGGGGATACAAATTCTTACAAGAAAATAAAGGGTTATGTTGATTTTTTTAAGTCGATGAAAGATGACTTGACCAACATTATAATGAAAGATGATACTTTAGTTGTCTTATATATGTTTTGTGATTCGATATGATTTGTCTCTTTCTCCTACTTACTATATCTCATTATCTTTCTTTGTAGGTTTTACGACAAATATAAATATTCATAGGTTGATGGTGGAGCATGAAGATGATTATTTGAGTTTTGGCCCAATTGCCGCATGTCATATACCGCCCCTTGATTCTAAAAAAAAAAGGGGAGTATGCCAAATAGTTCCTAGGGTGGGGAGGTTCTCAAAATGATTATCGATTTCATTTTACATTTACAACTCTCTTTCCTTTGAACCAACGCAAATTTGAACGTTGATCCATAAAGTTGATGTAATATGGATTGTTGTTTTAGAGTCTCTTACACACGAGTTCATTATAAGACAAAATTGATGACTTTAATATGTCATTTTCTCGCCCTTGATTGATGAATACAATTGGCCGCGATGGTTGTAGTTTTTTTTTTAAGGTGATTATACCATTTTAAGTATCACAACATTTTGAATACATATTGAGATATTTATAAAAATATGGTAACTAATTTGAGATATAATTACTCTTGTAAAAGTATGAGTTGTTGAATTTGTTTGTTGCTAACAAATTTTACATAACGTTTAATAATACTTTCAAATTCCAAAACATTTAATTTTGAATTATTAACAGAGTCAACTACTTCTTTAAAGTCTAGTTCAAAGTCATCTGACCTCAATGAAGCTCTTCCACCCATTCTAATGCTACATAAACATTCATGGCTCCACCACAACATCCAAATTCCATAGATTTGCACGCACAAAGTCTCCTTCATCATCTCAAATACAAACACCAAATGTTACATTTAGTCCAACTTGACAAGAAAGAAGCGAATATGATGTATATAAAAAATATCTATACTCGTAAAAGAGTCATATACGACACAACTACATAATTTCCACAAGAAGCAAAGTCAAGGAAAAAGATAATGCAATTTCTCTCACGTTACGTTGTTTTCTACTTCAATTTAAATTAGCGCGTTAAATTTATTAAATTAGGTATATGAGACTTTTTATTTACCTGTTCGGATACTCAAATTTTCATGGGAATATATATATATATATATATATATATATATATATATATATATATATATATATATATATATATATATATATATATATATATATATATATATATATATATATATATATATATATATATATATATATATATATATATATATATATATATATATATATATATATATATATATATATATATTACTTTGGCTGGATTATTTGTAACGGCTTATTTACAATACCGACGTGGCGATCAATTGGATATTTGATTTAGTACTGCCTCTTTTGTTTATTGACCTCCTATTTTTTTTTTTATTTAGTACTGCCTCTTTTGTTTATTGACCTCCTATTTTTTTTTTTAATCCTAATTGTCAGGAGATCCAATTAACACTTTTTTTTATTAGACTAGACTGTTATTCCATTATTTTAGTCTCATTCTCCATCTCAGAAGAATGGTATCACGCTCTGTAGGATTTGAACCTACGACATCGGGTTTTGAAGACCCGCGTTCTACCGAACTGAATTAAGAGCGCTTTCTTTTCTTAAAGAATTTTATGAAATGACAATACATATTGCATGCATACAAACTCAATATATATATATATATATATATATATATATATATATATATATATATATATATATATATATATATATATATATATATATATATATATATATATATATATATATATATATATATATATATATATATATATATATATATATATATATATATATATATATATATATATATATATATATATATATATATATATATATATATATATATCCTCCAAGAATATTAAAAGTGTAGGATCACATATTCCAAAAATATCAATGTATCTCCTATCATTTAAATCATGTAGGCACCAAAAACCTAACAATCCTCATTACCAAGAAAAATTAACCAAAGTAATTTTATTGTGGGATAGAAAATATTCAAATCTTTGTATAGTAGGCAAGCATAAAAGCTCGGGTTTTGACCATTAAAATACTTTTATATTATTTGCCTTCAATTTTTTTTTAATATTAAAAACCGTGGATTTTTTACAATAAATATAATTTTTAAAAGAATTGATTTTATCATATAAAAAAGAACAATAACGGTGCTCATTTACATTTCATCTCTACAAAATGATAGCAACACGTCTTGTTGCTCATTTACCTTTTATCTCTCTTTAATATCACTTAAAGCATTATAGAAAATTTAGGAAGGTCATACACTTGGATATAACCTTTATTTTAGATTATAATTGCAAATTAGATTTCTAAATAATTTTAAATGATAGGGACTTTCAACAAAAGATCTCGGAAAAGGGATTCATTATTGGTAATGAGGTAAGAGGTATAAGATTAAGAAGAATGAGATGCAAAATTTTATTTTTGTGATATTTTGTATCGAATTCTAGTCTCGATAGAGATAACTTCATGATTCGACAAAAGTTGTGTATGTTGTAGTCAAAGTCTGTTCAAGCATGCAGGAGTAGAAGATGTGCGTGCTAAAGTCGAAGTATGTTCAAGTATATAGGACTCGAAGATGTGTGTGGTGTAGTCAAAGCATGTTCTAGCATACAGTTGTACAAGTTAGCTTGTTACTTAAGTTAGCTTAGTGCTTAAATTAACTTAGTGTAAGTTAGTTTGTAGGTTGCACTCTTAAGTTGTTGAAAGAATGTTAAATGTTGGTTGTTGTTATTCACTTGTAACCTTTTGCCCTAATAGGAAAAGTGAATAGAAAAATGGTTTAACCAATTCTTGATCTTTTTCTTCCCCCTTCTCTCTCTTTCGTAAAACTAAAAGGGTTTCTTCTGTTTGTTCATCAAAATCAATATTTCTCATAGTTTTTATTCGTTCCTGGTGTGGTGTTTGTGACAACAAACTAGTTTGGTAAGCGTAGATCAAGATAACGTCAATAAAGTATGAGATTGAGAAATTCACCGATGTGAATGATTTTGGTTTGTGGCGCTTAAAGATGTAGGCCCTACTAGTTCAATAGAGTTTGCTAGAAGCATTTAAAGGATCAGAGAAGATGGATATTTCTCTAACAGAGAATGAGAAGACGACGGTGATCGAGAAAGCCACAATGTCATTATATTGATTTTTGGTGATAAGGTTCTTTGACGAATCTCAAAGGAGAAGAAGAGAATAGGTGTATGGAGCAAACTCTAAGGGTTGCACACAAATAAATCCCTCGTAAATCGTCTGTACTTGAAGCAGACTCTGTATTCATTCAAGATGAGTGAAGATAGAGTCTTGATGGAGCAGTTAGATATGTTCAACAAGTTGATTCTTGATTTGAACACTAACATTTTTGGTTGTTTACTTTTTTAAAAAATGTTGATAGACCTTTCACCACGAGTATCTAATTCAACCATACTTATAGGTGATAGACCTTTCACCTCAATTATTTAAATCAACTGTGGTTATAGGTGAAACCTTTTTTTAAGATATATATAATGCTCTTAGTTCATTCACTTTTGCCCTAGACATACTTAGACAAACTTCATCTTCTACCTCCAAACTTCTTCCATTTACGAAATATTATTCATTCATTAAACCAAACTTGAAAACATCATTTCTTACACAAACGAAACTCAGAAACATTACTTCCACTAACGTGTTATTGTTTGTTCCTGTTTAACAATTCTACAGGTAAAATGTTACTTTTTAACGATTCTATTTTTTTTATTGTTGTTCTTGTTGTTACTATTAATTTTTCTTGTTGTTGTTATTGTTCTTGTTGTTCTTGTTATTATTCTTGTTGTTGCTCTTGTTGCTCTTGTTGTTATTCTTATTTTTGTTCTTATTATTGTTATTGTTGTTATTATTATTCTTGTTGTTCTTGTTATTGTTCTGGTTTTTCTTGTAGTTATTGTTGTTGTGGTTGTTATTGTTTTTGTTGTTCTTGTTGTTCTTATTGTTCTTTTTGTTACTCTTGTTGTTTTTGTTATTATTCTTATTTTTGTTCTTGTTATTGTTATTGTTCTTATTATTGTTCTTGTTATTGTTCTTGTTATTGTTCTCGTTATTCTTGTCATTCTTGTTGTTGATTTTGTTGTTCTTGGTGTTCTTGTCGTTCTTGTTGTTATTTTTGTTGTTAAAATCTAGAGAAAAATGTTTGAAGTCATCTATGAAAGATTCTGATGTTAGATTTCTACATAGTTATGACTTGTAATTCTTAGAACCTTTGTATTAAGAAATCTTATTAATAATATGTGATTGTTCATGATTATGTGCAGTTTAACTATTATATATTTATTGTTGTTCTAAAGGATTAAAGAAATGGGATTAAGAACTCAAAACATGCAACAATTCTCATTAATAAACTGGAAGATATTACAAATCATTTAGACTATCTAGTCTGTTGGATTTTCTCGAAGGTATTCCCTAGGATCATCTGATATGTCCAGACTATCTAAAGAAATTTTCCATTCTTCCTTAGAAAACTTCAAAACATCCTTTCTCAGTTGATTTCTGCGTTTGAACTCAGAAGTTCTTCTTCTGGGAGTCTTCAGAAAGGATGCTGAAGAGGTGAGCGTTTCTTAAGTCATCTGCTTGCTAGTTGATCCTTCAGTTGCTGCTTTGCTTTTAGTTGCTTGAGTTGATGTATTTAGTATGACTACCTTTCTGAAATATCTCTTTGGAACCCATATTTGTTTTTGTTTATACATCTTGGTTTTCTTAAAATTAAGGGATTATGAGAGTGAGTCTGCTATGGGTTTTTATAGACCTGTTACATTTATTGTCTTGAGTATCCATTATTTTAATATTGATTAAGTCAAATCAATATTTTAATGATGACTATTGGAAATGTTAAATAACATTCTGACCTATTAAGATTCTCTTAAAACTAGTAAGTATTATAGTTAACATGTTTAACTATTGTTTCTGGTGTCAGTATTACTTCATTAATTTTTTACCAAAAAATCAAAAGGTGAAATTAAGTGGTTGTGTGCATGCAATGTAAATAAATTAAAATTTGTTAAAAAAACATCTTCATTAATCAAGCTAAAGGATTACAAAATAGTTTTACAAAAGGAATTGTATGTTCTTGGAAAAAATCACCATCTGAGTCATCATTTGCCTTGTAGGAGCAGTAGTTGCCTTAGTCAACTTCTGGTTCATCCTCATCAATATCTTCCTCATCTGCTTCTGGGATAACAGAATGGTAAAATATCTTGTTGTACCTTCTTCTCCTTGACTTCTTCATAGACTTCCTTCCTGGCTTTATCGTAGCTACTAAAGAACCTACTTCTGTAGGTTGTTGAGGAACTGCTAACATAGCTTCACCTAAAGTAATCTTTGTAGAGGGGTTAGGCCCAGTAGTGGATGACTCAGAAACTGATCATTTATGAAGGTTCTGGACACTCAAACTTGTACAGTTTTGTATGATTTTTGTCACTACAGAATCTTTGTTGCTCTTAGCTGATGACTCTATGACTTTAGCAGACGCTGAGGAAGATGAATTAGGTTTTAGCTACTTTTATAATGGCTTCTGAGTATCCTAATTGACGGAATAAAAATCCTTTAATCGATTTTATGGACTGTTACGACCAATAATTGCATTGCACAATCCTTAATGACCTTTTTTACTTGTTCATTTTTCAATTCTTGGAAACTGATCTTGTAATGATGACCTGTTATGCATTTATGATTGTAATTCTTTTTTCTTTCTCTCTTTTATTCTTTTTGATGTGATAAAAGGGGGAGAAATGATATCAAGTATTTAATTAGAAACTGAACCTATTCAGTCTGTACATAATGCTCATTTATAATTTTGTTATTTAAATTTCTATTATTATGGTTATCTTGCTCGGACGACACATTTTAACTTTCTTGTACATAGAACTAAGGAGGAGATTACAAACCCCAACCTTATCCTATTCAAGTCAGAAGGATCTTACAAACCTCGTATTCTATTGTTGCCAAAGGAAGTTAAAGTATTATTTTTTGTTTCTTAAATATAGAACTAAGAAGAGCTTACAAACCTCAACCTTGGCACTATTTGACTCAGGGGGAGCTTACAAACCTCAGAATCTGATGTTACTAAGAAAAATAAATTACTTTTCTTCAAATTAATACATAGGGTGGGCCAAAGAACTCAACTTTGGACTATTAGACTCAACACAGGCTTACAAATCTCATACTCTGATGTTGCAAAGAAAATTATAACTGTCCAACATTGTTCTATTAAATACTTATGTTTGTCATCATAAAAAATGGAAAGATTATTAGAACAAGATTTGTTCATGACATATATTCCTTGGGTTTTGATGATAACAAAGTTTTTAAAGAACAATGGCTTTATTTGATGTGTGTTTCTTGTAATTTGGTTCTAATACTTGTAAATATTTAGATATAGAATCTGATGGTACAGAATCTGAAGAACACTTACTAAGTGATGTCTAGAGTAGACTCAGAAGCTGAAGATCTCAGCCACAGAAGAAGCAACATAATTTTCTCTACACTTGGTGAATGTAAATTGGCTTATGGTATCGTTCAAAATTAGTGATAAAGCTGAAGTTGTCTGTACTGCATAAAGCAAGCTGCATTGTCAAATCAGTTTGTCAGCTGGAGTCTGAGATTACAAGGCCCAAGAAAGGCTTACATGCTTTATGGATATCCTCTCCAACGGCTTTATAGTACATGATCTTCTTGAAGACTCGGCGGTTAAATATGTTACACAATGGATCAAGATCTTTTGGTGTATTTATCTTTAACAGCTCTTGTAATATGGAGTAAAGCAAAGACTCTGATGAAGTTATCCCATCCAATGGCTAGTCTACTGCAACTGCTATATAAGTGGATGAAGGTTCAAAATAAATCTTTAATAAGGATTAACCAGAAGAAAGAGTAGCAAGATCATCAATTATCAACTCTATAGTTTATGCAAATTTTATGTTGTAGGCTGTATTTGTAAAAGCCTTAAGATTTCTTACACATTGAATATCTTAGAAATCTTAAGAGCTTTAGGTCTTTGTTATGGTGATTTCTCGTACCTCTGAATATCATGTAAACCTTGTTTTCTATTCTACTAAACTTATTTAGCAGTTTAGATTAAGTCTCTCGCCAAGATGCTTAGTCCATGTAAGTCTTTTGCTATGTGCTTGAGAATTGAAAGTCTTAATAAAGTATATTGATTGAGAAAAATTCTTGTATCATTAGGATATAAGTAAGGAAGTCTCTTGCCAAGATGCTTGAGCCATGTAAGTCTCATGCTATGTGCTTGAGGACTGAAAGTCTTAATAAAGTGGATTGATTGAGCAGAAGTCTTGTGTCGTGGGGAAACAAGCAAAGAAATCTTTGGCCAATGTGGCTTGAGCAGGTTGGCTCGGTTCATGAAATTGGGAGAAGTAAGTCTTGAATATGAGGGGTTCAAGCAAGGAAGCTCGTTTCATGGGACTTGGAGCAGAAGTCTTGAGTCTAGAGGTGGAGCAGAAGTCTTGAGTCTGGAGGACTTAAGTAGGAAGTCTCGAACCTAGGGTCTAAGCTGTGTAAAAGACTTATGCAGAATGCATAAGCGATTATAATCATGATTTGGTTATAGTGAAAAGCTCTTATAATGCAAGGAAACTGGACTACTCTTAGTTGGAAAGGAACCAACATAAATCTTTGTGTCTTCTGTTATTATTCATTTGCTTTCGTTAACACCACTGGTAAGTATAATCAAAATCTGAACACTAATTGAGATTCTGAACTCTGATCAAACGTAAATTTAAGAAAACATAAACCACAATTCAACTCCCCCTTTCTTGTGTACTTTTCTCACCTTCAGGCTTGAGCTTGTGGAACTTAAGCAAGGAAGTCTTGGGCCTGAGGGGATTGAGCATAAGTCTTGGATTCGTGGAATCTCAGCAGGGAAGTCTTGGACCACGTGTCTGAGCAGAAGTCTTGAGTGTCAGGGGCTTAAGCAAGGAAGTATTAGGTTAGTGGAACCTAAACAAAAGTCTTGTACCTGAGGGGTTTAAGAAGGAGGTCTCGGGCTGAGAGTCTGAGCAAATAAAAGTCTTATGCTTAAATGCATAAGTGATTGTAATCATGTTTATGTTATAATTAAAATCTCTTGTGAAGCGAGGAGATTGGACTAATCTCTTTTGGGAGGAACCAATTTAAATATTTGTGTGTTCTTTATCTTTTATTTGCTTCGGTTAACCTTCCACTGCAATGTATAATCAAAATCTGAACACTAGTTTAGATTCTGAACTCTGATTAGAGGCAAAGTTAAGAAAAGGAAAACACAATTCAATCCCCCTGATTATGTATTTTTCTCACCTTCAGTGTCAACATCTTAGTTGTGAAAGAAGTCTTAGAGAACTGTACCAGTCTAAAGACACAAGATCTTCAAAAGCCAACAGATTCTAAGGTGTCTCTAACTAGTCATTTATCCTCTACATTGAGTACTTCTGATGAGGGTTCGTCCTCAGCATCTCAGAGACCTACTGAAGAAGGTCCTTCTGCCACTAAGTTGAAACCGAGAAAGAAATCAATGAAGAAAAGAAAGAAGAAGAAGATAAACGAGATGTTTTATTAGCTGGTTATTCCAGAAGCAAAAAATGAGGATGTGGATGAAGATGAGCCTGACATCAGTTAGGAAAACTGGGTTGGTTATAAGGCCATGGAAGAGTTAGATTAGAATAATCTTTGTACCTTCTGGTTCCTTTTTATTGTAATCCCTTTTTTATTGATTAATGAAAAAGTTGTTTGGACCAATTTAATTTTGCATGTGCACTTTTAATTTTTCTCTATGATTTTGCGATAAAAACATAAATGAAGTAAGAAGATGAACATAGATAACAATTAAATTTTTAATAATAAAATTTACAGTTGTTGAGAGAATCCTAATATGATTGAATACTAAACATCATTTTCCAAGAGTCAGAATGTTAAAAGATTGATTTGACTAATTAAAATTAAAACAATTAAGAAGCAAGCAGACAACTTCAAAAGCACATAATTCTTCAGCAACCTTTGTTGAGACACAAAGGAGAAGGAAAACTTCTAGGTCAAAATGCAAGAACCATATGTGGAAGGAGGCTATAGAGTTTTCTCGAGAAGATTATTTAAACAATTTGGATATGTTAGATGAGCCTAGACAATACGTTAGGACAAATCCAAATATCTTGAATGTTAGTTAAGAAATTGTAACAACTCCTAATCTTTCAATAAGAATGATGCATTTTTTTTAGTTTTAATCATATTTATTATTCTCTTGAGTAACATGATAAGCATATATATAACAGTTAAGATAAAACATTAGAAGGCATATATTTGCAAAAATCAAACATTAGAAACTCTCATAGATAGCTTCAAGCTTTTCTCTCCAGATTTTAGAAGAATCATCCTTTGAACTTATGATAACTCCCTGTTGGGTCAACAATTATAAAAGAACTCGTCCATAAGGAATGGAGAATGTCTTTCCCTTCAGATAGTCAAACATAATTTAAGAAAGATCAATCTGCAGATCTGAATTGAGAAGAAGTAGCAAAATATTTTTCAATAGGGTCCACAAGGTTCAGATCTTTGTCTTTAGGAAGAAAGTTTGAGTTTAAAATCTGATTCTAAATAATTGCATTAGGACGAAAATTTGGGACCTGAGAGATGTTTGATGGATCCACAAAGTGTACCAAGTAGGAAGATGGTATTCCCAAATAAGAGTGTCTGGAATTTCTCCAATCTCTTCATATTTGATTACATTGACAATCGTCTTAGAGGTTACAGTTATAAAAACACCAGAAACCTTGGAAAGAATAACACACTCAGAACTTAGCTCAATAATGGAAGCATTAATCTGAAACTCTTTGACAAGAATTGGATAAGTGAAACCACATAGCATATCAAAGTATCCATTCCAACATTCTACAGACACAACTTCCGAAAGTTAAAACCAAGTTTAAGCAGCTCATTAAAATCCACAAACTTTTAAGTGATGATAACTAGTTGATTCAAAGGAGAATTGACTAGATAATTCATCTCAAGTTTGGTTTGAACAACACGGAAGAAAAAATCAAAGAAAGAAACTGAATAAGACTCTAAAGGAATAAGACTCTTGTCAAAAGAACAAAAAGAAGACATCGAATGATGTTTCACAAAGATAAGGGATAAAGATAATAGAAATGTATAAAAGGAAACATCATTACCCTAAGGCTCTTACCCAGCAAATTTTTTGCAGCTACCCGATGATAATAAATTTTCTGGAGTTTTAAGTAAACAGAGTTTTTTCTTTAAATATTGTTATTTAAACTGCATTATCAGAAGTAAAGATTCCTTTTCTGAACCTCATAGATTGACAATTTTTCAGAACCTATCTATCATTTGAGTCTAGTAGGATTAAACTTCAAGTGAGACCTCTTCTGTTAGTCATCTGTCCTTGATATTCTATTCAGAATCAAGCCTTTTTCTATTGGAACTAGAGTCAAGCTTGATTAATGAATATTAAATTGGTTTCTTTGACAACTAACTAGAAATAGTATCATCACAAAAGGTGAAGGTACTGATTCCATAAATATGATCATCACCTAGTTAATGACATATTCAGTATAGACAAATAAAATATAGTTTCTTTTTAAAGATCATTGAAGATTCTTAAAAGAATTTCGCTAGAGATCTAACAGAATATCTATTTCATTGAGTCAAGAAATTTGCAAGGAAAGAACATAACATATCTATTTTTGTTTTCTTGGTCAGGCGCCAGATGAGTATTCAAATTTGACCATGGAATCTAAATATTGTCTTGAATGAATTTGATTTCATTGGCTTTTACACCAATGATTCCACTTTCTCCATAAAACTTCAAGCTTTTAGCGCTTGAGTTTGGAATATAGACTCTTCTTCCATCAAATGTTGTAAACAACCATGGAAGATTCCTTGTTCCTTTCTTCTGTCATATATGTAGCAAATACAAATATGGATATTGGTAATAATATTTCTATGAGTCCAGAAGTGTTAGTCTTGATAGGCTTCATTTTGCTGTATGCCTCAACCTGGTAGCAATACCATGATTCATTCTAGAGTATGAGTCTAGGATGAGTAATGGTACTAACAAAATCTTGTTCTTAACAGATTCTTTGATTTCATTGTCTTGGATTAAATCTTTTGACATTGAAATTTGACAAGCATAGATTTAGATAATGTTTGCTATCAGAGATTAGCATAAAACAAGTTTACAACACTGTCATAGTATTGCCACAAACAGAAGAAGAAACAAAAGGTTTCTCATAGAACTGTCCTTAAACAAAGATTCTATGATAGCCTTAAATTTTCAAAGGAGCAATTGAGTCACTTAAGATATTATCTTTAGATGCAGACTTCTTATTATCAATATTGAAGCAACATAGATTTGAGTTATCTCTTTTTCTCTTTAATAATTGATTTTTATTCCTGGATTCAGATTGGTTTTTCAAAAGAAGTAATGACCAGCAATGCCTGATTACATTTTTCATCAGATTCTGATCCTCAACAATGTCAGCTTCATTAGAATAGACATTTAAGATCTCTGATATCTTTCTTTTTGGGTTTTTCTGGTAGTATTTCTCCTTGTTTTTAAGATTTGGGAAATCAGTTGAAATAAGAATATTTCAGAAGCTTCTGAAATTACTCTTTTATCAACAAATATCACATTCCATTTAGCCATTTAAAGAGTCCTTGTATAGTGAAGGTCAATTCCTCATCATCAAACACCCCAAGGGAATTTTCTTCAACATGCTTGAGGAAGGATGATATGTTTGACAGCTTTTCATCATCTAATTCCATTTCTTTTCTTCGAAGAATGCTATCAAATCTTTTAAGACACAGTCTACTCAAACTTTTGACTTCCTGTGTAGATGTGACTTTATTGTTTAATATTAGCAAGCAGACTTCTTAGAATTTGCTTGAAAAATTAGATGAAGGTAACTTAATAAGCTTCAACCTGATTTCCTTCAAATAAGAACACATGGATTCAAAGATAGACTTCAGCATTAGACATGTCAATGATGTTAATATACTTAGAATGAGATAGATCACCTACCAAAATGCATCTAACTTTAAAGATATTTTCAATAAACTTCTTCTGAGTTGGTTTGAGAGACTTTAAGACTTTGATTATCTATACACCATCAACTTCTATAGTAATACCTTTCTCAATATTATTCTATAGACCTTCATCAAAACCATTTATTAAGACAAATGAGTTAAAAATAAATTTTGCTTAATCCATCATTTAAATTCAGCAGAATCACCCTTTGAATATGGTAGGATTAGTAGTGTAATATTTTTCATGTGGTACATAACTCCTT
Source organism: Lathyrus sativus (assembly GCA_963859935.3). Taxonomy (NCBI): domain Eukaryota; kingdom Viridiplantae; phylum Streptophyta; class Magnoliopsida; order Fabales; family Fabaceae; genus Lathyrus; species Lathyrus sativus. Next base: position 30,563,446 of record OZ012741.1, on the reverse strand, counting down.
CTTATGGGAAAGTCTTTAGAAAACATATTTTTCTCATTGGATCATTATCTGCACACTGTTAAGTGTTATGCACAGACCATGCTTTGATATCAATTGAAGGTGAGAAAATTACACAAGAAGAGTGGATTGAATAGTGTTTTTTGATTCTTAAATTTTTCTCTGATCAGAGTTTAAAATCTAAACTGGTGTTCAGATTCTGATTATATGTTGCAGTAGAATGTTCATAGAAGAAAATAAAATATAAAGGACATACAAATATTTATATTTCTTCCTCCTAAATGAGAGCAGTACATCCCTCTTCATCACAAGAGATTTTCACTATAACCAAAACATGATTAAAATCACTTACGCACTTAAGTATAAGAATTTTCTTTGCTTAGAACCTCACCCCAAGACTTCCTGCTTAAACCCCTCAGGTCCAAGACATCTGCTCGGGTTCCACAAACCCAAGACTTCCTTACTTAAGCCCCTTAGGCTCAAGACTTCTGCTCACACCCTCAGTCCAACACTTCCCTTTTTAGATTCCACGAATCTAAGACTTCTGCTCAAGCCCCTTAGGCCTAAGACTTCCTTGCTTAAGTTCCATGAATTCAATACTTCCTTGCTCAGGTTCCACAAACCTAAGACTTCGGCTCATACTCTTAAGTACAAGACATCTTCTCAGACTCACAGTCTAAAACTTTCTGCTCAATCCACAATTGATCGAGACTTTCAATGCTCTAGCACATAGAAGGAGGCTTACTTGGCTCAAGCTTCTGAACAAGAGATTTTGATGCTCAACCACATAGCAAGACACTTTATCTAAACTACTAAACAATCATGTTAAGTAGAATAGAGAACAAGGTGTAATTGTTAAAAAATCATAGGTACAGGGTAATCACCATAACAAAGACCTTAAGCATTTATGATTTCTAAGATGTTCAATGTTTAAGACATCTTAAGGCTTATTACAATTTATAACATATAACATAAATTCCGCATACTCGATTGTGTTGCTTATTGTTGATCTTGTAATTCCTCCATCCAGACAGAAGTGTATAACACTTCTATCCTTCTTGGCTTTCCTTATATATATTTTCCCTTTTGTTTGCTCCATGTTGAATACTTCAGTTTGAATCTTCAGCAACTTATATAGTAGTTGTAGAAGACTAGCCGTTGGAAGAGATAACTTAAACAAATTTCTTTTTTTTTCATATTACAAGAGACGTTGAAGAGAGATACACCAAAAGATCTTAATCCATTGTGTAACATGTTTCACCATTGCATCTTCCATGTAATCTTATAATATAGATCCATCAAGAGTAGATATCCGTAAAGCATGTCAACTCTTCTTGAGCCATGTGAGCATAAACTCTAGCTGACAAGCTGATTTGGAAATGCAACTTGTTTTCTACAATCTCGATAACTTAAGATTTATTACTAACTCTGAATGTTCACTAAAAGTTGATACATTAACTTAGTGTAGTGATAATATGTTACTCTTTTGATGTTGAGGCTTCAGCTTCTGAGTCTACGCCAGACATCACTCAGAGAGTGTTCTTCAGGTTCTGATCTACCCGAAGCTAGTAACTCAGCTCCTCTCAAATGCGTCCTTATATCAGATTCTGAATGCCTTCTTTTCAAGCTTTAAAACCTGCATACTTGGAACACATATTTGATAACACCATTGTTTTTTCAATACATGTTATCATCAAAACCCAAGAGATATATGTCATGAACAAATTTTGTTGTAACAACGAGGAATATATATGAGCCTGCCTGATGAGACTTTTAATCCCTCGGAAGAGGCGTTTAGTAGAGCCTACCTGATGAGAATCTTAGCCTTTCAGGCGAGGCGTTTACATTATCCTATCTAATAAGACCCTGAGTCCCCCAGGTGAGGCATTTAGGATAGGTTATCTAAACTCATGTGCCCCTTTCGTATTGCCATTAACAATGACGAGGATCTTCCTATGGACGTTCACCATCCATGTATTGCCTTCATAGGTGGTAACGATCTTCCTTGTGGATGTCCAACATTCGTGTAGTTCCTTCACAGACAACAACATATAGCCATCAGAGACAAAAAGGATTTTCCTGTGGAACTTCAATATTCATGTATTTTCTTAAGTAGTGGAAATTATCTTTCTGTGAAAGTCCATCATAGTTGTATTTCCTTAAGAGACGACAAGGATCTTCTTATGAAATTGTCTTTCTTGATGGTAAAATAAAATATGCTTCTTACGCATAAATACTTAGAATATCATACATGGGCTGGAAACACGCCTCTTTAATAATTTGAAAATAAATTAACTATAACAATAATTTGAACGAGTGGTATTCCAGGTCCTAGGGATAAGTCACCTATTCAATTACTCTAGCTTATATGTTCCATGTGATAGCTTCTGGAATATGTGACACGGTTCTTCCCAATTGGACTACAATTTTCCCTTTTGTGCATGAAGGCCCTTTTCCATCACTTAATCATGAAAACATGGGAGGCCTTGTGGTAGAGGCTCCTCAGTCTACTCCTACAATAAAAATTTTCAATTGTTTAGGAATCAGAGGGAATGAGCATAGAATGTCCATGTCCAATTGGTAAAAAGGCTAAGGCGATCTTATAAAGTGAAGGAGCTCAGCTGGGGCATGGTGCAGATCTGCGTGATTTTAAGATTGGTCACATTTCATGAAGAATTTCACAGTGTCTTTCATCAATGTTGGTCAATAGTAGTCTGACCTCAGTAGTTAGTATGTGATGCCCATCTACCAACGTGGCTACCACAAACTGCTTGATGAACCTCGACGAGGACCAAGACAGTTTTGTGCTCTCTAGGCATCATATCACGGGGGAGGCCTTTCCCAGCTTATAGAATTTTACCGTCAAAAGGGTGTATTTAGCAACTCGCATCTGAACCTTGTTTGCTTCCATATCTTCCAGGGGAAGCTCATCCTCCTCCAAGTAACATAGTATGAGCGACATAAAACTTGATTTTGGGATGACTTCTAAGCTATGAAGCTCTGACACGTCATTCACACAGTATGTCTCTGTATCGGACACGTGTCTGACACCGATACGCGTACGACACGTATCTGACATATTTTTGAAGTGTCCAACGGAAAAAAAAATTAAATCGCAAAAGACATGGATACGACACCTTATTTCAAATAAAAGACATTGTCTAACTCAAAAAAATTTCATAATTTAAAAAAAATCCAACTCAATAATTTTCAAAATTAAAAAAAAATCTAACTCAATAATTTTCAGAATTTTAAAAAAAAAGTTGCGTTTAAAGCTACTCGCACAACCTTGTTCGTCATCATATTTTGAAAGAAATTGCAGCACATATTTATTTATCCATTATTTGAAGAAAAACAAGATGCCACCACATCGAGCAAAAAATTTAGTATATATGCATAGTAACCTTCGACTTCTATCAAGGAGCACTCTCCAATATTATCAAGAGAAAACTTAAATGTGGGATGTCGCTTGAGATGAGTTTGGATCATTAGATGACAATGAATTTTTTTAAGTTGCTGACTTGTCTTTAGATGAGTCAGGCTTAAAAGCTATTTTTCTCAATGTAGAGTGACTATAATATGATTTGTGTCATTTTATTTTGTTGAAGTTATGTCTTTTTTTGTTGATGAATAGTAATAAGTTTAAACTAAACATCCGTGAAAAATAAAATTTAATTAACTTAAATTTTGCTTCCCATTTTAAACTCTTTATAAATTATGCTCAATATTAGAGTATTATATTAATGTATAAAATATATATAGTCGTATCTGTGTTTCACTACTAAAAATAAGACATTAGATTAAATGATTTTACATCAAATTTCCAAAGATATGATGTAAAAAGTAATTGAAAAAGGATTTTACATCAAATTTTAACAAGGTGGCAGTTTTGTAATTATCTAGAAAATTTGTTATAAGGGATTTAACATCGGGCCTGGATACGAAACCGATGTGAAAAATCAACTAATAAAAAAAATTACAAGGTGGCAGTTTCGTAAATAACATGAGATTTTTTATAATTGATTTTACATCGGTTTTAGGAACCCAACTGATGTAAAATGTTGTCCAACAAAAATTATAATAAAATAAAATTATAAAAATAGTTGGTCTTTTACATCGGCCCAAGTTTTCCAACCGATGTAAAAAAGTTAACGGATGGAAAAAATAAATTAAAAAATTAAAACAAGTTTTTACATCGGTTGGTACTTTAAAACCGATGTAAAAGGTTTTAAAAAACAAAAAAAAAATGATTAATTTGTTTTTACATCGGTTATGTTGAATGTCCTGATGTAAAATGTATTGAACTGACATTTTACATCGGTTGGGGCATGGCCCGATGTAAAAAACCCTTATATATAAAATTTTCAGAAACACATAATTCATTATTTCATTTTTCTGAAATGTTGTTCTCACACACTCGATACACTATTCCTCTCTTCTCTTCGCGCCGCTGTTCTCACACACTCGATACATTGTTCCTCTCTTCTCTCTGCCGCCGTTGTTCCTTTTTTTGCACCGTCTTCTCATCGCGCCGTCCGTCTTTGCATCGCGCTGCCGTCTTTGCATCGCGCCGCCGAATCTTCTCATAGCGTCGTTCCGTCTTTGTGTCGCGCCGCCGAATCACTTCATCTTCTTCCTCTCCTTCGTTGCATGTGCTAGTTTCTCCACTACCACAACTCTTTGGTTTCCTCTCCAGTTTTTTATTACGGTAACTGTATATTACTACATCTCTGACACTGTTTTTTTTTCTAGTTCTGATGTTTTTGGTTTATGATATTTTTGGTTTCTAACACTTGTTTATTCTTGGTTTCCTAGTTCTGATATTTTTGGTTTCTGACACTGGTTTATTCTTGAGTAATAGAAATTTGTTAGGAATAGTTTTTGTTAGGAATAAAAATTTTATTATTGAGTAATAGAATTTTTATGTAATAGAAATATGTTAGGAATAGTTTTTTTTTTCTTGAGTAATAGAATTTTTAAGTAATAGAAATTTCTTAGGAATAGTTTTTGTTATGGATCGTAGTTGGATGAGAGCTAATCGATTAAGTTGCTTTATCTATGTCCATGTGTTCGTTGTACAAATCATGAACCAAAACTTAATAAGAAAGAAATTATGGATCATCTAATTTGTGAAGGGATTTGTCAAAGTTATACACAATGGATATGGCACGGTGAAGTATTAGAAAATTCAAATGTGTCCCAAAGAGATAATGTTAGCGTAAAAATGGATGATCGTTTGGAAGACATGATGCGTGATATAGGACAAGATTTATTTAAGAGAGCACATGTGTATGATACATTATGCAGTGACAAGGATAAACCTTTGTACCCAGGATGCACAAATTTTACACGTTTGTTAGCCGTGTTAAAATTGTTTAATTTAAAGGCGAATAATGGATGGACTGACAAAAGTTTTACCGAATTGCTTGAATTGTTGACACAAATGCTTCCAGAAGGTAACGTAATGCCAAATCGTTATTACGAGGCGAAGAAATTATTGTGTCCGATGGGTTTGGAGTATGAAAATATACATGCATGCCCTAATGATTGCATATTATACAGAAAAGAGTATGTAAACTATAATCATTATCTAAAGTGCAAGGTGTCACACTACAAAAAGAAAGATGGTGATACTAGTGACAATGAGGTGGTCAAAAAGGGTCCTCCAGCGAAAGTAGTATGGTACCTACCAATAATTTCAAGGTTCAAGAGATTATACGCTAATGCAAATGACACAAAGAATCTTAGATGGCATGCAGAAGAAAGAAAATGTGATGGACAAATTCGCCATGTAGCTGATTCTTTGCAATGGAAGAAAATAGATTCTTTGTTTCCAAATTTTGGCAAAGATTCGAGAAACCTTAGACTTGGACTTTCTACTGATGGAATGAATCTGCTTGGTAATATAAGTACTAACCATACTTCTTGGCCTGTTTTCCTGATGATTTACAACCTATCTCCTAGGTTGTGCATGAAGCGTAAATATATTATGTTATCGATGATGATTTCGGGCCCAAAACAACCAGGAAATGACATAGACGTTTATCTAAGTCCACTGATTGATGATTTAAGAGTGTTGTGGGAGGAAGGGGTGAATGTTTTTGATGCGTATTTTGGTGAACATTTCAATATGCTGCCATGTTGTTTTGCACCATCAACGATTTTCCAGCATATGACAATTTGTCTGGGTATAAAGTTAAAGGGCATAAAGCGTGTCCCATATGTGAAAAAGACACATGTTACCATCAACTTGAAAAAGGAAAGAAGACTGTTTATCTTGGGCATAGAAAATTTCTGAATTGTTATCATCCATATCGTAGATTGCGGAAAGCTTTCAATGGGGAACAAGAGCATGGTATTGCTCCAAAGCCCTTAACTAGAGACGAAGTTTATCAACGCCAACAGGGTATTAATGTTGTCTTTGGAAAGTACCAAAAGTAATATACAATGAAAAATATATGGAAAAAGAGGTCAATTTTCTTTGATCTTTCATATTGGTCTAGTCTTAATGTAAGACATTGTATTGATGTGATGCATGTAGAGAAAAATGTATGTGATAGTTTAATAGGAACACTTCTCAACATTTAAGGAAAGACAAAAGATGATTATAATGCTCGTCTAGATTTGGGTTTGATGGGTATACGAGAAAATTTAACTCCACAACATATAGGTAACAAGATATATTTGCCTCCTGCCTGCTACACTTTGTCTAAAAAAGAGAAAACAAGTTTTTGCGAGTGTTTACAAAGTATTAAAGTTCCACATGGTTACTCATCAAATATCAAGAGGCTTGTATCAGTTAAAGATCTCAAATTAATTGGCTTAAAATCTCATGATTGTCATATCTTAATGCAACAGCTACTACCAGTGGCTATTCGTGGGATATTGCCTAACAATGTTAGGAAGACTATAACTAGGTTATGCTTATTTTTCAATGCAATTTGTTGTAAATCCATTGATCCATTAAAGTTAGATGATTTGGAAAATGAGGCTGCAGTTATCTTGTGCCAATTAGAGATGTATTTTCCTCCTTCATTTTTTTACAGTATGGTTCACTTGATTGTTCATATAGTAAGGGAGATTAGATTATGTGATCCAATTTATTTAAGGTGGATGTATCCAACAGAGCGATACATGAAGATCCTTAAAGGGTATACAAAAAACCCACACCTTCTGGAAGCATCGATTATTGAGAGGTACATTGCAGAAGAATCAATTGAGTTTTGTTCAAACTATTTGTCAGATGTGGATGTTGTAGGGGTTCCCAAGTCTCGTCATGATGGAAGATGCGAGGGTGTGGGTACACAAGGTTTAAAGGTCAAAAGCTTAAGTATTGAGGTGGTTGTTCAGGGGCATTTGTATATATTGAATAACACGGATGACGTTTAACCTTACTTATCTGCTCACAAAAGCATCATAAAGAAAAAGTATCCTAAGATGAATGAAAGAGGGCTGTTAAAAGAGCATAATAAGAGTTTCTCTGAGTGGTTTAAAGAAAAAATTACTGATGATGATAGTGCTTCTAATATAATCAAGTGGTTGTCCTATGAGCCTAAATGTAACATAATAACTTGGAGTGGATATGATATTAATAAAACATCCTTTTATACAAAGTCAAAGGATGACCGCAGTACCACGCAAAATAGCGGGGTTATGATTGTGGCCGAGTCCATGCACTTCTCTAGTTCTAAAGATAAAAACCCTGTTATCGCATAGATACCATACTTTGGGGTGATTGAAGAGGTTTGGGAGGTTGATTATGTTGTGTTTAAAGTTCCTGTATTTAAATGAAAATGGATTGATATCAACAGTGGTGTAAGAATCGATGAATTTGGATTTACACTGGTTTATCTTAGTAAGTTAGCTTATGTAGACGAACCTTTCATCATGGCATCTTAAGAAAAACAGGTGTTTTATGTCACAGATCCATCTAATAAAAGATGGTCAGTGGTTATACAAGGAAAGATGCAAGGTAGTGATGAAAATCAAGATGAGAATCTTGATATTTCCGAAACTCCTCCTTTTTCCAGAAATGTGCCTACCTACATTGAAGAAGATGAAGAGGATGATGCACATGCTATTCGCATAGACCATGAAGAAGTGATATGGGAGAACTAGTAAGGTTGTTTTTTATAAGTTAATTCAACATTACTTTGATTTCTAATTATTTTTATTTTGTGTTTAATTTGATGTCTATTTGTTTTTATTTTGTGCTTAAATTGATTTATAATTATTTTTATTTTGTTTAAACAGATACATGGCAGATTCAACTGACAACCCTTCTTCATCTAGTAACCCTAATAAAAGAAGAGTTAGAGGTCCCACTATCATGGCACGAATTGACAAAGTGCATCAAACGAGTGAAAAGATAAAGGTTGAGTTTGATCCAATAACCTATGATTGTACTGGTATTGGTAAAAATGCTTTAAGTGTTAAGAGTTATGTAGCATCTCTTGCTCGGAAGAGATGTAGTATTTTGATAGACAAGTGGAAAGACATACGTAAATACATAAAAGATACTATTTGGATCGACGTTAAGGTATTTTAAATTCAAAACTGTATTATATTTTATAATCATATACTAACAACATATTTCATATACTAATACCAAATTCTTTATGTATATGTGTAGGCTCATTATACTATTCCAGAATGTGATGATTCAAAGAAGGATCCTTTGAAGGATGAATGTATTAAATATGCGGGAGAGCGATGAAGAGCTTTTAAGACACAGCTCACAAAAGAATATATTAGAAATCCCAAAGAAGGTCGCCCTCCTGCATATGTCAAGTATAATTATATTAAAGAAGAAACATGGAAAGAATTTCTGAAGTCTCGAGATACCCTTAAATTTAAGGTTAGCAGGATTTATATATATTTAGTTCATGACATTTTTATTATATGTTTAGTGATTAATAAATTTTTGAGTTTATAATAGGAAAAAAGTTAAAAGGGAATGAAAAGTGTGACTAGGAATGTATACCCACACGTATTATCTTGTGGAGGGTATCACTTGCTTGAGGAGAAAATGAAAAGTGAAAGGAGATTACTGAGAGATGATTCCACATTAGATGATAAAGGTAGTCCATCTCCACCGTCACGCCATGAAATATGAAAGAGAGCACGGCAAAAGAAAGAGGGATAATACACATCACATTCTACACAAGTTGTTATTGAGAAACTTGTAAATAACATTTACAAAATACTTCAAGTAGAATTATATTTGTGATTGATAAAAACTACTGAAATTATAGTTTTGGTTTTTAAATTTTGCAGGATTCTCTTGTTGAAGAAGCTGAAAAGGGTGACTTTGTTCAGGATGGACGTAATGATATCTCAACAGCAGCCATTGAAACATTTGAACATGGCGGTCGTGTTCGTGGTGTTGAAAAACATCATAAAATTATCTTTTTTTTAGGAAGGTCATCTTCATGGGAACAACATATAGATGTAAAAGAACAACTTGCACAATTTTCATCTGAATTGGAAGCAAAACATAGAGCTGATTTTGATCAAAAGTTGGTTGAAGAGCGTAAGGTCATGCAACAATCTTTTATGGAGATGTAACACCCCCTTTCTATACCCCCAAATAATCACATAATCAATTAGTCACATATTAAAATTTTCATCAAAGTATAATTATAAACATAGTATAAAAGGGGCGAGTCACATTACGCAAGAAATTAAAACATACAACACCTGCTCAACAAAATATATGCAACAGTGAGGTAACTTTGCAACAGAGGAACTTAGTCCTTACACCCACATCTCAATATTTAGAATAAAAGCGGAAAATCTAAACATTGAATAACATCAAATATATACACACACACACACACACACACACACACACACACACACACACACACACACACACACACACACACACACACACACACACATATATATATATATATATATATATATATATATATACATATATATATATATATATATATATATACATATATATATATATATATACATACATATATATATATATATATATATATATATATATATATATATATATATATATATATATATATATATATATATATATATATATATATATATATATATATATATATATATATATATCATCCAGTGTGATTCAACAACATAAGACATGTTTTCATAAACATTCATCAACAAGATACATGTACAAATGTATCACAAAAGAATCATGAAGATCCTAGCTACCCGGTGCTACATATCAGAGCCGACCGACCAAAAGAATGAAGACACGCTTCACAAAGAGACCTCCAACATACCTACTCTGCAATGCCTCATAGAGCACCATAAAATAGCAGAAGGGTGAGAAATATTATCATAACAACAATGCATATAATTATATATATCATAGCATAAAATACACATATTCTGCATTCTCACCACAATTCATCACAGCTCACTCATATACATCACAATGTATATATATATATATATATATATATATATATATATATATATATATATATATATATATATATATATATATATATATATATATATATATATATATATATATATATATATATATATATATATATATATATATATATATATATATATATATTAAACCAAGTATATTCATCATGCATACTTTCACAATTCTCATCATTCCACATAAACATACACATTTATGTTTATTCACCAATACACAATTATAAAGATGATAAATGCAAATCATAGAGACCGACTCACGACTCTATGCAAATGCAATGCGGTGCCGACTCAATCATCTCAAGTTCACTCAGGAACTTATTGGAACCATCGCTCGTTACCAATGTAACTCCCCGTCGGGCCTACGATGTTCACCCATTGCTCACACCTCACATAGGCACACAATGTTCATGGATTTCTCACATCTCACATAGGCACACAATCCGATTTCTCACACCTTACATAGGCACACAATCGTTTGTAATCATCGCTCACACCTCACATAGGCACACGAAGTTACAACGAATTCTCATTAGAATAACACAACACAAGAATGTAAATCATTATGCTTCACATGAAAAATGACTTAAGACACACTTGAAATGCATACATATTTACAATATATTCATGCATTCATCCCATACTATCACATACAATTGATATACATTCACATCAATTACGCCAAATGGCAACGAGCATCGCTTTACCACCTAAACGACAACGAACTCTATCACAATTATCATGCAATCACATTTAATTTAAACAATGCATTTATTTTTCAAAAGGCCACAATTCAAAATAAATTCCACAAGTTAGGATTCACGCCATACGGCTACCCATATCATAACATATAACAACATACAAGCTACACGTTTCGGGAGAAGGTTGATCACATTCAAGTCGAAGAATTGATATTGGATGGGAAATAAGAAAAATTGTTGTGCTGTCATGCTCGCTAGGCGAGCAGAATGGTTCGCCTAGCGAGTCTTTCGCTACTCCACTCGCTCCAGCGATTTTGGGTCTTTTTGGTTGTCCAAGTCTGGGAGTGTTCGCTGGCAGCTCGCTGTGTGCTCGCTTAGCGAGCACTTCGCTACCTCACTCGCCAGTGATTCGCCTAGCGAATACTTCGCTACTCAAACCCTCACTTATCCAAAAATGTCAGAAAGTCACAAAATCACCCGATTTCAATCAAACAAGTTTCAATAGTCTCGGCCTAACATTCCTCGACTAAACTACGCAATTTATTTCGAATTCTAACCGTGAAAACATCGATTTCTATCGATTTAATCAATTCGACCTAAAATGGAAATATGTAGAAAAACAACCAAAACAATCCAAACAACACATACATAATGATATACATTGATGAGATAATAAGATTTCACACCCTTACCTGATTAAATCGATTCTTAGAAGTTGTTTTGAAGATTTCCAAGATTTTCCTCTTTTTCTTCTCTTTTCTCTTCTTCCTCTTTCTTTCTCTCCTTTTTCTTCTTTCTTTTTATTTTCTCTCCTCTTTCTCTCTTATATTCTTTCTATTACTTTTTCTCTCAAAATATCTAATAATTCATTTTCTCACAAAATATCTAACTTAACATTAATTAAGGAAATACCTAAAATACCCTCCAACCTAATTTCCTCGAAACTCTCAGAAACGATAAAATAACCCAATATGCAAACATAACATATTAACACACAAATCCCACAAATAAAATAATAATCACCCAAATAAAATAAAAGACTCAACAAAAATGGGAAATCAGAATCGGGGCGTTACAACTCTCCCCCACTTTAGAAATTTTCGTCCTCGAAAATATTACCTAAATCAAACAACTCCGAATACAACTCTCGCATCCCACTCTCTAGTTCCCAAGTCATATTGCCTTCCGAAGCGCCTCCCCACGCTACTTTCACAAGCGCAATATCTTTGCCTCTTAGCTTCTTAACTTCACGGTCCAAAATCCTAATCGATAAAGCTTCAACCGTAAGGTTATCTATCACTTCAATCTTGTCCATAGGAATAACATGTGATGCATCCGGAACATACTTCCGAAGTTGAGAAATATGGGATACATCATGCAAATTCGAAAGATTCGGAGGCAACGCCACACGGTAAGCCACAACACCAACTCGTGCAGTAATCTGATACGGACCAATAAAACGAGAAGTCAACTTCTTCGACTTCAAAGCACGACCCACACCCGTAACCGATGTAACTCTCAAAAACACATGGTCGCCTTCTTGAAACTCAAGATCTTTCCTTCTCTTGTCATGATAGCTCTTCTGTCTACTTTGAGAAGCTTTCATCTTTTCCCGAATAAACTTCACTTTTTCTGTCGTTTGTTGTACCATCTCCGACCATACAAAGCCTCAAATGGTGCCACACCTATACTTGAATGAAAACTGTTATTGTAGATGAACTCAATTAACGCCAAATAACTATCCCAAGCACCACCTTCCTCGAGCACACAAGCACGCAATAAATCCTCCAAAGATTGAATTGTCCTCTCGGTTTGACCATCCGTTTGCGGATGATAAGCCGAACTCAATCTTAGCTTAGAACCCAAAGCCTTTTGTAAACTCTCCTAAAACCTCGATGTAAATCTAGGATCTCTATCTGATACAATACTCTTAGGAACTCCATATAACTTCACAACCACAAGAACATAAATCTCGGCTAACTTCTCCAAAGGATAACTAATATCAATTGGAATGAAGTGAGCAGATTTAGTAAGCCTATCCACGATTACCCAAATAGCCTTATGACCTCTTTGCGTATTCGGAAATCCCGTAACAAAATCCATCGATATACTATCCCATTTCCACTCCGGAATGTCCAACGGTTGCATCAGTCCACTAGGCTTTTGATGTTCTACCTTAGACTTTTGACAAGTTAAGCATGAATACACGAATTGAGCTACATCCCTCTTTAATCCGGACCACCAAAAGATTTTCTTCAAATCTTGATACATTTTATTCGCTCCCGGATGAATACTTAAATTACTTCAGTGTCCTTCTTCCAATATCATCTTATTCAACTCCGTATCATCGGGAATACAAATACGACCATGGAATCTCAAAACTCCAAAATTATCAACCTTGAAATCCTCATTCTCATTCATCATTAAATCAACGAACTTCAAATCCAACTTTTGCTTTTCACATACGGTTGCAAGAAAATCATTCGTAACATGTAGCATACCAAGTCTCACACTTCTCGGCGTCATTTCACAAACTAAACTCAAGTCTCTAAAATTCTCCAAAAGTTCACATTCTCTCATCATTAATGCGGACATACGTAACAACTTCCGACTCAAAGCATCGGCCACCACATTCGCCTTACCTGGATGGTAATTCAAACCAAAATCATAATGCTTCAAAAGTTCTAACCACCTTCTCTGTCTCGTGTTCAATTCTTTTTGATCAAATAAATATTTCAAACTCTTGTGATCACTAAAAACTTCAAATCTTGCACCATAAAGATAGTGCCTCCAAATTTTCAAAACAAACACCACGGTCGCTAACTCCAAGTCGTGTGTAGGATAATTCTTTTCATGCACTCTCAATTGTCTTGAAGCATAAGCCACAACTTTTCCATCTTGCATCAAAATACCACCTAAACCTGTCAAAGAAGCATCACAATAAACCACAAATGGTTTTGTCGGATTCGACAAAATCAAGATCGGCGCCGTTGTCAACCTTCTTTTTAGCTCAATGAAACTATTTTCACAATTAATATCCCAAATGAAAGCCTTTCCTTTACAAGTCAATTGCGTTAACGGAAGTGCCAACTTCGAAAATCCCTCAATAAACCTCCGATAGTAACCCGCCAAGCCCAAAAAGCTTCGAATATCCGTAATCGATCTAGAAGCCTCCCATTGCATCACCGCATCAATCTTGGATGGATCAACACTAATACCATTACCGGAAATAACATGTCCAAGAAAACTTACTTCCGACAACCAAAATTCACCTTTCGACAACTTAGCATACAATTGTTTCTCTTTCAAAATTTGTAACACAGTCCTCAAATGCTCTTCATGTTCCTCTTGAGACTTAGAGTAAGTCAAAATATCGTCGATGAACACAACCACAAAACGATCTAATTGTTCATGAAAAATATGATTCATGTATTCCATAAACACACCGGCGCATTAGAAACCCCGAATGGCATCACGGAATATTCGTAATGACCATACCGTGTCCTAAAGGCTATCTTTTGAATATCCTCTCCTTTCACATGAATATGGTGATATCCCGATCTCAAATAAATCTTGCTAAAAACACGCGCACCAACCAATTGGTCCATCAAATCATCGATCCTTGGAAGCAGATACTTGTTCTTAATTGTCACCTTATTCAATTATCGATAATCAATGCATAACCGCATACTTCCATCCTTCTTCTTTACCAACAATACCAGAGCACCCCAAGGAGAAACACTTCGCCTTACAAATCTCTTGTCCAACAAGTCATTCAATTGCTTCTTCAATTCTACCAACTCCGATGCCGACATATGATACGGTGCCATCAAAACCAGTCTAGTACCAGAACTAGATCAATAGAAAACTCAACTTCTCTTTCCGGCGGTACATCCGTAATATCCTCTGGAAACACTTCTGGAAAATCACACACCACTGGGAACACATCGAGCTCAACTTTACTCACCACCGACAATGATGCAAACAAATCGAACAATTGAGCTTCGTTCGCTAAAAGTTTCTTCAACTCTTTAGTGGATAGGAAACTCTCATCTTCATCATCTTCCAAAGAAGGAAACCTCACTAACTTGTGATAGCAATCTATATGAACTCGATTAAATTGCAACCAGTTCATACCCAACATTACGTCCAATCCCTCCAACGGCAAACACACTAAATCCATAATGAAGTCTTTACCATACATGGTCAAATGACAACTTACACACACCAAAGATGTAGTTACCAACCCCGAAGCGGGAGTCTCAATAACCATGTCACCACCCCAAGAAGTCACGAACAAATTCAAACGCTTAGCGCACTCATGAGAAATGAACGAATGAGTCGCTCCAGTATCAATAATAGCAACTAAAGGCGTACTATTAATAAAGCATGTACCTTTAATTAAACGATCTGCACTAGTAGTGTCTGACCCAGCTAAAGCAAACACCTTTCCGCCCGCTTGAGCTTGTTTCGGCTTAGTACACTTAGTACTAATGTGACCCACTTCTCCATAATTATAGCACTTTACTACACTCCTCCTACAATCGGTAGCAGGATGCCCAAGGCCTCCATAGTTAGAACATTTCACTACGGTCTTCCCACACTCAAATGTTTTATGACCCAACTCACCACACTTGTAACACTTAACGGAACCACAACCTCCTCCTCCAGATCTCTTATCAAAGTTTCCCTTATGCTTGCCCTTATTAACGGGTGTCACATAAGGTCCACTTCTAGCTTGTTGCTTTCCCTTCCTCTCATTCAAACTTTTGTAATGTGTAGAACGAGCCTCGTTATCTTCCTCGAAAATTCTACAACATTCCGTCAAATCCGTAAACCTTCTTATCCTTTGATATCCCACAACTTTCTTAATATCGGGACGCAAACTATTCTCATATTTAATACACTTTGAGAACTCAGGAGTAATTGCAGCATAGTGAGGATGGAATTGAACCAACTCCACAAACTTAGCAGTATAGTCCACCACGAACATACTACCTTGTTTCAGTTCAAGGAACTCCATCTCCTTCTTCCCTTTCAAACTTTTAGGGTAATACTTCCTCAAGAACTCAGTACGAAATAAATCCCAAGTTATCTCTTCATCATCCACCTCAAGAACTTGACGCATACCGACCCACCAATCGTCGGCTTCTTCCTTCAGCATTTGAGACCCAAGCCTCACCTTATTCCCATCCGCACAGCCCAATACTCTGAAGATCCTTTCAATCTCTTTCAACCAAATTTGGGCACCATCGAGATCAAATCTTCCTTTGAAGACCGGTGGTTGATTCTTCCTGAACTCGTCATTAGCATTCACGTTTGATACACCTTGCACTGCCCTAGCCATTGCTTCCAAAGCAGTATCCATCGCATTGTCGTTTTGACCAGCCATATTCTGACCATTCGCAAAAATAACAACAAGGTTAAACAACTGTTCAACCAACACAACAACAAGACAGACACAACTGACTCAACCAGGCTCTGATACCACTTAATGTAACACCCCCTTTCTATACCCCCAAATAATCACATAATCAATTAGTCACATATTAAAAATTTCATCAGAGTATAATTATAAACATAGTATAAAAGGGGCGATTCACATTACGCAAGAAATTAAAACATACAACACCTGCTCAACAAAATATATGCAACAGTGAGGTAACTTTGCAACAGAGGAACTTAGTCCTTACACCCACATCTCAATATTTAGAATAAAAGCGGAAAATCTAAACATTGAATAACATCAAACATATATATATATATATATATATATATATATATATATATATATATATATATATATATATATATATATATATATATATATATATATATATATATATATATATATATATATATATATATATATATATATATATATATATATATATATATATATATATATATATATATATATCATCCAGTATGATTCAATAACATATGGCATGTTTTCATAACCATTCATCAACAAGATACATGTACAAATGTATCACAAAAGAATCATGAAAGTCCTAGCTACCCGGTGCTACATATCAGAGCCGGCCGACCAAAAGAATGAAGACACGCTTCACAAAAAGACCTCCAGCATACCTACTCTGCAATGCCTCATAGAGCACCATAAAATAGCAGAAGGGTGAGAAAAATTATCATAACAACAATGCATATAATTATATATATCATAGCATAAAATACACATATTTTGCATTCTCACTACAACTCATCACAGCTCACTAATATACATCACAATGTATATATATAGATATTAAACCAAGCATATTCATCATGCATACTTTCAAAATTCTCATCATTCCACATAAACATACACATTTATGTTTATTCACCAACGCACAATTATAAAGATGATAAATGAAAATCATAGAGACCGACTCACGACTCTATGCAAATGCAATGTGGTGTCGACTCAATCATCTCAAGTTCACTCAGGAAGTTATTGGAACCATCGCTCGTTATCAATGTAACTCCCCGTCGGGCCTACGATGTTCACCCATTGCTCACACCTCACATAGGCACACAATGTTTATGGATTGCTCACATCTCACATAGGCACACAATCCGATTTCTCACACCTCACATAGGCACACGAAGTTACAACGAATTCTCATTAGAATAACACAACACAATAATGTACATCATTATGCTTCACATGCAAAATGACTCAAGACACACTTGAAATGCATACATATTTACAATATATTCATGCATTCATCTCATACTATCACATACAATTGATATACATTCACATCAATTACGCCAAACGGCGACGAGCATCGCTTTACCACCTAAACGACAACGAACTCTATCACAATTATCATGCATTCATATTTAATTTAAACAATGCATTTATTTGCCAAAAGGCCACAATTCAAAATAAATTCCACAAGCTAGGATTCACGCCATACGGCTACCCACATCATAACATATAACAACATACAAGATACACGTTTCGGGAGAAGGTTGATCACATTCAAGTCGAAGAATCGATATTGGATGGGAAATAAGAAAAATTGTTGTGCTGTCATGCTCGCTAGGGGAGCAGAATGGTTCGCCTAGCGAGTCTTTTGCTACTCCACTTGCTCCAGCGATTTTGGGTCTTTTTGGTTGTCCAAGTCTGAGAGTGTTCGCTGGCAGCTCGCTGTGTGCTCGCTTAGCGAACACTTCGCTACCTCACTCGCCAGTGATTCACCTAGGGAATATTTCGCTACTCAAACCCTCACTTATCCAAAAATGTCAGAAAGTCACAAAATCACCCAATTTCAATCAAACAAGTTTCAACAGTCTCAGTCTAACATTCCTCGACTAAACTACACAATTTATTTTGAATTCTAACCGTGAAAACATCGATTTCTATCGATTTAATCAATTCGACCTAAAATGAAAATATGTAGAAAAACAACCAAAACAATCCAAACAACACATACATAATGATATACATTGATGAGATAATAAGATTTCACATCCTTACCAGATTAAATCGATTCCTAGAACTTGTTTTGAAGATTTCCAAGCTTTTCCTCTTTTTCTTCTCTTTTCTTTTCTTCCTCTTTCTTTCTCTCCTTTTTCTTCTTTCTTTTTCTTTTCTCTCCTCTTTCTCTCTTATATTCTTTCTATTCTAATTCTTTCTATTACTTTTTCTCTCAAAATATCTAATAATTCATTTTCTCACAAAATATCTAACTTAACATTAATTAAGGAAATACTTAAAATACCCTCCAACCTAATTTCCCTGAAACTCTCAGAAACGATAAAATAACCCAATATGCAAACATAACATATTAACACACAAATCCCACAAATAAAATAATAATCACCCAAATAAATTAAAAGACTCAACAAAAATGGGAAATCATAATCGGGGCGTTACAGGATACACTTAGGTCTATGGGTTTATCGCAAAGCACATAAAATAAGAAATGCATTGAACATGTGGAAGTTGTTGATGGAAGCGGAAAGGGAAGTTGTTCAGCTGCAAAAGGAAGCATAAAAGAAGTGGAGGACGATGTTCAGAGATTGTTACTCATGGTTCTGAAAATGGGTGACACACACTTGAAAATTATTTTAAGTCATTGTGAGAGTGTCATTAATTTTTATATATCAGCTAAGTGTATCAGAGAGTTGTTAGTGGGTTTTCATTGGCTTGACGTGTCTACTCTGCAAGTTTGGTGCATGTAAGTACAATTTTAGTTTTTTATTACTATCATTATCTATTAATATGTTATACCTTTTTTTCACTTTTTATAATGTTTATTTTAAAATTATTCAGGTATATTCATCGTTTATGTATTGATAATTCCACATCAGAAATATATGGATTTATGGACCCTGCTAGGTGTATATGTGTTGATAATGTGCAAAAAACTGAAGCAGATGTAAAAAAATACATATAAGATAAGTTACGTGACGAATAGAGAGCGTGTCACTTACTACCATTTATTCATGGGTAAGTTTGTATGCAGCTGTCTTTTCTATTTTTTTTTAATTTTGTGTGACTTTTGTGTTTCCACACACGTACATAGATGATTGATATTCGTCATCATTTGTCCGAGAGAAAATACAGTGGTCGTCCTTTGTTCACTTCATCAGGAACTTAATCAAACCATGAAGAAAATTGTTACAAAGTAAGTTTATCTTTTATGTGATTTATAACTTATTATATATCCTATATACATAATTTGTTACAGAGTAATTTCATATTTTATATGGCTTTATATGGATATTTTTTTCCTGAATTAGTGCTTTTGGGGTTTATCAAATGACAAATGGCAATAGAAAAAAGGCTACATGGCTACAACCCAAAGTAAGCGTAGTGAAAATTATAATTCTATATATTTAATTTTACTATAAGTATTTACTAATTATGTCATTTATTTGTAGACAAGACAACAACATAACTCTATTGATTGTGGATACTATGTTATGAAAAATATGTTGGATATTGTCTCTGTCAATATAACTGAGTCTTGGATGCAGGTTAAAAAAATAACTTTATTTTGTTATTTACTTTGCGTTTGCAACTTAATTTGATTTTTCAAAGAATAATTTTATATTGTTATTTATATATTGTAGGTATTTGATGACCCAACAGAATTAACACAAGATGATTTGTATGATTTGAGACTCCGTTGCACAAAATGTTTCTTTGAGTTATATAAAATTAAGCTTTATTTGATTAGTTATATAGAATTGTCAGCAAATGTGATTTTGGTGTTGTCTACTGAAACTTAGTTGTATATATTTGTATGTTTTCACTGGTTTTGTTGTTGTAGTAGTCGACCGTTTAAAAATAATTATAATGTTGTACAATTGTGTGTATCCTAGATTGGTACTTTTGAATTGTTAATTTTGAAGTGCATCCTAAATAACAAATTGGTGCAATGAAACTAACAGGTTGGTTGAAAAAAAATATGAAAAATTTGATACCAAATAGAGACTCAAAGGTGGTCTCTGTGTGATGTTGAAAAAAATGAAAATTTAGGTACCACAAAAAATTATAGGAATTTCACCTCGATTCGGCTAAAATACAGAAAAAAAAACCTTTATGAAAGTAGCAGACTTTTTACATCGGTCCTTATAGGAAACCAATGTAAAATCCAGGTTTAATTTTTTACATCGGTTCTCCCTCCCAACCGATGTGAAATGTCTTTGATTTTTTACATCGCTTGACTTTACATCGTATCCAGAACCGATGTAAAAAGTGTTTTACGCCCGATGTAAAAAGTGTTTTCTGCACTAGTGTTTTATGTCTTTTACATTAGCGAGATCCTCGTGTCCGTGTCTGTATCTCCCGTATCCGAGTCCGGACTTCATAACTTCTCAGGCATATGTCTCTTTTGCCTTACTGCTAGGGGCAGCAAGAGTGTCTTGTATTAATTTTTTATTATACCTTATTATCTCCTTGCTTGCGAGTTTGGACAAGAGGTTCGCCCAGAAGTTTTGTTCCTTGAATATGTACTTCACTTCAAAGGACTTGAAGTGTGTTTATAATTCTTGTATGTTGTGCAGATATTTAATGATTTGAGGTTCTTTCACTTGATACTTCCTGGAAACCTGATTGGATGCCATTTTAGAATCACAATTAGCCTTTAATCTTGAAACCCTCATTTTCAGGGAGAGGATGATACAGGCTATGAGGGCTTCACTCTCATTCTAGAGTTGGTTTTGATGGTTTTGATGAAGTGTCCGATACAGATGGCTTTGATTTATCCCCTGAAGCACGTGCTCAGGCTGATCTGAAGTTCACTTATGTCATTACATGTCAAATTTATGGTAAGCAAAAAGAGGAGTAAAAGCCTGAAGCTGTTGATATTATTTTACATGTGCAAAGGTCAGTTCAGTAATGTTATTGTGAAACTTCTTTGCCTTACTTATATTTTATTTAATTTTCTTCGTTATTCAAATGCAAAAGTCTATAGATTTATCTAATTTTTCAATTATTTGTGCTTTAGAAATGAACTTCTTCGTGTGGCTTTCATTGAAGTTGTTGAAACTTTAAGAGACGGAAAACTGAACACGAAATACAACTCAAAGCTTTGTTTACTGAATACCGGAGATCACATGTTTCAATTAGATAAGTTCATATATTACTTATCTTATCTAGTTTTAAGTCATGATTTTGATATAATCTTTTTGATAAGTTGTGTTTGAGCTCGAGAAAGTCTTTCTCTATGTGCATTCAATACTAGAGACATCACATGTTTCATCAAAATGAGTTCATCAACCATCATTTCTGAACTCTTCATACTTTGTCATTCTATTTTAATTATTACTACAATATGATGTGGGTGTAACTCTATGTTTTTAAATAGGTCATCAATGATTGTACAATGACTGTTTAGAATTCGAATATGATGCGATAAAAAATAACATTGTTATTGCCTATAGTAAAATGCAGTAATTTTTTACATGTCTCTGGTTATGTCACAATTTTACACTTGAAATAAACTTCAATAACACTTATTTCACATATTATGAATTTGTAATGTTGTTATCATGTCGACCATAATTTTGTCAAACTTGCATGTTTCCTGTAATGAAAATGAGATGATAATTGATATTGTTCATAACAGATATATGTTATTTTTAATTGATAGTAGTGCTTTGTTTGAAAAGGATTTGAGAAACTAATCTAATATTGGAGAATTGGATGCTTGTCTGCATTTTGTTTTTGTTAATTAGTGGCTCCTATATTCAGGTTTAGTATATGCAGGAATGTGTTAGATATCATTAATTAATTGTATAGTTTCATCAGTTTTTTCTTAATTAGTTAATTTAATGGGGTTATAAACGTCTGTGGTTTTAATTAAAACTGCCTCAATCATCATTGAAAATGAAACACAAAAATATCTAAGAGCATCTTTAATGGGAGTAAAATAAATGAGTAAACTAAGATATTTTTTGTGAGTACAAAATGATTTTTAAGATTTAAAATATTTATAATTGATTTGAGTTGTTTTTACTTTAGCGATGATTGCTTGTAAAAAACTAAAACTTGACCCCACATTTTATAGTTGTTGGAGCTTTATTGTTATTTTAATAATATAAAACAATAATAAAATAATAATAAGAGTCATTGAGAATGGATAGTGTGCGTTGGTTATATAATTTACTCCCACTAATTGTTAGTTCACTTACTGTCATGTCATTCTTATTCCAACGCAAATTGCTTATAACTACCGTTACTATTAAAGAATTTAATACTACAGAATCTGCACTAAAGATGCTCAGGTTATTCACCAACCGTCATAAATAGTAATGACGGTTGTTGTGGCGATTTTTCAAACCGTTGTCAATCATGCTACTAACATACGCTTTCGTGGCAGAACAAAAACCGTTGCGGCTCAGAAGTTATGGTGGTTTAAGCAGAACAAAATATGTTTTTAACAAAAACCGTAATATATCATTACAATTTCTAATATCAAGCTATTTATTCACCAATAATTTTATTGTTATTTTTGAAAAGTTGAATATATTTTTTAAATTCAACAAATCCCTTTTTTAATTTATCATTGTCTTTAATGCACTTAATGCTTAACTTAAATATTTATTTATAGATTATATTTGTGATGGACGTCTTTTCTAGTGGCTTTGAAGTATACCTGTTCTTCATTGTCAGATTCATTTCTTTGAGAGGATACTTCATGAGAACCTTCTCGTGTGTTATTAAGGAAATTGTTGAAGACATCTCTGCATGAGTTTCTTTAGTTTATATCCTCTTCATGTGAAGAATCTATTATTGTTCTTTATGATCTTTCAAAGATTCTAATGGATGAAGCTTCTTTAAATCTTCTCCTCGATGAAGCTTTTTCATCATTTTTATCGGAGGACGATTCTTCGGATGATCGTTCATGTATCGTAATTGTTATTTCAAAACACACCTCTGGTGTTTATACTTCATTTATTTCTTCTTATGATGAAGATGAAGTTTCTTCTAACGTTCTTGAATCCATTCCTTCATCTTTAACGTCTAGATAATTCCGTGGAGTTTTATAATGATCTTTTTCTTCAAGATTTTTCTTGAAACTCAACAAGCTCACTTCTATGTTTTGAATAAATATTGCATAATATTTCTGTCTCAAATTCTTGAATCTGTTAGCTAAAAACTTTTAACACAATCTTTAAGGATTCTAATTTTCGAGCGCCATTTATAAAGATGACATTCATGTTCATTTGGTTTTTCATCTTCATGAGTTTGTATCTTCATTCTCTCTTGTTCTATCAAAGGAAAATTTCCACGGATCATCTCAAGAGTGCCTCATACTTCCTTTTTTAAAATAAACTTAAAAACATATCTATTTAGATTACTTTCTAGAAAGGTACTTTGTGTTGGTTAGATTACTTAGGATCAAGTAGTTGTCTTTAAAACTAATATTGATTTTTTTACTTTCTTCGGTCCATAGAAAATCTTGTGTATTTACTAATTTATTATCAACACAATAAGTAGGAATAAACAGATCATTGATGATAAAATCCTACATTTTAAAACCATTTGTTTCAACGAAAAATTTTATTCTTACTTTCCATGATTCAAATATTTCACCATCAAACGGTGAATGTGTAGTCATGAAAAGACCTTCGTTAAAAACATAATTGTTTGTAGTCATCAGTCTGCCTCCTGAGACGATTAGTCTTATAACATGAATTAGACCCTAATACCACTTAGAGCAACTTTAACGCATAGTTGTTAAATCAAAATTTTGTATAGCTTACGTTACTAATAAGTAATTTGCATTATAGTAGAGCTGACATGGCATATGGGATGCTCGAAAACTAGTTTACGTGCTCTACACAAGCAACGTTCATTATTTAACATAAATAATAGATTTTTATTAATTATTTAACATAAATAATAGATTTTTATTAACCATTTAATACCAAGTTTGAATTCCTTATAAACAATCACCATTGAAGTAAAAACTTCTTAATTCAATTTTGGATTGCTTAAATCCTTCATGTCAATTTGGACCCACGTAAAATAACTTAGTTCATCCAATTTAGTTGCTCCCATTAAAGATGCTCTTATTGAACAATTATAAACAAAAGAGGGGGGAGGGATACAAATTTTATGGGTTTGAAAAATGACGTCCAATTAAATATTCTTTGTTAAAAAAAATTGTGTAAAAGAATTTTGGAAAGCAAACAAAAGTAGGTAGCAAAATAAATAATGAAAACAAAACTAAAGAAAAGAAAAGAAAAAAACACATCGTAAATAAATAAATAGAAGAAATATAAAGAGATAGGGGTTGAGAAAATTGCAAAAGATATTTATAGAGATTCGACATAACCATTTAACCTAATCCATTCCCTAAAAATTTCTTCTTGAGAGTTTTCACAATAGATGTGAGCTTTTCATAGAGTATGCCCACGAGATTCTTACAATCAAACTAGAATTTTAAATTGTCTATCCTCAAAATTAAACACGGTATTTTGCACCAAGCTAAGATCTATAACTAAATAAGAGCTTTTATGTTAGGCTAAGCTCACTAACCAAATAGATATTTTAACCTAAAATCTCACAAACCAAATGCGAGCTTTTATTGGCTTAGTTCACAAACAAAACAACAAATTATCACAGAAAATATTACCCAAGTGATAACTTTCTCTTGCATAAATTAAAATAAATGCCCAACACCAGAACCAAAAAAATCATCATTAATATTTTCCACCCTTAAAGCATTAAGGAAATTTAGTGAACAATAAAGAAATGAAAAAGGAGAGAGTGGGGAGTGATAAAGTATATATGATTATGCTTTCTAGAGTGTTTTGAAAGTGAGGAAAAGTCGTCTGTTTATAGGTGAAATTTAACTCAAAAAGAAAAATGATTCATGAGTCTTTAAATGTCATAATCTATTATTCCATAGAGTTAATAGGTTATGGAATTAAAAAATACGCAACCCTAATTCTCCAAAAGTAAAACCTATAACAACTAGTGTATTAATCGTTTAAGGGGTGTTCTTAATCAATTAAAAATATTTATCTCTTTCCCAATTGATTGGCTATGGGCATTGCTTGATTAGCAGTGTATCAAGCTTTGTAAATGTTTAGAAATATCCTTGATCAATCCCCCGAGCACCTCGATGGTTCTCTAAGGGTTTAAAGTGTTTTAGGAAATTTAGAGAGGTTCAAAATGCCTTTATACGAGAGCGTTCATTTTCTTAATAGTTAAAGAATTACTATAATATAATTTTATTACTATGATTACTCAAGTATGGACTGGGTGCGCATTCACACTTTTGTGGATCTATATGCTTGTAGGTTTTGAATTTCCGCATCTGAAGTTTTGATGACGGTAACGCATGACAATAACTTTCAACCTAAATGATGATAACCAAAAAAAGTATCTTATATCTCATCAACAAAAAGGACTCAAGATCAAGTTCTTGTCTAAATCAGAAACTATGTAGCAAAAATCTTGAAGTCTTAGAGAAATGTGTGAAAGCTCGTTAAGTCATGCCTATCTGTCTATTTGAGTGACTAGATTGTTATAAAAGTAAATCAGTAGCTTAAAAAAAAAAACACACACACACACACACACACACACACCTAAAAATATTTTCTCAAATATATTTAAACTTAAAAATCATTTTCTAAGCCAAGATTGGTGATCAAAAAGTTGTCAAAGCCTTTTAAAACCATTTTTAACTAACTAATCGATTGGTCAATTATAGTTATCGATTGGGGGAACTTTTTTGAGATATCTAATCGATTTGAGCATCAAGATACTTTACTAAAAAATTGGTAATCCATTAATCAAATGACATAGACAACACACTAATGATATGCAATAACTATATATTCAAAACTTCCTATTTGGGCATGGTAATCAGTTGAAAGTGATATGTCTAATCGATTAGAGCTTTATGTTAAAGTAGAAAGAAACACAAGAAAAAGGGAGTTTAAATTAGGTTTCTAGATTTGAAATTTTCTGTCACCCAATGTATCAAATAACAACGATAAAGCTAAAGATAAGAAGACAAGTAGTTTTATTCTAGTTCACCGTTAACTAGGCTACATCCAGTCCACCCAACTTAGATATTTTGCATTAGAAAAGGACTTAATCCAATAATCAAACTGCTTACAAAGGCAATGAAACCCTGCCAGTGATTTATTAAGAATTCTGACCCAACTGGTCCCTTAAGAAATCTAAAGGCCACTGACTCCTTCAGATCCAAACCAACCCAATCGCTTAAGAAGATTTAATCCTCAATGACTACATGTCACTGGCTTCTCAAAAGCCTAACCAACCTGGTCACTTGAGGAATATAATCAGAGTTATAACAATAATTTGCGTTTACATAGTTTGCTTCTTGATAAGCAAATAACACACAATGAAGTTCAAATTAATAAACTCAAAATGATATACATTGAAAGCTCAAAGTTTTTCTTACTTCTCTTTTCTTTTCTGCACAAATGATTTTTCTTTGTTCTTGTACTTTGTTTTTCCCCTTTATGTTGTGGTGTTGTAGCTTTGGTGTCTAAAAAGACTCTCTCTTACACATGCACGCGCGCATACACACACACACACACACACACACACACACACACACACACACACACACATGTACGTATGGACATACACACACATACACGCGCATTCCCATACACACATACACATGCACGCGCACATGCGTACGCGCATAAAACACACACGCACACACACACACACATGTACACATACACATACATGTACACCCACACGCACACGCACACATATATGCACACACACACACACACACACGCACATACACGTACACACATAGACTCTCTCTCTCTCTCTCTCTATTTATGTATATATATTTTCATATTCTCCTTCCTTAAAATATATAGAAGAGAAATAAACATGTTGGAAGGTAGAATAGATATTCTTCTCAAAGTATCTGTTGCATGAAATCAAGGTGTCAAGAAACACAAAAAATAGGAGTTCGAATTGGGTTTCTAAAATTACAGCTTTTTAGTACTCAAGCACCCAAAATAGAACTAAGAGTAAAAATAAATGATTACAATTATTTTTATATTGGTTCACTGTTAACAAAGCTAATTCAGTCCACCCGTCAAGGTGATTTTTCCTTCTCAATAAGGACTTAATCCACTAGTCACCCAAGGAAACAATCTCAAACAAAGAGATACACGAGTTTATGCTTACATGGTGCTTCAAAAAGTATATTACACAAAGTTTAAGTACAAACAAATATGCACAAAATAACAAACAAAAGTTCTATGTGTGTTTTCTATCTATATTCACAAAAATAGTATGTTCAGCAAAAGCGTTATAGCGTGAGTAAAGTAGCAAAATCATCAGCTTCATTCATTCTTCCAAGTCTCCTTTATATAGGCATGAAAAGATCTGTTGGAAGGTAGAATGAACATCTTCATAAATGAGTTGTCTCCTTGCGTAACGGTCTTCCATGGTGGGAGACAAAATGGTACAAATAATACAATCCTTACTCCATGAAATCAGCATAGTGGAATTAATATTTAATCTTGTACTATGTATTATTTTTCCCACGTAAAACCTTTTGATCTTATCTTTTAATATTCAGAGCCTTCTGAGTAAATGTTGTTGAAGCATGTTTAGAAGAATCAAGAGACTTGTTGAGAGAAGCTTTAGAGCCTTTTCTTTAGAGTCTTGATATTGTTCCTCAAAATTGGGTATTCAGAGTCTTCAGAACTAGTTATTCATAACCTTAACAGCTTGATAGTCTTTAAAGGATCTTCTATCAGAGTCACAATCAGAAGCTTTAGCAAAAACGTTCATCAAAATCGTTGTCTAAGAAAATTTCATAATCTTGTTCTTACAATCCCCCATTTTCGATGACGACAAAACCATGTATTTTGATGAATAATTTTTACTTGGTTAAATCATATAAAAACATCAGAGTGAAGTTTGTAAGATCCCCCTAAATTTTTTACTATTAAAATTATTTTTCATCTTAGAATTTCAAAGTTAGGTTTGCAAGCTCCCCCTGAATTTAAGACTTTAAAATAATCTTAACATATAAAAATCTCAATCAACATGAAAGAAATAACTTCCCAGAATGCCTGGTTACAAAAGTAGAGGCCTGGTTGTTGAATTATTCCAAAGTTGACTTTGTCTTAAGTATTAGAAGTGTTGGTTATTAGCCTCGTACCAGAGCATGTGTTAGAACGAGATTTGCTCTTGACATATTCCACTTAGGTTTTGATGATAACAATAGTATTGAAAGAATAATGATATTATCTAATGTGTATTCTTATATGCAAGTCATAATGCTTAAAGAAACTTAGGATCTGTTATGAAGGAACAATTGTTGTAGAGAAGAACATATTGCTAAGTGATATTCTGGAATGGTATCTGATGCTGATAATCTCACCATCACAAGAAACATCTCATTAGTTATACTCTAAGAATTGAAAAAATATTCTGATAAAGTATTCAGAATTTGTAACAAAACTCATATTATTTGTACTAAAGAAAGAGTACCACTATGTCCAATCAGTTCCGCAGTTAGAGTCTACAATCACAAGGTTCAAGAAGTGTTAACATACTTTATGGATAACCTCTCTCAATGGCTCTATAAGTACATAATTCTTCTGAAGACTCAATGGTTAATTAAGTTACATAATAGATCAAGATCGTGAGTGTATCTTTTCTCAAACATCATTTGTACTTTAAAAGAGATCAAAGTACTTCCTAATTATTTATCTTCTCAACGACTAGTTCCTAAAAATTAGCTATTTAAGTAGTCGGAAGTTATACCTAAAAGATGGGAACAAGAAACAAGAAGCAACTGGAATGCAAAAGAGGATAGAGGTGTTCTACACCTCTATCCAATTGAAGAAATGACAAGATCAACAGTGAACAACACTATTGCATATGCAAAATCCTTTGTTACTATTGTTAATTGTAATAAGGCTTAAGGTTCCTTAACTACTGAATACCTTGGAAATCTTCAAGTGCTTAAGATCTTTGTTAGGGTCATTACTTTGTGTCTCTGATTTAGAATACGATACACCTTGTTCTCCTTTCTTTTGAATATGTTGTTCATAAGCGAAGGAAAACTCTTAGATAGGAAGTTTAATCAAAGAAGTCTTAGACATGATCATTAAGCAAAGGAAAATTCTTAGACAGGAGGTCTGAGCAAAGAAGTCTTAGACATGTGCTCTAAGCAAAGAAAAATTCATAGATAGAAAGTCTGGGCAAAGATGTCTTAGAATTATGCTCTAAGCAAAGGCAAAGTCTTAGACAGGAGGTCTGTGTAAAGAAGTTTTAAGCATGTGCTCTAAGAAAAGACAAAGTCTTAGATAGGAGGTCTGAGCAAAGAATTCTTAGACTTGTGCTCAAAGCAATGGCAGAAGTCTTAGACATGTGCTATAAGCAATGACAGAAGTCTTAGACACGTGCTCTCAGCAAAGGAAGTCTCAGTCAGGAGCTGATTGAGCACGTGAAGTCTTAGACACGAGCTCTAAGCAAGAGAAAGTATTAATTAGGAGCTGATTAAGCAAGTTAAAGTCTTAGACATGTGCTTTAGAAAAGGTTGTCTTGATCAGGATCTGATTAAGCAGGAGAGTTTCAGACTATAAGTCTGTGTTGTGAAAGTCTTATGTTTAAATACATAAGCAAGTGTATTCAAGCATTAATAATAGTAAAAATATCTTGCGAAGCAAGGGGACTAGAGCTCTCTCAGTAGGGACAGGAACCAATATAAATCTGATGTGTTTTAAATCTGCTGCGTTTACGATCTGGTTCTAAATAACTATTCAGAATCTTATCTATCTTCTAAAAAAGGATTTGCATTCTTGTCTCACACAATTCAACATCCCTTTTGTGTGTTTTCCCACCGTCAGCATGATCTATCAGAAGTTATATATGCCTGATTATATGCATGGTTGTTATCAAATCTTTGCAAATCATCTTGGTTAAACTCTTCTCAAGAATTATTAACACACAACTTGGTTATCAACACATAGATTGGTCAATGTCTTTTGAAGAAGTCTTAGCAAACAACTTGGTTTAACTGATAAAATTTCTATGATTCATCTGATAAACTTCTTACTGTTATACCCTAAATTTTTACCCTTAGATCTTCATCATCATTCTAGGAGCATCATCATTTATTTATCTAACGATAACCTATTTCAAGTTTATCTTTGTCAAGGTACATGTGAATTAGGGTTCCATACAGCCAGGAATCGGGATTTCGATGGTTTGATCGGTCAAGGTCTTGGATTGATTCTCCATGAAGCAACTCCCCACATTATCAAGAATTCTATATTGGATTAAGTATGAATCCAATTTGAGTTTGTCACCCAAAGAAGAAGAACAGTACAGTCCAGGACTCCCGATTAGGATTTTTGATCAGGAAAAGTCAACTGTTGTTTGAATTTTGATTTAAATGGTACTCAAATGATGGAATCATGGTCCATGAAGCTTTTATGACTTATTGAAGTCCACTTAAGAAGTTACAAGACCTCAGAGAGCCCATAATACCAACAGTTGATTCGGGGTTTTTCAATCGACCAGTTCGTCTGACTGAAAAGTCAACTCATTGACCAAAAGAGTTTTTACCCAAAATTGAAGGAAAATATGTTACTAATGACAAATCAAATATATTCATGAATTTTTCTGACCATTAGATCAAGGATTGAAGAGTAATCGAAAAATCAGGAAATTAGGGTTTTGAAAGGGGCAAGACCATAACTTCTTAACCACACATCCAATTGAAGTGGTTCAAAGCTTGTTAGAAAGGTCTTGATGAGTCCTAAAAAAGTCAAAAAGTGAACTATGTGCAAAAAATGAATAGATTTTGAGTTATCATCAAAATTATTGCAAGAGGGAAAAACACTTAATGAAATTTCATGGTTTTAACACTTTTCAAGTCATGTTTTCAACCAACTTCAAGGGTGTTTTTGACCTAGTTACACTTGGAATTTGGAAACCCCAAAACATGAAAGTGGTAGAGCATGATGAGGGCTTTCCAAAAAGTATAAGAACTCCTCCATAACATTTGTGAGTTGGAGTTTCGAAGGAGGGAAGTTGGGGTCCAAACACTTGAAATGCACATTCTCAAACTTGACATAGATCAACTTGCCAACCATCTAACTGATTTTCAACCATTGATTAGCCTTTGATCTGATGTCTAGAGAGTGTGATGAGTGAAAATGCAGAAATATTGAAGAGCATGGGCAAGTTGCAACCAAGTGGCATTATTATAATTAAAGAAAATCCAAGAGGAAGGAGAAACTTTTCTTGAAGGAAATATGCAGCAGCAGTCTCCCTAGTCCCTAGCCGCACTTCAATCACTTCCTATTGCCTTCATACTGTTGTACCCCAAAATTTGCCCAACCTTTACTGTACCTAGCTTGTGTTTCATTGCATTCATTCTAGCATTATCATCTGCATTGCATTGACATGTGTGCAGGAGATTAAGAGGTATGACTACCAACCAAATGGCTACACAAGACTTTGAAGCTAGCTAAAAACCTTATCTAAGTGTTCAAGGGTTGATATCCTCACCAGAGAAGCCAAAGATCCTCAGAGAGAGTGGCTGAAGCCAAGTGTGTACATCTCCTAACTTGAGGGTTGTGGGAAGCCATCAGATGATTCTGAATCCATGGAGTTGGACTTGAGACCTTGAAAGAGCTCATTAGAAGTATTGAAGATCATTGTGAAGCCTAGACATGTCAATATGCAAAGGACAAGGAGCTACTACCAAGATTGGTACAACTAGGGTTTCATCTGGTTAACCCTAGGACAACTGATGATTTGAAGAAGGTTGAGACCTAATTCCAAGGCCATGTGACCATGGATTGATGTATCAATATGTCCAAGGGATGATTCCAAGGTCAACTCATCATGGATCAAGAGTGTGAGAAGTTCCTAAGTTAGGGTTGCTATGCTTGACAGTGTAAAATCCCCTGATTTGGTGCCTAACTTCAAGACCACTTAACTCAAGATGTGATTTCCATCTCACCTTGACCCAAACATGATTTTTGTAGAGCATGATTATTGAAGGTGAGAAAATACTTAGAAGGGGGGTTGAATAAGTATGAAGATAAAAACTTAGAAATAAAAACTCAAGTATTTTTATCCTGGTTCGTTGAACTCAACTACTCCAGTCCACCCTTCCTAGAGTGATTTGCCTTTCTCAATCAAGGACTTAATCCACTATTTAATCAACTGATTACAATAGTAAGCACTAAGAACAACTGTTCAAAGTCTTCTCAAGAACTACTGATCCTAACTGGATCTTCTTAAGGTTTACAATCAAATGTAATACAAATACAAGTGTTTAAGATTGCTTCTATAAAGCTTTATCACAACTGTGATTTTTCACTTAACTATTAAGAACAAGAAATTAATTCTTGGAAAGAATATGAAAAGTATGAGAGCTTTGAATAATGATTTCTTTCAGATGGAACGTTAGTTGAAGAAGATGGGTGAAGACTTGCTTTTATAGGCAGCTGATCCAAGGAGAGCTTCAGCTTTGAGAAGAGTGTCCAAAAGGTCTGAGCCTTTTTATCTTTACATCAAGTGACCTTTCCTAGAAGAAGAAAGTGCAGAGAAATCCTTTTTGTCTGTGTTCTTGTGTCTAGCATAAATAAGGAAAGAGTCGTTTGGATCATTCCAACGGATATAAACTTTGAATAATTCTTCTTCAGTTTTCAGCAAATTCATCAGAGTCTAATTAGATCAGAGCCTTCTGATGATGATCAGAGTTTTGATGAATCAGAGTCTTCTGCAGCAGGTGTGCTTTTAGCGTGTTTAAGATCAGAGCATATTTGAGACAGATCTTCAGTACTGGCAGCTTTAGTACTTTCAGAATCTTCTGTAGTAACTATGCTTTGAAAACTCTTCATACAGAATTCTTCTTTGGATCAGATGCTTCTGACTTGCTTCAGATTCTTCTGGAGCTTCTGCTTCAGATCCTTCTGGAGGCTACGCTCAGGATCTTCTGTTGGCAGCAATCAGAATCTTCTAATGGATGCATCTGGCGCTTCTGAGTCTAGTAAATTTCTTGTGTTCAATTCTGATTTGCTTCTGGAGTGTTTATTCCTTTACTATCTGCAGTAAAAACTCTTAAGCAAATTTTAGAGTATATAATTCTTAATTACAAAATTTCATAATAGTTATCATCAAAACATAGAGATATTATTAAGAACCAATTTGTGTTCTAACAATCTCCCCCTTTTTGATGATGACAAAAACATCAGAAATTTTGTTTAATTGAAAATATAATAATTATAACTCCCCCTGAGATGATGAATCTCCCCCTGAATTAAATACAAATAAGGAATAGAAACTTCCCTTTTGTCTTGAGTAATTTTTAGAGTTAGAGCTTGATTGTTCTTTAACATTTGAGAGTCAGAGTGTCTTGCATATTTCAAAGTCAGAGTTTGATAATTGTCAAATGATCTGAGAGTCTCAGAGTCTCTTTTACAGAGTGTACTTATCAAATGTTCTGAAATACTTAGATTTAATGTTAGATAAAGTTAATATGTCTGAAGTTTCATTCTGGTGAAGTTTAATTAAACAGTTCAGATCTATATTTTCTCCCCCTTTTTTGTCATAAGCAAAAGTAATAACTTTGTAAAGACAAATAAAAGGAAATGGTAAGTGAAATAAATCATGTGGAGAAAAACTTTGAGATTTCATTCAATTCAGTTCAGAGCAAGAATACATGCATCAGAAGATATTCAAAAATACATAAGCAAATATCAGATGCAAAAACATCAGAATGAAAAAAATGAAAAACTAAGAGTGTTTTGACAAAAGCATCTTCAGATGAGGACTGTTCTTGCTTTGACATCCACTTAGCCATTGTTTCATTCTTCTGATCCTGTTTTGACATCCACTCAGTCATGTCTTCAGACTTTTTATCCTGTTTGGCCATCCAAGACTTGATTTCAGATTGACCAGCTTCCAGAGCAGCAATTTTATCCTCAAAATCTGGATGTTCTTTCTTTATCTCAGATGATGAAGGTTGAGCATTTTCTGGAGCTTGAACAGAGTCAATTTCCATAGGCACTTCAGAGCTTGGAGCATTAGAGCCAGAAGGTTGTTCTATCAGAGTCATGGCCATAGGATTGTCTTCAGATGCAGATGCAGTAGTTTCTTCTGATGATGGAGGAGCAGCTGTAAGAAGCAGTGGTTCAGATCTCTTGACAGTCCAGAACAGACTTCTTGCAGCTTCAGCAAATCTGAGCTTCACATCATCAGAACATATGTTCTTCATATTTGATGCTACAGTGTTGAATATGTTGATGAAGCCATTCCAGAGGACATCAGATTCTTGTGCATCCATTGTGGCTGAACACTTCTTCTGTACAGTACCTAAATACAACTGTATTTCTTGCAAAAAGCATGTAAATAAATTATCAATATTAAGTCTGGGTTTGGGGTGTAACAGAGTGTCCAATGTTATTGGTTTTGGTTGGGGAGTAAGTGGAAATATGGATTTGTTAATGGAAATCAGAGGAGGAGGATAGTAGGGGAAGAATGGAATCTTAGATGATTTGTCTGGTTTGGACCTTTTCAAGGCATTTATTAAACATGGTTTGGCAGTTGGGTTATTAGAAACAACATAAAAGTGTTTATCAGTGTAAGGTTGGAAAGAAGATTTTGCAGGTTTATCAGATGAAACAGGTATAGCAGATGCAATAGCTTTTGCAGATTTATCAGAATATGATATTGTTGCTAATGAACCTACTTCTGATATTGATTGAATATAGGTGAGAAGCACAGATGGTAGGGCGATTGTAAGTTTGGGTTTCAAGGGAGTGAGAGGGTCAAATGGTTCAAGTCTGTCATAAAAGTCTTTGAGTTTGAAACCATAGGCAAGATTGTGAAAAAGAGATGAGACTTGTGCACATGAAATAGATGTTCTTGGGGTAGATGATGGGTTAGAATTTGGAATGAGAGTTTCAGATGATGGTGCAGGAGTGGGAATAGGATCTGGAATAGGAACTTTGGAAGATATAGAGGGTTCTGGTTGGTTTACCTCAGAATCTCTATGAGAAGGGGATACTAGAAAATCTGGGTGGATGTCAGATTCAGAAGAGTTAGATGAAGTGGTTGGTGTACAAGAGGTAGAAGATACTTGAAATACAGTTCTGAGTGGTGTAACATCAAGAACTTCTGACTCAGGGATGTTGGTTCCAGATGGTAGAGTTGATTCTGACAGATTTTCAGAGGGTTTTGATGGGGGTTCTGAGGTGGGTGGATCAGATGAAATTTTTATTGGTTCAGATGAAACTGGTACTGATTTAGTGGGTTCAGATGTTTTGAATGGTGGATTTTGTGATTGTGGTTGTGTCTTTTGTTGTTGTATTTGAGGTTCAGATGATTTTTGTTGTTGTTTTTCAGAGTCTTTTTCTTGCTGAGGTTCAGATTGTTTTGCTGGTTGTTTTTCTTGTGGTTGTGTCTTTTGTTGTTCAGATGGCTTTGGTGCAGATGGTTTTGTTGTTTGTTGTTGTTCTGTGGATTGTTTTTCTGATGGTTGTTTTTGTGGTACAGATTGTTTGGTTGGAACTTCTGGTTGTGGCGTTTGAATTGGTGATTTTGTTGTTGATGGTTTAGGTGCAATGGATTGTTTTACAGATGAGATGGAAATTGGATTAAAAGATTTTTGAGGAGATGGAATAGAGACATGAGAAGGAGCAGTAACAGATTTGTTTTGTGTAGAGGGTGGTTTTGGAATAGACTTAATATTAGAATCATTTATAACAATAGGATTTGCAGAAGATACAGAAGGTTTAGTACCTTTGATTTTAATGCGTTTAGCTGGTACCGAAGGAGTGTCTCCAGATTCTTTCCTCTTCAGCAGCTTCTGTGGCTTCTCAGCAATCTTGAGCTTCTTCTGAACAGGTGCAGCTTCTGCTTCTGGTTGAGTCCTCTTTCTTGTTGGTTCTTCTTCTTCTATAGCAGGCAATGGTTGTCTTGCACTCTTGATAATATCTGCAGGAATAGGCTTTCCTTATGCCTTCACTCATCAATATATCTTACAACAATTTCCCTAGGTTCTTCAGCATAGAACAGAGGGTAATCAGCTACAGGAGTTCTCTTCTGACTCAGTTCAGAAATGTTCAGCTTCTTGGGAGCTGTTGTGAGTTCTTCCACTATTTTAAGTCTCTGAAGACTTTTGGCGTTCAGAGGCTTTCCCAGAATAAATTCCAATTCCTCTGTGACTCCAGCAGCGTATAGAGCAGTTACAAGTCCATTCTCAGTTAGAAGATCTGAGATTAACCTTCCAAAAGGAATCCAGGTTCTGATCTTCTGACCTTTTTCTTTCACATATTCTCTAGAAGCATTTATATGATTCCATAGATGCATAAAAAGAATATATGGAAGATCTACCTTGGTGCTCTGACTCAGGCAATACATAAAGTAGAGCTGTTCATTATTGACATAGTCTGGAGAGTTAGTTGACTTTCTGTGATGAATGCATCCCATGAAAATCTTAGCCCAGATCTTGTAGTCAGGCTTCAGATCTTTGAACTTGTTAGAAGCTTGTCCAGCAGTCATCCCTTCTTCATAGACTTCATCCATATCAACACGCCCAGCTGGCAAGTGTGATACTCCATCTGTTTCCTCATAGCCAATCAGTTTTCTAATCAGATCTTCTATTATGATTATCTCTTTGCCCAGAACAAAAGATAGAATAAACTTAGGGTATACAGATGCATGGATCCAGAACTCTTTCACAAGAAGGGGGTAAACTGGTCCAAAAAGTCTATCAAAGTACTTCACCCATCCTTGCGCATCTATAATGGAATGAAATTCAAAACCATTCTCAGCAAGTGAATCAAATTCCACCATTGATTCACACAGAACTTCCAGTTGTTCAACAGGTGTGAGCAAAGTTCTTTTTGGTGGTGTATAAGGAGTTACGCCCATATTAGCAGAGGTAACTGCAGCCATTGTAGATTGAAATTGTGCAGCAGTTGATGATGAAGTTGCCATTGAAGATGGTTTTGTCACACGCTTAGGGTTTTTATGAAGAGAGAAGAGAAGGCAGAAATGCATAAAATGTCTGAGATGTGAAAAGTGTGAATGTGGTGAGAAGTGAAGTATTTATACTAACAATCAGGCATACAAACAGTCAGAAGAAGGCACGTTTAAACACAGCATTTAATGAAAAGAATAAAAATCATTTCAAGCATTTATTGCTTTTGACAGTTTGGGGGGAAAACCAAGATTTTCACTATTCAAACTTCACCTCAAAAGTCTCTTCAGTAGTGTGCACGCCACCTTTGCAGATTTAGAGTGACACGTGTTTGCTTGCATGTGTTCTGAATTCTCTTTGAGAAATGAAACGTTAACCAACATTCAGATCCTCTAAGGATTGTTAGTTCAGAGTTTCACAAAAATAGTTAAAGAAAATAAATAAGCAATCAGAAGAAATACTTCAGAGCATTAGGCAGTTTTGCATCTGTAAAATTTGCTTATGATAAATATCATTCTGGACACAAATCCATACCAATATTTTTCAAAATAAATTTGAATCTATCTTCAACAAGGGGTTTTGTAAAAATATCTGCCCATTGATGATCTGTATCAACAAAGGCTAAATTTATGATTTCCTTCTGAACATAGTCTCTGATGAAATGATGCTTAATTTCTATATGTTTTGCCTTAGAATGTAAAATGGGATTTTTAGACAAACATATAGTAGAAGTATTATCACAGAAGATAGAAATGTTACTTTCAAATATCTGATAATCTTCTAGCTGACTTTTCATCCAGAGCGTCTGCGTGCTACATCCAGCAGCAGCAATTTATTCTGCCTCTGTGGTTGAAAGTGCAATTGTGGGTTGCTTTTTGCTGTACCAAGAGATAAGATTTCTTCCTAGAAATTGACAACTTCCAGAAGTACTTTTCCTTTCCACTCTGTCTCCAGCGTAGTCAGCATCACAGAATCCAACTAATTTGAAATCATCAGATTTTCTGTAACACAAACCCACATTAGAAGTACCTTTTAGATACCTTAGAATCCTCTTGACAGCTGTCAAGTGTGATTCTCTAGGATCTAATTGGAATCTAGCACACAAGCATACACTGAACAATATGTCAGGTCTAGAAGCAGTTAAGTAAAGAAGAGATCATATCATGCCTCTGTAGAGCTTCTGATCTACTTTCTTACTTACCTCTTCCTTGCCAAGTGAGCTAGTTGGATGCATGGGAGTCTTTGCCAGCTTACTATCAGTCATGTTAAATTTCTTCAGAAGTTCTTTAACATATTTGGTCTGATGTATGTAAGTGCACTCTGGAGTTTGATTGACTTGAATTCCCAGAAAGAATCTGAGTTCTCCCATCATGCTCATTTCAAATTCTGCCTGCATACATTTAGCAAACTCCTTTCCTAGCATAGTATTGGTAGATCCAAATATTATATCATCCACATAAATTTGACAAATTAGAAGATCTTTCTTAAATGATTTACAAAAGAGTGTTGTGTCCACTTTGCCTCTGATGAAATTTTTCTCCAGAAGAAAATTGCTCAATCTCTCATACCAAGCTCTGGGAGCTTGTTTTAAACCATACAGAGATTTCTTTAATTTGAAAACATGATCTGGAAATTTTTCATTCTCAAAACCAGGAGGTTGGTGGACATAAACTTCTTCTTCTATAATACCATTAATAAAGCCACTTTTAACATCCATCTGATACAGAGTGATGTTATTTTGTGCAGCAAATGAAATAAGAAGGCGTATAGATTCTAACCTTGCCACTGCAGCATAAGTTTCAGTGTAATCAATACCTTCTTGTTGACTGTACCCTTGAGCAACAAGCCTTTCCTTATTTCTCTCAACTTCTCCTTTCTCATTAAGCTTATTTCTGAAGACCCATTTAGTTCCAATTACATTGAATCCTTTTGGTCTTTGAACTAAATCCCACACCTCATTTCTGGTGAATTGATTTAACTCTTCTTGCATGGCAATAATCTAATCATTGTCTTGCAGAGCTTCATCTACAAAAGTTTGTTCAATTTCTGACACCAGTCCAAATAATGATGCTTCAGATGATCTTAGAAAGGATCTTGTTCTGATGGGATCATCCTTCTTTCCAATAATGACATTCTCTGGATGAGAAGCTTTAATTCTGGATGATGATCCTCTAACAGTTGATTCTTCAGAAATGTTTAGATTGTTCATCTGAGAAGTTAAAGGAATAACATCTGGCGTTGCTTCTGGTTCCTTCACTTTAGCTTTGTCTGCCTCTGAGCCTTCAGAGTCTGTGAAGACTACTTCTCTATCTGCAGAGTTTTCAGACTGCTTTGGCTTTTTACCGCCAAGCTTATCATCAAATATAACATGAATAGATTCTTCCACAATTTGTGTCTCAGTATTGTATACTCTGTAGCCTTTAGAGCATTCAGAATATCCAAGCATGAAACACTTCTGTGCTTTGAATATTCAGAATTTCTTTAGTATTTAACATATAGCAAATACATCCAAAAGGATGAAAATATGAAATGTTGGGCTTTCTGTTCTTCCACAGTTCATATGGAGTCTTCTCCAGAAGAGGTCTTACAGACACTCTGTTCTGAATGTAACAGGCTGTGTTGATTGCTTCTGCCCAAAAGTGTTTTGCCAGATTTGTCTCATTGATCATGGTTCTGGCCATTTCTTACAGAGTTCTGTTTTTCCTCTCTACAACCCCATTTTGTTGTGATGTTCTAGGACAGGAAAAATCATGAGCAATGCCATTTTCATTAAAATATTTTTCAAAATATTTATTTTCAAATTCACCACCATGATCACTTCTGACTTTTATAATTTTGAAATCTTTTTCATTCTGGACTTGTTTACAGAAGTCAAAGAACACAGAATGTGACTCATCCTTGTGTTTTAAGAACTTTACCCATGTCCATCTACTATAGTCATCAACAATGACTAATCCATACTTCTTGCCTCTGATGGATGCAGTTTTCACTGGTCCAAACAGATCAATATGAAGTAATTCTAGTGGTCTGGAAGTAGAAACAACATTTTTTGATTTAAAAAGATGATTTTGAAAACATCCCTTTTTGGCATGCTTCACAAAGAGCATCTGAGGTGAACTTCAGATTAGGAAGTCCTCTGACAAGATTAAGTTTATTAATCTGAGATATACGTCTCATATTAATATGTCCCAATCTTCTGTGCCAGACCCATTGCTCCTCATTAACAGACAAGAGGCATTTAACATTTTGAACTTTAAGTTCTGAAAGATTTATTTTATAAATGTTGTTTTTCCTCTTTCCACTAAATAGAATAGAGTCATCTTTTTGACTAATAGCTTTACAACATTTTTTATTAAAGGTTATATCATAACCATTGTCACTTAATTGACTTATGGACAATAAGTTATGCTTTAACCCTTCAACAAGTAAAACATTAGTGATAGAGGGAAGTTTACCATTTCCAATGGTGCCAGATCCAATGATCTTGCCTTTCTGATTCCCTCCAAATTTCACATCACCTCCAGATCTAAGCTCCAGACTTTGGAACATAGACCTTTCTCCTGTCATGTGTCGTGAGCATCCAGAGTCCAGGTACCATGATTGGCGTCCTGACCTTGCTGCTAAGAACATCTGCAACAGGAATTATTTTACTCTTAGGTACCCAGATCTTCTTGGGTCCTTTAGGGTTAGTTGTTCTGAAGGTTTGTCTAAACTTCTGTTTTTCAACATAATGTTTATTCTGGCTAGCCTTATATTTAAACACATGAATATTCTTTTCAGAGCGTGTTTGTTCAATATCATTCAAGTGACCAAATTTAAAGTGTGAATATAAAGAAGTTTTCTTAATGATAATTTTATCAATAGGTTTTGGATTTAAATCCTTTCCAGAGGAAGATTCATATCCAATTCCTTTTCTGTTATTTCTGCTAACTCCATAGATCATGGAAGCCATTTTGCTTCTGTCTATGCTTTTAGCAAGAAACTTCTGAAAGCTATAATCATATTTTTCCAAAATATTTTTGCATTCAGATTCAGTTTCAGAATCAGAGTTTTGTTGAGCTAATTCAGAATCATTTTTCAATTTTAAATTCTTTTCATTTAGCTCAGCTACTTCTGATTTGAGAATATTATTCTCAGATACAAGATTGCTTTGACGCTTCTTGTATTTGAGCTTAATATTGTTATAGCTCTTCAGAACTTCTGATAAAACTTTGATAAGTTTTTCTTTAGTGAGTTTAGCCATTACCTCTTCAGCGTCAAAGTCAGATTCAGATCCTGAAGTTCCTTCTTCCTGATCTTTTATGTCTGCCATCAAAGCTACATTAGCACATTCTTCTTCTGACTCAGATTCAGATTCAGATGTATCTGAATCATCCAAGGTGGCCATTAGAACCTTTTTCTTCTTATCTAATTTTCTTTTAGGCTTTTCTTTCAGCACCTTTGGACATTCATTTTTGTAATGTCCAGGTTCTTTACATTCATAACATACAACCTCCTTTTTGCCAGATCTTTTGTGTCCAGAAGATTCTTTTCTTTGGTCAGGCTTCTTGAAGTTTCTGAACTTCTTTCCTTTATGCTTCCAGAGTTTGTTTATTCTTCTGGACAGCATGGATAGTTCATCTTCATCTTCATATGAGGATTCTTCAGAGCTTTCCTCTATTACCTGCAATGCTTTAGCAAATTTATTAGATTTTAAAGCAACAGATTTACCTTTCTTTTGAGGTTCATCTTCCTCAAGTTCAATTTCATGACTTCTTAGTGAACTGATCAGTTCCTCCAAGGAGATCTTGTTCAGATCTTTAGCCATCTTCAGAGCAGTCACCATAGGTCTCCATCTGGTAGGTAAGCTTCTGATGATCTTTTTCACATGATCAGCAGTAGAGTATCCTTTATCCAGAACCTTTAGTCCAGCTGTAAGTATTTGAAATCTGGAGAACATAGCTTCAACAGATTCAGAGTCTTCCATCTTGAAGGCTTTATACTTCTGGATCAGAGCCAGAGCCTTTGTTTCCTTGACTTGAGAATTTCCCTCATGAGTCATCTTTAAGGATTCAAACATGTCAAATGCAGTTTCCCTATTTGTAATTTTTTCATACTCAGTGTGAGATATTGCATTCAACAATATTATTCTGGCCTTGTGGTGATTTCTAAATTCTTTCTTCTGAGCATCTGTCATAGATTTTCTGTCTATTTTCTTGCCATTCCCATCAGTGGGATGAACATATCCATCTATGACCAGATCCCATAAATCAGCATCATATCCAAGGAAAAAACTTTCAATTCTGTCTTTCCAATAATCAAATTTCTCCCCATCAAACATAGGGGGTTTGGTGCTGATTTTGTCCCTTTCTTCATATTTGTTGTTAATGTTGGATATTGTATTATCAGCCATTGTAACAACCAAATATATATCAGATTTTTTCTCACTGGATCTTTACTGTCACTGTAAAGTGGTAGCACACACAGAACCGGAGCTCTGATGCCAACTGAAGGTGAGAAAATACTTAGAAGGGGGGTTGAATAAGTATGAAGATAAAAACTTAGAAATAAAAACTCAAGTATTTTTATCCTGGTTCGTTGAACTCAACTACTCCAGTCCACCCTTCCTAGAGTGATTTGCCTTTCTCAATCAAGGACTTAATCCACTATTTAATCAACTGATTACAATAGTAAGCACTAAGAACAACTGTTCAAAGTCTTCTCAAGAACTACTGATCCTAACTGGATCTTCTTAAGGTTTATAATCAAATGTAATACAAATACAAGTGTTTAAGCTTGCTTCTATAAAGCTTTATCACAACTGTGATTTTTCACTTAACTATTAAAAACAAGAAATTAATTCTTAGAAAGAATATGAAAAGTATGAGAGCTTTGAATAATGATTTCTTTCAGATGGAACGTTGGTTGAAGAAGATGGGTGAAGACTTGCTTTTATAGGCAGCTGATCCAATGAGAGTTTCAGCGTTGAGAAGAGTGTCCAAAAGGTCTGAGCCTTTTTGTCTTCACATCAAGTGAGCTTTCCTAGAAGAAGAAAGCGCAGAGAAATCC
This sequence comes from Lathyrus sativus, assembly GCA_963859935.3. Classification (NCBI taxonomy): domain Eukaryota; kingdom Viridiplantae; phylum Streptophyta; class Magnoliopsida; order Fabales; family Fabaceae; genus Lathyrus; species Lathyrus sativus. Next base: position 30,519,816 of record OZ012741.1, on the reverse strand, counting down.
TTTTTGTCTGTGTTCTTGTGTCTATCATAAATAAGGAAAGAGTCGTTTGGATCATTCCAACAGATATAAACTTTGAATAATTCTTCTTCAGTTTTCAGCAAATTCATCAGAGTCTAATTAGATCAGAGCCTTCTGATGATGATCAGAGTTTTGCTGAATCAGAGTCTTCTGCAGCAGGTGTGCTTTTAGTGTGTTTAAGATCAGAGCATATTTGAGACAGATCTTCAGTACTGGCAGCTTTAGTACTTTCAGAATCTTCTGTAGTAACTATGCTTTGAAAAATCTTCATACTGAATTCTTCTTTGGATCAGATGCTTCTGACTTGCTTCAGATTCTTCTGGAGCTTCTGCTTCAGATCCTTCTGGAGGCTACACTCAGGATCTTCTGTTGGCAGCAATCAGAATCTTCTAATGGATGCATCTGGCGCTTCAGATTCTAGCAAATTTCTTGTGTTCAATTCTGATTTGCTTCTGGAGTGTTTATTCCTTTACTATATGCAGTAAAAACTCTTAAGCAAATATTAGAGTATATAATTCTTAATTACAAAATTTCATAATAGTTATCATCAAAACATAGAGATATTATTAAGAACCAATTTGTGTTCTAACAATTATAGCTTTAATTTTAGTACTAGAAGTCCTTGATAGGGTTTATAGAACTCAAGTTATGAGGCAGAAAAGTTATAGGTCATCAGAGGAATGTGAGTTTGGAGCTTGAAATTCAACCAACTTGCATGACACTTTTGCCCTAGAAAGATGATTCTTATGAACTTTTGGCCAACATGAATATTGTTCCGTATCTTCTTAGCTTTATAGAAAGTACTAGAAGTCCATGATTGGATTTGTAGAACTCAAGTTACAAGCTTTGCAAGATAAGGTATTTTGGGAATTTGGAATTATAGGTCATTTTTGGTTATGGGTCAATTTCATCAACTTAGACACCTCAAATGGACTTTTGATCAACTTGAAAGTTGTTCAAAATGGTGTTATTTTTCCATCCATGACCCAAAGAGTAATTGATATGGATTGAATTGAGAAGTGTATGAAGGAAATTTGAAAAAAGATAATTAAAAGGCATAAAAAGTGAAAATTCCATTTTAATTCATTTTTGTGCAAAACTTCACAAGTTTGTGCATTTTTTGACTGCCAAAGGCATTTGGAGAGGATTGGCAATTTCACATTTTTGGTTTGAGTCATAATTCATGGACATTTAAAAGGTTACTTAGAATTGAAGTAACATAACCAATGGGCACCATAGGATCAAATCAGGCTTTCAATCTGATCCATCCACATTCAAGGAGTGTTATGCAAGCCATTTGAGTGAAAATTGAGCTGAAACAGAGGTGAAAACACGGCTGCCATACTTGCACATTGAAGGAAAAATTGAAAATTGGATTGATCAAATTGGGCTTCCATTGGGCCAGGTTATGATTCAAATAGCTTCTATTTAAGTCTTGGATCAGGTTCAGATCATTTTTGGGGGTAATATTTGGAGAGAAAGCAGTTAGTACAGTTGGATTTTTGGAGCTTTCGAGCAAGAATCGGTTTTGGAGTTTGAGGAAGAATCAAGAACTTCTGAATATCAAGAATCGTCCAGGATCATTCAGTGAAAAAATCTGCAGCATTTGAAGTCAAGATTCACACGCGAACACCTTCAATTTCAAGCTGATATTCAGGTTTTTATCCTTCAAAATTCCTCTTAATTTATGCACGTATTAGATGACTTTGGCATGTGGTTAGGTTATTGGAATAGCCTAGATTGATTTAGGATTAGTTTGGTGAAGTTTAGTAATGATTCTTGAAGGACACCATTTTCTGTTAGAGCTCGTGTAGGCCTGAATCTTGGATAAAAATACAAAATAATTATAGCATGTTGGTCCTTGTGAGAAGAGGAAGAGAGTTGTACAATTTTGAGTAAGTTTTGAGCACTTTTGTTCTTGATGCTTAAAGATGTTTGGATTCGGTTTGATCTCATGGTGCAAGATAAGTGATTTTTGAAGTTGGATTTGAGATCCTCATGAGACGTAGATGAATTTTGGTATAAATTTTGTCAAGAACGGTGAAGTTTTGACAGAGTTGTGTTGTTGTTGCTCCCCGCGGTGGTCGGAGCACGTGAAAGAGATGACCGGAAGTTCGTTTCCGGCGATTGGTAATCCCATGGAGGAAGACGCTGACGTGTCTAATTATTGATCACATGATACGTTTACTTTCTAATCGTGCGTACATGAACAAGACTCACGGTGTTCCTTTGCTGACCACGCGCACCAAATCATATTCAAAAACCCCATCAATGTGTTGTCACACTATGGATCACTTGATTTGAATACCTCCTAGATCAACGCGTGTGATTGAGTTCCACGGTGATCCTTCTTTGACTATTGCACACTGAATTTCTAGAATTTTTGTTTTGGTTTGGAATTCTGTTTGGGCTTTGCGCGCCTTGCTTTCAACACCCCCAGCCTGGGCCCAAACCTCATTTTTGCCTTCATTTTATTGATGTTTGCACCACATGTGTTTTTTATTATTCTTGTAATGCATGATTGCTTTTAATTCAAGAAAAATAGTAGAAATGCCTGGAAAATCATGAAAAAAATTTGTGAAGCATCCTTGCATTATTTCTGATTTTTCCATGATTTTGGATTTTATTTTGGTGTTGTTTCCAATTTAATGTCCATTTTTCTATTTTTAATAGTTGATTAAAAATGCATAAAATGAGTAGTTTATTTGCTGATTTTATTACTAGTTCATGCTTTGGAATTTGATGCAGAAATTTTGCATGCTTGTTATAGACTCCTTGACAGGTTTAGGTGATTTTTATTGTACTTTTTAGATGATTCTAAGTAGGAGTTTGAGATAGATCTTTAGGAGCTTTCCATGATGGATACCCTTTAGCACCCCTTTAGAATTTAGATTTTATTAGAACCCTTAGTAGTAGGTTTTTCCCCTGGTTTTTGTACCATAGATTCTTAACCCTTGTAGGGTAATATAGGATTTTCCTTAGGATTTCTAGAATTGATTTTCTATTATTCCCCCATTTTGCAAGTTGCTTATGGTTTAGGTGACCCTAACTAGGATAACTTCATAGATTAGTCTTTTAAGTGACCATTAGATGATTCTAAGTTTCATATCCTTTCTTGATAGAATAGTACTTAGGTAGATACCTCATTAAAACCTTGTTGAAGCCTTGATAGAGATTTTGATTCCCCTAGTCTAGGTGATCCTTGTAGCTAGTCTTTAGGGTTTCTTAAAAGTTGATGTGGTGCCTTCTTTCCCTTATGTGATTTCTTCCCTTGGGCCTTGCCCTACCCTCTTTCTCCAAGTCTTGAAGAGGATCCCTCCTGGGAGAGCCTAATCCTTCCTTTGGTTGGATTGTATGCATTCCTCAGGAGGTTGAGCCTTGAATTGACATTCCTCAGTATAGTACATTCTTTTGGTCTGCACTATCTTTCCTTCAAAGTCTTGATGAGGAGCCCTCCTGGGAGAGCCTAATCCTTCCTTTGGTTGGATTCTGTGCATTTCTCAGGAGGTTGAGCCTTGGATTGACATTCTTGGCATGGTATATTCCCTTGGTTTATATACTGTCATCCATCTCAAAGTCCTTTTCTTAGGATCCCTCTTGGGAGAGCCTAATCCTTCCCTTGGTTGGATTCTGTGCATTCCTCAACAGGTTGAGCCTGAGATGGACATTCTATGTTGATACACTTTAACCAGATACCTTAGATTGATATCTAAAATTAATACCCAATTTTCTGTCCTATTGACATAGGATCCCTCTTGGGAGAGCCTAATCCTTCCTTTGGTTGGATTCTGTGCATTCCTCAAGAGGTTAAGCCCATGATGGACTCTGGTGTTGATACACCTCCAACCTGATGTAGCCTGGGATGACTTCCCTGTTGCTCATTTTGGTTTCTATTCCTTGTTTGACATTGCTTGATGCATTAGAATAGGTTCATATATAGGATGTTTTAGGCTAGGAGCATGACTGCTTAGAGGTTGAGTGGGTCTCCCTCTGCCTGTTTGCATTAAGGGTTGAGGTGATCCTCCCCTTGCTTGTGTTGTTTTTATTTCTATCTGTGTTTTTACATTGAAAGGTTGAGCTGAGCTCCTTTGCTTGTCTGTTTTGTGTGTTTTTTTTTGCTTGATTGCTTAGAGGTTGAGTGAGTCTTCCTCTGCTTGTATTGCTGCATTGCATGTGCATCTTTACTGTTTGGCTTTGCTATTATCTGCTTTGATGATTCTTGCAGTTGTTTTCTATTTCCCATTGACATGATCCCCTAGGATTCTCACTTCCTTTGATAAGGAAGTGATGATAGAACTTTAGGTTGAAACCTATACATGATAACATTTAGGAGTTCCCCGTTTCAAACTCAACCATAGGATGAATCCTTGGCATGACAACATTAGGGCTTGACAGTTTCCCTGTAGAGTTCGTTCTCTTCTCTCTCTAAAACAACAGTAAAAAACGTAATAAAGACAAGTTAGTACAGGGCGTTACGAGCCTTAAGCTACTTGGGAAATGATAATTGAGCGGTCTCCTCTCAATCATCTAGAGTTTTTAGTATATGTCATTTGGACGATATGCGACGCATTCGCTCCTAAGTCATAGTCTCTAGTGTTGTACAAACTACAGACATCCATAAAAGACACTACTTCTGTAAAAGACAGAAAACGAACTTCAAACCTTTTTTCCCTGTGGGCCCATAACTCAAGGAAAACTTTTATGAAGAAAAGAGTGTCGTTAACTCTTAGTTCTACCGCAAACGGTAACACACAAGTCTCTGAAGAGCAAGCTGCATACACCAAACTGCTGGAACTGTTTGTTAACCCTACTCGGAAAAGCAGATGAATTTGAACTCCTGTAATCTGTATTATCCTGAACTACGTAAGCTCTGATCTCTCATATCTGTTTAGAGTACGTAGGCACAATACTGACGTATTGGCGAGCCACCTTCCCCAATTCGTTACCCGTAGTTAGCCGAACTACGTTGACTCTGATTTCTCGTTCTCTGACGAGAATACGTAGGCACGAAGCGCGACGCTTTGCCGAGTCATTTTCTTTTCTTTTCAGACCAGCCTTGATAGGTAGATAGTAAAACCAACCCATCAGATAAACACAAACAAGCGTGGATCCCGTTGAATACAATGGACGTGAGGGGTGATAATACCTTCCCCTTGTGTAACCGACTCCCGAACCCAGACATGGTTGCGATGACCTTGTCTTATGCCTTTTCGTCAGGTTTTTCCGATCGTTTCCTTTACCTTTCTATGGGATAAATAACGAAAGGTGGTGACTCTTCTATTTTTCCGGCACCTTATTTTCGTGGTAGAGACACATAGAACTTGTCTTAGACATCATAATGAGTCAAGAACTTTGAAAACCAGCTGCATCAAGATCTTGGACAAATTTGCATTTTCTCCCTCCAAAAGCCAAAGCCACCTCATGCTTTTCAAAATCTGCCAAGCCTCATCTCCTCTATAAATAGAGACCTTCTCTATACATCATGACACACAAGATAAATCTCACAAAACCAGAGAAAACTCACAAAGAAACCTTGTCTTACACTTTCTTGAAAACCAAGCAAGTTCACCAAATTCCCAAAAATCTGCCTTGAGCAGTTGGCCTTCCAAAATCATTTTCATACACTAAAAATCATCATAAACCATCTGCACAATCCACAAATGATGTTTGGAATGTGTTCAAGCTCTTAAACCAGTCAAAAGCCCCATATTTTCAAAAGTCAACTCTCAACCAAGGAAACTTTGGCTTTTCATACAAAATTGAGTAACGCTTTGCTCAGGCCTGTTTCAATCACTTCAACCCTCCAAACATGTTTGGTTTAAGGTGTATCAAGTGTCTAGAACATCAAATACTCTCCGCATCGCTTGTTTTTAGATCTGTCACAAAGTTCCTCTCATTTTCTTCAAGAGTAAGAAATCTGCTAGATCACCAAAGTTCTGTTTGGTATTGACTGGAGCTCTTCAAAGTATTCCCTGCTGTATAAGCTTGCTTGGAGGTCTACAAGAGGTTAGTAGTCACTACCTCACTCATGAAATGTCATGAACTTGTTAGTATGATTTGTTTGAAATGTGGTTAAAATGCAAGTACACTTCATATTTGAAATATGTTATGCTTTGCTTGTTTTACTCATCAACATATGTAGCACTCCTTTAGTCATCATATATTGTGTTGTTACTATGTATCTGTGCTTTTTGGAACTCCCCAAAACATTGCTCTGTGTCATGTATGAACATAGAGAAGGATGATTTGAAACTGTTATCGGATATTAGTGTGGAATCTGAGTATTGAGTCGTTCTAGTTATGAACATTGCTACTAGTTTTGTTTAGTCTAGTTATGATGTTTAGGTAGATCAATATGCATTTGAGAACCATGATGATTTGTGCTTAACATGGTTGGCATGCCTTGAGCAATGTGTGAAGGGTCTGTTCAGACTAGTTTTTGTGTGGATCTAAGAACTGTTTTGATGTGTTTATGTTTTGGTATGCCATGTCTTGTGTAGTTTAATGTGAATAAAAAATGGATGACTGTCATGAACCATTGCTAGACATACACCATAAGGATCATGTTTCTGTTTTAGCAACCTATCTTTACTGCCTCACAATCCTCAACTTCTTTGACTGTCCTTTATGTAACCAACTGGATATGTTTAATTCATGTTTAACTGATGATATGTTTGAATGAGTATGTGTTAAAGTTTTGTTTTTGGATCTGTCATGACCAGCGTTGGCTATTTTCAACTCATACACTTTGCAAGTCACACACTACTTTCAATTCTAGCAGGAATTTGAACCATTCTTCTATCCAGACTTTGTCTATGATATATTTTAAATGTGTGCATACCTTCAAACTGGTACAAACTTGCTTGCATTAAGCTCAGATTTTGAAATGCATTTTAAACACCATACTTGCACTTGCTATCGTGTTTTAATTTATAAGCACAATTTGAGAAAACTAATAATGCCATCTTGTTCCTTGTTAAAAATCACGTATGTTAGACTCTTGTTTTGCTAAAATTGATGGAGTTTTGGGTCAGTTTGAATGTTCACGTTTTTGGTCATATTGCTTATCTTGCCATGTTTGGTTTTGCCAAGATTTTAATCTCTTAAGGCATATCTATTTCTAGGGTGGCTAGATACGATGGATGTATCACCACCCCAGTGGTTATGCGCTCACGTATCTTGCCTTGCCTCTTGACCTGAGTTCGATCCGTGTGGAGATCAACTCTTTTGCTATTTCTTGCATTTTTTCTTCATGTTTTAGCATATATCTCTCTCTCACCATGATCTTTCACACGCGCACATTGGCTGAGTTGGTGAAGTTTTACACTTGTGATCCATAGGTGGTGGGTTCAACACCTACCAAGTGCACCTCTTCTTTTTAATTATTTGATTTTTTATGTTTTCTTCACAATTTTAAAAATTTCATAACTTCTTTGTTTTTCAACATTTTTTATCCATTCTTTTTTCAAAATTTCCCTTATCATGTCTAATTTCACATAGTGAGAAGAGAATTCAAGGATATTCATCCTAGAAATACTTTATACCACTTGAAAGTCATGTTGCTTTTAGGGTTTACCATGCGTCCTTTTGAGTTTTTCTCAACTTCTTCTTGATTTAATCTTGTGAGATTATTTTACACATATTTGTTAACTTGCTTAAGTGTTTGAATTTTTTTAACTCAAGGTGTTATCATGCTCTTGTCCATGTATCTAGTTGAGCAACACTGTGAACTGTGTTTGTAAACCATGTTATATCTCTTGATGTTATAACCTTTTGAGTTTATTCTTCATGTATCCTCTACTTGTTTAGATGTCTTGTTAGAACTCTAACATGTTAGGACTTGCTTTATTTTGGTTGTTACCATGAACTTGTATGATCCCCCATGAAATTTTAAACTTCTTACTTGAGCTGTTGTAACACTTTTTGTATGTTTACTTGTATTTGATTGTCATCAATGCATGAATATTGGTCTTATGTTGTTACATTTGACATTCTTTGAACTATATGACATGCTTCCTCAAGTGGTAAATTGCTTGCATTTAAACTTGTTTGAGTTATATGTTCTTCTCCTTGATGGTTGTTACCTCATTTCTCTTCATCTTTGTTATGATGCTTTAAAATTTAATATACCTTCTATGCTTGGTCTTGTAAGAATCTCTACCATGTTCCTTCTCTAGATATTGTAATATCTTTGTGCATTATGGTTATAACCATTTGACTTGATTGTAATCTTTGCTTGATGTTGTCACATGCTTTCATCTCTTCCTTGGTTGTCACCATAATCTATTATATGTTCATCATGTTTGAATGAATGCTCTTTTGTGTTTTAACTTTGTTAAGTTATTTCCCCAAGTGATGGAACTTGTTAGTTCTCATCCAGTTGCCTCATCTTTTCCCATTCCAAAGGAAAGTCTCACTATTGACCCTTGGGTCATAGATAGCTCATTACCCCCTTTTTTGACTTTGTTAAATCACCTTGAACCATAACTTAGTTAAGTTAGAACCTACAAGCCATTAGACTTTGCTTTAAGTCTAAAAGACCTACCCCTTGTTAGAGTATCCGTCAATTAGAACTTTAAGATAGAGTTTGTTAACTCTATGTAAGAATCATTATCAGGATTACTTACTCCCCTCTTGGCCTTTGTAAAAGTCAATTTTCTTTGAGTGTACAACTTAGATATAGAGAGTTTGGTTAAACTCTACACAAGCATTGTTATGTTTTTTACCCTAGAGTCTTGAACATAGTCAAGTACTTTTTGATCCCTATTGAGGTGAACTATGGTTGCTCTGATTCTATCCTAGTTAGGATACGTAGGCAGAGGATGCGAAATCTTTGCGAGCAAACTTAGAAACTATCCTTAGATCTTTACCTACAACTTAACCTTATACCCAAATCCCAAACCATAGCAAACATTTAGAAAACTTAGAATACAAACATACAAAAGGTTCCTGTAGAGTACTACAGATGTTTAGGATGTGAAATACTTACCCTAGGCATAACCAACCCCCGATCCCCGATCTCTTAGCGTTGTTGTTACATCGTGCAAAAGGTCTTTCTTTATTTAACCTTTCCTTTAGATAAATCAAAGTCCGGTTGTGAATTTAATGAATTAAGATTAAAGTTAATCAATAGCTTGATATCATGATTCTCACCGAAACACTTACTACCTGAAAAACTTGGTTAACATGATAAACTTATTCAAAGTTCTCAAAATAGTTAATCAGAGTCAGAAAGTTTTAGGTTTCAGAATAGCAATAAGTATATCAAAACTATATACCACTCTTTTCCCCCTCTGTCATCAATCAAAAACAATAATTAATGATAGGCAAAGTGAACACCAAACAAAATTTCATTTCATGATTACAAGTGTACAAAACAGAAATGAAAATAAAAAACTTAGAAATTAAAGAAAGCAACAAGTTAAAAAAATAGGTTTCTAAGAGTTTGGCATTCTAGATAGAATGGCTTCTAGCATTCCTTCAATCTTTGAATTTTTCCTAGCTTGAGCCTTAATAATCTCATCCTGCTTATCCAAACTTTGTCTAACAACCGCATTCCCAACCTTGATCTCTTCTAAAGTCTTCAGCAGCAAAGAAGGAGCAAAGCTTGAGTCTTTAGTAATCATAATTTCCTTAGACCCATAAGTAAATCGTAATTCAATAACAGATGAAGGAGGAGGAAGTTCCACAAAGGATGTAGGTGGCTAAAATTTATAGGGACCTTTTGGAGCAGAGGTTTGACCATGCTAGGAGGAGGAGGTTCCTTTAAGCATCAAAATTTCAATTCCTCAAAACCGCAGTCAAGCCATTCTCTAAAATTATTTCACATTGTGTGAACTTCAGAAAGGTTTGCATTAAATGCACAACCTTCACTAAGAGAGTTCAACTTGGCAATAGCCTCAATCTCAAACTGCAAAAATAATTCATCCAATGGTGTTAGGAGGATGTTTTGTGTGTGGGTAGTTTGGGTGTAATATTGGAAGGGGGTTCTATCTAGGATTGCAAGAATATCAACATTTAACTCAGTCAGAATCATAATCAGCTTATTTAACTAAGGGAGTGTTTGAGAGAGGAGCTTTGTGGTGGGATGATTGAAGAAATGGGTGATGGTGAACGTTGAAGTTGAGGGGATGGTGTTATGACGATTGTGAGGATTTGAGTAGGTGATGGTGAGGGTGGTGGAGATTTTTGTTTAGATGTTACAGTGAGATGTGTAAGAGTATCATTTGAATTTGTAGTTTAGGGAGCAAAATATGTTTTGAAGTGAACTTGTCCAAAAATATGAGCAACTTCAGAATGATTAGGTTCAATAATATGTGAAAGGGGAAGTAATATTGTTCATAAATATGGATGGGTGGAGGAGTGGTAGTAGAGGGGATTGATGATTTGTTAACAATAGAAAGAGAAAGAGTTTCATAAGTAATTGACTTACCCAAGACAGTTCCAGCAGAGGGTGGAGCAATGGCAGTTCTGGGTACCTCAAAAGAATTCTCTAGAGCCTTCTTAACAGTTTTAGCCCTTTTAGCCGTTCTCTCAAAATGCTTCTTGGCAAGCTTCCTTTTCTTATTCTTAGTGAGTTCTGAGTATGTGAAAACAACACTGGCATAATTATTGTCATGATAACTTACCATAATATCCAGAGGCTTTGGACTTGAGAATATAAGGAAGTCTTCTGGATGGGTTATTCTGTTGCAGATGTCTTCCTTGGGGATTTCAATAGTAGGGCTAGTCAATTCAGTAATAATTCTAATGTGCTTCAAGTTTTTTCCATTAAACACCTTTCTTACCATAGGTTCCAGCCTTGTGGCCTTCTCAGCATCAGTTAGATAGTCTATTATTTTACTCTCCATCAGAATATATAAAATAAGCCTACCAAGAGGAATTCAATTCCTCTTCTTCTTGCTTCCATTCTTTGTTTCCTTCACAATATCCCTTAAGTGTTGAAAAAGAAGTTTAGGGAGATTCACAATATTTTCAAAAGCAAGTAAGTAGAGAAAATATTGGTGATCAACATTTATGTAACCAGTGGAGGTTGTTTCCTTTCTGTGACACATCCTAGAAGAATCCTGGCCTAAATTCTTAGAATAAGGTGAAGATTCTTGATCTTATTAGCATGATTTCTAGTCATGGAAATCACTTTTGATATATCAATCAAGTCAGAGCTTCTTCTTCCTATTTCATCACACCTTATTCTAGACCCATCATGACTAATGAGTTTGGCTATGAGTTTAGAAGGTAGAAGTCTTAGCGTGAATGGACCAAAATCAAAATGGCGCTCTTAGGATATATTCCCCTGGTTTTTCTAATGTTTGAGGTGAAAGCTTCGTCATAAAATGTGTTATTTATAGTCGTGCTTGTGAGGTAGGAATTTTTTTAAGTGGTTGTGCTGGTAATGAAGCTAGTGGGATTATACATGAATGAATCGCACACTCAAAGATACAATAGAGTCACCACCAAACTTTATTTAGTCCCATAGGACATGGAAAATATCGATAAAACCCAAAGGGAGAGAAACGAGTAAGGGGGTCGGTTATGCGAGAGGAAGGTACTAGCACCCCACGCATTCGTCGTACTTGACGGGAACTTTTTTGCTTACTTCTAGGCTTGGATGGGTTATTTATCTAAAGGATTCTATATAAAGAGGGAAGGAAAAAAGTAAAAAAGAAAGTGCACATGGAGGATTGAAACCCTCGTGCATACGTATCCTCATAGTGCAATGAGGAATTCAGAGCTCCGCAGTTCAGGGAACTAAGGAAAAGAAAAGAGGCTCTGGGTGGACTAGAGATAAAGAAGAACGGAAGAAGGTAGAAGGTAGCTCTCCAAGATCTCATGATCTTGTGCCTACATATCCTCATGTTGCAATGAGGAAGTCAGAGCTTCGTAGTTCAGTGAACTAGGACGGAGAAAGAAAAGGAAAATGGTGTCAAAACCAGGAGCGAAAGGAGGTAGAAAAATTCCACTAGGGAAGATAAAAGAATGGTATTAAAACCAAGAAAAATACGCAAAGTAAATGGTGTCAAAACCAAAATAATAAAAGAGCAAGGGAATTTACTCAAGATAAGGTAAGATCCACGGGGGGTTCGGCATATTAACTGACATGCAGTGGTTAACCGAAGCTATAAGAGAGTAGACTCTATGGGGAAAACAAAGGTTGGTGTCAACAAACGGACTGTGATCAACCAAGAGGAGAGTATTGAACTAAGAGAAAGTGTTTTACTCTTTAGGGAACTCGGTATGTTAACTGATAAATAATGGTTAACCAAAAAAGAGAAAGGAATTGGTTTTTAACCGACAAATGGTGATTAACCAAAAAGGAAGGGTGTGGAACCAAGCGAAGGTCGAGACCCAAAGGACGGGTGTCGAATCAAGCGAAGGTCGTGACCCAAAGGACATGTGTGGAACCAAGCGAAGGTTTTCACCCAAAAAGAGTTCGGTACACTGACTGAGCAAGAAGTACTTGACCGAAGAAGAAGGTATTTGAGCCAAAAGAAGGTTACTAACCCAAAGGTGTGAGTGTTTGAACCAAAGAAAGGTTACTAACCGCTAGGGGGTTCGGTATTTTAACAGACGGACTGTGATTAACCAATAATAAAGAGTGATTAACCAGGGGACGGTGATTAATTTAAGAGAAGCTCGGTATGTTAGCAGATGGACTATGGTTAATTGAGAAACAAGTGATTAACCAAGAGAAGGTGATTAAACCAAGGAAGATTAGTTTTAACAAGTGGACTGTGATTAACCAAAGAACGAGTGATGAACCAAGAGAAGGTGATTAACCCAAGAGGAACTCAATATGTTAATGGATAGACTGTGGTTAACCGAGAAAAGGAGAAAATCAATGTTTAAACTGACGGGCAATGATTAACCAACGAAAAGGGTGAGAAAACCAAGAAAAGGTTAAGAACTCCGCTAGTGATTCAGTGTTTAACAGATAAATTGTGATTAACCAAATAAAAAAGATTGAGACTTTGCTAGGGAAGAAGAGAAATGATATAACCAAAGAATTAGTAATTAACCAAGAGAAGGTGATTAACCCAAGAAACAAATATATTGAACCAAGTACATGGTGATTGATCAAAGGAAAGATTGAAAGAGAGAGTGATCAAAGATCGATTCGGATGGGAACCGGAGACACTACAGTCTGGAGATAGAGACGATTATTATAAGCACATGGTCATTCATCCCCTACCCAGAATAATCAGGATGAGTTTAGGAAATCTCCACTCTCATCCTTTCTCTAGCACTCAAATTATAACGCGGAAATTGAAACCGACAGAGTAATAGCGCAATCTTGTACAGTGCTCCAACACGTTGTGTAGACCTCTGACTCCTTAAGGAACAAAGAATGAGAAAATCTAACGGAATCCTAAAAAGACGAGCAAAAGAAGGATTAATAAATCAAAACAAGGTTTCAATTGATCAATCAAAGGGAAAGAATAAACCAACAATCTTTCAAGCGAGTTGAAAGATCATCAAAGCACGCGTGTGAAGTAATGATTATACAAAATTAAATTTTTTCAATGAAGAAAAAACTTAATGCAATCAAGAAATAAATTCCAAGCATTAACAAGAATCAATTAGCATGCATCATGTTATCATGTAAACCAAAACTATGCAACAATTCACATGATTACGCAAAAAATTCCAAAATCAATAAATCGTGCACAAAAGTTGGCATGCATACTTCAAACTGAGGCTAAACAGCTCATAAAACATCCACAAATATTAAGCATATCAAGCCATGGAAGTTAAATGAGGAGAGAAAACAACAAGCATGAAAAAACACAAAAAACAGCTTCTGCAACAGTGTTAATCGAATAATCATTTTTTCCTTGCAAATGGTTAATCGATTAATCCTTTGAAAACAGCAGAATATGTCTAAAATAGAGGTGTTAATCGATTAACACATTTTGCCTAGCAAATGGTTAATCGAATAACCCTGTAGCAAGGACAGAAAAACAGTTTTTCAAAAGCATTTTCAGCAATTAATCAGTTCTCCAATAATCCACATGTTATGGCATGTAGTTGTACACAAAAATTACATCCCGTAGTAATAATTAAGCATCAAATGGATCCATCAAACATCAAGATCAATAATCAAACAAATGAATGATCAATTCACATCAAAAAGTCATTGGATCTACATTATGAACATGCGAAACTGATCGAAAATGGTAAATCGAGCAAAGACTTACCAAACTACAAGGTGGGGGATTGCCTTGGAGATTGTTGTAAGTGAAATATAGTGAGAATAAGCAAAGAAAACCAGAGAATTCCAAGCTTGAGATCAAATCATAGGGAAATCGATAAAAACGCGATAAATGCTCCAAATGCCAATTTGCACCAAAAAGCTTGAGATGATTAATTGAATTGAACTAAAAGCTATTGTAAATCCATAAATTCAAGTATAAATGTAATGGAATGGAGGTTTATCTCAAGAGAATAACAATTTCGATGTGAAGGTTGTTACACTCTAATGGTGGAAATTGAGCTTTTGTGTGTGGTTTGGTGAAGAAGATGAAGATGAATTGTAGAAAATTCAAAGAGAATTGATAGAAAAGAGTGAAAGTGAAAGATAATTGAGAGTGAAAAGTGAAAATGGTTGAGAATGATTAACCCCCCAGTGAAAATGTGAATATTTTCTTAAATAGCAGTTAGCTTTACAGTAGGCTAGGTTTGAAGTTTTCTTTGGAGTTTGATTTAGAGTTAGTTACATCTAACTCACTGAGTCAGAAATTGAATCAGTTAGTTATTTGTTAACTCGGTGGGAGCATTCTAATACAAGTCCAGAATCCAATGGTTCACATGTTTGGAAACAAAGGTGTATGGTGGTCTTGATTGGAAATGATGTATTGTAGAAAATGCAAGTGGATTCTTGAAGTGTCTTGAAGTGTCTAGAATATTCTACATTACACTAGAACCAAGTAGACCATAATAATGAGGAGAGAGCTGATGTAGTGTTGAAAAAATGCTAAAATCCTACAAAATTACAACTGTTATCGATTAACCCATTTTTCCTTCAAAATGGTTAATCAATTAACAACTGTTCAAAAGCTAAAAATGGCGCTATAAAAAGGTGTTAATCGATTAACCAGTTTTGCCTTGCAAATGGTTAATCGATTAACATAGCCAAAACTTGCCTAATCTGCCTTGAAACAAGGTTTTATGGCCACGACTCTAATCTTCGACTGTTTTCTTTGATAAATAGGCATGGAAACCCTTGTATTTTTCTTGTATTGATGATGTGATGACATTGTGAGGATGCGATTAATCATGCCCTAAAATTATGAATACTCCTGCAATAAAACCACAAAGAAAAAAATGCTAATGCACATGTTGGCAAGGTGAATGCACATGCTCATGCAAAAAGGAAAAAGGGGAGGTCAAATTTCGGGTTACGACAGGTAGTTTATATTCTTATGCGTGTGATACTCTTAAGAGTTTGAGTTTGGTTGTTGATATAAACATGTAATAAAATCATTGCATTTTGTTTCGCAAGCTTTGTCTGAAAAAAATTTGTTTTGGTTACTAAGATAAGCCATAAATCTCTAAATTGTTCATTAATTTATTCTAGGGTAAAAGCTGTCATTTATTGGGGATAAGCCTGTAAAAATATCAAGATTAGATTGTATTAAAGTTCCTGGGCATAAGCTTTAAAAGCTTAAAATTTTAAAGTCATAAATATCAAGAAGATCTCTTGGGGACAGGATCATGCCAACATTCGTCCAAACCTGTATAAATCTCTTGTGTAATCTTTCTAACCCTATCCTTTTATTTTCCATAATTTACTTTCAGTACGTTATCTCCATTGCAAATTACGTATATGATCTTAATTGAGAAAGGTTTAACATTAATCACGGATTTTAAATACCATAATCCCCCCACCTTCCTCGCTCCCCCTCTTTTGCTTGAAGTCACTTGTCCAACAAACGACATCAGAGCCTAACTTTTGCTAAGGACTAAGCATCTTAAGAAGAAAAATAACTTCAAGTTATTCACTAAACAAACCCTCATTCTCTAATGCATAATGGTATAATTTGTGGAAAAAGAAAATGAAAATTTTCATAGAACGGACGAATCGTGGTATTTGGAAGGATGTGACTAAAGGTCCACTTGTTCCTACGCACATAGTTAATGGTGTTGTAGAAACAAGCCTGAAAATAATTAAACCAAAGATGATAAACAAAATGTGCAGTGCAGTTTAAAAGCGAAAGTTGTCATAACTACTACTCACAGTCTTGATGAGTTTTTATGAATTTCTCACTGCAAAACTGCAAAAGAAATGTGCAACATCTTCCAAATCGCCCATGAATGTACCATTGAGGTGAAGACGGCAAGTTTTGGTACATTAACCAATGAATATTAACTCTTCAAAATGAAACCTGAAGAAATTAATCAGATGAAAACACGATTTTCACAATTCCTGAGTTATGTGAGAAGTTTGGGAGAAAAAATTTAAATGAAGAATTGGTTATAGAGATTCTTAGATTCCTAAATTGTAGTTGGAAACCTAAGATCATTGAGATTTTTGAATCTACACTACTACAAAAAAAACATATTTTACCTCAGTGGTGAAATGGCTTTTACCTTGGTTTCACATGCGAGGTAACGAAGAACGTCATGTAAAAACTTGCCACATTAATCCTCAAATTTTAATCCACCTAAGGGAAAACTATAATGGTTAGTGGTTCGATCCCTAATAATAGCATTTTCATTTCAAAACTATAAAGCGCACGCCACATACCTTTTGGTTATGGTAAATATCCGAGGGAAAATGATTGTATTTATGTCGGTTATGTTTATTATTTGAGGGGTATACCCTATGTATTTGTCAATTATAATTTGTTTTAAATCTTAGTTTGAATGGTGTGTACTTTTTTCTACACAGAAACTTAAAATTTGGTGACAGAATCATAGCATTTTATCACATACAAAGCATAACTAAATATACACATAATACTAAATTACATTATTTACAAAACCAAATGTACACATATCCAAAATGGTATACCAAGAGAACCTATACATATATATATGAAAACATAATCATTGCTTACAAAATATATAATGACATTTGGGATACAAAAAACCTCTAGCAAGAGAACTAATACATATTTGAACATATAATGATAAAACCTTTATACAATGCTTACAATAACCAATAAAATCTATTGTTGTTAATATTCCTAAAAATATAGGAAGGCACTGACCTAACGTGATTGGATATCATCTATACCTTGTGAGAATGGTGTTTGGTCACTAAGCACCTATAATTTGAAAAACTTTTCTTGGTTGCATTTTGAATAATTCATACTCTTAACATAAAGTGTTCAATCTTGATCTTTTTACTTTAAAGGTTCCTTCATGAGTGACTACTAATGTATCACATATTTTGTTTGTCGTTGTGCATTGAGAGACACGGAAAAATTCATCCACGCTTAGAGTCGCTTGGAGTAAGTTGATTGCTTCCTTGTTGTAGAGGACCTTTTTCTCATCATTTTCTTCCCATGAACTTTTTATCTTTGTTGTCCCAACACCATTGACAACACTTAAAGGAACAAATAAACCATTTTCTACGGCATCCAACACATTTTCTCCTTGGTCTTCTAGATGTGTCTTCATATATTTTTTTCCAGAAATCAAAGTATTCACCACAAAATAACAAAGGCTTTTTGTTGCTACCATTGTCTCTAAAAATCAGATTTGTGGAAGCCATATCTGGATCTTTTGGAACATATTACCTATAACCTACTTTAATGCCAAATGTAAGTATTGAAAGTAATCTAAGATGGGGTGAAGAAAGTAAGTGCAGAAAAATAAAAGACACCAAGATGTATACAAGTTCCCCTTTCCAAGCAAGGGTACGTCTAGTCCCCTCACACTCTATGAGATATTTTCAATATGTTTGAACTTGTACAATCCTCACACCAAGGTCACTCATACACTTATCTAACATATATAAGAAAATACACTATTTTCTTTTAGACTTGAATAAAAAGCACACCATTTTTTATATTAAACAATGATCACTTGACACTTTGTGATCCACACAGAATTTTAATGAAGTATTTGAAATATGTTGTTGTAAAAATTTAACCAATTTTTGTAGAACTTGGTTTTCTTTTCCAAATATCATAATTCAAATATTCACCTTAAGTTCTTAAGAACTATGTCCCTGATAAATATGAAAATGTATGCAGAAGTTCTTGGAAGAAATAATTTTGTAATAATTGAATTGTGAGAAAAAAATATTTTGGAAGAGGTGGTTTAAAATGGTAGAAAAATTTTGATTTCAAAGTGTTCACGATACCTCTAGAAATCTTCACAACCTTCAGAAAATATTCATGATTAATTGGCAATGTTTCAAGAAAGGATGCAGTGAACAAGTACCATGAAAGGGTGTAAAGTTCATTTGGATTTTTTTAGAAATTTAATAGTGACAAATCATTGCACTAAGGTGACAATCGACTGTCTTATACCCAACATTTAAAAAAATTTAAAAATTGCCTTGTGATAATTCTCATACCCCAAATTTTAACCAGGCATTTAAAAGCTTGCATTCGTCCGACTTAATTTTCATTTTGCATCATCTGTATAGTATAACATGCTTTTCATCTTACACATGACCAAATTATCAGCCAGAATAAACTTGTTGGACAAACAGTTAAATCGGTTAAATTGAAAGTCAACTGTGCGTAAAATCAGTGGACAAAAAGTTTCAAAACTCAGCTTGCAAACGTTATGTATTTTAATCTATGTTTCGCGTAGTTTAACGTGACATGCTCGTTTTAATTTTTGATGACTTTTCGACCACATTTTGATCAGTCTGAGCATTTTTACCAATTCTGATTTATTTTGAAATTTGACCGAATACTGTATTTTTTTCGAGTCGTTTATTTTGCGTTGATTGTTTTGGTGTATTCATTTTCACTTTTCGAGCATTTCGATACCAGTCTAAATTTTTGTTTTTAATCATTTTTATTTTTTTAATTTTTAGTTAAATAATCATTAAAGAAATACTCAAAATCCTAAAAGTCAGTTGTCATACCCCAAAATTTACCCCTTAGATGTCATCATCATTTGCACAGGCATCTTATGTCAATCATCCTTGCATAATTAACCATGATATCAGGCTTTGTGGTTTTGTGGTTTTATGAAATTAGGGCTTTGTACAAGAGGTGAAAGCACTGATTAATCAAGATTTAAGTGACATACCAACCAAGGAAGTCCCCATACACTTCATGGATCTCTAAGAGGTCATTTGGTTCAAAATAATCCAATTATATGGTTCCCCAAGAAGAAAAGAATGGTTTTGTCTTCATCTGATTCAAAAGTCAACTCTTGAGATTTAAGGTCAACCATGAGCTTTACAAGTCCTATTTCATGATCCCATGTGGTTAGATCAAGAAAAACCAAGTTGGAACAATAAAATTAGGAGATTTGAACAATTAGGGTTTTATGTGAAAATTTCTAAGTTACAAATTCAACATTTTGGAGTGATTTTCAAAGCCAAATTCAAGAATATTCCAAGCCTTATTTGTTCTTCCCATCAACATGAAAGTTATAGGTCATCTTCTTAGATTTATTTTCATACCAAGAACAACTAAAGATCATGCTTAGAACTCAAGTTATGATGTTTCAAAGTTGATGTCAAAAGTTGTCAAGCTTGGCAAGACCTAGGACAACATTTTGCACCAACTTCAAGTCAGGTCTTCATGAGTTTCTTGACCTCAAATCAAAAAGTTTTAAACATGAAATTTGTTTCACTTGATATGAGCTTTCAATGAATATAAATACCCCTCCAATTGCATTAAGGAGTCAAAATTTATAGTGTCTCAAAGTTTGAGGATTTTGGGCACAAGTTAGGCAACTTGCCCAAGTTGCCAAGGCACCACAAGTCATGTTTTTGCTTAACTTGCAAGCCTTATTTTTTATAGTTACAACTTTCAAATTCTAAAGTTTACAACATCAAAGTTGTTCTCCTCCATCTCAGCTTTCTAAACATCTAAAGAACTCCTCAATTGGAATTCTACAACTCAAGATATGATGTGATGGACATAGGTGCCAAGAGTTGCCAAAGCTTGCCCAAGTCATGACCAGGCCACGCGTGCCAAGCCCTAGGCCATATTGTTGGACCACTTTTCATGTCCATTTTTCATCATGTTGCAAGCCTCAAATAAAAAAGTTTAAAACATGAAAGTTGTTCATTTACATGCCCTCTTTCCAAAGAACTCAAGATCTCTTCCATTGAATCAATATCCATAAAGCTATCACATGCCAAAGTGGTCTTCCAAACATGAGTAAACCTTGCCACCATGCTAAATATTTTTGAACCAATTCATGACAAACTATTTTAGCATCCAAAGTCTCTATTCTTGTGCACAAAACCTGCATGGTTGGATCCTAAAGCTTGCCTAAATAAGTACCATTTCTCATGACATAACAAAAATCATCTTATGACACTTTCATGAAATGAGAAACAATCCAAACTTGCTTACCAAGAGTCATGACTTTTCCCTCTCCCTATGCTGTATTTTCTGATCATAAATAAAAAAGCCATAACCAAACAAAACTTGAACCATGACTTACCCGAGCCATCACCATCTTATGTCATGTTTTATTTCAAAAATTTGGACCAAGACTTCCACTTTTTTAACCATAAAATACACACGCTTTGAACCCAACAACATCATAAAAGATATACACAATATCAAGAGAGAGCAAGAGAGAGAGAGAGAGAGAGAGAGAGAGAGAGAGAGAGAGAGAGAGAGAGAGAGAGAGAGAGAGAGAGAGAGAGAAACCGAGCCTCAAAAATTCCACCTCCATTATCCAAAAATTCATAGTTTCAAGTCCCCTCACCTTAGAGCTTTTCCTTGATTCTCTTGGCTCCATCATCATCCTGAAGACTCAAAGAGACTTTTAGAAGCAATTGGAAGGGTGATTGCAGCAAAACCGAGCTCTAAAAGCTTCACGTTTGGTAAAAACTTCTTCAAACTTTTTCTCTAGTTTTTCACGTGCAATCGTTCTGTTTTTATATGTATTTGAATGTGTAATTAGTAGTAGAACATTTCAGGGTGGTATTTGTCTCATTTCGAACACTTTTAGTTTTGTGGCCAATTTCTCGTGGCCTGATTTAGGGGTGTTAGAGACCTCAAATAGGAAAAGTAATGTTGGAAACGGATTGTATGCGAAAAATGCTTGAAAATGGTGTAAGATTTGAAGGATCTTGGTGAGGTTTCACCTCTGCAACTCCAGCGACCTGTCGGAGATGACGATCGGAGCCCTAGCTCCAGTGTCTTGTGTGTCAACTCTGGTCCACCCTTTTCACCATCCACATGAGTACCCCTCAGCGCCATGTCACCTATTTTTGTCTCACGTGTCGTTTTTTTCTTTTTTGAAGTTTATTGTTTTGTTGGATTTTGGCTTGCGCCATTCTGCTAACTACACCACCCTCTTCTGAAGCCCAATACGCTGAAGGCTAGCTTCCTTTGTTTCTGGAAAATACTATTGTACCCCCCATTCAACCTTACTATTTTGTTTTATTTTATTTAACTTTGCTCCTTATTTTAATATTATAATCATTTAAAAAATCCATAAAAAATATTTTCCAACACTTTATTGCCTTGAGTTATTTTTAGTATTTTTTTTATTTATTTTTATTATTTATTTTACTATTTTATTTAAATCATTTTTTAGACATGTTTACTAAAACACCCTCAAATTTAGGTTTTTTTATTTGAGTGCCTTCCACATGTCTTTGAGTTCTAATTTTTTGTCAACTTTTGAGGTATGAATGAAGGGTTTTTGATTATTTTTGTTGGCCTTCAATGATGTTGTTTGATTCACTTTTGGTATTTTTTTTAAGCCTCGATTACTTTGGTACCATGAGCTTTTTAGTTGGTTTTGAGGAAGTTTTTGTGCCAATATTATACTTATCTTTTTCGTACCTATTCTTGGATGTTTGGACATGAATCAAAGCTTTGAGTTTGATTTTATTTAGTCATTTTACTATTTTTGGTTGGTGCATCACCTAAGGGTTTGTATTGATAATGTTTGAGTGTTTGTCTTAACATAGTTTTTAAGCAATGTTCTTTGAGTGGTTGTATTGATGATTGTATGTTTGTGTGTGACTTGAAAAGCATGTATTAGATTCTGACTTCATGAGTTTAAAGTGTTCTTGCTTGCCCATTTGAGTTTCCATACATGTCTTGATTGCTTGAGTCCTTTATAATGATTTGGTTTGGTTTTTGCTTATGGTTTTGTTCATACCATGATATGATCCTTGCTATTGCTTATCTTGATATCATGATGTTGAACATGAGTTTTATATAATGTGTATGTTACTGCTCATTTGGTTCTTGAGTTGTAACTTCCATGTTGAACCATTCTTCGTATTTATCTTTGTGTGAGCTAGTTTGAAGCAAGTATGCTTTTGTTTTGGTGTATGTTTGATATGTTTGTGACCTTTTCTTGATCATTTGAGCTTGTTAAGTATGACTTGGAGTATTTACTTCCATTCGTAGATTTTTATCTCATTTGAACTATTTGGCTTTGTTACTTTGTTTATTGATGTTGATTAGAGTTCCTTATCCTTGCATGCTTGTGTTTCATTTATTTGCCACAAATTTTGGTATGTCATTAATATTTGACACCTTGTTTACATCATGAGTTGATTATTCTCTTAGCATATGCTTGTCCTTAATGCCATATTCTTCCTTGATTGTTATCATTCTTACTTTAAGGTTTATCCTTTATTTCCTTGTTGTTATAAGTTGTTTGTCCCTTATTCCAAAGGAAGGTTTCCTATTGACTTGTAAGTCATACCTTAGGATAGTTAGTATACTTTCCTACTAACCTCTTGACCTTGTTAGGATCATCGTATTGGCCTTGTTAGAGCTATCCTATTTCTCTTAACCTAGCCTTAGGTTAGGGTTTGTTAACCCTATGTAAGTACTATTGTTATAAGTGTTTACCTTCCCTTCTTGGCCTTTTTAGAGCCAATTGACTTTGCAACTTAGAATTAGTTGTAGAGTTTGTAAACTCTATATGAGTATCATTTTCATGAATACTCATCTTCCCTTTTGACTTTCTTAAAATTCAACCTTATTTAGTCTTTCAACTTAGACTTAAAGTATTTGTTAACTCTACGTAAGTATCATGGTTATGAGTACTTACTCCCCTTGAAACCTTGACCATAGTCAAGAGTTCTTCACCCGTAGTGAGGTGAACTACGAATGCTCTTATTCCATCCTAGTCAGGATACGAAGGCACGAGATGCAACGTCTTGGCGATCATACTTAGTGTACACACCCAAGGTCTTTATCTTAGCGCTTTTTCCTTAGCAAGCAAACTTTAGCATAACATAAATACTAACTAGAGGTTCCTCTAGAGTACTACAAATACTTAGGATGCTAACATCTTCCCTAGGTATAACCAACCCCTGAACCTTAGATCTCTTAGATTTCTTGTTACATAGCGCATTTAGGGTTTTCTTTCGATCTTTACCCTTTCCATTGGATAAATCCAAGCTCGATGGTGAACTTCAAATATTTGTGATTCAAGTTAATCAATAGCTTGATATCCAATTCTCATCGCAACATCAGCCTAAGGAGATGGAATAATGAGGTTTTTGGGCGGTATGATTTGAAATTAAAATAAGGATTGGAAGAGATCCATGATGTGGATAAGCTTTTACTTAGTCATGACACTATGCCAAAAAAGACCTTTAGCAGCGCTTTTATTTCCCTTAGTAGCGCTGCCTAATGTGGCACTGCTAAAGGTGAAAGGCAGCGCTTTTTTAAAGTAAAAAGCACTGCTATATGCCCACTTTTAGCAGCGCTTTTTCAGAAAAGCGCTCTTCCCCCCCCCCCCCCCCTTTTAGCAGCGCTTTTATAAGCGCTCTCTAAAGTATATTTTCGTAATACCTTTAGCAGCGCTTTTTATTAAAAGCGCTCTCTATTCCCCCACCTTTATCGGCGCTTTTTAAAGTGCTCTCTATTCCCCCACCTTTATCTGCGTATTTTAAAGCACTCTCTAAAGTGTATTTGCTGAATACATATAGCAGCGCTTTTCTTAAGAAAAGCGTTGCCTTCCCCCCCCCCCCCCCCCCCCCCCCCCATTTAGCAGCGCTTTTTTAAGCGCCCTCTTTTCTACCCCTATAGTAGTGCTTTCAGAAGTGCTCTATTTTCCCTCCCTTTTAGCAGCGCTTTTTCAAGAAAAGCGCTGCCTTTTCTTCACGTCATTGAATTTTTTTCAAAAAACTAACTTTTTCATAGCGTTTTTTTGGTAAAAGCGCTGTCTATTTTGCATATTTTTATGAAGTGATTTTTGTTGAATTCTGTTGCATAATTCCTTATAATTTTTGGCATAAGCCTGCTTATTACAATTATATTCACCACAGGCCTTTATTTCAACACTTTGGCCTTATATATATATATATATATATATATATATATATATATATATATATATATATATATATATATATATATATATATATATATATATATATATATATATATATATATATATATATATATATATATATATATATATATATATATATATATATATATATATATATATATATTATAATTCAACTGAAACGATCCATAATTCTAAAATATATTGCAAAACCTATAACTTCACAAATATATTCACTATACATATAATTACAAATTCCATATTTCCGGATCCTCACAACAACTAGCTTCTAGAAGTATATCAACAACACAGAACTATATACGACTTTCAGAACTATAATTATCCAATACTATGTACATAACATCACAACAACACAAATCTCTATAAACTCCGATCAAAAGACAGAAAGACAATATATATATATATATATATATATATATATATATATATATATATATATATATATATATATACCTTATACAATTCTCATCTCAAGAATGTATTGACACTATTCCTCCTTAATTTCTTCCAATTTGTCTTTCGAGTAAGTACCATACTTGAATTCATCAAAGTACTACATAATATGCATGATTTGGTTTTAAAACTAATTACTCAGATAAAATATCGGTTAAATATTAAAATAAATCATATAATTTATAAATCCATACCATGTTTGGAATCTCTATTTAACCCAAATGAATAATTTCCTTCATAAACCTCAATACAAAATATCCGCAATCAATCTCATTGCACTGGCGAGGACACTGTAAGTGGAAAAAATAGACGAATATATATCAGGATATATAGTTTAACTAGTTTTATCAAGTAGAATCACTATAACAGTCAAAATTGTGAAAATATACCTGCACTCTGATTCAGCTAATGTTGTTAGCCTTACTTTTTGGTACTCTTGCTTGTCTTTTTGATCGGGATATTTGTATAGCTCTAACATAATATAAACAAATATTTAGAACAATCTCACATAATAAATAAAGATAATTATTCAGAACAATATCTCTCATTACTTACATATCAACCATATTCTTCATATCAGGATATTTTGTTTGATCACCATCCAATGAATCTATATAATACACTATTTCTTTTATCGGATTAATCGCAACCAATAACCAGTGTCCACTGTAAAATAAGACAAAAGTTTAGACGGAAATGTTATATAGAATGTCAAAAAATGAATAATTATAATAAATGAATTTAGAATGAAATCTAACCCATGACCAGTATTATATGGCAAAAAAATAGAACATCTCTGTATTTGTGGCCATAAATGTTTGGATCAAGTAATCTCTGACTACATCTGGAGTGTGATCGATTAACCGTGCATTGATACATCTATAAGATAAGAATGCAAATCTCTCTGTCAATTGATGCGGGACTAACAACTTGTCATACAAGAACCTTAAATAAAAACATAATCAACATTAGAATATTCATTGAAATAAGCAAATAAATTGTTCAATTATTTAATTAAAATTGATCGGAGTACCTGATGTATGAATGCATAACACCGATGCCTAATTCAGAATGTTGGAAAATCTGATCCAAATCCTCTTTAGAAATTGTTTCGGCATAAGCAAAACCGAAAATACCTTCATTCATAGGTATTTGACGAATGCCACCCTCCACCACATTTGTTGTTTCTACATATGTTTCAAGGCATAACCTAAATCGAGGAACAAATGCTTTTTTTGGCTCGGCCTTTTTTTTGTTGGACACCTTGCTAGATTCAGGCATTTTACCGTTGCTGACTTGTTGCAACTCTTGAGCATGAACCTAAAAATCATATAAGTTAGGTAATTAATGTATAAGATCATAAAGCTTTTGAAATCGGAGGAATAATTGACATTTTCTATGCATATATATCAATTAATGTAGGAGTACCTATTTTTTTGATGCAGCTGACTCGGTTTCCCGCACAACCCCTTTATCGTTTGATTTGGATTTTGTAGGAGTCTAAGATCATCATGTAAATAAATGGTACGTAAATGTAAGAATAACTTACATATATGGGTCGTAAAACATTTGAATACTACCAGGTTCATAATGGTTTTCAACCTACCTCATCATCTATGAAAATGAGGTTTGACGACCATGCAACATACGATCCTATTGCGTCTCCCACCAATGTTGCATCCGAAACATCGTCTGGTATAGGCAATAATGCACCCCCACTAAAGCAATATCAATTGATACTTTCAAAAATTCAGCAGGGAGCGGTTTATGGTGAAGTAAGTCTCCCAAGGTGTTATGCATTTTTCCCTTGCCAACCATGCGATAAGCCGGTGACGATAAATAGAGCCGACAAGGTGAAATGCCCTAAACCAATAATGAATATGATTAATGTGTATATATGTCAATTAATAAAGTTGTGCTAAATAAATTTCAATGTAATATATATAGTTACCTCGAGAAGTTTCTGCTGAAAATCACAATTGATACTATCTTTGTCACTAGTATCTTTAACCTCTGAACCGCGCCTTTCTGACATGTATCTCTCTTTGTCCTTTTGCAATTCACGAATTTGAGCTTTCAATTCTTCCAACGACTCCATCACTTATTTATTGTTAGGATTTTTATTCTTTGGCTGCTTATACAATTTTATTGGAGTGACACCAAATCCCTTACCTCTCATACGACCAGAATACTCAGGCACATTTAATACTCGACTTAGTACGCTTCTACAATCATCGTCCTCAGCTGCAGTTATAGTCTGGGATAGACTCTTCTGAAATATAGATAAAAGCATAAATATATTATACACTTTTGAGTTTATGACAGAACTAATGTTGTACTTACACATTGCTCAAATACTTGTTGAACTTCTTCTTGAACGACTCGATCTCTACCCACACGGGCAGCCTTCCACAAAACATGGTCTGAAAGAGATGTTGCATCACTTTTCTCCTCTTCTAACTACACATTAAGACAGATAATAAGCTTCACTTTTCTCGTATTCTAACTATATCATATTAAAGCATTTATATATACTTACTATTTTTTGTTGTAAGCGTGCATATCCCAAACGCCCTTTTTTGTATAGATACGCAGGTTTTGATGCTTGTTGCCGATTTACGTTACTCACAGCCTGAAAAAACAAGTTTAAGTCATATCAGAACTCATGTGGAAGAAGTATATATATTATACATTGTTCATGATAAGTTAGAATTACATGGAATTCTTGGGTTCTTTGCTTGGCAACAAACGTTTCCCATTCTTCAAGTGAAATCAAATCCGCATACTTCTTTGGGCGCTCTGATTCAACAAATTTTCCATCAGAATCCTTACGAAACTTGTTCGTTAAAAACGCTCGAAATCCTCTTAGTCGTTTTCCAGGCAATTGAAGACGATATTTTTTCTAGTCGTCACCAATATTAAAAGACCTCTGCAAACAAATTAACATACATATAGTATGTTATTATAAGTAATTTAAAGACATAATCATCGACATAATTAAAAAATATCAGATATCATACTTGTATCTCGCTCCATATTTTTTCTTTAGCCGGTTTCGACGAAGGAATTCTCCAATTATCACACGTGATTAGAATTTGCGAACAAACAAGTGCCCCAATGTAACTTGTCAACATCGCACCGTTATGCTCAATTAATTGGTCTGTTTCATTCCAATGCACATCATATTTTATACCTTTATCTCTCGCACAAATGATTCCTTTCATAATCTTTATTCCTCTTGTAATATCTCCTTCCACATCTTGTGTTGGTTCGTTTCCATTATATTTAGAAGTATTATGTGATTTTTCCTCGTTGCTAGCCAAGATACCTGTAATTCAGAAAAACAAAATTATAAAATGAATGAAAAATATATATGAAAAGAAAAACATATAAATAAGAAAAACATATATATAATTTTATTGAATAACATAATATATGATTTTATTGAATAATATAATATATAATTTTACAAATACCTTTGTCACTAACATCTATTTCTTTTCTTCGTTGGAACGTGGTTTACTTGTCTCTTAACAGCACGGACGGATGGATTGATCCAAATTCCCTCGTTATGATCTTTTCTAATACATGATTCGTCCGCTCTAATATTCTCATCTTGATCATCTATAATATAAGATTCCTTCTCAACATCAACATCACCCTGATCTCCAATGTTATCATCGATTACTTTGTTGGAAAAAAGAACTATAGACCATTTCGTACTTGTCGGATCAGTGACATAGAACACTTGTTTAGCTTGCGTGACTAGAATTAAAGGCTCATCTTTGTACCCCACCTTATTAAGATCCACTTGCAAAAAACCTAACTTATCCATTCGTATGCCACTATTATTTTCAGCCCACTTGTATCCAAAGATAGAAATCTGAAACTTCTCATAATCAAACACCCAAATGCGCTCGATAACCCCAAAATATGACAGATTTGCGTATTTGGGGTTTAATTCCTTCACACTTGAAATGTGCATTGCTTCAGCAAGCACGGTGACACCACTATTTTGCATTGTACTTTTATCATCTTGGTCTTTGGTATAAAATGTGTATCCATTAATTACGTATGCGCTATAAGAAAACACATGCAAACTTGGACCATATGCTAAACATCTCAACCTTTCTGTTATTGAAGCAGGATAAGAATAAAACTTTGAAAATATATGATCCTTGAACCATGTTATAAAACTTTGATTGTGCTCTCGTACTATCCAATTTTCATTTCTATTCTGATTTAAACCTCAGAGAATATCCTTGTGCATTTCAACATGCGGCTCAACCTCAATGTCATTGTGCAGAACATACAAATGCACTTGCTCTCGTTCAACTCTTGAAACTGTCACAACTTTATTTCCAATTAACTGTTTTCCTACTATTTTTTCAACAACGTGAGATTTTGGGAGGCCAATAGATTGAACATTGGACAAATATTCAGTACAAAACTCAATCGCTTCTTCAACAATGTATCGTTCAACAATACACCCATCTGGTCGACTTCCGTTTTCAACATACCCTTTCAATATTTTCATATAATGTTCAACAGGGTACATCCATCTCATATAAGTTGGTCCACACAATTGTGTTTCTTTCACAAGATGAACAATTAGATGTACCATTATGTCAAAAAGCGATGGAGGAAAATACATTTCAAGCTCACACAAAGTAATAACTATTTCTTTTTGCAATTTTGATAAGATCGCAGCATCGATCACCTTACTACAAATTGACCTGAAGAAAAAACACAATTTAGTTATTGTGCTTCTTACTTTTTCTGGAAAAATAGAACATATACCTAATGGTAGAAAGTGTTCCATTATAACATGACAATCATGTGTCTTTAAACTCTTTAACTTGAGGTCTTTCATAGACACAAGTCTTCTAATATTTGAAGAGTATCCTTCTGGAACTTTAACTTCACTTAGAAACTTACACAATATCTTTTTCTCCTTTCTAGATAAAGTATAAGCAGCAGGTGGTAGATATGTTTGATTTCCCTTCTTCAAGGGTCCTAATTCATTTCTTATTCCCATCGCTACCAAGTCCTTTCTTGCTTTAAGGCCATCCTTAGACTTTCCTTGTATATTGAGTAACGTACCAATAACACTTTCAAATACATTATTTTCAATATGCATAACATCCAGAAAATGTCTTACATACAACGACTTCCAATACGGCAATTCAAAAAAATTGACCTCTTCTTCCACCCACGCGTGACAAGCGTATGAGCAAAAGGATTGCCAAACTTAGTACTCACATCTTTCACCTTTTCAAAATTTTGTTCACCTGTCAATGTAGGTGGAGCTCTACCTTGTTCTTGTTAGAACACAAATTGGTTCCTAATAATATCTCTATGTTTTGATGATAACTATTATGAAATTTTGTAATTAAGAATTATATACTCTAAAATTTGCTTAAGAGTTTTTACTGCAGATAGTAAAGGAATTAACACTCCAAAAGCAAATCAGAATTGAACATAAGAAATTTGCTAGACTCTGAAGCGCCAGATGCAACCATTAGAAGATTCTGAATGCTGCCAACAGAAGATCCTGAGCGCTGTCTCCAGAAGGATCTGAAGCAGAAGCTCCAGAAGAATCTGAAGCAAGTCAGAAGCATCTGAACCAAAGAAGAATTCTGTATGAAGAGTTTTTAAAGCATAGTTACTACAGAAGATTCTGAAAGTACTAAAGCTTCCAGTACTGAGGATCTAACTCAATCATGCTCTGAACTTATACACGCTAAAAGCACACCTGCTGTATAAGACTCTGATTCAGCAAAGCTCTGATCAACATTAGAAGGCTCTGATCAAATTAAACTCTGATGAAGCTTGCTGAAAATTGAAGAAGAAGAATTCAAGATTATATCCGTTGGAATAATTCAAACGACTCTTTCCTTATTTATGCTAGACACAAGAACACTGACAAAAAGGATTTCTCTGTGCTTTCTTCTTCTAGGAAAGGTCACTTGATGTGAAGACAAAAAGGCTCAGACCTTTTGGACACTCTTCTCAACGTGAAGCTCTCCTTGGATCAGCTGCTTATAAAAGCAAGTCTTCACCCATCTTCTTCAACTAACGTTCTGTCTGAAAGAAATCAATATTCAAAGCTCTCATACTATTCATACTCTTTCTAGAATTAATTTCTTTGTTCTTAACTTTAAGTGAAAAATCAAAGTTGTGATAAAGCTTGATTAGAAGCAATTTAAACACTTGTATTTGTTATTACATTTATTTGTAAGAAAACCTTAAGAAGATCCAGTTAGGATCAGTAGTTCTTGAGAAGACTTTGAACAGTTGTTCTTAGTGCTTACTATTGTAATCAGTTGATTAAATAGTAGATTAAGTCCTTGATTGAGAAAGGCAAATCACTCTAGGAAGGGTGGACTGGAGTAGTTGAGTTCAACGAACCAGGATAAAAATACTTGAGTTTTTATTTCTAAGTTTTTATCTTCATACTTATTCAACCCCCCTTCTAAGTATTTTCTCACCTTCAGTTCTGAATTTCCATTGAATACTTTTCTCCATCCACGGTAATGATGATTAGAATTTAAGAATCTACGATGACCAAGAAAGAAATTCTTCTAACCAAATTCCAATCGCGTCCAATCTGTGTTTTCTTCATAGATAGGACATGCACATTGACCTTTAACGCTATACCCCGATAGATTTTCGTATGCTGGAAAATCATTAATTATGCCAAACAACATCGCCCTTAAATTGAAAATTTCTTTCTTATATCCATCATAAACCTCCACATCGTTCTCCTACAAACTCTTTAAGTCTTTGATTAAAGGTTTCAATTTACATCTATGTCATTCCCTGGTTGTTTAGGACCATAAATTAACATAGATAGCATTATGTACTTACGCTTCATACATAGCCATGAAGGTAGGTTAAAAATCATAATAATCACAAGCCATGTGGAATGTGAGATACTTTGCAGATCATGCGAGTTCATTCCATCAGTAGATAATGCCAAACGAAGGTTTCTCGCTTCTTTTCCAAAATCAGGATACTCATTATCAATTTTCATCCACTGTGGCGAATCTGTCGGATGTCGATACTTTTCATCTATAATTCTATCATCTATATGCCAAGTCAAGTGTTTTGCATCTGTTTCACTATGAAACATACGTCTAAATCTCGGAATTATAGGAAAATACCATAACACTTGATCAGACCTGATCGGAAGGGGACCACGGACTTGCCACACGTCGTTGATCTGCTTCCTGTTCACCGGTGATGAGGAGGAGAAGGGGGGTGTACCTACAAGACACTCTGATGCCAAAGTAAGGAATTGGGCAGAGTGAGAGCAAAGTACAGAAATGGGGTAAGAAGTGAATTACCTGGCCCTCTTGTGAAAGAGGGTATTTATAGAGAGACCTCAGCGCTGGGCCAACGGTCATTTGAGATGTGCTGGATGACCAGGCCCAACCCTAATGACTGTTAGGGCTTACATGGCGTAGTGAAGACCGAAACGTGGTCTTCGCCCTAGTTCAACTGCTCTGTGAACTCCGGAAAGTGGGTTGACTTGCTCTTTCGGAGGTGGGAAGTTGATGGATGACGTGTCCCCGCGGAGGGGAGCACGCGGAGAATGTGTGAAGGACACGTTGTCCTACCCGACAAGGAAGCATGTCCTGCCCGCGGAGGGAGAAGGTTCTGCCCAGTCAGGGCAGTATTTGACTGATGGATATCCTCCTGCCCGACGGGGTTGGGGTAGGACCTTCTCGCGGGGAGTCCTATCCTGCTCGTCGGGGACCTGTGCCCGACGTTGTGGTCCAAGGTGGGTTGGGCTTGGTGAAACACTATTGGGTTGGGCCCATGTGGCCGGAGCGGGGCCCAGACCAGAACAACACTTTTGCTGGGGACAACCTTTTCTTATACAGAGATACACCACATTTAGGACACTCATTTAATGATGCATATTCATTTCGAAAAAAAATGCAATCATTTGGACAAACATGTATCTTATCATAGCTCATGCCAATAGAGCACAACATTTTTTTGGCTCCATAGGTTCGATTGGGAATAACATTATCCTCTGGAAGTATCTCTTTCATGAGGGCTAATAACTCTGTGAAACTTTTATCCGACCATCCATTGCCCGCCTTTAAGTTGTACAACTTTAATACCGCAAGCAATCTTGTGAAAGTAGTGCAACCTTTATACAACGGTTTCTCTGCATCATTTACCAACCTCTCAAACATTTTGGGACAATCCTGAAGATCTTCTTTAAGTACTTCTGCAATCTCTTTGACTCGATCATAGTCGTATGTATCTGTGCCATTGTCATTTGAAGCATAGGTCGTGTTATCCTCCGGTTCAACATTATCGTTACTTATCTCACCATGTAATGTCCAACACATATAACTTCTATCAATTCCATGCCTCTTTAAATGTGATTCCATCTGAACTACGTCAATTTGACGCCCATAATAGCAACCTAAGCAAGGACATGTGATCCTACTGGGGTCTTTGGCATGTTCAACAGCAAACTTAACGAATTTTGATACCACATTCTCGTACTCTTTTGACAATCAATAGGAAGACATCCATTTTTTACCCATACTAATTAAGTAGGCTAAACTAAGTAAGCTAAACAAAAACAGTGAATACCTGTAGCACTTGTAGAGAAATCACCAACTTCTAGAGCTACACAGTAAGATTCTTGGAAACGATCACAATCTTGCTCTTCACAGGTAACCCTTATAACAAATTCACTAAGTTAGTATTGTACCTAATATAACAACTTTATCACTTAAGTTCAAGAAATTAATCAACAAAATCACAATATTCAACAAGTAATTCGTGAATATTCAAACATCAACAATATTTATGAAAGAGATAGATAAATCTAATAGTTGTTGTTTTAACAAGTTATATTTAATATAAAAATAAATAGATAAATCTAATAGTACACAGATGTATATATGAATTTGATAAGGATTTCTTCACTTGTGGAATTGTGAGTAAAGGTTAATATTTTAGTATAAGTTTTATTAGGTTGAAATATTATTAATTTGAAGATTTGAAAAAAAAATCCTTTTGATAATATCATCACTCCATATACGTATGCAAGCAAAATATTCGTAACATATACGTGTCCAACTCTATAGAACACAAACAAAGCCACTTTGTGGTTGGCAAAACCTAATCATTTGTATAATGTCTGTTTTTGTTCTTTCTTACATCATTCTAGGAAATACCAAATTTGACAATAAAAAATCTACAACTATATATAAATGCATGTTTTAGATACTTAACAAGCACAAGCATTTATATACATGATAATAATATTCTAAAGTTTCTAAGCAAGGGTTTGCTTTTAATTAAGTTAGAAGAAGAAAAATGAAGGGAGGTTCAATTGAACTTGATGAAGTGTCTAAAAATGCATCTAGAAGCAAAAGAGTGAAAAAAGGGTTATCAATAATGGATTTTATTTTGAGAAACAAGTAGATAGATACACACATATCACTTAACCATATAACTTTTGTTATCAACTAATAATCCACATATATACAATATTTCCACAACAAAAAAACTCATCAATCCATAACCATGAAAATGAAGAAAATGACTAAAATACCTTGAAAATGGTGGAATGGTCGGACAAAGGTAGTGCGGCGGACAGAGGGAGTACTACGGTCGACGGAAAGGAAGAAGATGGCAGATTGGTCGGACGGCAGACGACAGAGGGAGTAGGGTTTATTCACTATGAAAGATGGTTTTGTCACGAGAGGGAAATAAAGAATGTTGTTTCTGAAATATTTTTTCTGAAAGTATGCTGTTTCTGAAATATTTTTTTATTAATTTTAGAAAATTAACACCTATAGTAGCGCTTTTGAAACTCCCACCTATAGCAGCGCTTTCATCTAATAAGCACTTTCGTATACCCAACCTTTAGCAGCGCTTTATAAAAGCGCTCTCTAAGGTCTGTCTTAGGAAGGACCTATAGCAGCGCTTTTTATAAAGTGCTTTCGTATCCCCCTTATAGCAACGCTTTTAGAAAACGCTTTTGTATACCCCCATATGGAAGCGCTTTTTAAAAGTGCTTTTGTAGCCCCCCTTTTTAGAAGCGCTTTATTAAAATCGCTTTCTTTTGTAATACAAACCCCCCTTTAGCAGCGCTTTCTAAAGTTAGCAAATTTTTTCCTTTGTTTTTTTTAACTCTTTAGCAGCGCTTTTACAGAAAATGTTGTCTTTTCTGCGCTTCCAAAAATCATTTTTGGCGTAGTGTGATGATATAAAAGTGGATGAGTTGGTTGATAGAAGAAGCAAAGCTATTTGTTCCATGTGGAGGAAATTATCTATTAAAGACAACATGTTGATTCAAAAATCTAGGGTGAAGTAGAACCGAGATGGTGATTTAAATACTAAGTATTTTCCTAACTTGGTTAAGGGGAGGGAAAGGAAAAAATTCATTGGGGTTGTTAACACAAAAAGAGGCAAGGTTGAATCTGTCGATGAGGTCAAGGAAGCTATTAGAGATTTTTTTTCAACAAGAAGTTCATTGAACTTAAATCAGTTAGACCTTTATTGGAAGTTTTATCTTTAAGAACCCTTAATCAGGCTGATGTCATTTACTTGGAGGACCCTTTTTTAGTTGAGGAGATCAAAGATGCAACATTGAGTTGTGACATGTCTAAGAGCCCGAGCCCAGACAGTTACAATTTTGTTTTCATAACGAAGTGTTGGAATATTTTGAAGGAGAATATCATTAATTTTGTGAATGGTTTTCATAATAAGGAAATTTTATCTAAGGCTATTACCTCTTCATTTATTACTTTTATTCCTAAAATTCCTCAACCCCTTAATCTTGAAGATTACAGACATATTTGTCTTGTTGGTTGTCTATACAAGATTATAGCTAAGCTTCTGGCTGTTAGGTTGAAGAAAGTTTTAGCTGGTTTGATTTCTCAATGCCGATCGGCTTTTATTCCTAGTAGACAACTTCTGGATGGCATTTTAGTTGCTAATGAGATAGTGGATAAATCAACTAAAGATAAGAAGAATTGCATGTTTTTCAAAAGTGGATTTCAAAAAGACATACGATTGCATTAGTTAGGATTTTTTAAGATTTATGATGCAGAGAATGAGGTTCGGTAGTATTTGGATGGCTTGGATCGAGGTATGCATTTTTAATAGTCATTTTCCTATTTTGGTTAATGGGAGTCCAACTCATGATTTTAAGTTGGGTAGAGGATTAAGGCAAGGAGACCCTCCATCTTCCTTCCTTTTTGTAATTATTGTTGAAGGATTAACTAGTCTTGTCAAAAAAGCCCCTGATATAGGTGATTTTGAAAGGTTTAGTGTGAAGTATGGAATCTTAGTTGACATTATTCAATTTGCGGACGATACCCTTATAATCAGAGGAGGTGGTTGGAAGAAATTGTGGAGCATTAAAGCTATTTTAAGAGGTTTTCAACTTGTCTCAGGCTTGGGAGTCAATTATCATGAGAGTAGATTGATAGGTATCAACATGAGCAATCATTTTCTTCTAGCAGCTTCAAATTTCTTGGCTTGCAAGTTACAAGATTCAAATTTTAATTTTATTGGGATCCCTATTAGATCAAACCCGAGGAGGATTAAGATGCGGTCTCTTATCATTGAGAAGTTTAAATCAAAATTGCCTTTGTGGATAAGGATATTTCTTTCTTTTGAAGGTAGAATAACTCTCATCAATTCGGTCTCGAGTAACATTCCCATTTTCATCTTTTCTTTCTATAAAGGTCTTGTAAAAGTGTATATAGAAATTGATAGAATTCGTCAGAGATTTCTTTGGAGTGGAACGGATGAGAAATCAAAGATTCATTGGGTTAGATAGAATATATTGTGCAAACCTAAAGAATCAGGAGGTCTTGGTATTAAAAGCATATAAGAATTTAATTTGACTCTTATAACTAAATGGAAGTGGAGAATTTTAGTTGAAAAAGAAGTCGTTTGTAAGAAAGACCTCCAAGCTAGATACGGGGATTGCGA
Source organism: Lathyrus sativus (assembly GCA_963859935.3). Classification (NCBI taxonomy): domain Eukaryota; kingdom Viridiplantae; phylum Streptophyta; class Magnoliopsida; order Fabales; family Fabaceae; genus Lathyrus; species Lathyrus sativus. The sequence continues at coordinate 30,482,919 of OZ012741.1, read as the reverse complement.
ACATCAAATCCTTACAGATCAAAGTTGTAGCAACAAAATTTCGACATCAACATGGTGGAAGGATGTGGCAAAAATTGGAGCCTTATCTGCTAACTTGAATTTTGATTTTGTAGGTTCAATTTTTTACAAACTTGGAGAGGGATCTCATATTCCCTTTTTGTCAACTAAATGGTGGGGTGATACACCTCTTTCGGATTGCTTCCTAGATATGTATGGCCTTAGCAAGGGAAAATAATGTTTTATTGATAATATGGGTTGTTGGAACAATGGTGTTTTGAGTTGGGGTGACCTTAGCATTCATCTACAACAACAAGACATGCCCGTTCAAAGGTTGCATCAGTTGCAAAAAAAATTAAAACTATTTTAAAACATATGTCCGATGCAATAGACATAGTGCATTGGAGCAATGTTGAGAATTTTTTTTTATCCTGTAAAAGAAAGTTATGATTGCATCATGGAGGGAAAAGTTCAAGATCATTTGGAGAAGGATCAATGTCGAGCTTTCTGCTTACTTTGGAAGATGTCTGTACCGGCTAGGATAAAGACATTTTGTTAGAGGATTTTCTTGAACATGTTAGCCATGAAAGATCAATTGAAAAAAGAGGTTTATGTTTATCGATTCATGAAGGGGCTTGTGTTTTTTGCTTTCAATTGGATGAAGATACAGTTAAGGCTGGGTTTCATGGCATGTAAGGCTCCCGGACAGTTTGGTATCAGAGCCTGAACAGAAAAGAAGGGGTGCATATGATATGAATATAATAAAGAGAGTGAGTAGAGGAGAAATCACTTAAACATGGAAACACCAGAACCAAACACTCAACCTATTACCACTACTTCTTCTTTATCACTTCCTAAACTCTGTAAAAAGACTAATTCTCATAAAATAGAAAACCTTATTGAGTACTCTCATGTTCCTGAAGATGCTCAAATTTCTGAAACAATACCTCCTCTGTTGAGTCCATACAACATCTTCAAAAGACAAAGAAGTGTTACCAGATCCATCCGAAATCTTATCTCTACCAATCGTCCTCATATGAAAGAGTACGTCCAGTCATCTAGACTAGACCAATGCAACCTAAAAGCTACAAACCAAGAGCAGTATGTAGATCTGGAGATTCCCCAATATCTCATAAACCACTAGAAAACTGAAGGATATACAGCCTTACACTTCGGGGTTGTCAGACTCATCCTTTCTCTTCATGGAAGGAAGAACCAACCCGTCTTTTACAAAATAGCTCTTCTGGACTCCAGCTACCTCCATTATGAAAATGCTGTAATAGGAACTGTTCTAACTACACTTCATGCAGGAAGTGTCGTCCTCACTATCTTCCCTAACTATAATGTGAGTCTTAATGATAACACCTTGTCCACAAGACTGAAAGTACAGATCCAAATCACCGGAACTGATCAAGTTCCTGAAGCTATGTCAGCTACCCTCCATCACCAGATAATATACCGCTTACAAAATCACTCGATAGATATTCCTATCTCAGGATGCTCTTCTGATTCACTATTGGTTGTCACCAATAGAGAAGAAGACATACCCTCCATAGTCCAGATTCCAAGAAAGATCACAAGGGAAGAATTAACTCAGCTAATTCCCCTTGAATGGATAACCAACTATGAGAGACTTCATGTTGACAGAAGACCTATCCAATCTCAAGAGGCTACTTTCAGGAGATCTGTTGACAAAACAATTAAGACGATCTTTAAGAAATCAGACGAAGGGTCGAGCTCAATATCTCCGATATTCCAGACAATGATGATTCAACCAGTTCTCAAAGAAGATTGGTGTCCCGTCTATGCTGTTACAACAGAGGGAAAACCTATCTACACCGATAAAATAGATGGCCACTTCATTTGGGATGTTGATCCAACAAGATGTGACCCAGATTGTGACTGTTGGATGCACGATGATGATATTGATCGAGATATCATTCTTCCTAAAACAAAGAAAAAGGGAAGGTGCAAACCCTCGCCACCTCCTCAAAGGAGATCTGATCCAGACAATGGGCCATGGGTAGGAATCCATGAAAAAAAAGAAACCCCTCTGTATCTACGAGGAAGGACTAAAAATCCTCAGGAGAGAAGGATTGTTACCACCTGATGATCTGAATCTTATTACATGGTCACCAATAGACCATTGTAAACTGTTACATCCCCCAGCTGTTGCTCAGCCAATTCCTTGCTTTATGTATTCAACCACGGCTTCAGAGTACGAACGACAATTTCCGGCTTTGGAAAGAAAGATGGATCCAGTCACAGGCAGAACATCCAAACCCTTCATTCATCCAAGTGAAGTCCGGCCCGATGGGAAGCTTAAACCTTTAACTCAGGCTGAGGAAGTTCTGAATTGGAAATCTGAAACATATGGTTTCTCAAAATGAAATTTTCAAAACCTTGACAAAAAGGTAGATAAGATCGCTGAAAAAATAGACGAGACAAATGAAGATCTCAAGGTTTTATCCCAAAAAATGCAGAAACATTACAAAAGCTTGAAAGCCCAAGTATCCCAGCTAGATCGGGATTTGCGGCAGATGTTAGAAGAAAGAGCTTTTGGTAAAACATTTGACCAAAAGAAAAGAGAAATCAGAAGTCTACAAAGCCAAGTAAAAGAGATAGATGATTTCTTAAGAGCCTCTCATGAAAGAAAGCCCAAACCGGTTGAAAACTCTTTCTTGGATCCTCCTACTTTTCCTACATATTTCAAACGACCAGAAAGGCCTTCTCCTTTCTACCCTACTTATGTTTCATGACCATCAGACCCAGTTAAATATATACCAACAGCCTACAGACCAAGATCTTCCAGAACTACCACTACCTTAACCTCCAAAACAAAGGGGAAAGCTGCCTGCTTAAGCGCTTCATCCTCAGACTCTCAAGATATCCCTGAAACACCCCCTTCAAAAATCCAAAAGGAAGAAGAAATTCCTAATAAAAGCTTCCAAGCCATGGAAATCACTACAAATCATGAATCTCCTCAGAAAGATCACTATGAATCATCAAAAAAGAGGGAGACGAGTCCTTCTCAGATGATGACAACAACTCTGATCCAGAATCATCTTTAGATTAGACACCAAGATCTTTTTCAACTAAATTAGGATCTGAAGACAACTATTTTCCAAGACTCTTCATGACGAATGTAAAAGAGGAAGAATCCTTTTTTGAAGAAGAATCCCCTGAGGAAACTCTTGTCCCTGAAAGGACTAAACCAAACGGAGGTCCTTGGTTCACTTTTGATGATATACCACCTAGCTGTTGGAGAAAAAGACTGTTGGAATTTGGAGCTTGGCTTGACACCTAAATGATGAAAACAAGTGCAGATAGCTATAAGATCATTGAAGAATTTTGTTGTAGAATGAAGGGCACGATGAAAGAATGGTATCAAAATCTTGGAGCTTTCAAACAAGATGAGTTACATCGTCTAGAAACTACAGCTAGTGTTCTTGGGGTCCTTCACCGAGAATTTATCGGTGATATGGAAATATTTGATAGGAAAAATAGACAAGAATTCTTTAAGATGAAGTGTTGTTCTCTCAAGACAAAAGACCTCGACAGGCATTATCATAGGATGGCACAGAGGTATTATGTTCTTAATGGGTACAATGACCCAAGTCTCAAGAATACCTATGTATCCTCTCTACCACAAGAACTTCAGCCAGAAATTCATAGAATGTTAGCTACAACACAAAAGGATATTAAAACTATGAATCTCAGCCAGATTCACCAGGTGACCTTAGAAGCACTTGAAAAGCTTTGCAGTTTTCATCATCAATTTTCTGAAGTTATAGAACAAAAGTCAAATTTCACCCAAGCATGTAAGAAACCCTACCTGGAGATTAAGTGTAAAGACAAAAGGTGTGGTTGTTCAACAAAAAAGAAACATAAAAAATACACCAAACCTCACAGGATCTTCAAGGGAAAGAAAAGAAAGAATATGAAGTTCTTTAGAAGAAAACCTTTCAGAGGAAAGGGGAAAATCAGAGATGCTTTATTTGTGGGAAAAAAGGCATTTCTCAAAAGAATGTCCCAATAACACCTATAAAGCCGCAAAATTGTTAACTCTCTTCAACCTCTAGAAGGAGACTTAGAATATTTGTATTCTGAACAAAGCTCTGCTGATGAAGAAACAGTTTTTACCCTTCAAGACTCCTCATCCGATGAAGCATCATTCTCAGAGTCCGAAGATGACAGATATCTTCCGGTTTACTCCATCAAAGAGATAGGCAGTTCTCTTCTGACTACACCACTTCCTTGTGTTGAAGTCCATATTCTCACAACAAAGTTTTCCCGTCCGAAGAAAGTTAGAGCTTATATGGACACTGGGGCCCAGATTACCATGATGAATCCCAACATTTTCCTCCAGAATCATGGGTGACACATGCTGCATACTTTGTAGAAGCAGATGGAAAAGTTTTCAAGACAAATCTAATGACCAAGGAGAAAATAGGAATTAAATTCTTCCCAGACTGCATAGTCTGGACCAAGGTCATTGGCAGTAATCTTCCAAACAAAGATATTGTGGTAGGAATGAATGTCTATTCAGCAGCAATTAAACTTCAAATTCTCCCCACAGGAATCAAATTCAAAAGAGAATTCAAACCCTATTCTGGGATACTAAAACTATATTCACTTTCTAAGGTTCCTGCTGGCTATGAAGAAATCAAGTCCAATCTTCTCAGACTATGTGCAGATAGCCATGAGAAATTCCGCCACCCAAAACCTCTATGGAAGAATAAGGACTTCTTCATTCAACTTCCCTTTAAGCTCAATGAAGATGTTAATCCAACCAAGGCCACTCATCCAGGGATGAGCCCATCAGATTACGCCTTAGCTAGGGAAGAATGCAACCAACTCCTCAAACAAGGTTTGATAGAACCCACTAAATCAGAATGGGCTTGCCAAGCATTCCATGTGGAAAAGAGATCTGAAAAGCTGAGGGGAAAAAAGAGGCTAGTAATTGATTACAAACCTCTAAATCATTTTCTCAAAGATGATAAATTTCCCATTCCAAAAGCTTCGTCCTTAAATGTTTTCATCAAAGATGCCCAGATCTATTCTAAGTTCGACCTTAAGTCAGGATTTTGGCAATTGGGTATCGACCCTGATCGCTATAAAACGGCGTTCTGCATTCCTAACGCCCAGTACCAATGGACCGTGTTACCATTTGGGCTTAAGGTAGCCCCATCACTCTTTCAAAAAGCCATGACTAGAATTTTTGAGCCCATCCTCAATAGTATCCTCATCTATATCGATGATGTGTTATTGTTCTCAAAAGATGAAAAAACCCATAAACAATTATTGGGCCAATTTCTTCAAATAGCCCAACAGCACGGAATGATGCTCTCTGAGAAGAAAAGTCAATTGGGACAAACAGAAATTGATTTCCTAGGGATGCATTTCTCCCAAGGGAAATATCAACCTCAGCCTCATATTGCCCAAGAACTATTAAACTTTCCTGATGAAAATCTCACAGTTAAGCAAATCCAACAATTTCTTGGTATAATTAATTATATCCGAGATTTCCTGCCGAAACTGGCGAGATACACGAGTCCTCTATCCCAAATGTTAAAGAAAAAACCTCCACCATGGGGAACACAACAAACTGAAGCAGTGAAAGCCTTAAAGAAAATCGCACAAACTCCTCTTGCTCTAAAAATCCCAGGGAACGGGAAAAGAATTCTACAGACCGATGCCAGTGATCATTATTAGGGAGCAGTCCTGATAGAAGAAATTGGAGGAAAAAGATACTATTGTGGCCATGCTAGTGGCCAATTCAAAGAAGTTGAAAAACACTACCACACCACCTACAAAGAAGCCCTCGCTATAAAGATGGGGATCCAAAAATTTGACTTCCACCTAAGAGGCTATCAATTTGAAGTCCAGATTGACAATTCCTCTTTCCCTAAGATCCTTGAGTTCAAAAATAAGATGCCTCCCGATCCTCAAACTCTTAGGCTCAAAGATTGGTTTTCCAGATATGATTTCTCAGTAAGACATATCAAGGAAACCCAAAATGTAATCCCAGACCTACTATCCAGACCCATGAAACCCATCCAGATCATCACAGCCAAGCACACTTTCCCTCTAATTCTTATGGTCAAACCACTACCAACCCATGCATCCAAAACAAAGAATCTTCCTCCAGGAATAACGACCTCCTCTTCACTGTCCCAACTCAAGCAGTATGCCAGAAACAGTCTTTTCTATTACATGACAAAAATCATAAGGAATAAATTACTAGATCATAGTCGTTATTTCCCAGATACACCTTTTCTTCTGCCAATTTTAATAAACCCAAATGCCAAATTCACAAAAAACCATTTGTGGTATATTTGGTGTGCCACTTGTCTGTATTATATGCCTGTTCTTATTCCCACTGAGGCCACGTATCAACATATAATGGATCCCGAAAAGCACAAGTCTTTGATTTGGACCACTCTTGAATGGTATTCTCCATTACAATGGTGGAGAGATTAATTAAAACCAGTCATCGACGAGGTCAACGAACGAAGATTATCTTCAGAAGATATTGGTAAACTCAAGTCTGTTTTCTTTCTACACAGGCCCTATGTGATAGATCCTGCAACTAAGTTGCTCAATTGTAAGAGTTATGTTCGTCTATGGGAAACCATTAATGAATGTCCTCCCAGTCTAAAAATCACAAGGGAATTACTTGAGTATGTTAACTACATCAATCTCTATGATCCAAAGAAACTCGATGATCGTTCAACTTGCATACATCATGAAAAATTCAAAAGACCAGAAGTTGGAGAAAGCTCGGCTCAAGCCACACAACAGAAACCAAATTCTCTAGTGGAAGCTGAATTCTCGGAAGGACAGGTGGAAGAAGCTAACATGAGGTTAGGGGATCACTCCTACATGATGGAGGACATCTGACAGTGTGAATCATCTCGCTATGGAGATTGCTTTTCTGACGAAAATTTATCTGATCAGAATATGTCCCCCTCTCATGAACCAATTTGCAAAGACTAAATGGACAAGTGTCCTTCAAAAATGAACAAGTGTCCTTCAAAGATCACAAGCATGCTTATGAATAGTAAACTTTTGTCTTTTTATGCAATAAGACTACAATAATGTAATCCATTAGAGATATGTGTGTCGGACTTTTAAAAAAGGCATTTATATAATATTATAAATGTCATGCTTGTAAATAGTGTTGCTTTTGTCTTATATGTACCTCCTTGGCTATAAAAGGAGGGATCTTGTAACATATTTTCATGAAGCAATCACAAATAAACTCTCTTGTGTGCTTAAGAATAAACATGTTCTAAAAATCTCTTCTTTCTCCCTCAAAGCTTTAGTTATTGTATTCATATCATAATTCCCCTCAATGATGCAAGTATGCTCTACACCTGCCTCTAAATGAGGATCTTGTGTATCAGAAAACATCCGACCATTGATCCATACTACGGTCCTTACTGTTATGAATTTCAGTTTTAATTGTTAGTCCATGTTATGCCTATAGTTGGCTATTGGAGGACGATACACTTAAGGCTGGGTTTCATGGCATGTAAGGCTCCCAGACAGTTTGGTATCAGAACCTGAACAGAAAAGAAGGGGTGCATATGGTATGAATATAATAAAGAGAGTGAGTAAGGGAGAAATCACTTAAATATGAAAACACCAGAACCAAACACTCAACCTATTACCACTACTTCTTCTGTTTGATTGCTCTTTAGCTCTGAAAGTTTGGGATCTTATAGGTGTTTGGATTGCTTATTTTGAGTTATTTATAGGACCCCCTTAGAAGCGTTTTTTTTAATCTTGATGTAGGTTTGTATAAAGAAATACTAAGAGAGGAAAAGTTGGAATCATTTGGTTGGCAGTTGTTTGGTGTCTATGGAAAACTAAAAATGATATCCTTCTTAACGATATTGTTAACAATTTGAATGATATCTTTTAGTCTATTAAATTATTAGTTTGGAAATGGTCTGTTATAAGAGAAATTTCTTATTCTAACTTTAATTTTCTAAATTTTAACATGATGCCGCTTAATTGTTTATCTTAATTTTTGTTGATTTAGAATTTCTCCTTTTTTTTTTTTTTTGGCTTGTATATGGATAAGAATATTCTTCTACTGATGTATTATTTTAAGAGAAAAAGTTTATCTTTTCAAGTTGTTGAAATTCTAAAATATTTCAAATACTACATCATCTAGGAGTGAACCATATTAGAATATTCCCTCATTATATCATATAAATTAACTAAACATATTGTAACACTAAAAGTACTAATACAAGTGCACAGCATTAATATCCATAAGACAAAGTCTTAGTACACAATTATATAAAACATAATTAGAGACAAGAGTATGACACTCAAAAGCCCTACACAATAAAAACAAACACACTTTCTTTCTAGTAGGGAGAGACACCTACATTTGCTTGTGTGAAAAACCCATCTTTCATAATCACGTCCTCTGAGTCCTACACAATGAAAAGAATTTTAGGTATTAGAAACCCTAGAAATAAGTGTTATGCTTTTTCATTCAATGTGCTGCCAAAAAAGAAAAAGAGGTAACAGTATATAGCTAGCTAGGGTTTTCAAAGTACCTGACGAACATTAGCTTTCTTCACGGGTTGATGATCAGGCATAAGTCCGAAATGAATGTGTGGAAAGTGGGCCCACTGAAAAAATAAATATGGACCCCACTTATGAGAAAAGTCTTTTTAACTTTATACAAATATCAAAAAAAAAAAATATTATTAATCTTTTGTCAATAATATGAATATTGTAAATTTGAATATGTGATATTTTTCGATTCAGTTGATTATTGTGCAAAAATATCTAAATGTGCAAATTCAAATCTGTGATATTCTATTTAATAGATTTTTTTAATTAAAAAAATAGTAAGAAAGGTAATTTTTATATTGTTAGTAGTGATTGAAAATAATCTAAACTTGGAAAATGTACTTAAGAGAGTAAGGTTAAGAATTTTATTGGATCTCACATTTTTTGCAGCTGCACTAAAAGCCTCTCTGTGACTTATATCAGGATTTCCAGCTTTGATACGTTGAATCTCATCCCTGAAATTTAAATCATATATTCTGTCAATTTCATATAATAGAAACAAAAAATAAAAATCTAACAAACACTGTTCACCACTAAAATTAAATGAATTATCCACAAAAATTTATACAAAACAGAAAATAATATTCTACTTTAAATTAAATATCTCAAATACTATATGACAAAATGAAATACATATTAATTTTATCTCCAATTTTTTTATAGATATTTTGTTTATTTTTCTAGTAATTTATAGACAAGTTTGACAACCATGCACCAAATGTGTAAAAGTATTTTCACATAACAATATCCTACCAATATTATTATGTTTGAAATTGAATTTATGGACACTTATTATTTTTAATAAAAATTCAATTTATAATAATAAAAATAAAAAAAATTAAGGAAAGATTTTATAGTAATACTTTTATAAAAATATCTATGACCAAATTATATAGAAGTTTCAATTTTTTTCTTCTAAATTCATGTCAATATATAAATTTTTCACAAAAAATTAGTTATTTACTAAATTTTTGAAACATGTAAAAAAAATCTTTGAATTAAAATAATTAAACATTTGTGAAAACTTATGTTATAAATAATAAAAATCATATCAACTATAAATCTTACGGTAGAAGTTATTATCTATATTTCTTTTCATAAACACAATTTATTTTTTAAATTTATTGAATGACCGAAATTTATTATTTCTATTATGCAGTATTACACATCCTATTTATAAAAAAAAGTTTACTTATATACTTGAATAATATATAGATAATATATATAATTATTAAGTAAATATAAAATGTAAATTTTTTTTATAAATAGGATCCGATTGAATATTTGATTAATCATAAACTATGAATTAATACATGAGTGGTATTAAACTTACTTAATGAAGCGGTTGTAAGCAGATGGAACTCTCTGTCTCTTCTCCGGAGCTGGACAAGCAAACACACGGATATTACTCAGGCAAACAGACAGGAGCATTAAATAAACATTGCTGACCTTATTTCCAAATCTGAACCCTTCTTTCTCTCTCTACATTTTCTCTCTCAATATTTCCATCATTACCTCATCATTATCATTTTTTTTCATTCTAGTGACAATCACTCTCTCAATGGATTCACCACTTTTTTTCCGGGGGAGATTTCTGTCTCACTCAATGTTTGCATGTAAGGAGACAGAAAACATAGATCTTAGAAATTTACATTTTTCTTTTTAATATTTTTCTTTGATAGTTTCTCAAACCTAGATTTGGAATATGGAATAGTGTTTCTCCAAAAATAAATATTTCAGAATTAGGGTTTGTGAAATTTTAATTAGAACTTTACATTGATTGATGTAAGATGAAAAAAGCAATGCATGAGATAAATGTGCTAAAGATTGTTCTTTCTTTGCTATTTGCAGAATAGTATATAGCAGAAACATAAACACTGTTTTATATTGAGAAGTGAGTTTTTGATAGGGATGGAACCTTTTTTTTTCTTTTCTTTATTCATTGGTTCAGTAGCACAACTACGAACTCAAAAGATGTGTAAAATGGACAGAATTGTTTCAGGTGTTTTTTCTTTACATTTCAGACCTTTTCCATTGTGATAATAAAAAATAAAATAAAAAAACATGAAAGAAAAATTGAACAAAAAAAATGACATTATATATTTGAAAAAATGGAAAAAGAACATTCTGTTATTGTACTTTGAAAAAAAATCATGATGAGAACAAATTATTCAGCAATTGAAGAACATAACAAATTCTTACGTCGGTTCGCTGGAGGAGGTTTAGGGATTTCTTCATGATGTCCTCCTCTCATCATTGTGTTCATCATCAAATCATTCGGATTCGGAAGCTGATTCATCATCATGTTTGTTGAAGGTGCATTTCGAATCTCCTCCTGAATTGAAAAGACGGTTAGGTTAAGTTAAATTAAATTAAATTAAATTAGACCTAGTTTGTCATAATCAAATTTAGTTTCCAATTCAAAACCTAATTACCAAAATACAAAACAAAAAACCTAAATATTTTTATATAGAAATTCAGAAAACACGTGCAAGCGCGAACGCGCACACATACACATACCATAAGATTTTGAGGATTGAAGAAGTTGTGTCCAAGATGAAACTGATTAGCAGCAGGAAGGAGCAAAGCGCGCATGTTAACGGAGAGAAGGTTGGTGCAATGACCACATCTGACTGTAACAGTCTTGAACAAGCTTGTGCAAGGAACACTCACCTGAAAAACACGGAAAAGAAAGAAAATTAAGAGAGCGATGATGAAGAAAAGAGTGAAAAAAGAAGATGAGATAAGGTAATACCGCGAGAACAGTGTCACAGAAATTGCAATGAACATAACAGAGCTGGTCGGAAGGAGAGAGCTGTTGCTGTTGTTGCTGGTCCGGTGAAAAGGAAGTTGATGATGAAGAGGACATGTTTTTTCTTTTCTTTCTTTTCTTTGTTTTTCTCTTTTTGTTGATTCTTCACTTTCTCCTTTTCTGAATTCTTGATTTTATGATTTGATTGATGGGATTGACTGATCAGTGTGAAGTTTTTTTGGTATGTGATAGACAGATAAAACACTTCCTATGGATCTGATCCTCTTGTTTGTTGAGTTACTGTTGTGGAAGGGAGATAAATATGAAACTAAATGAGAGAGAGAAACAAAGAGATCAATGCTACTTAAGTAATAAGGGATTGAATACACCTAGAAAGTCTTTTCTTTTCTCTCTCCATTTTGTTCTCTTTTGCATAGAATATAGTATTTTTATATTACATGAATAAACACCAATTAATCAAACAAATATTTTATTTTAACCATCTATTTGATGACTTAATTACTTAGTTGATCATTTCTTATATATCAAGAAAGGTGTATAAATGATAAAAAGAATGGTATTTTTATCAAAATATTCATGATAAAATACTGTGTATTTAGAATGATAAAAGTAGTAACGATTAAAGAGTATAATTGAAAAAAATTATATTGTAAATAATTTGAATTGTTAATTTTGTGACACTTTTTTATAAATGAATAACTCATTGTAGGTTCGATTAAAAGAAAAGTAAAACATGACTAATGATTTTTATAATCACGATTTGAATTTGAATTATTTCAAAGTTTTATTTTTAATGAAGTTTATTATATTAGTGTCTGTTTTGATTGACGGTGGAAACAATTGATTTTAATAGAATTAAGTTTGATAGAGTTGATTTTAATATAATTGAGTTTGACAAAATTGATTTATATATACATAAATTAATTTAAAAGTGAGTTGAAAAGAAAATTTCAATAATAGAAAAATCATGTTTAAATTTAGAAGCTACAAATTTTAATTTATAATAGAATCAATTTTAGAGATAAAATCAACTATATTTTCAAATAACTAAACACCTCAAAATCATTTCAGATTCAATTTTACATCTCTAAAATTGTTTTTGGCCCTTCCAAAAGCCAAACTATGCATGCTATTAGTTTTTTTTTATACAGCATGCCATTAGTTTCTGAAGTTTAATTAATCACTTTACTTTTATTAATATTAAAATGAGACTAATATTGTGTATAGTTTATCAAGTATTATCAAATTGTAGAAATTCTATCTTTTTTAATGTTGTTTTGCTAGTTAAATTTCATGGGCTGAAAAGATCAAATTTTTATTGTGAAAATGGTGTATTGCGGTTCTCAAATAGAATAATAATTTGTCTTGAACGAAGTGGTGTGTCACTCAACTTCGAATTTGGTGTAGTTTGCTTTAGACTTTCTTTCTTTTATACTTGACATTTTGGTTGTTTTTTCGAGTTTTACATCCATTATACGGTTTAATTCATCTTTTCCTTATAAAAAAACAAAAGAAAAGCATAAGATAATGTGGTTCACTTTTCCATTAAGTTATTTTGTTTATTCTTGATTTTTCTGTTTCCTCTAAGATTGTCCTATCTTAAACCCCATTTAAATACCGTTTGACATTCCATAATATAATCGATTTAAAAGTTGTAGAATAATGTTACTTTATCAAATACGCATGTGAATTTTAACCAATTCAATTATCACATTACATTCCTTTCTTGGAAGTAGGTTTTAGAAGTACTTGGGACCTCCTTGTACTTAGATTAATTATTTCTTTGCGTATAGAGATAGTTCATTGACATGTTTGGTTTTATCATTTGTGGAGCCTTTATTTAATTAGGAGGTATTTTTAGGTGCTTTCATTTTTGTGTGCTTTTTTGCCTTTTTAAATTTTTGAGAATGTTTGTAATTGTATGGTGTATGGTTGTATCTTTTTACTTTGGTTTGGTTGAGGATGAGAATCTCTAAACTCATATATATATATATATATATATATATATATATATATATATATATATATATATATATATATATATATATATATATATATATATATATATATATATATATATATATATATATATATATATATATATATATATATATATATATATATATATATATATATATATATATATATATATATATATATATATATATATATATATATATATATATATATATATATTATTTGTAATATTATTTGGAAAAATATATATATTTATGTAATTAACCTAAACATATTATTCAATATAACAAATGTATGATAATATATTTTTTAAATATAGTAGACTATTAATTATAATTTACTTTTTAAAAATAAATAATAAAAATTATAGTAAATTTAAATTTACACATCTTTCATCAAATATCTTTGAAATTTCTGCATAAATATTAATTAACGAGAATACCTTATATTTTGTTTGTAAAAGTTTATCAATTAAGACAAGAATAACATATATGGAATCATTCAAACCTAACTAAATCACATAGTACTATTTTAATATTTTCACATAAAAGTTTGACTAGAAACCAAACCATTCCAACAACACCCCCTAATTAATACCCTAAAGTACATCAACATACTATTATAAGTATATCATTACTTTTTATGAAATAATGAAGTGTCATAATCAAGTTACATCAATCAACCGGGGTCCGAGAAAACATTTTCTTACAACATAACTAACCCTATAAATATTGATGTGATTGCTTATTTCTATGTTTTTTTGGTAATACGTGGTTGCTTATTTCCTTAAGTAAATAATTCTTTTGATCTTCAAAGTTCGAATTTTTTATACAAATGTCACACATTGAAATGGAAAATATCATATTGCCACAAATTGAAAAAAAATTGCAAAAATGACATTTTTTTAATATGGGTTCGTCCATTGGAAGGACGACCCAATGAAAGTCTAGAAAAGGTAGTTGGGGTTCGGCCATCCATTGGCCGACCCTATACTACGTGATTTTTTTTGTTTTTTTTTTAATTTCAAAAATAAATATATATATTATATATTATTATTTTATGTTTTAAATTGTTTTTTATATATTAAAATTATTTAAATGATATTTTATATTAACAAATAAATAATTTAATTATTTTAAATATTTTTTAATATTATTAAATATTCAGATTATATAATTAATTATTTAACTAAATAATTATATAAAATAATAAATTAAATCTTAAATAAAGAAAATTTTATAAATTAAATCATAAAGGAAATCATAAATGATTAAATCATAAATTAAATAATAATTAAACCATTAAATTTTAAATTAAATAATATATAATAATTAAATTTTAGAATTATATAAAATAATAAATTAAATCATAAAAAAAATTTTATTTATGATCATAAAGGAAATTTATTTATGATCATAAATAATTTTCTTTATGATTTATGAATTTATAATCTAAAATCTCCATAGATTATAAATGTATGATCTTAAAGGAAATTTTAAAAATTAAATCATAAAGGAAATCATAAATAATTAAATCATAAATTAAATAATAATTAAATCATTTAAATCATAAAGGAAATCATAAATTAAAATAACTAAATAATCATAAATTAAATCATAAATAAAATAATAAATTAAAATCTTATGATCATAATTTCCTTTAAGATCATACATTTGTAATCTTATGATCATACATTTATAAATCTTATGATTTCTTTTAAGATCATACATTTATAAATCTTTAAGATCATAATTTCCTTTAAGATCATACATTTATAAATCTTATGATCATAATTTCCTTTAAGATCATACATTTATAATCTATAGAGATTTTAGATTATAAATTCATAAATCATAAAGGAAATTATTTATGATCATAAATAAATTTCTTTTATGATCATAAAAAAATTTCCTTTATGATTTAATTTATTACTTTATATAATTTAAAATTTTAATTATTATATATGATTTAATCTAAAATTAATGATTTAATTATTACTTAAAATCATAAATTTATAATCTATGGGGATTTTAAGATTATAAATTCATAAATCATAAAGGAAATTATTTATGATCATAAATAAATTTCCTTTATGATCATAAATAAAATTTTCTTTATGATTTAATTTATTATTTTATATAATTCTAAAATTTAATTATTATATATTATTTAATTTAAAATTTAATGGTTTAATTGTTATTTAATTTATGATTTAATCATTTATGATTTCCTTTATGATTTAATTTATAAAATTTTCTTTATTTAAGGTTTAATTTATTATTTTATATAATTATTTAGTTAAATAATTGATTAGATAATCTGAATATTTAATAATATTAAAAAATATTTAAAATAATTAAATTATTTATTTGCTAATATAAAATATCATTTAAATAATTTTAATATATAAAAAACAATTTAAAACATAAAATAATAATATATAATATATATTTATTTTTAAAATTAAAAAAAAAAACAAAAAAAAAATCACGTAGTATAGGGTCGGCCAATGGATGGCCGAACCCCAACTACCTTTTTTGAACTTTCATTAGATCGTCCTTTCAATGGAAGGACCCATAGTAAAAAAGTGGCATTTTTGCAATTTTTTTTCAATGTGTGGCAATATGATATTTTCCATTTCAATGTGTGGCATTTGTGTAAAAAATTCTCAAAGTTCATTGCCCTTGACTTATATATAAAAGTTTAAATAAATATTAAAAACTATACCAATAAATTTTAAGTCAATCTAATCTGATATTTTTAAAAATTATTTAAAGATAAATTCTTTCTATTACTTAATACGAAATTAATTTATAATAATAATAATAGATGAAAATTAAATATTATTTTTGATTAATATTTAATAAAATTAGAGAGATTCATTGTTGAATTAGATCCCAATTTGACCTGAATATTATATTTGATTTAAATATTATGTTAACAAACAATTTCTTTTAATTTTAAATATGTGAAATATTATTATTATAATTATAATATATTTCAAATAGAAAATATATTCCAATATCTTCTTTTTAATTTTATTATTGATTAAAGTATTTAAAATAGAATAAATAAACTTAATAAATTAAAATAACTAATTAAAATTAATTTTATGAATGTTTTTATAAATTAAAATAAACTAATAAAAATAAGCGACTCCCCGTAAACAAAATATAAAATTATTGATAAATAAAAGTTGATATATCTAAATTACATATAGCAATTTTTAAAGGGTTTAATTGCTATGCTTCGACATTATAAAAATATTTTACACGGTCATCGAAAATGTAAAAAGAATTTTACACTGCAAGTGCATCAAATTTTTTTCCATTTTCAAATGTCTTTTAATAGCAATTAATTTTTTGAAAAGATCATATCTTGAAACAACAAACATGGTATGTCGAACATATTCATTTTACGTGTATATTTTTTTTTTTTTAAGATAGACCAAAATTTTATACTCCTATCCTATAATATATCATCTTCAATCCGTTTTATTTTTATGAATTTTTACATAACTATATAAATATAATCAGACTAATATTCTCATTTATCATTGATATATATATATATATATATATATATATATATATATATATATATATATATATATATATATATATATATATATATATATATATATATATATATATATATATATATATATATATATATATATATATATATATATATATATATATATATATATATATATATATATATATATATATATATATATATATATATATATATATATATATATATATATATATATATATATATATATATATATATATATATATATATATATATATATATATATATATATATATAAAAGAGAAACTGAAATGAAAAAACCTAGCTAACTAGCTAGCTAGAAATGAATGGTCGGCATTCCCAATGGATATGTGTGTATTATAGAGAGAGAAAGAAGAGAGAGAAAGAGATTGCAGAGGCGGCAGAGGTGGGGGAACGGAGAGCGAAAGGGACGTGTGCATGGGAGTGATTAGCTTTCCTTCATTCACCTGTTGTTTTCAAAGTTAATAACGTTTACAGAGTGTCCTCGATTTTCTACAATTCCATTTCATAATATATCATAATATCATAATCATATAATACTAATATAATCATCCTCATGCATGTGTCCATTAAATCAAATCTTTGTTCTTCTCTCTGTATTTTTTTAAATCAAACTTGGCGGGCCAGTACTACAATCAAGATGTTTTTGTTTAGAGCCATCTTGTTTTCTAACCCTTTCTGAGTGGTTTCAATACTACTGACCCACCATACTTCTGTCATCAATTTTCTTTTTCTTTTTTATGGTTTTTTATTATAATGTAATAAATTTAAACATGTATACAGTAACAGTAGTACCTCATCATCTTTATTTTGAATTACTACTGTTCATTTTGATTCCTTTGTATTTTTCTATGGATCCAATCCAAGCTTTTTCTTTTTCTTTATCTATACGTACGAAAATTGTATATAGTATTATATAACTTGTTTATTTTAGCTTTATTTAATAGAAAGAAAAAAACGAAATATATTTAGAAGTTATTGGAGAAAAATTTCTCGATAAAATGTATTGAGAAGTGACTTATTCGTTTGTTAAAATTAAAAGAAAATATATAATAAATCATAGAAGTTTTAACTCAAAATTTTAAGTGACAGAAAGAAAATATATTTTGAGAATGTCCGATATCATAATTGCAAAAAAATAGTAGAAAAGTTGACAAAGGCGTTAGAGCGTCCAGAAGAGGATGTCAGAATCAACGTTGTTGGGCGACGATCGAAAGTAGTGCCGCAAGGCGGCTGTCGGAAGGAGCATTGTGAGGTGGCACCCTAGAGCAGTGCCGCAGGGCGGGGGCTAACGAGCTGACTGAGATTTAATGGTGTCATAGATCAGCAGGCGGAGTCTGACGATACAAATCCAAAGGTTCACGACGATGGTTGGGGCGACTTCGGAGTTCTAGTAGTCTGCAAATCTGTTGGATCATGTTTTGGATTTGTTTCGGATATGTTGGATTTCATTAGTTATAGTTATAAATATGTATCTCTATTACTTTTGTTAAGAATATATAAGAAATAGGTGGTAACCTAGTTAGAGAGGCGGTTGTTGAAATACCTTGGAGTTCTTGGAATTTCTCAAACTTTTGGATGTATTTTAGGGGATTAAAAAATACTTTTGACACCTTGGATTCGTGTGATTCATATAGAGAAAGTTTGAAAGATTGAGAAACACTTGGGGTTAGAAAATAGTTTTTTTTTTTGGGAACTTGAGAGACAATTTTCTTGTAACTCATTTTTAATCTCTTGTAACAATATTTGAAACTATAGTAAATCAGAGAGTTTTTCTCTCCTCTAGAGTAAATCGATTTCATCAATCTGAGTAAACAAATTATGTGTTCTCGTGTTTTATCTTCCTCTTACTTGTTATGGATTTTCTTACATTATTTGATAAATTATTTTGTTGTCTAAGGCTATTCGGTTGATTGTCATTATTCTTTGTCTCACTCATTATAACTCTCAATGAAATTGATATTATTGTTAGATTTTTAACGAGAATTTATTGGCATGGTTCAACCTTTCAATTTCACAAGTGTGCACAATGGGTTCCGAATATTATTGGTACAGTCAGTAATGAAGTCATTCCACTAGGTAACAAATAGGCTTGCAAGGTTCATGGTGTTGGTACAGTCAAACTTAAAATGTTCTATGATCATGAGTTCCTTCTACGTGATGTAAGGTATATTCCCAAGGTTAGGAAGAATTTGTTGTCCATAAACATGTTTGATGATCTAAACTACTACACTAGAATGGAACATGAGGTATTGAAGATTTCACATGGTAGAGGGGTCATGACTAAAGGGTATAAAAATGTGGTTTATATATTATAAATGGATCCAATATTATTGGTCATTCGTCATTACCTAATTAGGTTTTTCAAAGAAAGAACAAGCTATAAGGTTTGAGGTCAACACAAAATAGATGTCTAGAGGTTGTTTTAGAGCACTTTAATGAGTTTTGCAAGAAATTTTGGATAAAAAATATTTGATTGCTTTTGTTATGGCTCTAGGATTTAAGTTGCTATATAATTTTTAGGTTAAGGTTGGTGCCTAAGTAGCTTACGTAATTGACAATTGTCCACTCACCGAATAGACTTTCAGACATCTATGGAGGTTTTGAGTAGGAAACTTGTAGATTACTCTAATTTAAAGATCTTTAAATCTTTGTCATTTGCAAAAACCAAGCTAGTATAACTTGATTTTAAAGTTGTGAAGAATGTCTTAATGTTTATTGAGAAGGAGGGATGGTTATACGTTATGGGAAGTGGAACCTGGAGGATCAAAGTTCATTATAATTTGATGCATTTCTTTCAGTGAGGTTCGTAAGGGGAGGAAGAATGCAGATCTATAGATAAAGATATCAAAAATTATGGCAGAGAAGACTCGGTTTTAAGTGGAGGTTCCATTTAGGCTAGTTCTGATGATGAAAATTCGAGTCGTGATATGGTAAGTAGGGAAATTCTACAATTTTAATTTTTCAGGTTTCTTTTACTTTTTTTTCCCTCTTTTACATTTTACTTTACTTTTTTCCTTCTTTATTTATTGACTTTTCTCTCACGCACACACAAAAAAACTCACATGTGCCAAAATTTTATCTCTCGGCAAAGAATAACAATTCTTCCTTAAAGCAATGGAAGTAACTAAATATTTTTTCCCAAAGTAACTCTCTTCCAACCACACACTCTCTCAAATCTCCATTGTTCATAAACTCACACTTAATTGTTACCGAAACCAAACTGCATCGTTCTCATAATCTACTTACCTTATCTTATCGATTAAACCCTAAAAAAGGTCGTATCTCCATTATTCACAATCATTTATTATTCCTTTGAACTAATTGAACCCTAAATTGAAAATCTATAGAACCATAGCTAGAAATTGTTCCCTGGAACTTGCAGAACCCTAAAAACTTATCCCTTTGTCATTCACCATCGTAAATCGTTCCTGAGCTCTATGAAATCATGATCACTAGTATTTTGGGAGGTTGTCTGTGTCGGTGAGTAACGATGGTCTTTAAACTACAGAAGCTAGTAGCTTATTTGGTTTGTTAAACTCTTTCAAATCTCTATATGATTTTATTTTGACAGTTAATGATTATCTATGGAATGTCATTGACTTATCTTATTGGAGCATTTGTAAACTGGCGGATTTTGGCTCTAATAGGTGACATTCTTCTTTCTGGTATTTTTACCACAAAACAAAACCAAGTGTTTGATGTAATTCGCAACCCTTTCGTCTCTATCTCAGGAATTGTTCCTTGTCTTATACAACTTCTTAGTCTTCCTTTTATCCTGGATTCACCTAGGTGGCTGGTGAGTTCTTTGTGATATGATTGTTCGAGGACGTATGTGTTGGACATGGCCTATCCAAGCAGTTGGATTTTTTCATCATTATTTTTGTCTTCAAGTCAAGACATGTCATCAAGTTATACTCATGATCTTCTGCAGGAAAAGGTTGTCCGTTTGAAGGCAAGTGATTCTTCTTTACAACGTCTTAAAGGAAAAAAAATTTGATGTTTATTAAAAAGGCCAATGAAATCAGAGTATGTAACTACTTTTTGTTTTTTAGAGTGCATTCTTGTATTGCAAAAGGAAGAATCCAAATGGATCAGTATATAGTCTGGTGAAATGTATTTTTATTTGTAGGATTATATTGACGCCCTTCAGCAACCAACCGAGGCTAGCATTATTGGCTTATTTCAATTGCAATATTTGAAGTCACTTATAGTGAGCTTTCTAAATTAGTCCTATTCATGGATCATATTTTAGTTTTTTTCGTAGATTCTTATGATATTTACCTACTTCATTTAGGTAGGACTGAGCTTAATGATATTACAACAATTGCAAAATTTCTTATATATGATAGGTGTAAGGGCAAGTTGTCTCAATACTTGTTTTAATGATGTCAAAATATATCTAGTTAGTAATGTGTACTTTGGACGATATCATCGAGTCGCGTATGCATTCGTTGTTCTCTCGTGCCAAGCATTTATCAAACACATGTGTCTGTTCATATAGAAAAGCATTATATGTGTTTTATGTGAGTTTGATCATGTTGGTAGACTTAGATATGCATTAGAAGTGCTTAGAAATAGAAAGACATGTCAAAAATAGCATTTTTGCAAGTTCTGAACCTTTAAGTCGACTCAAAGCCCTACTTAGGTCGACTCATACAGAGTGAATTTTTATGATTTTCTTTTAGGAGAGCTCGCGTCGATCTTCCGGTCGACTCATACTGTAGCATTTCAATTTGTCAGAACTGAGTTATTTTGCGTCGACGCATGGACCTGTTCTAGTCGAGGCAAAGAGATGATTTCTGCATAATTTTGAAAGCAGGAGACGTCAGGTCAACCCCCTTTTCTTTAGATCGACCGTTCGCTCGTTTCACTCTACTTTTCTATTATGTTTGACTTTCAAAATGTCTGTTATGTTGGTTATTTGGTCCAAGCTTCACATATATATATATATATATATATATATATATATATATATATATATATATATATATATATATATATATATATATATATATATATATATATATATATATATATATTGTTTTGGCTCATTCATTCATGAATAACAAGAAAAGTGAAAATAAACACTGATTTTGCTTTCATCATCTTCATCCTCTTGCATTTTTCTCAACAAATACACATAACCTTTTTGTTGTACATTCTGCATCATTGAGGTGATAACGTCCAAACATAGGATCGTTGTATCGGGTTTGGGTTGAGAGATCAGTGGGTTTTTCTTAAATAAAACCGTTAGAGTTTTATCCTCCAAGAATCTTGGATTTTGGGGGGTTTTGCACAAACCGTTCCTTCACAGATCCAGCTGAGTGAAGGTAATTGAAGAACAAGTGGTTTTATCAATTTAGTAGCATTAATCGGAGGATTGTAGAATGAAGGTTTGGGTTTGAATTGTGGGTCTTTGAAATTAGCCGGGCAAATATTTGAAGACCGTTGGGTGGTTGAAACATGTAGCCATAATCAGAGGTTTACTCATCACATTCGAAGGACTTGATTCTGTCATACCCCAAATTTGTCCTACCTATGCATAGTTTTCATTTTGTACATCCGTCCATTGGCAATTACTCAGAAAATCCAAAAAAATAGGTGTGTTGCCTTTGCTTTCATTTTTCATTTATTGAGCTCAGCTTGGCAATAATGAATCCAAGATTCATTTGAGGTTGTCAGGTCAGTTGTATGTAATATGGATTGAAGTTCATCTGAGTTTGACCTAATCTTGGTCAAAAACGAGTTCATTTAATGATCAAAGCTAGGTTGTGCATGATTCAAGTGATTGGTGATCCTAGTTAGGGCTTTTATACAAGTTCAAGTCATCTAACTGAAGTTAAATCATAGGGTCTTCAAAGGGCAAAGTATTGGGACAATATTTCAAGTCATTTACAAGTCTTGGTCATGTGATTCATGTACTTGTCATTGGTTCAAGGAGAACTAAAGTTTGCTATTCAGTCCAAGATCATTTCAAGATGGATTTATCCGTTTTGATGTTATTCGTCAGGAATCTACTCATGGCTTCAAGTCTTGCTAATTTGGTTCAAGATGTTAAAACGTGGCTTCAAGGTTGGTCTTTGGTTAAGTCAGGAAAACCATTTTATTCAGAGTTTGATTCATTACTTAGCCACTTCTCAAATTAAATCAAGACTTAGTCAAATTCAAAAGTTTTATTCTTGTCGAGGTCAATTGCAAAATCAAGAACATGGTGATGCGAGGGTGTGTCATTAATACTCGGGTCCAATTATAAAGTTTTCAAAGCCCATTACATTGCAAAAATTTGAAAATTCATATAAAACCATTATTCCACTAGCCATGATATTCACTAAACATCTCACAAGCTCATGTTACAAAAGATCATGACCTCATTTTTTTTTGACATTCACATCTTGCTACAAAAATAACATAAAAAGATTTTAAAAAAACCATTACATTTTAACCCACATTACATATACCTATAGTTCAACCACCAAAATTTCCAAAGAAAGATGAGAATGATGCCCGCACGTACCGTCTGTTAGTCTTGTACGAAAAAACAACACCAACTCTTCATATCTCGAGCCATGATTCCGCCTATGCAAAACGTGAGTCATCAAACCTACAAAGGAATTGTACAACATGAGAAAAAAACTGTCACAAAACCAAAATAACTTGATCGTATACATATCATATGCCACAACATAACACAAAAATTTACATAAACTACTACGCATCAGCACATTCCAGCAGGACAAATGCCAAGAACTTACAAAACTTTGCAAACACGCACGAATCATGGCCAAGAAACCAAGACTATAACAAACGCACATGGCGACGAAAACATGCTACCCAAAACCATCTTCACACAACTATAAATAATACCCCACCAAAACGCAAAGAAGGAGGCAGCAACATTTTATCAAGCTTAAAACTTAAAACCTCCTTACCTTTCTTTAACCCAAGAGGACCGCACCTTCTCCTTCCATTTTCAAGATTTTATCTCTTTTCAACCAATCCCTCAAAATAACAATAACAAAACTTCCTCAACCATTCTTCAATTGTTGAATCATAACACCACAACCAAAACCTTCACCAAATCAAAGTACACAACCATGAGAGAGATTTTAGAACTAGAGGAGAGAGAGATTGAAACAAATCTATAAACCAATCAAATTTGAAACGAAAAGAGATAGAAGGCGAACATGAGTTAACAAAGACGGAGGATCGAGAGCAAGAAGGTTTCGCACTTGCCACTCTATTTTTCATTCCAATTTGGGACTGTTACGACCTTCTTTTTTCTTTCCTATTTCGAGAAGAAGCTACTCTAAGCTTCGACTGAGTGTTGTTGGCATTACTGAGTTCACGTGATGATTAGGACATTGATTCTCTGAGCCATTTTTTTGTTTTTCTTTTTGCCCGGTTTTTCTACGATGGATACACGATGATGACATACTATCCTGAGCAATTAATTGGTTTTCATTAGTTTGTTTTTTTTCTTCTGAAAATGAGCTTTTAGGTTTTTTAAAAGGAGATTGTTTTTTTCTTTTAAGTCTTGTTATGTGGACTTTCGTGGTGGAGGTGGCATTGGGCTTTGGTTAAAGCCCGTGTCCCTTTTCTAACATTCACACCCTGCTTTCCTTTTCTAGTCCACCATTTATTGTTCTTCTTTGTGGATGAATGGACTTATAGGCCCATGATGATTCCACTTGTTCTTTTGATCTTATACACCCATCTTGTTCCTTCTGCACCCCCAAGCATTAATCATTTTTGGTATATCTTAATTGTTCTATTTAGTTTAATAATGTTTGTTAATCTTATTGTTAATTTTATTTGATTTTTAATTCTGTTCATAATTTTTATTTGTTATTTTGTTAAATACTTTATTAGAGATTTTGTTAGATATTTTATTTATTTACTAATTTATCCTTTCGTTTCTACTTTGATTTTCATCTTCTTCTATTTTATTTTCAAATTCGATCGATGAAGTCTTTAGATTCGTAAACATTGATTTATCGAGGTTGTTAACCTTCAGTATTTCAAATCTATAGAAAATGATCATTGGGATCATTTTCTATACTTTGGGATCGTGATAGGTTACCTTCGATTAATCGACACTAGTTTATGATTAAGACGATATCATCTTTTTCTTTGGTCAGTGCGACACGATTACATTGGAGAATGATCCTCAATATCATTTCTCTATCTTATTTTTAGCACGGATATCAATTCACATTGGAGAATAGATCAAGCTACGACGGTTTAGCGCTACATTTCGTTCTGATTCAATTCACAAATCAACTAACGACTAACTTTTACTTTCCGTCAACATATTATTATTTTTCTTTTCAGTCAATATACTTTTGATTTAATTTCAGTCATTATATCTTGATTTATATTATCTTGTTCATATACCTGTTAATATTATCTCGATTATATTATTGTGAATTTTATCTTGATTATATTATTATATATCTTGTCATATTATTCATAATTTTTCATATTTATATTCATCTTGTTCATCTCTTATTCATATTCTTTTCAAAACACTTAACAATTATTGAAACGCTAAAAGCCTAAATTGGTGGATTGTTGGATCATTGGACTTTGTCAGAAACCCTAGCTTGGAGATTTTGTCTGACTTTGGCTCAAGGCTTAGTTTAGGACACTTCACATACACACGGCTTCCTCTTGGGCTACCTGACAATGGACCCTTTTATTTCGAGCAATCCCGTGTAACTTACATGTATCCCTCTCCCATTCTGATGTACGCATTCGTATTTCGCTTTTATTGTGGTTTATCTTCTAGGAGAACCCTTATTGACTAGCGTAGATCAAACCATTTTCAAACTAATTCTCGATTCTTAGTCGAGCCCTTTTCAAACACCCTCCGTAAGTTGAGTGCTCGTCTGCATTCGCCATCAACCTATCGCACACACTTTCACATTTCATCGTGGTTTCGTTATTAGGGGCACCCTCAAGGACTATTATCGTTTCTCACAACCTAACCCTTGATTCGTCATCAAGCCGGTTCCATTTTCAAACCAAATCCTCAAATCATCGTCGAGCCATTTTCAAACCAACTTCCATTCCACCACGGTTTTGCACGTAAATATAAGTCAAACCCTTAATCCAACGTCAAGCTGATTTTCTCAATAAACTATCAAAACAACTAACAACTATGTAACTCTTTTCAAGGTGAAAAGAGGGGAATTGAGCGTTTGATCTCCCTTCAGTTGTTTGGATGCGAGTTATCTTACTCGTGTGTGAGCGATTGACGCCTCTAAAATATTTCCAAACTCGACAACATTCAAACCATTGTCCAACCACTCATTACTTAAACACCATTCAAACACAACTTATTTCCAGATGAAAAAGAGAGAGAGTCACGCTTTTGACTCATTCTCCCGATTACTTATGCCCGAGGAGCCTTTCTTAAGCTTCGAGTAATCATCATCCACAACCAACTCCAACCATTCAACCGCTCTCTTTTCATGGTCATCTCCAAAAACTTGTTGCACCCCAAATTTTAACCCCTTAGATCCTCATCATCATTTTAGGATCATATTCTTTTGATTAACTAACCTTAACCCATTTCAAGTTTACCTTTGTCAAGATGCAGATGAATCAGGGTTTCGTACCGACAAAAATCGAGGTTTCGATGGTTTGATCAATCAATGTGTTGGATTGATTCAACTATAAACGAGATTAGGGATACTACATTGGGTCAAGTATGAATCCAGTTTGAGGTTGTCGCCCAGGAATTGAGGACAGTGCAGTTCAGGATACCCGATTAGGGTTTTCGACTAGGAAAAGTCAACTGTAGTTTGACTTTTGATTTAAAAGGTGTTCTAATGGTGGTATTATGGTCCATGATGTTCCTATGTCTTAGTAAAGTCCATTCAAAGAGTTTCAAGGCCTCAAAAGGTCCAGAGCATCGACAGTTGACTCGGTAGCCACCGATTGATCGTACGGTTGTCCGAAAAGTCAACTCTTCAACCATAAGGAATTTGACTTCAAGATGTGAAACAAAAATGTTCCTTATGTCATATTACACCTTCCCATAAAATTTCATGTCCATTGGATCAAGGGTTAAGAAGTAATTGCAAAAATCAGGAATTAGGGTTTTGAAAGGGACAAGACCATAACTCCTCAACCACACATCCAAATGAGGTGGTTCAAAGCTCATTGGAAAGCTCTTGGAAAGTCCTACAAAAGTCCCAAAGTGGTCCATAGTCAAAAAATGCATAGATTTGGAGTTATGACCAAATTCATTTCAAGAAGGGAAATAACTTAGAAAAATTCTAAGTTATTTGGCCTTTTTAGTAGGTTTTTTTAGCAACTTGGAGGAGTTTTTAAACCTAGTTCCATCTAGAATTTGGAAATATCTAAAACATGAAAGTTGTAGATCTACTTGAGGGCTTTCTAAATTGTGGTAGAACTCGTCAATAGCATTTGTGAGCTGAAAGTTATGGGTCATGGAAGTTGGGGCTGCCACACTTGAAGTCACTACTTCAACATTTTCCAAAATTCAAAATTCATCAACTTGGGTCACCCTCAACCATTGGATCATGTTCTATTCTGATATTATGAAGCTTATATGAAGCAAAAACCAGAAGAAGTGAAGAATTGATGGGCTGTTGCAACTTGGAGCAAGTGGCCATTAAAATAATCATTAAAAGACTATGAAAGAGAAACTTTTTCAAAGAGATTGGGTGGCTGCAGTCCCCTACCCTCCTAGCTTCACTTCATTCATCTCATCTCTCTCATCTCACTTGATTTTTGCTCAGCATTTGCTCAAGGAACTGATGTGTAGAGCTGCCATAAGATCTTGGCGAGATTTCATTCAAAACTTCACAATTTCCCTCCAAAATATGGAAAAGCCAAGGCTGCCCTCACCCTTGATCTCCCTATAAATAGATACCTTTCTCTATGTTACAAAACACACCAGATATATCAAGAACACACAAGAAAATCATAGCTCTCTCATTCTTATCCTTGCTTGAAATTGCTTGAGTTCACAAAATCCCAAAAACACCATTTTCCACTTTTCATGCTAGTTCTTTCTCCAAACATCAAAACACTTCAAATACCATCTATACACCCTTAAAATGGACATTTGAAAATGTTCCAACCATTACTTTCATCAAAAAACTCATCAATCTAAAAGTCAACCTTCATACCTTAGTATTTTGGCTTTTATGCACTTTGGAAGCCAAGTCCTTACTTAAAGCCTTTCCTACCACCTCAACACTCCCAACACCTCATATATATCATATTTCAACTGTCCAAAGTCTCAAAAACCAGTTGGAAAGTTCATAACTCAAACTGTCTTGAAAGATAGTTTATTGCTTCAAGAGGAAGAAAGCTCCAAATCTTAGCCAAAGAAGAAGATCTATGGGTTTCTTAGCTTTTTAGCTTGTTCAAGAAAGTCTACAAGAGGTATGTAATGCTCAACCTCTTTATTATGCATACATTGTCATGTTTTGCAATTTTGAAGTGCTTGTTGTGAAAATATAGTCATGTTGTCCCATATTGGTTCTTTGTCAAGAGCTTATGTTTTATGGCTATGATTTTGCTTTTGTTAAAGTATTTTATTCATGTATGATGTGTTGATGATATGTTGCCAATAATGAACTTTGATGTTGTGTACAACTTGTTTTGAAGATTTTATCCAAGATTAGCTTTAGGGGATCCAAACATGAAATATTGATGTGCTTGCCCTAGATCTGTCAGCCCTTATTTATTGGTGATATTTGGATAACTTGTTAGTTGTTTCATGAGTTTCCCCTTCCCCTAGGTCATGTTTGAATCTAGGTTGGCTTGTTGTGATATTTGATACATTTTGCTATACCATTGTCATGAATTTTGTGTCAAGATGATGTATGCCTACAATGTTGCGTTTCAAGTGTTTATATTGTTGGTCTGTGCTTGGTTGATCTTGTTTGCCTTGTTACTATTTGAAACTTGTTGAAATGTTGAAAGCATGAAACTTAGCTATAGGGCCTGCTGTGAGGTTTTGTGTGTTTTGCTGTCAAACATTTAGAACCAACATCTCAGTTCTGTTTTTGGGTAGTTTGTGTTTGATTTCAAGTTGTAGAATCACTTATTAACATGTTTAGAAGTTGTGTGTGGTGTGTGTATGTTCAAACTGGCCTTGCTTTTTCAAAACAGCCTGTCACTTCCAAATCTGCATCTTCAAAACCTCATGATACCAACAACTTACCATTTTCTGTTTCAACTGGTTTTTGTCTGGTCCATCAACCTAGAATCATTATTCTACCTATTTTAAGTTTGTATGTGGTGCCAAATTGTCTCAACTGCCATGACAGGTCCAACTGCCTTTGAATTTTGACAATCTTACATTTTTCATGTTTTGATTCCATCCAGCATGCCATATTCTACTTGGTGTTGTTTTAAACTGATTCTTGAGCATGCTCTCATCTTTTAGCATGTATGTGGTATGTGTATGTCATTTGTTCTAGCATAGAACTCTTTACTTGCCAAATGCCCTGCTGTACCACTAGTCTGCTTCAAAGTAGCTTTTACATAGCCATAACACGCCAAATTCATTTCTGTTTGCATAAGCCTGAATTTCTAAGCATGATCTCTTTCATTTTCATGATTGTGATGTGTGTGTGATGATTGTATGACCTATGTCCACTTGTTTTCTCACTTCACTTTCAAATTGCTTTTTCAATCCAAGTATGCCATCAACATACCAAATTCTGTTCCAATTGCAAAGTGCTTGATTTCTGAGTTTGACTTCATTTATCTTCATATTTATGATATGTATGACATGAGACCACTCACTTTTGGCTAGACCAGCTTGCATTTCACATACCTCATCATTTTGCTACCAAAACTGTTTTGAAAAGCCACAGCTGCAGCACCCACTTCACTTTGCTATTTGTGTTGTTTTGAATTATTCCATGAGCATGGTACCTCTAGATAGTATGTTTAGGATTTGTATGTGTATGAACCAGGCCCCATTCATGATTGCTTTGCCAATTTGTGCCTTTTCTGCTTGACAGCCTGCTACCATGTATGCTACCTTTGCAGTTTGTGAACCAGTTTGTGTTGTGTGCATTTTTTGGTCATTTTTAAGTTGTAACATCATTCATAGACATGTTTGATTATTGTATATGATGTTTGCCAGGTCTAACCTGTTCCAATCATGTCATTGCCTTCAATTATGCATCTTTATGTGTTAATGAGCAGCTGGTATATGACTTTCATCCTATCTTGTTTGTAGCCAACCTTGAAGTGTAGAAACACTTAATATCATGATTTGAGTTTGTGTGTGAAGCCTGTTCAACCTGATTATGCTTATTCCATGATTTAGCTTTCAATTTGCATTTCTTTCAATTTCACTTGGCTTGGCATGTTGACAGTTCTGTTTGGTGTTTGTCTTGGAATTTGATTGTTATCCTCTTGTTCCTCTTTGCATGTTATTTGGTTTGGTTGAGATGCCATGAGCTTTTCTTGTTTTGTTTTGATCAAGTTCTGTATGCATCTATGATTGCCCTTGTGTTTGAAAACTAGGCAGCAGGGCCCTTTGGTTTTGACCTGCTGTTTGGTTGCTATTGTTGATCTATCCTTGCCTCTTCCATACCATTTGAACCAGCCACATATGTATTGTTGTGACTGTTATCTGTTTAAATTTTTTAACCACTTGGTGCATGATTTGAAGTCCTTTGTTCTTGTTTATTTGGAAGCAGCAAGTTCACTGTTTTCACAAGTTTCAGTCATCCAATATGTTGTCATATGTTTCCATGCTACTTTCTTCTGCCTGAGCATTTATGTTTGGTTTGTAAGCATTTGAGAGCATCATATGACATGTTCAGAACTGATAAGCCATGTATGTAAATTAAACATTTCCATCTGCACCCTTGACACTTTGCCTTCATTTTCATGTTATGTTTGCAATTCATATGCCTCTTTGGATCCAACACTGTTTTGATCAAAATCCTTGCTAGGACTCATTCATAATCATGTTTGTAACTTGCTCATATCTTTCATTAATCCTAATTGCATCTGGTTTGATCCATGTTCATCAAAATGCATCTCAAAATGCCAATATGCATGTGCTATCGTGTTTCAATTTGTGGATGTTATTTCAAAATTTGGTTGTGACCATCATAATCCTTATCAAAAATCAATCAAGTTTGGCTAAAATTTCAAAAAAAAGATTAAGTTTTGATCAAGTTTGGATCCTTCACGTTTTTGGTTTGGTTGGTTTGTTTTTGGCCCAGATTTTCTATCATAGATAGGCTTATCTATTTATGGGGGTGGCTTAATACTTGGATGTATAGCCACCCCAGTGGTAGACACTTGTGTGCCTTATACCCTTTGCCATGCCTGACTTGAGTTCGATCCTTGATGATCAACTCTTTTGGTTTTTATTTTTCAATTGTCATCATTTTCTTCTTTCTTGCCTTTCCTCTCATGCGTGTGCGCTGTGGCCTGTTGGTTTGTGTTGTGTTTGTGAACATAAAGGGCGTGGGTTCAATCCCTTCCTATGCCACTTCCTTTTATTTACTTGTTTCATTCTTATTTTATTTTTACGAAAAATCAAAATATCATAACTTTTGTATGCCTTATATTTTTTAATCCGTTCTTTTTGCCAATTGTTCATTGTGATGTCTACTTTCATTTAATGGATTAAAATCTCAAATTGTTTGAATTTACAATGCCTTTTTTCCTACTTGTTAGTTGATTCATTCTTAGGTCATTACCTTACGTCTTGATTGAATTTCTTTCATACCATGCTTAATTTATCTTGTAAGATTTATTTGCATGTGTTTCCTATGTGTTAGTTAACATGTTAGGTTTGCCTTCCTTTAGTTGTCACCATGAAATTGTTGTTCTCTTCCTAAATCTTGAACTTAACCGTTGTGATTAGTCCTTGCGTATTTGATTGTCATCAATGCCTAAATGTTGTTACATTTGAATTTATAACATGATCATTTTAAGTTGTGACTTATTTGTATGATTGTTGTTTTCATATTTGTTAATATGTCTCTTGGGTTGTTACTTCCATCTTTGTTAAGATATTTGATTCTTGGTTGTAACCATTTGTGCCAATTGAATCTTTGCTTATTGTAATATGCATGCTTGCTTGGTTGTAACCATATTCCTTATTCTTCATGCTTATATGTTTATTGCTTTGTTAAGTATTTCTTTCCCAAGTGATGGAACTCTTTAGTTCTCATCCAAGTTGCCTCCTCTCTCTCCTTCCAAAGGAAAAGTCTCTCCATTGACCCTTGTGTCATGGATAGTTCATTACCCGCTCCCTTGACTTTGTGAAGTCATCTTGAACCTTAGTATAAGCCATTAGACTTTGCTTTAAGTCTAAAAAACCCACCTTTACTAGGAGTGTTTCTTCAACTAGAACCCTAGGATAGAGTTTGTAAACTCTATGTAAGGATCATAGTAATGATTACTTACTCCCCTCTTGAGTATTATAACATAAACTTAGAGAGTTTTGTTAAAATCTACACAAGCATTGTAATGTTTGTTCCCCTTTGAACCTTGATCATAATCGAGTGTTCTTCCTCCCTTGTGAGGTGTACTACGATTGCTCTGATTCTATCCTAGTTAGGATACGTAGGCAGAGGACGCGATGTCTTTGCGAGCAAACTTAGAAACTATCTTTAGGTTTTAACCTTCACCTTTTTACACTTACCCAATTCCAATCCTTAGCAAACATTTAACAAACTTAGCATGCAAACAAACAAAAGGTTCCTGTAGAGTACTACAGATGTTTAGGATGTGAAATACCTACCTTAGGCATAACCAACCCCCGATCCCAAAATCTCTTAGTGTTGTTGTAACATCGCGCAAAAGGTTCTTTCTTTCTTTAGACCTTTCCTTTGGATAAATTAAAGTCCAGTTGTGAATTTAAGAATTAAAGATTCAATTTAATCAATAGCTTGGTATCACGATTCTCACCGCAACAAAACTACAGACGCTCTGATTCTTCATTCTAGTCTGAATATAAGATACATAGGCACAAGATTGCTATGATCTTGGCGAGCACAATTCTATCCATTTTCCGTTTCCCCCTATCCTTTCCCGTAGTCAAACTACAACGACTCCAATTTTTCATTCTCGTTCGAATGAGCATACGTAGGCACAAGGGCCCCAATCCTTGGTGAGCACCTTATCCTTTAACCATCCATTTCCCCTTAGCGTATCTTCCCTTTTATCGTACCGTTTCGTATTTATCATTGAGAAGAAAATAACTAAGCTTAGCTAAAGTTCATCACAATTTGAATTAAGAGGTTCCCGTTGAGTACAACGGACGTGAGGGGTGTTAATACCTTCCCCCTGCGTAATCGACTCCCTAACCCAGAACATCAATTGCAACGGTCGTGTTCCTGCTCATTTGTTTTAAAAGGTTTTCTCGATATTTTCCTTTCCCGTCTCTTTGGGATAAATAAAGTTCGGTGGCGACTCTGTCGAACCGCGTTCCGCGCCTTTTGCGCGAGGGTCGTACGTTCTCGATATGAATTTTCTAGGTGACAGCCGGAGACTCTGCTGGGGACATTTGCTCCACGCAAGAGAGAGTCGAGCCTATCTTAGGGTTTTGTAAGGAGTTTTATATTTGTTTTATTTATTTTCTTCTCGTTTATGTATTTGTTCTCGTATGGCTTCTATATTTGCTTATTATCTTTCTTGCCTGTTAGTTCTTGGGATGACATCATGAGTAAGGCTCTGCGCCCGAGCTTTGGTAAATGCAGAGAGAACACATAGTTTAGAATTGGTAGTCGAGTAGTGTTAGTCCCCAAGGACTTGCTCCTTGTGTGCCTAGCATGAAAGCTCCCCTAGAGGAGACCTATTCGTAGATCTTGTTGTAACACAGCTAGCCAGTTGCACGACTTGATTAATGAAGGGTCTGTGATTTTGGGAATCTTTTAGCATCAGTTCGGTATTGGTGGTCGTGTAGTGTTAGTCTCCAAGGACTCGCTCCTTGTGTGCCTAGCAAGAAGGCTCCGCTCAGGAGAGACCTTATCATCATAATCATCGTAATACAACTAGCCTGTTGCATGGTGTTGATGTGATTGGTGTCTGTGATCTTGGGAACCATATCTATCCACGTAGAAACTATCCCATGAGTGGGTTTATGGGTAAAGAATCTAGATCTTCCCGTATAGGGTCTACCCGTAAGGTTTCTTTGATCGGAAACTGTGGTTACCTACCTGTTACAATGACCAATTTTAGAATTGCTCAAAGCGGTGATCCTGCAATCTTGGATCTTGCATCTTGCATACATATTATTGCATTGCATCTGTTGTGCATCTTGCGTTTCATTTCAACAGCAAAATATCATTTCTCCTTCCTTCCTATCTAGTAAATCAAGTTGATTCCTTAACACCAGTACGCAACTAGAGCCAATACAAGATGCATGATTAAGCAGATTCAACAAGAGCAAGCTGCCTTTAGAGAGGAGTTGGACTTCCTCAAAGGAAAGATTGGCCAGATCCTTGAAGCCATCACTACGACCAGAAAGGAGGAAGAGTTGCGCGAAGCTACTATCGTCAACAACAATGGTTAGGTGCAAGGGTCTACCTTAAGACTCTCAGTTCCTGTTCCCAACCCCTATGGGATGCCAATGAACTTCACTACCACAACTGAAGGAACCAATTCGCAACCAATCCCCACGCCTGGAGTTACTGTTGGAGCTATCCCGCAAGCCCAACCTACTATTGTTCAGATCACTATTTCTCATGTCGAAGAGAATCTGTTGGATCAGTATGACGACGTACAAAATTATCGTGCTGCCATCCTCATTGCCAGTCCTATTGCTGCTCAGGATTCTGAAGCCATCAAGATGTGTCATGATTTAGCTGAAAAACTCCAAGTTATGGAGGGGGACAACTCAAATTCTCTTAGTGCTCTAGAGCTATGTTTGGTGCTTGATGTTGTCATTCCTCCCAAGTTCAAAGCGCCTGAATTCTAAAAGTACAAGGGCCTCAGCTTCCCAAACATCCATCTAAATATGTACTATCACAAGATGGCTGCTTATGCCAGGGACGGAAAGCTGATGATTCATTGCTTCCAAGACAGTTTGTCTAGGACATCACTCGAATGGTATATGCAGCTGGAGCGTAACAATGTGCAAACTTGGGCTGAGCTAACTGATATGTTTGTCAAGCAATATAAATACAATAGTAACCTTCTTTCGAATCATACTCAAGTTCAGAGTATGGCTCAGAAGGACAGAGAATCCTTCAAGGAGTACGTGCAACGATGGAGACAGCTAGCTGCAAGGGTGCATCCATCTCTTGTTAACCGTGAACTGATTGACATCTTCATGGGTACCTTGCAAGGCCAGTACTACGAGAAGCTGATCGGTAGTGTCTCTGCTAGATTCTCTGTCTTGGTAATCATCGGTGAGAGAATTGAAGAAGGTCTGAAGAGGAGAAAGATCCAAGGAGGTTCTAGTAGCCAGGCTGGTGCCAAGAAGCCTTTCAATGGATAAAAGAAAAAGGAGGGCGAAACTAATGCCATCTCTGTGCAGAAATGGTAAGCTCCACAGCAAGCTCCCGCTCCTATGCCTTTTCAAATCCCTTACTATCAATATCTGTATGTTGCTACTGCATAATACGCTCCAATGCCTTATCATTCAGCTGTTCAAGCTCCAATGCCTCAACAACAGACTCCTCAGCAACAATCTTACAATCAGCAAGGGTATCAGTATCCTCCTCAGCATCAATAACTACAAGCTGCTTAACCACAACAAGTTGCTCAACAACAGCGTCAGCCTAATCAGCAGAGGACGTGGAAGCCAGATAGAGTTTTTGATCGTTTGCCAAAGCCATATGCTCAAATCTTTACTCAATTGATGGATAAAAATGCCATTTCTTTGATAGACTTAGCTCCTCCAACTGTCATTCCTTCTGACTATGATGCAAACGCCCATTGTGAGTTTCATAAAGGCGCTTCAGGGCATCCAATCGAGAACTGCAGGGCCTTCAAGCACAAGGTTCAGAACATGCTTGACAGGAATGCCATCAACTTCAATGGGAAGACTCAGAACGTCATCAACAATCCTATGTCGCTGCCAAGCTAGTGCTAGCACCAGATCAAGTCAAATCAAATCAAGTCACGTTCATCCCTGAAGAAGGAAGTCGTGCTTCCATTTCACTATTTGCATTCTTGTATTTTGACTTTCTTCGTTTAAGTATTGTATGCTTTAAACATTTCTATTTGTATTTGGTTTTTATTAATGTATTGATTGTGCATGTTTGAAATTATTTATGTCATATTCACTCATCATTTTTACTTATCACAAATAACAAACACATATTTTGTCCACTTCACTCTTTATCGATTGTTGTTTAGCATGATTGGATGGAGGATGATGAAAATGAAATACATATAATTGCAAATGTATGCTTCCAGACAAAATCTCGTCGATGATGTACAAGCATTGTTTCAATTCCCCAAACACTGGAGATACAAGGAGTTAATCCCTAGTCAACCACTTCAAGCCTAGAAGTAGAAATTTCTTTCGGATATTTAAACCCTTACACTTAACCTGGGGCAAGGTAGTGTTCAGTTAATACATGTACACACTCGAATCACTAGAAAAATCCAAAGACATGACAGTTGTTCTTCAATAACCCATGACTTGACAGTCACATTCCTCCAACAAAATAAAAAGAAATCAAATGAAAAGCCTGCAAAGTTGAGCACCTCAAGGGAGACTTAGGCAAAAATCAAGGCTATCCCGATGGACTCGACAAGAAAAATCAGTCCATGCAAAAGTTAGGAATCAAAACAGAAGAGGCCCTCAAATCCTCACCAAAAACAAAATAAGATTCAGTGGCCATCATGTCAAAAAATAAAGGGTCACTGGCATCCTCAAAAACAAAATAAGGTGACTGCCATTTCGAGCAAACCTTGGATCATCATCGAGTTTACACCGTCAAGATAAGTATGTGCAGATTTAGCTGAATGTAGGACGAGAGATCATTGCGAAGAAGGGGTGGGTACAAATCATACTTTGAGCCTAATATCCTTTGTTTCATAAACCGTGAACCATACCACATTACAACCCTCAAAAGATCTAATTAAGGTGAGGTTTATTCTGAAAGCATACTATTGCAAGGTTGCGTAAACGGACTCCTAACGTACTTGCTAATCATCAACATTGGTGTCATTTTCCTTGCTATAACTTTCACACCTAACAAAATTAGCACAACGTCTAGGCTAACGGTCCATTCGTCTCACACTATCACGACACTTTAATAAATGACACATTTTCAAAACTTGCATGAGCATTGTATTAAGATTACCATTTGTGAATATGCAATTTTAACTGCAAATCGGTGCTTGACATCAAAGACACTCCAACAAGGGGCAATCAAGGAGGAACTTGACTTTAAGTGGCCGACACAAAGCAAGGCTAACTCAAAACCCACGGGTTGGGGCAAATCATTCAATAGCTCGATTAGGGGCAAGCCATTTCAGAGCACATCAAAGTTCAACTTCCTAAATCATGTCAGAACTGGTTAATCATGGGCAGGTCGTTACCATGTTCAGATGGGGGGTCAGACCATTACCATGTTTAGACTGGTGCAAGACCAGGTCATCCTGACCATCAAGTACAAAATTGTGATCCACTCTAAAGCAAGTTCAGAATAAACCACTATGTAACCAGACTTGAGGCATCCAAAGCATCTTCGTCTACTTCAGTCATGGCGTCTTCAATGAACTGTGTGTCGAGGAAATCAAACCCTCCCACCACCCAAAGTCCAATCTGCATTGGCAACTACCCAAAAAGTTCACCACACTGGCACCTCCCACCTGCATATACAATTACCCGTCTACAATCATGTGCACCATACACATTGCATTCGATATCATATGTATCATTTGCATCATATGCATATCCAAAACCATATCATATTTCCCCAGCTCTTGCATCTTCGTGCGTCAGCATTTGCATTTACATTTTCATTCGTCATGGAACATCATTCCACATCTAACATTCATATATGCAAGTCAAGATCCATGATAAATATCGAGATTTCCAAGAAGACATTCGGCCTAATAGGGGCATGTTATTCAAGACTGTGGGCATTCTCCACGAAGTTGTTCAACCTTTTGTTGATCAAGTTCAAAAGTTTCCAGGATGACATTCAGCTCAGCCAGGGGCATCTTCTTCAAGACCATGGGCGTTCTCCACAAAGTTGTTCAACCTTTTGTTGATCAAGTTCAAAAGTTTTCAAGACGCGATTTGGTCCAATAGGGCATGTTATTCAAGACTGTGGGTGTTCCCCACGAAGTTGTATCAACCTTTTTTTGCTCAAGTTCAAGAGTTTCAAAGCAACATTCAACTCGGTCAGGGAAATATTCTTCAAATCCGTGGGCGTTCCTCACGAAGTTGTTCAACCTTTTGTTGATCAAGACAGGATATCAAAAGCAAAACTCAGCCCAGCCAAGGGCATCTTCAAATTCATGGGCGTTCCTCATGAAGTTATTTCAACCTTTTATGGTCAAAGTTGTGATCTCCAAGCAAGTTAGTAGGCATTCCTCATTGAATTATGTTTTCAACCTTTTGTTGTTGAAGTTGGCATCCCCAGCTCAACTGGTTGCATTTCTCCGAGTCAGTGGGTATTCCCTGTTGATTTGTTTCAATACAACCTTCCTCTTGGGTGTTCCCTAGTGGGTCGTTTCCTTTCAACCTTTTGTTGATAAAGATGGTGTTCCTCAGTGGCTTCTTTGCTTCAACCTTTTGTTGATATCCATAAATAAAGCCTCACTCACCATATCTCCAGCAAAATTGACCTTTTGTCAATTTCCTCACTATCATCCTTTTTATGGTAGCCAAAACTCGTCAGTTCAACCTAGCCCGCATCCTTTTGGTGTTGGCAGCCTTCAAATTTAGGAAGTTCATATCATCGTTTTGGTGGTAGTAACTTGTGTGTGTGAGTTAGCTCTATCATCCTTTTGGTTATAGGCCTGTCATCCTTTTGGTGTCGTATTGTGTGAATGTCATTCCATCATCCTTTTGGTGGTAGTAACTTGTGTGTGTGATTTCACTCCATCATCCTTTTGGTGATGGTTCTGTCATTCTTTTGGTGCCAGATTGTGCGAGTGTTCCCATATCTTTTTGGTGTCAGGGCTGTGTGTGTGTTGCTCTGTCATCCTTTTGGTGATGGGTTTGTCATCCTTTTAATGCGAAATTATGCAATTGTTGTTCTATCATCCTTTTGGTGGTAGTAACTTGTGTGTGTCGCTCTGTCATCCTTTTGGTGATGGGTATTGATAACGCGAAATCATATCGCTTATTTGAATCAACTTACATGAATTTATTTGCGATTATTGTTAATTTATCTTGATTTATGTTCTATTATATGGTTAATTCACTATGTTTTGTAGATTAAGGAGAATTTGGATTAAAGAAAGAAAAGAAGAAGAAATGGAAGGAAAAGAAAGAAGAAAGAAAGAAATAGAGAAGAAAAACTGAAAGTAGCAGATGTTGCAGTGAGAATCGGGATACCAAGCTATTGAATTAACTTGAATCTTAATTCTTAAGTAGCAGAGAAATAGATTTTGC
Source organism: Lathyrus sativus (assembly GCA_963859935.3). Classification (NCBI taxonomy): domain Eukaryota; kingdom Viridiplantae; phylum Streptophyta; class Magnoliopsida; order Fabales; family Fabaceae; genus Lathyrus; species Lathyrus sativus. Next base: position 30,443,440 of record OZ012741.1, on the reverse strand, counting down.
GCGTGTGACGCTCATCACAGTTCCCTCGCAATCATCACAGTCTTCACGGTCATCACAAGATCCTCACGATCGTCACAAGAGTGCCATGACCGTCATGTACCAAATATCAAAAATTCATTCAAAACAGAAGTGGCCACGAACTCCTTCATCTTAATTTCTTCCTACATTTTCTCCACCAACTACCCACTACAGGAAGTTACTCCCACTTCCTCCATAACTCGCGCATGATCTCTGGAAGTTGAGAAATGAAATATCGCCTATATATAGACCAGAGATTCACATAAACCAGGGGGGCTTCGACGTATCGAAGTGCTGCCGAAATTTCCATCCAAATTTTACGTTTTTGCATTATTTTCCAATTTTCTTTCCTTTTTATTTTCATTTGTACCGCTGTATTTCTTCCTGTACCTTTTACTTCTCGCCAAGGTAGAATCCTGCCGACATTGTGGAGAACTACTCAAGGATCCGAGATCAGTACGATTTACAAGATTTTATTAATTGAATTATTATTTCGTTTCCGTCAAAATGCATGTTTATTTATTCTACTGCCATTATTTAATTATGAATGCTTTAAGTATCACGTCTAGCTAAATTAGTTTTATCGGTATGTAATAAACTAGTAAGACGGGATTCGATAATAACCGGTGCCTTTCCTTTTTTTTCAAACACCTTTATGGCTGTGGTTTTTAATCAAAATCTTCTAAATAAACCTTCGTCGCGAAAGCGAGAAATTATTTACAGTAGTTTTGCCACGAAAGTGGGAAATTCATTAAGGCACGAGCCGACACGCGAAAGCTGGGGTTCAAACCGGATAGTAAAAACTAGGCATTGATTTTAAACACAGCGAAAGCGCTTTAAAAGAAATCAGAACTTACTTATTTTGAAAGAGTAATTATGACCCGAGTCAACAACCATCGTGAGGCAAAGGTCTTTAAACGAGTATTTTCTCCTGAAAAGTGTTTGCAAAGACTAAAAACCACCGGCGACCTGTCGAATCCCCGAAAACTAAAGCATTACATACCGATATCCCTTTACCGCTCTTCCTTAAACCGATAACCTTTATTTCCCTTTAAATTTAATTTCACTCGCATTTAACTTTCCTAATTCCATTAGCCTTAGCTTTACACCGCGACAATAGATAACAGTAGATTGACATTGGTCTCTGTGGGTTCGACAAATCTTTTATATTACTTCGATATTTTCATGCACTTGCGGAGCATCAAGTTTTTGGCGCTGTTGCCGGGGACCAACAGTCAATATTGTTATTCTGTTGTTGCATAGTATAGACTAAGGCACTTTTATCTCAATTACTATGTATAACCCAAATTTCCCTTATAACTACCACCCCCAATATTTTGAGGAACCACAAGATCCGCTTAAATCTGACCTCGAAATATTATTAGAAGATTTCAATACGACACATTCTCACCCAAATTCCCTCTACGATGACCACTCCCAATATTTTGAGGAAACGCAATATTCCGATACATCCAACCTTGAACTATTACTAGAAGAACCCGATGCGACATTCACTCACTCTAGGATAAAATCTATGATGGAGCGCTTTGTGGAGACATAAACTCTCCAAAATGAAGATTTTAGAAAACAACATCTCTAGATTAATGAAAATCTTAAGCAGATGAGCATTATGGTTGATTCCCTTGCGACTCACAGCGAGGCTTTAGAGACTCAAACCTCCCTGCTTAGACAAACACCTCTAGGACCCTTCCTAGAAGGACATGTGAATGTTGTAACAACCATTAATGAAGAACAATTAGAAAATCCTAGGGAGAGTGATCATGAGTCTGAGGAGAATTTTGGTGAGGAAAGCATAGTTATTGAGAAAAATCCACCGACACCACCCGAAAGGGAGGTTTTCGAAGAGGTAGAGAAGGAAGCACCTATTGTTGCTCCTCCTCCTTGTACCCCACCTATTTCTTTCCCAAAAAGGGGTGTGGAAGCTAAAATCGACTCCCAATCCGAAACATATGTGGATGTATTGGAAAATATCCACACCAATGCACCTTTGTCTACGGTCCTTCATAAGAAAAGAAAATTTAAGGACCATGAAACTAGAGTCATCATTACTGTTAAAAGAGTAAGATTAACTTTTGAGGTGGTGGATGAAATAACTAAGCCCAAATTTGAAAAACAGATACTCAGGATAGATCCAGAACCACCACCACAAGGTAAAAACAATGAACCACCCTACAGAAGAAAGAAAAGAAAAGGTGAAGGATATGAGCAATGGCTTGATAAGTGGCCATGGAAATCGAAGACTATTCAAAGTTTGATCGCGGAACCATTTTCGAAAGATCCAGCATGAGTACCTGCACTCCTTAACCGTCGAGCCATCGATGTTAAACAAAGCGCTGTGTGGGAGGCAACCCACAAGGTTTTTATTCTAATTTGTTTGTTTAAATTTGTAGAAAATAAAGAAATGTATCGCTTGTTACGCTTTAGCTATATCATGAGCAGGATCATAGAGGAATTGGCACGCAGTAGCATTCATACAGGTTCTATCTTTCCTTTTTCCACCTTTTATTAAAACATTGAGGATAATGTTTGGTTTAAGTGTGGGAGAGGAACTCTACCACTTTCATTTTATCGCTTTTTAGTTTGATTTATTGTTTTAGGAATTTTATCTGTTTTGAACGTCATGTCAACGTCTTTGCATGTGCTGTCGAATCTTTATGCGTGGTTTTCACTTGTTATTCAATGTCCCCAAAATTTCAAAATTCAAAATTTTAACCTCCAACAATTTTTTGCTTTGATTCATGACATGGTACTCTGAGAGTATATAGCCTGTTCAGGCTATGTTAGAAAAACTTGGGAAAGTTTTGATAAAATTGATATCGTCCTGACACCCTTAACCCCCTTAAATATGCAAAATCAATTTGAGTACCCATTATGCCGAGACCTTAAAGCTCCAGTCCTTTTTAGTAATCCCTAAGTAGTTTATTTAAGCAGTCAGCACCATCCTAAACACACTAAGTAAGAAACTGATGCAAATAAGTGTATGATCTATGGTTTAAAATGAGAAATTAAGAAAGAAAGAAAAATTACGAATAGAAAGACATGTTCCTTCTAAGTTAGGTGCTCCTCACCCGATCACTTAGCCTAATGGTACAAACTCTTTAAATTCAATTGATGTTTAAGCATATTTGCAGAGAAAAATGAAATAACAATGAGATCATAGTCACTAATAGGTTTACTTGCCATGAATGTGTATGGATAACGGGCTTAATGTGATTGCACTAGAATGAAATAGGGTGAAAGAGAGCATGAGATATAGGTTGATTTGTAATGGCATGATTCTGGTTAGTTTGCATAAGTAGGAAGTTTTTGAGATTGTGTCATTACGTATCCTTGGTATTGATATTTAGTACCTGTCGATCTAACATTAGCCTAGCAGCCACGTATGATTAGAGTCTCATCATGTCTTTGTTTCAAATTATGCTTATTTCTTTTTACCGTGTTGGTTGATTGCTTGAGAACAAGCAATGGTTTAAGTGTGGGGGTATTTGATAACGCGAAATCATATCCTTTATTTGGCTTGACTTACATGAATTTATTTGAGATTATTGTTAATTTATCTTGATTTATGTTCTATTATACGGTTAATTCACTATGTTTTGCAGATTATGGAGAAATTGGATTAAAGAAAGAAAAGAAAAAGAAATGGAAGGAAAAGAAAGAAGAAAGAAAGAAATAGAGAAGAAAAACTGAAAGTAGCAGATGTTGCGGTGAGAATCGGGATACCAAGCTATTGAATTAACTTGAATCTTAATTCTTAAATTCACAACCGGACTTTAATTTATCCAAAGGAAAGGTCTAAAGAAAGAAAGAACCCTTTTCACGATGTAACAACAATGCTAAGAGATTCGGGGATCGGGGGTTGGTTATGCATAGGGTAGGTATTTCACATCCTAAACATTTGTAGTACTCTACAGGAACCTTTTGTTTATTTTCATGCTAAGTTTGCTAAGTTTTCTAAGGATTGGGATTGGGTAAAAGGTGTAGGTTAAGACCTAAAGATAGTTTCTAAGTTTGCTCGCAAAGACATCACGTCCTCTGCCTACGTATCCTAACTAGGATAGAATCAGAGCAATTGTAGTTCACCTCACTAGGGATGAAGAACACTTGATTATGATCAAGGTTCAAGGGGAAACAAACATAACAATGCTTGTGTAGAGTTTCACAAAACTCTCTAAGTCTATGTTATGACACTTAAAGGGGGATAAGTAATCATCACCATGATTCTTATATAGAGTTTACAAACTCTATCCTAGGGTTCTAATTGAAGGACACTCCTAGTGTAGGTGGGTTTTCAAGACTTAAAGCAAAGTCTAATGGTTTAAAGGTTCTAACTTAACTAAGTTAGGGTTGATGATGACTTCACAAAGTCAAAAAGGATAATTGAGCTGTCCAATGACACAAGGGTCAAAGGAGAGACTTTTCCTTTGGAAGGATAGTGAGAGAGGCAACTTGGATGAGAACTAGAAAGTTCCATCACTTGAGGGATGGAGTAATTAATAAAGTAAGATGAAATAAGATTTAAGACAAGTAAGCATGCATATTACAATAAGCAGATACTTTAAATGATACCAAGGGTTACAACCAATAAATCATTTTAACAAAGATTGAGGGCTCATCTTGACAAAGTTTGGAACATGATAAACAAATCACAATTTGAAGATGGGCAAGTCATAAATTCAAAACAACAATGCATAGATAATAATCAAACACCGCTAAATCAATTTAAACCTCATAATTTAGGAGGGGACATGGAAATGAAATCACTTAACCAAGTAAAGATGATTAAAGTAGAAAGGTAATAACCAACAAAAGAATGTCATAAATGAAAATGTATGGATGACAATCAAGGCAAGTAATCATGCAAGAATCGCATCGACGGATTGCGCTTTAAAGTAAACACAGGTAAAAGGGATATTTTATGGTAACAACCAAATGAGAACATCCTAACATGTTTACTAACATACAAGAGATGATAATGAATAAATATCTTAACACAAATGATCATGGTGAAAAAGAAATTCATCTGCATACGGGTGATAACGATCTCGATACAAAGGCAACTTGAAAGCAACCAAAAGGCATGAAAATTTGAACAAACATGGAATTAAAAAATATCACATGAAAGTAGACATCAAGACAAACACAATGCAAAAAGAATGGGTTCAAAATGATTAAAAATGAGTGAGTTATGAATTTTCAAAGATTGGATGAAAAATTGCAAAAATAATAAAAAGGTTGCCCTCCTTAGGGGTCGAACCCAGGTCATGCAAGTACAAGGCGTGTTTTAGGCATATGGTCTTACCACTGGGGTGGCTATACATCTATGTATTTATCCACCCCCATAAATATATATGGCAAGTTCAAAAACCAGGCTGGGCAAGAACAAAAGAACAACTTACCAACTTGTATTTTCCCATGTAACTTCCTCAATTCTTGATGGATTTTGATGAAATTTAGGTCTAAACTGACTAGAATTTAATGAGGAACAAAATTTCACTTTTAGAATTTCTTGAAACTGGCCACAAATTAAAATTCGAAAGTAGATGCATGTTATGTGCTTGAAATGCATTTTCACAGCTACAACCCCAATCTCTCATGTTTAAAATATCTTAAAAGTCCTCACACACTCCAAATATAATATGTATGATGTTCCAAACAGATAACACTTAAATTCTAACTAGAATACAAAGTGACTTGTGGTTTTGAAATTGTGACATAAGTTGCAATAACAAGTTTCAAAACAGCTTGAGCAGGCACAATTCAAATAATCATCGTGATTTAAACAACATAAACAGCAATTAAAAGGCTCTTTGAACAATCCAACAATTGGCCTAGACAACAATCAACAACCAAAAATGTGTGAAGTACCAAACAGTTCAAGGACATCAGAATAACATTAATCACAAACTCCTTGTATTACACAGTTCATATATGTGCATCATGGCTTTGTAAATGAATTTGAATAGAAAGCAACATATATCTCACCAAAACAGGAAAAATAAACAAAACAAATCCACATTTTCTTTCATGATAGTTGAAGGATCACAAGCACAAATAGAACTCAGAGATGGTATGTGAATTGATAGGACTGCACATGTTTGAAAATAAAAAAACAAAAATAAACTTCAAAAGAACACATCATTCTGTTATGGTTCAAAGAGGGGCTGTCAAATTGCCACTTGGTAATAGGGTGTTTGAGATGGACTTGGTATGCAGCCAATGTGTTCAATGATGATTCACCTCACTGTTATCAATATGTATCAGGTTATAGATCTTAAAACACACAAGATACACTGGCTAGGATGGAGGTAATGGCATTGGAGTTTAACCAAATCAAGACAAGAAGCTAATAGCAGATCATGGCCATCTGCTTTTTACAGCAACAAACATGTCATTCCTTTATCCAACTAATCTCAGTTGCAGTTCAATTTGGTGGTAAGTCAATAATGTGTACTGATGATTTCCAGCCAACAGATCCAGTAAACAAACAAGATTATAACATGATTCACAAAGATGCTTTGAAATAGACACAGTCATCAAAACTTGAAACTACCATGCACAACAACAGTCCAAAGCTTAATGCGGAAATCAAACTTAAAATCCAAGCTAGTCAATCAAAGACATGAGCTCAACCTAAGAGATTAGTTGCAGTTCTGATGGGGAGCTAGATTGATGAACACCAAATCTGAGTTGACAAACTCAGTTCTCTTAAAAACAGTCCTAGGTGGTTTCTAAATAGAAAAACTTCCTAAAGAAGAATTCTTGATAGTTTTCAGACCAAGTTTTAATCATCTATGGACAACAAGGTTCTTTGACAAAAGGAGCAAAAATTGACAAAGGTTGGAAATGGTAACAACATTATATAGTACTGACTGTCAAATTGCAAATGAAATAGTCTTTCTCTAAAAGAGGTTTGGTGCATACATAATGTAAATGGAAAATCAAATCAAGCAGCAATAAATCATACAACCAGTACACATTATAAGCATGACATCATATGAGGCTAAGCTCCAAACTCAGGCATATTTCAGTTGTAAAAGGGGTTGCCATGCAGTGTAAATGCAAAACAGTTTTTCTTTTTGGGAATAAGTTGAGGAAGCGGCAAATATAATTTCAAATGAAAAGATTTTATGTCAAGAAATGGTGCACACATATCATATATAGAGTAACTGGTGGGATCAAGCTCACTCTCTTTAAGGCAAAAATTGGTGTGGTGTTGGCAAAGTTTAAATGAGCAAAATGCAGTAAAATACTCCCAACAATCTTTGAATATGGCATAGGTCAAGTTTCATATAAAAAAACATGATAGAGACCAATTGAACAAGATAATGAACATGTGTGACAACAGACCATGCATTCCACATACACATAGCAAGAATTAGCAAACAAGCTGGGCATCTCAAACACTATGGGGACAAGGAGCTCCAAACTACACCTTCTTAAAAAAACCAAAACTGTCATACTGAAGTGGAGATGCAGTACTAGTTCTTTGTGTTGGACCAAAACATAAAGGTGGTATTCAACACATTACAAAGTAATCATAAAATGAAAAGAGTATGTAAGAAACACTAGTCCTAGAGCAACAACTCCACCTTCCTCTATGCACACAAGCAGAACATCTACCAAAGCTCTTACAAATCCTAGACTGTTCAAGACTTACCTCTGAAACACCACCAGTCCATGACAGTACCAATTCTAATCCTCATAGAAGGATCAAATCTAAACCTACTCTAATACCAAAACCAAACTCCTAACTAAGGAGGGCCTGAAAAACTGACAACAACAAAATTTACCAATACAAAGCCTTGGTCTGACTCTAAAATCCAGCAATTTTCTCAAAAACTAGATACCACACTACCAACCAACTCTAGGTATGAGAATGAGCCTTAAAACAACAGAAAAATATGAGTTGACAAACTCTTAATTCAGAAAAGAATTTGACAGCAAAGTTGTGATTTTTCAAAGCTCAAAACAAACAGACTAGCCTATTCTTCTTCAACTGATAGTCACTGATGCCAACAGTTATTTCACAGCATGCACAAACAATGACATTAATTTCCAAGTATCTCTAATCCTATCCTGTCAACAAAAAAATTTGAGGACTTGGTGGTAGTTGCAAACTTTCATAAATGTGATGCACAATGATGTTCAATTCCTATTCTATGTACAAACTGATCAAAGCAAGCATACATACATTTTACATTCATGATATAGAGTGTGATCAAGCAACAAACCAAGTTCAAAGCAGTCTGTCATGAAAAGTGGATTTGGAGTTGTGAATATGGTATGTTTAAGGTGATTTTGGCCCAAAAATGCAATTGGAAGATGAAATGAGAGAGCAAGCAATTATTGACCAAACCAATCATCAACACACATTAGGATCAAACATGTGGGTGAGTTACAACTCAAGGATCATGCATATACAAACAGAAATACAACTTTGGGTATGTTATGGCAGATTTTAGCATAAAATTGCAATGGAAAGTGGAATTTGAAGGATTGTGAAATCAGTCATGAATAGGTCAACCAAAACAAGTATACACCTCACAAATGTGATAAGGAAAGTGTTTTAAATTCAAAGAAGAGCATGTATCCATTAGAATGAAAATTGGTGCACTGTGGTAAAAATTGAAAAATCTGCCTTAGCAAGATTTGTGGCAGCAGGTGATTTCTTTAAAGCAATTGGGTTTTTGAAGGAATCAATGCTATGCATGTGTTACATATATGATAAAAGATGATACCAAACTCAGAAAGTAGTTGAAAACCTAATCAAACAAAAAAGTCATTTTGAAGCTTCAAGGCATACAAACACAACACTTGAAATATGCAGCCAAACATAACCATGACATTTGGAAAATTTGGGATCATGCACAAGTCTTAAATGTATATGATGAAGATTTAATGCACACAAATCATGTAAACAATGCTTGAAACAGAAAATGACTTATTGACCTCATGGTATTTTGAACAAATGCAACAGTTTGGGGTATGACATATCAAATTGATCTTTGAGCAGATTTCAAGCATACCAACAACACACACACTCTTGAAATGGGTAGGCAAGTGTATTCACAACTTCAAGTTATGCACAAACTCAATAAATCAAAGAATGACATATTAAATCAAATGGGACAACAAAAAGCACACATGAAAATATCATAATGAATAAAAGGCCACATTGATTCATATATGATCAAGGGAAAAAAAAGGGGGATGAGCAACTTACAAGTCATCTACCTATCCTAATAGTGAGCCAAGTTCATAGTTATAGGGCAAGCATACTACTTTTTCAAGTTTGGATCCTAAAACTACCAAGTGATCAAAATACCACTAACAAACCTAAACATGATAATAAGGCACAAACTTACAATCTAACATCCACATATCATTTACAAATGATAAAAAATTTGACAAAACAAGCATTATGAACATAAAAATAGGATTCTTGACAAAGAAACCTAATAGGGCAGCCATGGTACATTTTCACACAAATCACCACAAAGTGACAATACATGACAATGTATGACTTAGAGATAGTTAGAACACTACATACCTCTTGTTGACCAGCCTTGAACAAGCAAAAAACCTTAGAAACCCAGAGATGCTCCTTCTTTTGCAATGATATGAAGCTTACTTCCTCTTGAAGCAACAAGGCCAAACTTCAAGACAATTGGAGTTAATGGATTTCCAGCTGGTTTTTAATGCCTTAGACAATTGTAATATGATGTATGTGATGTGTGTGGATGGTTAGATCAACAAGGGAAGGCTTGGACCAAGATTTGACAAGTTTTGAGGGTTGTGGTCAAACTTTCTTAGTGTGAAAGTTGACTTTTGGCAATTTGATAGTTTTTGAAGATTTAAAGGTATGGACATCTTCTATATGACATTTTGAAATTGTAGGTGTGGTTTTTAGAGGTTTGGAAGGGGGGGGGGGAACTGGTCTTGAGCAGAGTTTTGCTCAAGACAGTTTTTTGTGAAAATGGAGGTTTTGAAGATTTGGAGATTTCTTGAGGAATGGGAGAAGATTGAGAGCTGTGGTGTTATGCTATTGCTCTGGTGTGTTTGAGCTCATAGAGGAGGCCTCTATTTATAGGAGAAATGAGGGTGAGGGTTGATTTGGTTTTTTTTACCACTTTTGGAGGGAAATTTGAGATTTTCAAGTGAATCTTGCCAAATCTTCTCCTATCAGTTACATGGTTCAATGGAGATCAGAAAAATCAAGTGGATATGGACATGAAGTTACTGAGATGATCCATGGAGGTAGGGAGAGCAGCTGTAACAGTTTTGGAGTGAAAAAGTTTCTCTCTCCTTCTTACATTTGAATATTTTATTACACAAGTGGCTTGCCACTTGCCTCTCTCTTCAAACTCCTTATTTCTCTGCATTTTCATTCCTCTACACATCTGAAAACCATATTGAATCATGATCCAAGGGTTGAGGATAGTCCAAGTTGTGAAAAACTGATTTTTGGGAAGTTTGGCCAAAGTGATTTCAAGTGTGACAGACCCAACTTCCATGACCCATAACTCTTAGCTCACAAATCCTCTTGAGGCGTTCTTGTACTTTTTAGAAAGCCCTCATGTAGTTATACAATTTTCATGTTTATCAAAACTTCCAATTCCATGTGCATCTTAGTTGAAAAACCCCTTGAAGTTGACTGAAAAAATGGTTTGTATGGCCAGAATTTGTGAAATTTCACTAAGTCCTTTACTCTTGAAAAATGACTTTTGCTATAACTCCAATTCCATGCATTTTTTGAATGTGTACCAGTGTGGGACTTTTGTAGGGTTTTTCAAGACCTTTCAAACAAGATTAGAACCACTCCAATGGGATGTGTGGTTGAGGAGCTATGGTCTTGCCCCTTTCGAAACCCTAACTCTCGATTTTTGCAATTACTTCTCAACCCTTGATCCAATGGTCATGAAATTTTATGGGGAGGTGTAATATGATATAAGGAACATTTTTCGTTCACACCTTGAAGTCAAATTCCTTATTGTTGGAGAGTTGACTTTTTGGTCAACCTTTCGATCGATCGGTGTCTTCCGAGTCGCCCGTTGGAGATCCGGACATCCTGAGGACTTGAAACTCTTTGGATGGACTTTACTAAGCCACAGGAGCTTAATGGACCTTGATCCCACCATTGAAATACTCTTTGACTCAAAAGTCAAACTACAGTTGACTTTTTCTAGTCAAAAACCCTAATCGGGTGTCTCAAATTGCACTGTTCTCAAACCCCAGGTGACCACCTCAAATTGCACTCATTCTTGGTCCAGTGTATCATCCTTGATCTTGTTTGAAGTTAGATCAATCCAAAACATTGATTGATCAAACCCTCGAAGTTTCGGTTTTGATGGTACGGAATCCTGATTCATCTGCATCTTAAGAAAGATAAACTGAAAATGGGTTAAGGTTAGTTAACCAAGCCAATATGATCCTACAATGATGATGAGGATCTAAGGGGTCAAAATTTAGGGTGCAACAGATGCCCCTATTTAAATATCTTCACTAGATGATAATGAGAGATGATAATTCTCATAGAATCGCAGTGAAAGGTATTTAAATATAGCAAACCAGAAATTTTGTCCCTTAGATCCGATGGTATGCAAAAGGACAAATGCTGAAATGCACATGAATCTAAATGTTGTTTTATGATGCTTAAATGTAATACAAATGCATACACCAATATAAAAGAATGACAATACAACGAGTGACCACTCACGAGGACTCGACACACTGGGGAAAGGTTCAAGACCAAGCAAGCAAGATAGTTCAGACATGACTAAAGATACTTGTCGAGGAAATCTTTCACACGGGGGACACAAATTCCACCAGGGAATACACATCCTCATTGGGGAAAAGAGATACAAACCTCACTAGGGATAACCAGATGAGGGAGCCCACCGGGGAAGATGACAATTCTTCACTGGGGAAACAAAAAGAAAGAAACGCAAACCACACTAGGGAAGGAATCCGCTGGGGAAAACCTCGCTGGGGAAAAAATCCACTAGGGAAGAAAATCTTCACCGGGGAGAAGACGGAACAGAGACATGAACCTCACTGGGGATAACCAGATGAGAAAATTTCCTATAACGAAGAGTTCAAATGGGATCTTCAGGAAAAGGTTAGAAACAAGATCGGGTGTGCCGGGGAGGTTAGTATCCACTATTTCTCTGAGTTTCGACTGGGAAAGCAAAAGCTTCAACTGGGGAGGCTGGTGACGACCAGAATAACAGACAGCTTTAAACAGTGCTAGTTTCCACTAGACTTACTGGGGACATAGTGACGACTAAAACAATAACGGTTTCCAAGAAGTGCTAAATATCACTAGACTTCCTGGGGATATGGTGACGACCAAAACAATAACGGTTTCCAAGAAGTGCTAAATATCACTAGACTTCCTGGGGATATGGTGAAACAAAGATTGAAGCTCCAATTACAATTGGGAATTCCAAGCAATGTTGTTAAAACAACAGGACTCTGGCTGGGGAAGTTGGTAACGATCAACTTTCGGTACTAATAACGATTAGCTTTCAAGCAATGCCAGCAACCACTGGTCCTAGAGGAGACTGGTGATGACCAAATCAGGATATACCAATAACAGTTGGTTCTGGACAATGCTAGTAACCACTAGACCTGATTGGAGAATTTGGTAACGACCGAACCCAAAGGAGACCAATGACCATTGGATTTTCAAGGAGTTCGGTAACAACCAGACCAAAGCGGTGATAACAATCTGCTTTAAGCGATGCCAATAATCATCGGACTTAGACCGATTGGTGAGGACCAACTCAGATATACCAATAACGATTGGTTCTGGATATTGCTAGTAAGCACTAAACTTTCCAAACGAGGCTAGTGACCACTAGACTTATAGAGATTGGTAATAACCGAATCAAGCGGTACCAATAACAATTGGATCTGAGGGTAAGACTAGTAACGACTAGGTTCAGAAAGACTGGTAATAACCGAATCAAATGAGGTACCAATAACAATTGGATTTGAAGGTGATGCCAATAATCATTGGACTTTTAGGGAATTTTGGTGACGACCAACTCCAATGTCAACGATCATTGGTTTTTAGAGGGAAATACTAGTAACCACTAGATTTTTAGCCAAATTGGTGAAAACCGAATCAAAGGGACTCCAATAACAATTGGTTTGCTTTATAACAGAATCAGTAACAACTGAGTTTGAAAAATAGTTGGTAACAACTAAATCAAGATACCGACCATGATTAGTTCTAAACGTGTGCTAGTGACCACTAGTTTTTCAAAGTTTGTTGGTGACCACCTTAAATCGAAGATGAAAATTGGTAACAATCCCTTGTTTGTGTAAATTGGATATTGCTAGTCACCACTAGTTTCCCCGCGAAAATAAGGAAACCCAGGATGTCGACTTTGAAGCGAACTTTGTAATAATAAGTCAAAGATAAAGGTAATGACCGAAGGATCTCAAAGGCAGGAATGCAAACAAATGCGTATGCTGGCATGATGCTGTATGTAAGATGCAGACTGACTCACATGAACAAAAGAAAGCAAAACAAAGAGGGAACTCGTCACGCTGAGTTTCAAAACGCCTCAAGTCGGGCGACACTTTCTTCTTTGGTGTAGATAACGATCTTTTCTCAATAATATCCTCGTAATTCTACAGAGAAGAAGTCTTGGCTTAAGAGCTAGAATTGTTGTCGGACACATCTAGCTTGGTCAAAGGTAACAATAATTTCCACCACTTCGAGAACTGTGTAATATCATCACATTACCTCTAGAATTTTCAAACATTTTGTCAAATCATATTTTCCTTTTTTTTTGAAAACAAGACTTTAAGCTTTTCAAAACACTTTGTTTTCATGAAAATTCTTATTAACAAATAAATGAAATTGCATAACAAAAATAGCGGATCATAATAATGATTTGGCCAAAAATATGATTTTATTGATAGACAAGAGCTTTACAAAAGGCAAAGCCTTGGGAATTTTATAAGTTTGAACAAAAATGGCAACAGAAAGGGTTACAGAATCCCATAATAATCCGGTCCTTCCGACTGCCAGTTCACTTGCTTTGCTGCTTTTGACGAGAACAACATGCGTTGACCTTTCTTCTAATATTCTGCACAAGACTCTGCCCCAACGTCTGCCAGCTTTCAAACATTGGTCTTTCATCTTGTCAAGGCACTGCAATCCCCTTTCTAGGTATTTCGTTTCAAGCGTAGTATTTTCTTACTGCGTCTGAGTTGATGGGATACTTGAGTTGTTCGCCATCCATAGTTTCGAGAATCAGAGACCCTCCGGAGAAAACAGTCTTTACAACGAAAGGGCCGTCATAGTTGGGCATCCACTTGCCACGCATATCTTTTTGAGTTGGTAGGATTTTTCTAAGCACAAGCTCTCCTTCCCTATACTCTCTAGGACGGACCTTCTTGTTGAACGCTCAGGCCATCCTTTGTTGATAGACTTGGCTGTGACACATGGCCGTCATTCTTTTCTCGTCAATGAGATTCAACGAATCGAATCTTTCTTTTATCCACTCGTCTTCATCCAGCTTTGCTTCCATCAAAATCTTTAAGGAAGGTATTTTGACTTCAATGGGTAGCACAACGTCCATCTTGTACACTAAGGAAAAGGGAGTTGCCCCTGTCGAAGTACGCACTCATGTTCGGTATCCGTGCAGAGCAAATGGTAGCATCTCATGCCAATCTTTGTAAGTTACGACCATCTTTTGTATTATCTTTTTGATGTTTTTGTTTGCAGCTTCAACTGCACCATTCATCTTAGGTCAGTAAGGGGACGAGTTGTGATGTTTGATCTTAAAATCGTCACAAAGTTCCTTCATTATTTTTTTGTTCAGATTCGACCCGTTGTCAGTGATGATCTGGTTAGGGATACCGTATCAGTAGACGATCTCCTTTTTGATGAAACGTGCAACCACTTGCTTTGTCACGTTTGCATACGACACTGCTTCCACCCATTTGGTGAAATAATCGATTGCGACAAGGATGAAGCAATGTCCGTTAGAAGCTTTTGGCTCTATTACTCCAATCATATCTATGCCCCACATTGCAAAAGGCCAAGGTGATGTCATCACATTGAGAGGATGTGGAGGGACATGCACTTTATCGGCATAAACTTGACATTTATGACACTTTCGAGCGAAGAGTATGCAGTCTGTCTCCAAAGTTAACCAAAAGTAACCTGCTCTTAAGATTTTCTTAGCCATGGTGTGGCCGTTCACATGGGTGCCGAAGGTTCCTTCATATACTTCGGTCATTATGAGATTCGCCTCGTTTTCATCGACGCATCGGAGTAAGACCATGTCATGATTTCTCTTGTACAAGATACCATTGCTGATGAAGAATTTAGATGACAACCTTTGTATTGCTCTTTTGTCAATTGTGGACGCGTTAGCGGGATACTCTTGATTTTGGAGGAAATTCTTGATATCATGAAACCATGGCTTCTCATCAGATTCTTCGTCTATTGCCATGACGTATGCGGGAATTGTCCTTCTTTCGATGCGGATCAGAGGTGCCTCGTTGACAAACTGGACTTTCCACATTGATGCCATCATGGCTAGCACATCAGCAATGTGATTTTCTGCCCTTGGTACGTGCTTGAAGGTAATTTCATTGAAATATTCATCCATTTCCAAGATGTGGGTCTTATAAGGGATCAATTTTTCATCCCTGGTTTCCCATTCTCCTTTGAGTTGGTATATCACCAAAGAAGAATCACCAATTACTTCTAAGATTTTGATGCCGAGATCAATGGCAGCTTCCAACCCTAGGATGCAGGCTTCATACTCTGCTATGTTATTTGTACATGAGAAACAAAGTCGAGCTGTGACTGCAGTGTACCCTCCAGTTGGATTTTTCAGAACAGCTCCGATGCCATGTCCATTTTTGTTTGATGCTCCATCGAACATCATCTCCCAGCGGGATCTCGGCTCGGGACCTTCTTCCGGACCAGGCTCTGGTTTCGTGCGCTGAATATACATCACATCTTCGTCAGGAAAATCGAACTTGAGTGGTTGATAATCCTCCATAGGATGCTCTGCGAGGTGTTATGACAAGACACTTCCTTTGATAGATTTTTGAGCAACATATTGGATATCGTACTCTGATAAGAGCATATGCCATCGGGCTAATCTTCCTGTTTGAGCTGGCTTTTCAAAGATATACTTGATGGGGTCCATCTTAGAAATCAGCATCGTAGTGTGACAAATCATGTATTGCCTCAGATGCTTGGCGGCCCATGCTAACGCACAACAAGCTTTTTCCAGGGGAGAGTAACGACTCTCGCAATCAGTGAACTTCTTGCTTAGATAATAGATTGCGTGTTCTTTCTTTCTTGACTCATCTGTCTGACCTAAGATGCAGCCCATTGAATCCTCTAGCACCGTCATATACATGAACAAAGGTCTTCCGGGTACCGGAGGGATCAACACTGGAGGTTCTTGCAAATACTGCTTGATTTTCTCGAATGCGGCCTGACAGTTTTCATTCCATACCACTGTTTGATCTTTTCGTAACAACTTGAAGATCGGTGTGCAGGTAGGGGTCATATTGGAGATGAACCTGGAGATGTAATTCAAACGTCCGAGGAAGCCTCTGACATGTTTCTCAGTTTTGGGAGCAGGCATCTCCTGGATTGCTTTAACCTTGTCGAGGTCTACTTCAATTCCTCGCTGACTAACGATGAAACCAAGTAACTTGCCTGAGCGAACTCTGAAGGTGCATTTTGCTGGATTTAATCTCAATTGATACTTTCGGAGTCTCTTGAATAGCTTTAACAAATGATCCAAGTGGTTTTCTTCACTTTGGGATTTTGCGATCATATCATCCACGTACACTTCGATTTCTTTGTGCATCATGTCGTGAAAGAGTGTGACATAGCTCTCTGATATGTCGCCCCTGCGTTCTTCAAACCAAAAGGCATTACCTTATAACAATAGGTGCCCCATGGTGTGATGAAGGTTGTTTTCTCCATGTCATCTGGATCCATTTTTATCTGGTTATAACCAGAAAATCCATCCATGAACGAGAAAACCGCAAAGCTTGCTGTGTTATCTACCAAAGTATTAATGTGCGATAAAGGGAAGTCATCCTTCAGACTTGCTTTGTTTAGATCCCTATAGTCGACGCACATCCTGACCTTGCCATCCTTTTTTGGGACCAGTACAATGTTTGCCACCCATTCCAGATACTTGGATACTGCTAGAAAGCCGGCAGCTATTTGCTTTTTGACCTTATCTCGAATTTTAAGCGCCATGTCTGGTCTCGACCTGCGAAGCTTTTGCTTGACCGGAGGACATTCTGGCTTCAGGGGGAGCTTGTGCATGACAATGTCGGTGTCCAACCCTGGCATATCTTGGTAGGACCAAGCAAATATGTCAACAAAATCTCTGAGGATTGTTATCAGCTTGTCTTTGATTTCTGGCCTTAATGATGCCCCGATTTTGACTTCTCTTTTGTCTTCCTCTGACCCCAAGTTGATGACTTCAGTCTGCTCTTTGTGGGGTTGGAGATAAACATCTTCGTATTTAGCCATTCTCTTTAACTCTTCTGGGACTTCTAACTCTTCGTCATTCTCTTCTTCAGCTTGAAAGACAAATGAACCGCTAGTAGAAGGAACCGAAGGATCATAGGATTCTGTGGTTGATGGAGGTATTCTGCATGTTTTATTTTGGAACAATTAGGCACACACTCACAGACATGCAGATGAAGGGTTGTTTTTATTTTTTTCAAAAAAGATTGCCATTTTTTCAAAAGAGTGAAAGTGATGCGCAAAACAAATAACAAGAGTTTTAACAAAAACACTTTTTCATTAATGATTTTCAATTTTTGCAAAGTGGCCTAATACAAAATAATTCGCAGGCCTTGGGCAAGACCAGGAATTTTTTAAAGAAAAACACAAAGCTAACAAGCAGAGTGAATTACTCTAAAGGTAAAAAGATGGGAACTTCTACAACCTCCCAATTGCGCAACGCTGCTCTTCCCCTAGTTATTAGATGATCCAGATTACCGTCTTCATCTTCAGCAATAATGGCATTGACTTGCACGCCGCCACTGGTGAATATCTCTTTTAAAGACTTCTTCTTCATGGTGCTTTCTTCTGGCTCGCCTTCCGGAGTTGGTTTGTAACCCAACCCTTGTCGATCATTCTTGGCTCAAGCATTGACTTCGATGACCTCTCCCCATCTCGGTGGGACTCCAGCTTTCAGTGCTGCCTTAATACTTTGAGCAGAGGTAAATGACGACCCTTGGGTTATGTCTGATTCATCAACTAGAACAGCGTGGGCTATTTCTAGTGCTTGGAAAGCCGTCACGAGGGATTCTTCATCAGCCTCAATATACCGAAACGATGACAAGTTGCTCGCCATTAAGTCTTCTTCTCCATGGACAATGACCAACTGGTCATTCACAACAAACTTCATTTTTTGGTGGAGAGTGGAAGTGACAGCGCCAGCTGTGTGAATCCATGGTCTTCCCAATAGACAACTGTAGACAAGATTTATGTCCATCACCTGGAAGGTGACTTCGAAGATTTGTGGTCCAATTAGGATAGGAAGATCAACTTCTCCTATCACGGTTCTCCTGGATCCGTCAAATGCCTTGACTATAAGAGAAGTTGGTCTCATGGTAGCACCTTGATATGCCAGCTTGGCTAAAGTCCTTTTAGGCATTACGTTGAGTGCCGATCCTGTGTCGACAAGGACTCAGGACATTGTATCTTCTTCACATTTGACTGACACATGTAAAGCACGATTGTGCTCACACTTCTCAGCTGTCAGGTCGTTATCATCAAAGCTTAGAGTGTTGCAGGCAGTGATATTTGCTACAACAGAGTCAAACTGCCCCACTGTAATATCTTTAGTGACGTGGGCCTGTGTCAGGATTTTGAGCAATGCTTGGCGGTGTGCTGGAGAGCTTAAAAGCAAATCCATGACCGAGATCTTGGAGGGTGTTTGGTTTAATTGGTCCACCACCCTATAATCACTTCGTCGAATGATTCTCAAGAATTCTTCTTCATCGTTCTTGAGACTTTCTTTTCCTCTAACTAAAGGTTCTTTGGCGGTGGCTGCCTCTGGAACAGGCTTCTGAGGAACAGGCATTTTTTGAACAGAAACTGTTGGTGGAGGAGCCTCATTATATGTTCGAGGTTGATAGACACGACCACTCTGGGTCATTTTGCTTCCACTGGCAATGTTGGCCACACTTACTGGTTTCTTTTCTTTGAAAATCCCTTCACACCATGAATAGTCTTGTTTTGGTGTCACGGCTCTTGGGTGAGGCTTGGATTCTCCCCTCGGCTCAAACCTAGTCTGTCCCCTCCCGAATTTCGGGGGTGCATCATCGCGAATTACTGGCCAAACGTTCTTGTAATTTTTGTTACTGTTATCATCTCTGAATACGGCTCCTTTGTTAGGCTCTCTTGGTATGTTAAACACAGGTTCGATGACCGCCACATCTTCTTCCTTTTTTCGGCGAGCGATTTCTATCATTCCCTGTTCAATCATAGCCCGAATGTCCTTTTTCACCGCGTCACAACCCTCAAGATTCAGCATACATTCTTTGCAATCTTCGTGAGATGTCTTGAGTGACCATGCCTGAGCGAGGCGTTTGTGTAGGTCTGCTAGTGGCACTTTGATCTCACCAACAATAGTAACTTTCTTGTCTTATGACCCCTCCCCTTCTTCAGTAATGGCGTTGACTCCACCATGATTTGAAAGA
This sequence comes from Lathyrus sativus, assembly GCA_963859935.3. Classification (NCBI taxonomy): domain Eukaryota; kingdom Viridiplantae; phylum Streptophyta; class Magnoliopsida; order Fabales; family Fabaceae; genus Lathyrus; species Lathyrus sativus. The sequence continues at coordinate 30,423,676 of OZ012741.1, read as the reverse complement.
GGGTTGCTCTTAACGTTGGGGGGATTATCTTTGAAGGATAGAATTCTTTTTTCGATAAGTTCACGAACTAGATGCTGAAGGGCGAAGCAACCTTCGAGATCGTGGCCTGGAGCATTCTCATGAAATAGGCAGCGAGCATTTGCATTGTAATAGAACGGGAGTGGATTAGGTGGAGCGCCTAATTTTCTTGTTTTAACCAGCCCTCTTTCCATTAGCATGGGAAACAGGTCGGTGTAACTCATTGGAATAGGCTGTATCTTTGGCCTATTTGCTTGATAATTTGCCCTCGGGGCCCTGTTCTGAGGTTGTTGACCCTGCGGCTGTTGGTATTGTTGCTGATTATTGGTGTGGTAATGTTGCTGATTGCCAGGCTGATATTGGTGCTGATTGCTGGATGCCCCGGGTTGGGGGCCATGTTGTGAAGAAGGTTGAAACACCGGGGGTCACTTCCGCCACTTATGATGGTTGGTACTGTTGGTGGTGGCTTCGTGAGCTTTGTACTTTCTTTCCATATGTGATTGCACTCACCTCTCCCTCTTTCTTTTTGTGGAAAGTGCTGACTGGCTTCTTTGCCGTGCTGGCGCTTGAGGTAACATTTGGAGTGGTCACTTTTCCACTCTTTAAACCTGCTTCCACCTTGACTCCCACTGCCACAATATCAGAGAAATTTGTTGTAACACTGCTGATCAAACGTTCATAGAATTTTGGTCGAACTGTATCCACAAACCAGTCTGCCAACTCCTTCTCAGTAAGGGGAGGCTCTACTTGTGCTACAGTTCCGCGCCATCTTTGCGCATACTCCTTGAAGGTTTCAGTATTTTTCTGCGTCATGCTGAGAAGCTGACGGCGGTCGGGAGCTAGGTCCATGTTGTACTTGTACTGTTGAATAAAAGCATCTGAAAGGTCTTGGAAACTGTGGATTTTAGCTTGATCTAAACCGAGATACCACTTAGCCGAAGCCCCTTTAAGACTATCTTGGAAACAATGTACTAACAGTTTATCATTTTCAATATGCGGAGCCATCCGCCTACAGTACATGATTAGGTGTTCTTTAGGACAAGTGGTCCCCTTATATTTGTCAAAGATTGGCATTTTAAATTTCTGAGGAAACACCAATCCAGATACCAGACATAGATCCTTGGCATCAGATCCAAAGACATGATTTCCTTCAATGGCCCTCATCCGTTTGGCCATGATGTCCATCTCTACTCGCAATTTTTCGTGTTTTTCGTCCTCAGCTTCAGACCCATCGGGTATATCAAAGATTGGCTGTTGATTGGCGAAAACTGGTCGTACTGTGGTAGGTCCACCTGCTGGAGTAAAAATGGGGTTTCTGATTGTTGAGTCGAACAAGGGATTGAGACCTGAAGACTGCATGTTGTTGAAAGGTGGCACAAAATCCCGGGACATGCCATAGGGAAACTCTGCTGAAGTAACAGGAGCTATTGTGACATTGGCTGCTGTTGTGGCAACTTCGGAGATCATTGTAGGTTGCGTATCCATTTTTGCTTTGATTATGTTGAGGACTTCCATGATCTGGTTGACGTCCCTTTTGATCCCTTCAATATCATTATCCATTTGATCGAACCTTTGGTCGTTATCTGCCATCTTCTTTTGAGCTTGGGACCGTGTGTTGTATCTGTGGGTACTCAGCGTTACTCCTTATCTCCTTCTGGACAAGAACAAAGGATGAGCTGCGGAACCCAAATGCAGGACTGATGTAGGATGACATGCAAATGCAAATGCGGATGTATAAACCATTCAAGGAAACTCAAAAATTTTGTTTACAAACAAAAAGTTAGACCAACATGTAACGGCATGCTTAAAAAGCGTTTTTCATTTGATAGCTGGAAATCTATTACAATAGAGGGGCCTTTTCTAAAAAGCAAGACCTTTCTTACAAGGGAAATGAAAGCAAATGCAACAAACAGGATTTTAATCCTTTTTTAGGGAAAGCAGGGAAATGGTGAAACAAAGATCAATCTAACAAGATGACCCTTCTCCTTCTTGGACTCTGACATGAACTTGATCCTGGCGGATAATCTCCCACAGGTCTTCGTTTTCTCTTTGCGCTTTGACCAAAGCGTATCTTAGCTCTTCCCTAGTTGCGGGGATCTCAGGCTCCATGGTTATCTCATAGTCATGAGTGTAGAACATGTTTAAGGCAATTTCTTTTGACCATAGCAGGTACCCTCTGGTGGTTAAACAACTTGCATTCTCCATTGGAGTTGGGCCCATGAGGTGTGGATCTCTTTGAGCGTATTGAGCATTTTCTTCTAGTTCTTGGTTGTGACCTGTCTCACAGAAGCGAGGCCTCAACAATTCTGGTTCAGGCTCTGGTCCGGTAGGATACCCATGTTGACGCCGAGCGAGAATAGGATTATAAGTGATCACCCCTTCTATCCCAACGAGAGGCACATTGGGGAAATCTCCGTAGCTAAAAATCATGACTTGGTCACCGATGCTGGTGTCATACCATGTGATATCATGGTGTCTGAGAGTGACAAGTTTAGAAACCCATGCGCTTTTGGTAGGAAGCCTCCAAAGGATATGGGTCCTTGGCAGATGAGAAGTAAACCATCGGTCGAGTAGTGCAAGACAACATGAGAATTGCCCACAATCATACAAGGCGAAACGGTGAATGACTACATAAGTGTCAGCGAGTATTGTGTTGACCGGTTTTTTGAGGATGAAGAGGCGGATCGCTTCTTCGCTGATGAAGTCGTAACTGCTTGAGAACAGATACAATCCATATATTAGTAGTGCCAGAATCGCCTCAAAAATGTCCAGGTTTCTGCTTTCATAATGATACTCAGCCATCTCCATTAAAGGTCTGGCATCCATTCCATACCACCCTCCTTTTGCTCTCATCGGTGGCAAGTCTTCCAGTTTGATGTGCAGGGCTTTAGCTAAGTCCCTTTTCTTTGGTTTTCTATAAGGGAGCGTAAAATTCCATGGAATCTTTAAGTAAGCATTATACTCCTCGAGGGTCGGGAGTAATTGAAAGTCTGGAAACACAAAGCAGTGGTAAGTTGTATGATAGAATTCAACCAAGGCTTGCAACATGGGCTCGTTGATCGGAGCGCTTATCAATGGCAATAGGTCCCCATATTTGACTATGAAAGCAGCAGGGTTTCAGACAAGTCTCGTTAACATCCTTAGACGGCCCAATCTCAGATCTGGAACTCGAAGCATGTCTCTTCTTACCATGTTGTTGTCTGCAAAGAAAAAGATGAATTTCCTTGAATGGTTAGAAGAAGTGAAAATGCAAATGCAAATGATTGTCATGGAACTCAGATATTTTCGAACATCAAAAGCCGTCATTTTATTGATTAACAAAACGGATTACAAAACATTGTTTCCTCTTACAAGAGTTTTAAATAATAACTAAATGAATCTTGTCAAGGTTCTCCTAGAAGCCTTAGGTTGAGCTTCTCGATCTTTCTTTCCATCTGAGTCTTCTCAAAGATGAGTCTGTCCACAATTATCTTTCATGGATTAGACTGAGGCTCGTAAGGTTCTTCTAGTGCTTTCCTCTTCTTACAAGAGAGGATTTCTTCATCTTTCAACTGGAGTTGTCTCTGGAGCTCCGTAATTTCTTCGACGACTATTTGATACTTGTGTTTCCAAGCTTCTTCAGTTTGTTGTGCTTTGACCAAAGCGATTTTCAACTTTTCTTCTTCAGACATGAAGACCAACGGACGTTCTTCCTTCAAGGCCATAGGCTCTTGCTTAGGATATGGCATCCTTAGTGTGACGACTCTTTTCTGAACCCATTGGAGGTAAGGTTCCAAAGAGACACAGTTGAGTCTTCCAAGATCCTTCTTCCCTTTCTTGTGTAGATGCTTCCAAGCCTCTAGAATCTTCTCTTTTAATCCTTGACTATCTTCCCCTTCTTTGAAGAAGATGCTTTCCACTTGAACACTTTTGGGTTTGTCCTTTAGAGGGTATCCCAATTGCCGGCGGGCGAGTATTGGATTGTAGCTGATCCCTCCATTTATGCTGAGAAGAGGTACATTGCCAAATTCCCCACAATTATCAATAATCATTGTCCCATCATAATCGTGACTATACCAATCAATATCGGAATGGGTAAGAGCCATGATTTTTTGTGACCACCATCCTTTCTTTGGATCCCAAAAAGCGTTGGTTTTGGGTAAGTGTGAAGTGAACCATTTATATAATAAAGGAGCGCAACAAGTGATCATTCCTCCATTGTGAAAGTTCCTCAGATGAACAGAATGGTATGTGTCTGCTAACAAGGTAGGCATGGGATTCTTCTTCAAGAAAATTTTGATGGCATTGAGGTCCACAAAATTCTCAAAGCTTGGAAATAAGAATATACCATAGATGAGTAAGGTAATAATAGCCTCGAATGCATCCATGCTTAAATGATCTGCATAGTACTAAGCTTTTTCAACCAAGAATTCTGCCTTTAAGCCAAAGACTCCTCCTTTTGTAATCAGATTCCTTTTTATATCAACCACTCCCAAACGTGTAGCTTTGGCAATATCCTGCTCTTTAGGGCCCTTCTCCACAATCGGAAAAGGAGAATCTTCAAGAATAGGCAATCCAATTAACTGAGAATACTCTTCTAACGTGGGCACTAGCTGATAATCAGGGAATGTGAAGCAGTGGTAAAGCGGGTCATAAAACTGGAGGAGAGTAGAAAGAAGTCCACTATCCATCTTTATCTTCAAGAGTAGCAACAACTTCCCATATCGGCTTTGAAATCCCTCTGGATCTGTCACTAAGGTGCTCAACCTTTTCAAATCATCTAGGTTAAAACCCTTGTAAGTGTACTTCAAAGTTTTCTTTCTTTCACTGTTCATGACGACCTCTGATGTTCACAAACAACAAAGTCTGAGTTCCATGAAACCATATGATGATATGATGACATGATGATATGAATGCATAAACACAAGCAAATGCATATGCACACAACACAAGCTTAGGGTTAAGGACAAGCATGAGTCCAAGGGTCTACCCATCCCCAAAGATTTGTACTATGGATTGATTGTACCTGCCGAACGGGTTCTTCAAAGTTCCCAGAGTCATCAACCCATCTTTCGGATATTATCAACTTCCCAAATTACTTGGTAATCGATAATATTCTCAAGAGAATCTCGTCTGAGTGTAGTATCGCGTATCAACTATTTCGAAAATACTTCCTTATAGTCATCGCACTACGTCCTAATAAGGCCAAAGTGGGGTAAAGTGTATCCTAAAGGTCCACAGTGTCATGGGCTCCTTCGTTGAAAGTAACATTGTTTTCATGAATACTCGATCAACAATACTAAACTTTCAAGAGGGCCTACACTGAGCGGTGGTTTCTCAAGTTAGCTTGGTCGGGAATCAACTCCCTATAAGCCTTCTTGAATATATCACCATCCTATCAAAAGTGCACTCGAGTCCGGGTATAGGACCGTCTCGCCACTCAAAGCACCCAATACCCAACAGTTAAACAAATATACTGACAAATATACATGTTAAGAAAATATTTACAAATATAGCATGCAATTACACAAAATAGGCTAAACCCTCAAATTAAGTAAGTGTCCCCAGTGAAGTCTCCATTTCTGTTGCGGTGAGAATTAGGATACCAAGCTATTGAATTAACTTGAATCTTAATTCTTAAATTCACAACCGGGCTTTAATTTATCCAAAGGAAAGGTCTAAAGAAAGAAAGAACCCTTTTCGCGATGTAACAACAACGCTAAGAGATTCGGGGATCGGGGGTTGGTTATGCATAGGGTAGGTATTTGACATCCTAAACATCTGTAGTACTCTACAGGAACCTTTTGTTTATTTGCATGCTAATTTTCCTAAGTTTGCTAAGGATTGGGATTGGGTAAAAGGTGTAGGTTAAGACCTAAAGATAGTTTCTAAGTTTGCTTGCAAAGACATCACGTCCTCTGCCTACGTATCCTAACTAAGATAGAATCAGAGCAATTGTAGTTCACCTCACTAGGGATGAAGAACACTTGATTATGATCAAGGTTCAAGGGGAAACAAACATAACAATGCTTGTGTAGAGTTTCACAAAACTCTCTAAGTCTATGTTATGACACTCAAAGGGGGATAAGTAATCATCACCATGATTCTTATATAGAGTTTACAAACTCTATCCTAGGGTTCTAATTTAAGGACACTCCTAGTGTAGGTGGGTTTTCTAGACTTAAAGCAAAGTCTAATGGTTTAAAGGTTCTAACTTAACTAAGTTAGGGTTGATGATGACTTCACAAAGTCAAAAAGGATAATTGAGTTGTCCAATGACACAAGGGTCAAAGGAGAGACTTTTCCTTTGGAAGGATAGTGAGAGAGGCAACTTGGATGAGAAATAGAAAGTTCCATCACTTGGGGGATGGAGTAATTAATAAAGCAAGATGAAATAAGATTTAAGACAAGTAAGCATGCATATTACAATAAGCAGATACTTTAAATGATACCAAGGGTTACAACCAATAAATCATTTTAACAAAGATTGAGGGTTCCTCTTGACAAAGTTTGGAACATGATAAACAAAGCACAATTTGAAGATGGGCAAGTCATAAATTCAAAACAACAATGCATAGATAATAATCAAACACCGCTAAATCAGTTTAAACCTCATAATTTAGGAGGGGACATGGAAATGAAATCACTTAACCAAGTAAAGATGATGAAAGTAGAAAGGTAACAACCAACAAAAGAATGTCATAAATGAAAATGTATGGATGACAATCAAGGCAAGTAATCAAGCAAGAATCGCATCGACGGATCACGCTTTAAAGTAAACACAGGTAAAAGGGATATTTTATGGTAACAACCAAATGAGAAAATCCTAACATGTTTACTAACATACAAGAGATGAGAATGAATAAATATCTTAACACAAATGATCGTGGTGAAAAAGAAATTCATCTGCATACGGGAGATAACGATCTCGATACAAAGGCAACTTGCAAGAAACCAAAAGGCATGAAAATTTGAACAAACATGGAATTAAAAAATATCACATGAAAGTAGACATCAAGACAAACACAATTCAAAAAGAATGGGTTCAAAATGATTAAAAATGAGTGAGTTATGAATTTTCAAAGATTGGATGAAAAATTGCAAAAATAAATAAAAGGGTTGCCCTCCTCAGGGGTCTAACCCAGGTCATGCAGGTACAAGGTGTGTTTTAGGCATATGGTCTTACCACTGGGGTGGCTATACATCCGTGTATTTAGCCACCCCCATAAATATATATGGCAAGTTCAAAAACCAGGCTGGGCAAAAACAAAAGAACAACTTACCAACTTGCATTTTCACATGTAACTTCCTCAATTCTTGATGGATTTTGATGAAATTTAGGTCTAAACTGACTAGAATTTAATGAGGAACAAAATTGCACTTTTAGAATTTCTTGAAACTGGCCACAAATTAAAATTCGAAAGTAGATGCATGTTATGTGCTTGAAATGCATTTTCAAAGCTACAACCCCAATCTCTCATGTTTAAAATATCTTAAAAGTCCTCACACACTCCAAATACAATATGTATGAAGTTCCAAACAGATAACACTTAAATTCTAACTAGAATACAAAGTGACTTGTGGTTTTGAAATTGTGACATAAGTTGCAATAACAAGTTTCAAAACAGCTTGAGCAGGCACAATTCAAATAATCATCATGATTTAAACAACATAAACAGCAATTAAAAGGCTCTTTGAACAATCCAACAACTGGCCTAGACAACAATCAACAACCAAAAATGTGTGAAGTACCAAACAATTCAAGGACATCAGAACAACATTAATCACAAACTCCTTGTATTACACAGTTCATATATGTGCATCATGGCTTTGTAAATGAATTTGAATAGAAAGCAACATATATCTCACCAAAACAGGAAAAATAAACAAAACAAATCTACATTTGCTTTCATGATAGTTGCAGGATCACAAGCACAAATAGAACTCAGAGATGGTATGTGAATTGATAGGACTGCACATGTTTGAAAATAAAAAAAACAAAAATAAACTTCAAAAGAACACATCATTCTGTTATGGTTCAAAGAGGGGCTGTCAAATTGCCACTTGGTAATAGGGTGTTTGAGATGGACTTGGTATGCAGCCAATGTGTTCAATGATGATTCACCTCACTTTTATCAATATGTATCAGGTTATAGATCTTAAAACACACAAGATACACTGGCTATGATGGAGGTAATGGCATTAGAGTTTAACCAAATCAAGACAAGAAGCTAATAACAGATCATGGCCATCTGCTTTTTACAGCAACAAACATGTCATTCCTTAATCCAACTGATCTCAGTTGCAGTTTAATTTGGTGGTAAGTCAATAATGTGTACTGATGATTTCCAGCCAACAGATCCAGTAAACAAACAAGATTATAACATGATTCACAAAGATGCTTTGAAATAGACACAGTCATCAAAACTTGAAACTACCATGCACAACAACAGTCCAAAGCTTAATGCGGAAATCAAACTTAAAATCCAAGCTAGTCAATCAAAGACATGAGCTCAACCTAAGAGATTAGTTGCAGTTCTGATGGGGAGCTAGATTGATGAACACCAAATCTGAGTTGACAAACTCAGTTCTCTAAAAAACAGTCCTAGGTGGTTTCTAAATAGCAAAACTTCCTAAAGAAGAATTCTTGATAGTTTTCAGACCAAGTTTGAATCATCTGTGGACAACAAGGTTCTTTGACAAAAGGAGCAAAAATTGACAAAGGTTGGAAATGGTAACAACACTATATAGTACTGACTGTCAAATTGAAAATGAAATGGTCTTTCTCTAAAAGAGGTTTGGTGCATACATCATGTAAATGGAAAATCAAATCAAGCAGCAATAAATCATACAACTAGTACACATTATAAGCATGACATCAGATGAGGCTAAGCTCCAAACTCAGGCATATTTCAGTTGTAAAAGGGGTTGCCATGCAATGTAAATGCAAAACAGTTTTTCTTTTTGGGAATAAGTTGAGGAAACAACAAATATAAGTTCAAATGAAAAGCTTTTATGTCAAGCAATGGTGCACACATATCATATATAGAGTAACAGGTGGGTTTAAGGTCAAAGATTAAACTCACTCTCTTTAAGGAAAAAATTGGTGTGGTGATGGCAAAGTGTAAATGAGCAAAATGCAGTAAAATACTCCCAACAGTCTTTGAATATGGCATAGGTCAAGTTTCATGACAAAAAAAAACATGATAGAGACCAATTGAACAAGATAATGAACATGTGTGACAACAAACCATGCATTCCACATACACATAGCAAGAATTAGCAAACAAGCTGGGCATCTCAAACACTATGGGGACAAGGAGCTCCAAACTGCACCTTCTTAAAAAAACCAAAACTGTCATACTGAAGTGGAGATGCAGTACTAGTTCTTTGTGTTGGACCAAAACATAAAGGTGGTATTCAACACATTACAAAGTAATCATAAAATGAAAAGAGTATGTAAGAAACACTAGTCCTAGAGCAACAGCTCCACCCTCCTCTATGCACACAAGCAGAACATCTACCAAAGCTCTTACAAATCCTAGACTGTTCAAGACTTACCTCTGAAACACCACCAGTCCATGACAGTACCAATTCTAATCCTCATAGAAGGATCAAATCTAAACCTACTCTAATACCAAAACCAAACTCCTAACTAAGGAGGGCCTGAAAAACTGACAACAGCAAAATTTACCAATACAAAGCCTTGGTCTGACTCTAAAATCCAGCAATTTTCTCAAAAACCAGATACCACACTACCAACCAACTCTAGGTATGAGAATGAGCCTTAAAACAACAGAAAAATATGAGTTGACAAACTCTTAATTCAGAAAAGAATTTGACAGCAAAGTTGTGATTTTTCAAAGCTCAAAACAAACAGACTAGCCTATTCTTCTTCAACTGATAGTCACTGATGCCAACAGTTATTTCACAGCATGCACAAAAATGACATTAATTTCCAAGTATCTCTAATCCTATCCTGTCAACAACAAAATTTGAGGACTTGGTGGTAGTTGCAAACTGTCATAAATGTGATGCACAATGATGTTCAATTCCTATTCTATGTACAAACTTATCAAAGCAAGCATACATACATTTTACATTCATGATATAGAGTGTGATCAAGCAACAAACCAAGTTCAAAGCAGTCTGTCATGAAAAGTGGATTTGGAGTTGTGAATATGGTATGTTTAAGGTGATTTTGGCCCAAAAATGCAATTGGAAGATGAAATGAGAGAGCAAGCAATTATTGACCAAACCAATCATCAACACACATTAGGATCAAACATGTGGGTGAGTTATAACTCAAGGATCATGCATATACAAACAGAAATACAACTTTGGGTATGTTATGGCAGATTTTAGCATAAAATTGCAATGGAAAGTGGAATTTGAAGGATTGTGAAATCAGTCATGAATAGGTCAACCAAAACAAGTATACACCTCACAAATGTGATAAGGAAAGTGTTTTAAATTCAAAGAAGAGCATGTATCCATTAGAATGAAAATTGGTGCACTGTGGTAAAAATTGAAAAATCTGCCTTAGCAAGATTTGTGGCAGCAGGTGATTTCTTTAAAGAAATTGGGTTTTTGAAGGAATCAATGCTATGCATGTGTTACATATATGATAAAAGATGATACCAAACTCAGAAAGTAGTTGAAAACCTAATCAAACAAAAAAGTCATTTTGAAGCTTCAAGGCATACAAACATAACACTTGAAATATGCAGCCAAACATAACCATGACATTTGGAGAATTTGGGATCATGCACAAGTCTTAAATGTATATGATGAAGATTTAATGCACACAAATCATGTAAACAATGCTTGAAATAGAAAATGACTTATTGACCTCATGGTATTTTGAACAAATGCAACAGTTTGGGGTATGACATGTCAAATTGAACTTTGAGCAGATTTCAAGCATACCAACAACACACACACTCTTGAAATGGGTAGGCAAGTGTATTCACAACTTCAAGTTATGCACAAACTCAATAAATCAAAGAATGACATATTAAATCAAATGGGACAACAAAAAGCACACATGAAAATATCATAATGAACAAAAGGCCACATTGATTCATATATGATAAAGGGCAAAAAAAGGGGGATGAGCAACTTACAAGTCATCTACCTATCCTAATAGTGAGCCAAGTTCATAGTTATAGGGCAAGCATACTACTTTTTCAAGTTTGGATCCTAAAACTACCAAGTGATCAAAATATCACTAAGAAACCTAAACATGATAATAAGGCACAAACTTACAATCTAACATCCACATATCATTTACAAATGATAAAACATTTGACAAAACAAGCATTATGAACATAAAAATAGGATTCTTGACAAAGAAACCTAATAGGGCAGCCATGGTACATTTTCACACAAATCACCACAAAGTGACAATACATGACAATGTATGACTTAGAGATAGTTAGAACACTACATACCTCTTGTTGACCAGCCTTGAACAAGCAAAAAACCTTAGAAACCCAGAGATGCTCCTTCTTTTACAATGATATGAAGCTTACTTCCTCTTGAAGCAACAAGGCCAAACTTCAAGACAGTTGGAGTTAATGGATTTCCAGCTGGTTTTTAATGCCTTAGACAGTTGTAATATGATGTATGTGATGTGTGTGGTTGGTTAGATCAACAAGGGAAGGCTTGGACCAAGATTTGACAAGTTTTGAGGGTTGTGGTCAAACTTTCTTAGTGTGAAAGTTGACTTTTGGCAATTTGATAGTTTTTGAAGATTTAAAGGTGTGGACATCTTCTATATGACATTTTGAGATTGTAGGTGTGGTTTTTAGAGGTTTGGAAGGGGAGGAACTGGTCTTGAGCAGAGTTTTGCTCAAGACAATTTTTTGTGAAAATGGATGTTTTGAAGATTTGGAGATTTCTTGAGGAATGAGAGAAGATTGAGAGCTGCGGTGTTATGCTATTGCTCTGGTGTGTTTGAGCTCATAGAGGAGGCCTCTATTTATAGGAGAAATGAGGGTGAGGGCTGATTTGGTTTTTTACCACTTTTGGAGGGAGATTTGAGATTTTCAAGTGAGTCTTGCCAAATCTTCTCCTATCAGTTACATGGTTCAATGGAGATCAGAAAAATCAAGTGGATATGGACATGAAGTCTTGCCAAATCTTCACCCATTTTAATTATTTAGTCATTTTATTATTATTTTAATTATTATATGTTGGTGTGCCCTTTTTGTGGGGATGTGTTGGATGATGTTTGGTGAGTGTCCCTAATATGGGAGGATTATTGGTGGTGAATTGGTGTGGATATAATAATATAATAGATAATAATAATATTGGTGGTATTATTATTATTGTTATTATTATTAGTATTAATATTATTGGTGGAATATTATTACTAATATTATTAACGTTATGATTTTGGTGAACTAATATTACTATTAATAATATTATGTATATTATCATACTATTTATTTTATTAGTATTATTAGTGATATTATTTTATTATTATTATTTGGGATTAGAAATTAAAAAGGAAATAGGAGGTGAGAGGTTATTAGGGAGTTAGAAAGAGGGAAGTGAGAAGACACGATAGAACGGAGGAGAAGAGAGAAGGTCAAGGCTATCCAATCTTGGGAGGACTCTTCACCGATCAGAACAACTATCCAGGTAAGGGGGGAGAAACTGATGGGGATTGGTATAATGCATGAAATTGGGTAGAGGGGATTCCTTAACCCCATAGGAATTTGATGATTATGATTGATATATGATATTATGTCTGTGTTTATGAATGTTGCTGTGATTGAAGAGTTTTGTGCATACATTTTATGATGATTGTGGGATTCTATGTAATTCCTGTAATATTAGTGATGAACACGAATTTATGACATTACGCCTGTTGCTGTTGTTGTTGATGGTGATGAAATTCGTACATTGTTACGATGTTGGTGAGTTCCTGTATAACCTCTGTGGTTTGGATAATGACCATGAGTATTGGTGAGATTTTGTGTAACCTCTGTGGCTTGGGTAATGACCATGATATAGGTTCTGAGATATAGTTTAAGGAACAATTGATTAGAGTAGAGTGTGATGATTGTTGCTGATACTGATAGAGTGGTGTATTTGTTGTTATGAGATTGGTGAAATCTGGTATAATTTCCATAGTAATAGCGATGAGTATGAAATAGGTTCCGAGAGGACAAGAGATAGAAGTGGAGAAATAGGCTTGAATTTGAGCAAGATAATAGTTTCGGGCAGTAAGAGTGGGTTTTCGTATGATCGTGGGGATTGTGTGATAGTGTATGATGGGTAGGATCACATTTAGGATAGAAACCCCTAAATTCCATGGTGTTGAAAAGTATGGTTATATGATATATGATGATATGATCTTTAAAAATATGTTGTTGGCTGTTATAATCGTCATATTATGGTAGGATTTCGAATTTTGAAATCGGGGCTTTTTACGGAATTGAAATCGGAGGTCCGGAAGGCCTCCAACGGTGGAAAACACAGAATTTTCTGCATTCTGTGCTGTTTGCATCGACTCAAAGCTGTATATTGGTGAATTTTCTGTTTTGACGATTTTGGCCATAACTTTTGATCCGTAAGTCGGATTTAGTCCCCGTTCGAAGCGTTGAAAAGCTCTTGAATAGATCTATAACATGGTATAAATAATATAGTTATTTGCCAAATATTTTTATATCCAATATTTTTGGGGAGTCATTGTTTAATTGAATAGTAACTAAACCATGGATCGATTGAAATGATTTATTGATTATTTACTTGAGTTTAATTGTTGTGCACTTAGTGTGCTTGTGTTTATTGGTGGTGTAATATATATAATGTGTGGTGATGTGATCAGGAGGATCGTGTGCACTTAGTGTGCTTGAGTTTGTTTGTCGTGCATTGTTGTCGTGCATTGGTGTCGTACATATCATGGTGTTTGGTGGGATGAATCATTGTTCAGGAGGAGTGTATGTGATTCATCCGTACTCCTTTGTGGAGAATGGTGGGGATAGATCATATTTCAGTAGGAGCATAAGTGATCTGTCGGGGATAGATCATATCTCAGTAGGAGCGTAAGTGATCTGTCCAGGGTTCTATTGAATGAACCAATGAGTCGGTACCGCATGCTTGGTGTTGAGTTGCATATTTGCATTATAATATGTTATATTGTAATTTGAACAGTAGGTTCGATGATTGGTGTTGTGGGGTGAATATTGGTGTGTTTTACTACCTTATTTGCATGTATTAAATTACAAATATATTTTAATCATGTTTTCTCACCCCTTTGTTGTTGTTGTGGTCTGTGCTTCTCCGGAAGTACAGATAATCCAAGTACTTAGCTAACTTGGATTATGGTGTGCCAGTCGAGTCTAGGATGCTCTGATACGTAGCACGGAACTTGGGTGTTTTTAGTTGCCTTCTGTTGAACTTGTATTTTATTTCCTGTGAACGTACAAAAAAAAAACACTTTGTTGGATTTTACTATTTTGTTATTTTCCGCTGTATTTTGGAGAAAACCTTTTTATAAGAAAATGTTGGTTTTTCTATGTGATATCCCACTTGGGAAGAAATACTCTGATGTATATTTATAATGTTTATTATTTTAATTGTTTTGGGAAGTGGGGTGTTAAAAGCTGGCCGTCGGAGCCACCCCTCCTCTCAAAATTTCATGCTGAGTTCAAATATGGCATCAAAAGTTCAATCAAAACACATTATCATCATGAAAACAAGGCATGGAAATTTGACACATAAAATGAAACTCAATCAAATCAGCACAACAAGCACCCAAACATTGCCTACTTGTGTGTAGGGCTTCAAAAACAACAATCACGAGTGTAAAACACATCTAAAATGGAAGAACTGAGTTGAGGAAATCTTACCCAATGGAGAAGGTTTGTTTCCTCTTAAAACGATATGAAGAGCTTTAGAAACTTCTCCTAAATGCTTCAGCAACCTTCAGAGAGTATAAATCCACCAATAAAATGAATAAAATCCTTTGAAATGAATAGATTCGAAGCTAAAGGAAGAGCTCTGCTGGCCCTTCAAACACAACCTGAACTTAAGAAAAACTCCACAGAATGGATCCTTATGCTTCCAAGGCAATGAATCAGGTCTCAAGTTGCAGCAATCTTGAAGAAAAATTGAGTTCCGAAAGAGAGAAAATTTGAGAGGAAAAGGAGCTTTAGGGTTCTGAACTTGTCCAAAATGAAGTATGGTCGTTCTCTTTAGGGTTTTTAGTCTTAAATAGAAGGGTTTGAGATGGTTAAAAGTGGCTTACTGTGGTAAAAATAATTGGTTAATGACTTTTGTGAAATTCTGAAAAATGGAGGTGTGAAGGATAGTACGCATGACATGAGTTTTTTGGTGGCTTATGGGTTGTTACTTTGTGAAACAAATTTTCAGAATGGAGGAAGAGTGGAATAGCATGAGTGGTGAGCAAGTTTTGGATGTTTTGTCACTTTCCTCTTCTTAGTAAAACTTGGCCATGAAGCATGTGTGGTGCATATTATGTTTGGCACATTTTAGGCAATGTTTAGGACACAAACTTGGCACATGATGTGTGTGAAATTGATGAAAAATGAGTTGCTGCAAGATGACTTATGATAAGCATGAAAAATGCTACAAAATGACATGTACAAGCACTAATCCATATGGCTCACTTTATCCAACCATAACTCAATGAATTTTAATTCAAATTGGGCAATCTTGAGTTCAATGGAAATTTTGAAGAATGGTGAACAAGACTCATGTTGAAAGCAAGTTGAGATAAGGCTTGGAAGATTATGAAAAGTTACATGAAAGTTGTGTCCACAAAACTAACTTGGAACACTTAGAAAAATTCACTAAGTTACCAAATTTGTCCACTTGAATACCCTAACTTTGAAGCAAAATAACTAGAGATTTCTAGGTCTAATGAAATAGATCTTGTAATGGACGGAAAGCTTGAGGAAATATCTACAACTTTCATGTTTTTTGGAAATTAAATTGGATTAGAGAACTTGGTGAAACATTCCTTGGAAAGTTGCCTTAAAAATCTGCCTAGAACTTGTCCAACTTTACATCTTTGAAACCCTAACTTTGCAGCATCATAACTCGAGTTCTGCATATCCAATTGAGAAGTTTTAGTACTCAAAATAAAGCTTGGATAATGCTCTATAACTTTCATGTTGGAGGAAAATTCATTTGAACCTTGCATCATCTTGTAAGATAGGCTTAAAAACATGTACTTCAAGTTGAATTTCCATACTTAGAAAATTTTCTAAGTGTTGAAATGACAAAACCTCCATTTTCTCAACTTTAGCTCTCCATATCTCTTAAACTATGGATCTTTTGATATTTTGGACTTGCTTCCTTCCATAAATTTATAGTTCGTGATTTCCTCTATAATTTGATAACAAGTTTGCTTCCATTGGATCAAGGATAATAAAGTTATGAAAATTGCAAAATGGCTAGAATTTAGGGTTTTCCACACTTAGAAAAATTTCACTAAAACCCTAATTCAACCAATATCTTGATTTTATGTTTCCACTTGATTCTTCCTGTTCCAAACACATGAAATCACTTGAAAACACATAGCATACCATTGGTTGACCTTGAGATCTAAGATTTTGACCCCATTGAACCACAATTGACTTTTTTTGACCAGATGAAATCCTAGGATCATTTCCACTGATTGAAGCTCTTGTGATGGCTTGTGATGACACATAATCCATTTAGAGGACCCTTAAGATGTGTATCGAGCTTTATGATCATGTCTTTCCCAAAGAACTAGCCACAAATAGCTTTTGAACCAAAACCATAGTCCAATTCTCCACAAGATAGGATGAGGTAATCAATGCTTGAATTCTTAAATCAAATGGTTGTGAGACTTGTCTTGATGATGAGTGTCATACCCCAAATTTTGACCCCTAGATTCCATTATCATTCTAGGTGCATCAAGCATATGTTATCTAACCCTAACCTCTTTCAAGTTAATCTTTGTTAAGATGCAGATGAATTAGGGTTTCTCACTGTTAAAATCAAGAATCCTATGGACTGATCAATCAAGGTTTTGGATTGATCTTCTACAAATCAAGTCTTCAAATCATCAAGAGGTTCATATCTTACCAAGAACAAGTTCTATTTGAGGTTGTTACCAAGAGAATTCAAGCAGTGTTACGCAAAACCCTGATTAGGGTTTCTAGTTGAAAAAGTCAACTGTAGTTTGACTTTTGGTCAAAATGGGTTTCCAAAGCTTGAAACATGGTCCACGATGTTGGTATGAATTATTGAAGTCCCCTCAATAAGTATGAAAGATTCAAAAGACCCTAGAACACTAAGGATCGATCCTGAAGATTTCAACTGTTTGGTTCGTCTATCTGGAAAGTCAACTCTTTGACTTTTAGGGTTTTGACCCCAAATTGAAGCAATAAAGGTTTCCAACATCATGTTATACCTAACTAGTGAGTTTGGTGGAGATTGAATCAAGAATTAATGGATAGCTTATGAATCAAGAAATTAAGGTTTATGAAAAACCCTAATTACAATCTTATTTGGAATGGTCATAACTCTCAAACCACACATCCAGATTTAGTGGCCCAAAGCTGGTTGGAAAGCTCTTGAGAATTCTTACAAAAGTGTACTATAGGGTTTATGTCAAAAAATGCATGGATTTTGAGTTATGAGCTCATCAAGTTGTGAAGGATTTCCACACTTAAATTTTTTCTTTTTGTTTCTTGACTTGTAAGTCAAGTTTTGCCGCCAACTTCATGAAGATTTTTGACCTAGTTCCCTTTGGAACCTGAAATTTGTCAAACATGAACATTGTAGATAAAATTGGGGGACTTTTAAAAAGTACAAGAGCATTTTCACAGCCATTGTGGTTAGGGAGAATCGAAGAGAGCTAGTTAGGGAATTTTCATGTCACAAAACCAAGTTCAGCACTTGCATCTTGATGCATAAACCACTCAAACCTCTTATAAACACGTGTTTAACTCATTCTATGATGTTTAGGTACTTAATTGATGAGATTAAAATGGATTACCACGAGCAAAAACCAGAGATTGGATATATGATTTGCTTATTCAAGCATGTGGATGCAAGTGGCAAGGAGAGAGAAACTTTTTGCATTTTCTGCTACACCTCAGCTACTCTCTTTTCTTCACTTCATGTCAACTATTTGCAGGCTATTGGTGATGTTGAAACACATAGGAAGGTTGCTCATGATCAGAAAAGAAATCCTAAGTTGGATTTGCTCATTTTGCCCCCAAAAAGGGCAAACTTGGCAAGTTGGCACAATTTGCCCATACCTCTCATTCTCCAAGCTTGCCTATAAATAGAACACACTTCTAACATCCAAAAAACACCAGGATCAACTAGAAACCAAGTTGAATCTCTCTCATTTCTCTGATCACCATCTTCTTGCAAGTGGTAGAGGTTGTTTCCTTGTGAAGAAAAAATCTGCCTTTGTAAAACCTCTGTCCCAACTCAATACAACTACAAACAATTGAACCAACACCTCAAACACATCACATATGGTGAATCGAAGCTGTCAAAGCCCTCACATTCACCAGAAAACCTCACATTCCAAAAGTCAACTCTCATACCTTAAAAATTTGACTTGTTTGCATTATCATAAACCAGAACTAAACTGGCCATTTTCCAATCATTCTAACACTTCAAACACTCTCCATATGCAACTTGTTGATTCTGGTTAGGCATAGTTGAGTGGTGTTTGTAAACATCATTTATAGGTCATATGTGATATGTTTGATCATTTGGTTAATGCTGAATTGGTACATTTCTGTCTGTCACTTTTCTCATGCCCAAACTTGCTATTTTTACCACTACACATGCCATATATTGAATGAGCTTGTTTATTGATATGTGATTCTTGTAAGAATTATGTATTTGCTAGATCTGACCATGATCAGATGCAACCACTCTCTAACTGCATATACCAACTCAATGATTCCCCACTCAGACTGTCCTGAAAACAGTGAATCATAAGCTTGTCATTGTGGACATATGAGATCATTCTTCGGAAAAACATCACCAAATGTTGCTTTGGACAACTATCCCCTTTGTTCTTCTCAAAATTTTGTGTCCTAAACTTCAGAGGCATCACATGGCCAGGCACCAAACATATGCTTGAAGCATTTAGATTAACAGTATCACGACCCTCCGGGGCGTTAAGCTTCTCCTCCAACGCACGATACCTTTTCATAAACTCAACAGTCTGCGGGTCTTTAGGTTTCATCATTGGAACTACCCCTTAGAAATATGGAATAGAGAATGCGAAGCTCTGATAGTCCGTGGCATTAAGAAAAGAGGAATGTCCATCTCGGACAATGGTACGCTCTTGTACGAATTGATCCTCAATAGGAATCCGCACATGCTGAGCTTGAGCAACATTGTTCACTGGAGGTGGAATAATATTCCCAGTAATTGTAGTCCTCTGAATATTGGCCTTTCCCCTTATCATGGCTGTCATAGCTTCCACAAGTTGGTCAAACTGATTCTTTGTCAACTCAACATCTTCCTTTGTAACAAACTGATTATGCTCTCCTGAGTTCATGATTCTTCCAAAAGCTGATTCAAGTCTAACACGAGTGTAGGGAAATCAACTGCGGGTTAGGTAAAAGATGGATGAACTCTGCTGCTTCTAGCTGAGGAAGGATATGCAAAAATGATGCACAAATGCTTATGCAATGCAATATGAAATGTAACAGACATGGGATCAAAGCTTCCACAAAGCTCTAAATAACTGTCGTGCGGCTGAGTGAATGGTCTCATAAGTTAGCTCTGATGAGAAAATACCGGAACACATGAATAACCAGAATACCGGAATAATCAGAATACCTGAATACCAGGCTGATACGTTCATACTGATAAGAAAATCAGAATACCGGGTTGGTTGAAAGTCAAGGTTTCTTGCAAAACCCATCCCCTCTCACATGTCGGTTCTAGTCTTGAAAGGTACGGTATCCTATGCAGGTCGTCAGCATCACGAACTCTCAGGTCGAGAAACAATAATCCGTTCACCATTTATAGTTTGGCAGCATGGTCAATAAAGGAGGTCTCAACTGACTTCCTAATGAACGGTCTCCATAGTTGTTAGCCTTCTAATTCAACACCCCTCAATTGCTCTAAATGCGCAGGATATGATGTCTCCAAAGAAAACCTCGTCTGGATGCGAATTTCATAAGGGCTCTTGCATGCCAAACATGCAAGCCCGCACCACTCTTCATACTAATACTAGGTGTGTACTCAAGCCTGGGTATTGGTCTTATCTCTCAATGGAACAATTCACCTAACATCACAACAACAACAACATATAATAACAAAATGCAAATTCAACAATATATAACAGATAATGTACATAAAGAAAATAACTTCACAAAAGTAAACACCCAAAGAACATAAATAGACAAGCTCTAGGATTGACTTGCATAGGAAAACAGTTTCCCCAGCTGTCACAACTGCGAAAAACACCCGGCGGAAACAAACAGAAGAGTCGCCACCGAACGTTATTTCTCTCAAAGAGAGGGAAAGAAAACGATCGAAGAAAACCTAAAAGAACAGGAAAAGACAAGGTCATCACAACCAAATCTTGGGTTCGGGAGTCGGTTACACAAGGGAAAGGTATTAGCACCCCTCACGTCCGTTGTACTCATAGGGATCCACACTTGTTGTCTAATCAAAGGGTGTGTTTACCTATAAGCTACTACTAAACAGAAACGAGAACAAAAGAAAAAGAAAGAGACTTGATAGGACATTGACGCCCTACGCCTATATACTCCCTCGTGTAATGGGAAAGTCAGAGTCAATGTAGTTCGGAAAACTACGGGTGATGGGGGGAAAGTTGCTCGCCAAGACATCACCGTCTTGTGCCTACGTATCCTCATATGGTATGAGAAATCAGAGCAAACGTAGTCCGAGTAACGAAACCAAAGGTAGGTTAAGTGTTTTTTACGAGTGATATTAAGTTACCATTTCAGCAGTTAGGGACGATGCCTGTTTGCGATAGAACAGAAAAGTAACATACCCTTTTCTGAAAATGAAGTTTGAAGCAACGATCCCGAAGGATAAAAGGTTTTAGTTTTGTTTGTGAGATTTAGTGAAGTGAATTAGTTTATTTGAGATTCATGTTGCACTAAAGACTATGACATAGGAGCGAATGTGTCGCATATCCCCCAAAGGGCATACACTAAACACTCTAGACCAGTGAGGAGAAACCCCCATTCATCATTTCCCATATTCTTAAGGCTCGTAGCGTACAACTTTCATCGTATTTATTAGATGAGTTAGAATGTGTTTTGAGATGAGAAGAGAGACACACGAAAGGTCTAAGGGGAAACTCAGCCCTAACATTATCATGCAAAGTGGTCCTAAGGTCATGATGCGAAAGGAGATTCTATCCCAATGTTAGCATGCAAAAGATGGACCTAAGGTTGAGGTTACAGGGGACTAACCTAATGTTATCATGCATGGATTAAACTCCTAATGTCTATCCTAATCCAAATTTAATTGGAAATTAAATTGGAATAAGAGTCCTAAGGGAACATGCAAAGGAAAAGCAAAAAAAGAAAGAAAAAGAAAATAGGAAAGCAAGGCAAAAACAACAGCTACAACATCGCCTCCTGCATAAGACAACAATAAAATCCCGCACACAAGCAAGACAGCATACAACAACACATGTTTCATCATAAAAACAAGTGTAAAAGGCAGGCAGCAAGCAAGTAAAGCAAAGACAACATGCAAGTTCAAAGCATGGACAACTGTCGAAAGTAAGGCAGCAAGCATGTTTGAATGAAATTAATCAAATGCAAACAACAATCATGGATAGACATCACACAAGTATGAACATGCTTCAATAATCAAACATAATTGATCAACAACATTGCATCAACAAGAATCAACAAGATCAACATGTTTTTCCATTTAAAATGAACGATCGAACGATCAAACAAACACGCAACAAAGCGGAATCAGAAACAAATGCAATCATGCATCACAATATTCAACAACATAATCATCAATGATCATCAATTAACATGCTATAAACAAACAAGTGAAATGATCATTCATCAAATAAATCACATGAACATATTAAACATTCAAAACGGAAACCAAAAGTTGCGTGTCGAAGAATCGAGATCAAATGTTCAAGAACAATGAATTATGTCCAAAACAATTCACATAAATGCATCATATCAATCCATGAAGTTTACATGTGAAAAGGAACTCAAACAAGCAAAAAATGCAAAAAGTATGCAATTTGCCCAGAGTAACGGGTTACCCTATATAAGGTAACCGGTTACTTGATGAAAAAAGGCCCAGAAACGTGAAATTTGTGAAGGTAACCAGTTAACCTATATAAGGTAACCGATTACCACTGAGCAGAAACCAGAAAATCAGCTTTGAAAATCACTTTTCAGCATCGAACAACTTCTCCAATCATCCATATGAACATGATATCAATCAAGCACGAAATTATCATCAAGAAACAATGATCAAGCATCATGTAAATACAATCAAACATTGAAAATCACAGATCACCAAAATCAAAATCAACAAAGTGGATCAAAAAGCAAGAAAAACCATGGATCTACATTGTGATTATGCAAATAAGCTCAAAACTGAATTAGATCTAGAATTACCAACCTTCAAGGCTGAGATTGGCCTTGGTAATTGTTGATTCACTTGAAACTAACAGATCCAAGATAGAAACCCAGAGATTCTTCAAGATCCAAGAGTTTCCTTGTGGTAGAAATGAAGAACAAGCAAAATCAAGCAAAATAATCCACAAAAGCACTTCCAATCTTGCTTCCAAATTCATATCCAAAACCAAACAAAAATTGAATGGTGAATTGAAGATAATGGAGATGAATGATGGAGGTTTAACTCTAGAATTCTATGATTCCAATGAAGAATCAAAGAACTCAAGTGAAAGAGCTTTAATGAAGGTTTTTGGAGTGAAAAAATGGAGAGAAAAATGAGAGCCAATTCTCAAGAGTGAGAGTGAAATATGAAAATGAAGGTCCTTGTGTGAGGTTTGGAGAAAATTCACTTAAATAAGCTCTAGGTTTGGAATCAAAATGTGGTTTGGAGTGTGGATTAACATTTGAAATGGAAATTAGGAGTGGAATTAGGAATGGAGTGCTTGAAATTTGGAGGTAAATGGTGAAAATTGAAACAATTATAGATCCTTCCAAATATAATCAAGTGAAATCAATGGTTGAGAATGATTGGAAATTGCACATGCTAAAAATTCAAATTCTTTGTAAAATTTAGCCCAGAGTAACCGGTTACCCTATATGTGGTAGCCGGTTACCACATTCAAAATTTGCCACTTTTGGCGCCAAATGGAGAGAATCTTGTATAATTTCCTGTTGCCACTTGTTCATAACTCTGCTATGCCTCTGAAACTCGCTCTTGAATATGGTAACTGTGAGAATGCCTGAGATACCCTGTACACCGTCTCCTGAGACGTAACCTGCTGAATAAAAATAAAATCGACCGCTCGATCGATGGGCAAAATAAATGCCTGAGCCTCTAATGCTTACTATTTAAACTCTTGCACTAAAAGGGAACCCTGAGCCACAGAAACGCCTTGATCCCATGCCTCAAGAACCAATACTATGATATGCAGAAATGAAAAATGAAAAGAAACATAAGACAGTTAAGGTTAAAATGAAAGGGCAAGTTTTGGGGTGCTACAACATGTTTGATACAAGTTGTAACTTGTTTGCATGAGTTTTGTTTGAATACCATTGATGAAAATGTTGTTGTTACACATGTTTCATGCTTGCCTTTGTTGGTTGTTACCTTCATGATCTTTGAACATTTTAATGTTAAATCATAAAACCTTGGGTGTTACCGTGCCTTGTGTTCAATTTGTTAATTGATCCTACTTGTTTATCTTTATCTTTATCAAGTTTGTTTCCCAAGTGATGGAACTTGTCAGTTCTCATCAAGTAGCCTTGTTATCTTCTTTGCTTAATTTTGTCACATGCTTGCCCTTATCTTTCCTTGTTGTTACCATGACTTTTATATGTCCATCATGTTTGAATGAATGTATATGTGTGTTTAGGCTTTGTTAAGTTTCCCCAAGAGATGTAGCTTGTTAGCTCTCATCCAGTTGCCTTGTTTTCCTCTATTCCAAAGGAAAGTCTCTCTATTGACTTCACTGTCATAGATAGCTCATTACCCCTCCCCTTGACTTGGTTAAGTCATTAGGTCATTTAACTTAGTTAAGTTAGATCCTATATCAATTAGACTTTGCTTTAAGTCTAAAGACCTACCCCTTGTTAGAAGTATCCTTCAATTAGAACTTTAAGATAGAGTTTGTTAACTCTATGTAAGGATCATTGTCATAATTACTTACTCCCTTATTGGCTTTTGTCTAAGTCAATCCCCTTGAGTGTAACTTAGATCTAGAGATTTTTGTCAAAATCTATACAAACATTTTTATGTTTGTTGCCCCTTAGAATCTTGATCATAGTCAAGTGCTCCTCAACCTTAATGAGGAGAACTACGGTTGCTCTGATTCCATCCTAGTAAGGATACGTAGGGATAATATGTGATATCTTAGGAAGGAAACTTAGAACTATCCTTAGGTATTTACCTCAAACTTTACCTTAACCTTGTTCCCATGACCCTAGCAAACAACAACTTGGATAATTTATCTTACATACAAACAAAAGGTTCCTGTAGAGTACTTTAGATGTTTAGGATGTGAATAACAATCCTAGGCATAACCAATCCCCGATCCCTGAAACTCTAGCATTGTTGTTACATCGCGCAAAAGGTTTTTCCTTATTTAACCTTTCCTTTGGATAAATAAAAACTCGATGGTGAATTTCAATGAATTAAGATTCAAGTTAATCAATAGCTTGATATCTGATTCTCACTGCAACAGAAATGGCGATTTCACTTGGGACAGTTTGTGGGTTTAGCCCACTTTGTGTGCTTGTATGCAATATCTTTGTATGTTTTCCTATACATGTATATTGGTGAATATATAAATGTATGTTTGCATTGGATCATTTGGGTGATACCTTGAGTGGTGATATAAGTCCTAACCCGGACTTGAGCGTACACATATGATAGGATGTGGTATGATTAATGGTTGACTGTTGGGAGTAGTCCTAACATGTTTGACATATGATGTAACCACGCTCAGTTGAGACGTCCTTGAGATATTTAATGATGTATGAGTAGTCATGCATTTCATTAGTTGTTTCAACTTAAGATTCCATGAAACTGAGGACCTTTCGTTACCCACTTATCCTACTTGGCCTTTTTAGAACGTAGTGCAGTGACTATGAGGGAGTAATCCCGAAATAGTTGTTACACGATACTACACCCAAACAAGTTTATCCCGAGAATATTTTTGACCCACGTGAGTAGTTATGTTGGTTGATAATATCCAAAGGATTTATCTATGACTCTGGGAACTCTTGATAGAACCCGTTCTGCAGGTACAATGAACACCTTAGTACATGTCCTTTGGGAGGGTATACCCTGGCTTCATGCTTATAACCCCGAACCTAGGACCCTTGCTTGTTAGCATATTCATTTATGCATTGTGTATACTTCTATATGTGCTATGTGTGCATCATATCGTCATGGTATCTCATCTTATTGCATTGGTTTTGTGAAACTCAGTTGTCTTCTTTTTGCGAAACCCTAGATATCATGGATTTTGGGAAAAGAAACATTAAGAAATACAACTTCAAGAAATGTGATACAACGAAGTTGAGAGAGCTAGGAATGTTGGTATCTGAAGATTTTGGGAAAATGTACGGGAAACTCATGAGTATTGTGAAGACTAGAATGGAAGAAGGGGTTCTTAGCACTTTGGTTTAGTTCTACGATCTGCTATACCACTACTTCACCTTCCCGAATTACCAATTGATGTTGACACTAGAAGTGTAGTCTTACTTCATTGGAATCCCTGTGACAGATAAGAAACTGTTCAGCGGTTTGGAGAAGTTACCCTCGCCGAAAGAGATTGTTGGTGCACTTCATCTAGAAGTATTCGAGATCAAAGCCAATTATGCTTCAAAGAATGGAGTTAAAGGTTTTCATACCGATTACTTATTGAAGAAGGCTACTTAACTTGCCAAAGAGGGTAGTGCAAATGCATTTAAAGCGTTTTTGGCTCTATTGATATATGGGTTGGTGTTGTCCCTAAGATAGAAGAATTTGTCAATTCAGCTGGTATCACCGTGTTCTTGAATGGTAATCTGGTACCCATTTTGCTAGGTGATGTTTATCATTATATTCATCATAGAACTCTTCATGGAAAAGGAAATATTCTCTGTTGTGCACCCTTGTTGTACAAATGGTTTGTCAATCATTTACCAAAGGCGAACGCTTTCAAGGAAAATCCTAATGGTTGGAGATTGTCTCAAAGGATTATGTATCTAACTCAAGCAGATATTCACTGGTACGATCCCGCCTATGATCGAGGAGTCTACATTGACAGTTGTGGTTCTTTTCCAAATGTACCACTCTTGGGAGTACAAGGGGAAATCAACTACAATCCCACTTTGGCCAGATGTCAATTTGGATTCCCAATGAAGGATAAACCTAGCAACATCCTATTGTATGGTTTCTTCTACCTTAAGGCCAAAGCAGAGGAGAGTTGAAGGAACAATATGATTAATGCTTGGGAGAACATCTAAAAGAAAACTAAAGCTGACTTTGGGAAAAGGAATTGTGTAGCCTTTGAGCCATTCACTCAGTGGGTTCAATCTAGAGCTCGTGATCTCAAGATGCCCCACCTTCCTGAAAAGAATATGTAGATTGTCATCGCATCATCTTCCACCGTCCCTATTGAAATGATGGAAGAATACCAAGAGATCCTTGAGTGAACCAAGCTTTAAAGGGACACTTGAGAGGGTAAGTACCATACTCTTCATTCTGAGATGGCGGAATTGAAGAGAGAGCTAAAAGACAAGGATGAGTTGATTGAGTGGCTTGAAAGTCGCTTGATTGGTGAAGATGTGACGAAAGAGAATTTAATTTTCTCTAGCGTCAAGCCAACGCAAAGTACTCATGAGTATTCAAATATCCCACCAACTTCTGGCGCCTGGAAAGGAATAGTATATAAATTGGTGATGGAGAACATTGTGCTGAAAAGACTGAAGAGGACACGCGGATAGGAATCTTGTCATATTTGTTGACTATAGGGCCTAGTCTTCTCCTTTGATGTAACCTTACGTTTCTGGTATTGTATTTCAAAAGTTGTAACTTTTCTTAATATAAATGAAACGAGGGTTTTGCTTCAATTTGTCTTCTGAGTTTTGTAAAACCAGTTGCATCTAGCATATTTGCATTGCATTTTGCATCTTGCTAACCATTCAAGGAATTCAAAATATTTTTTTTGCAGACATAGTAATGGATCAAAGAAACAGGTTCACATTCTCAAGCCTGAGGTTGGACAACTTAAGGATCTTAAGAGGCCTAGTAAGGAACTTTGTTGCTATCGTTTCCAAGTATAGAGACCTGTTATCTTTACTGGATATGCAAGTAAATAAGGAAATGTTGCTAGCTCTCATAAAGTTTTATGATCCTCTTTACCATTGCTTCATATTTTTGAACTTTCAGTTGCTGCCGACTTTGGAAAAATACTCTGTGTATTTGAAGATTCCCATGACCTTTACACCACACTATAGAAGAGAAGAAAAACAAATAGGAGAGATATTGTTGAGGCTCTACACCTGGAATCCACTGACCTTCCAACCCGTTTGGATATTAGAGGTGGATTTATTGGAATGGAAGCAAGACCATTTATGGAAAGGGCTGAGTTTCATTATGATCATGGAGATATGAGAATCTTTGAAGCTATACTGGCTTTCTTAATTTATGGCTTTTATCTATTTCTAAGTAGCCCTGAGTTCATCATCTTAGAGGCCATCAAGTTATTCCTTGTCAGAAATCTCGCTTCTACTTTATTGGCTGATACCTATTACACCATTCATTGGTGTAGGGTGTGTGATCTCGGACAATTTGCTTTCTGCACCACACTCTTAAGAAAGTGGTTTACTTCGCATGCGTCTATGACGTTCTCTCTATGGAACCTAGAAGACAGTGATGCATGGGTTAGAAAGCTGGCTTCACTCTTTCACTACGACATTAACTAGTATGATCTTGCTCACGTAGGAATAGTAATGATACATAGCTATGGCGATTTCCCAAACGTACCTCTGATCGACACTGAATGATGTATCAGCTATAACCCTATCCTGGCCTGCCACCAGTTAGGATATCCAACTGAGGAAGAATCGGATCCAGCCTTGTTAGAGACTTGCTTCTATGAAAAAGGTAGTGACCCGGATTTTGAAGCACAAGTCATATTTTCCTGGCGTCATCCCAGCTTACAAGGAATGACTGTCGTGGAAAACCTGAGTTGTCTCACTTCAAAGGCATATCTGTTTTGGTCAAAGGAGATAGCGCTGAAGATGTTCTACACCGGCTCTTATGACATTTCTCCAGTCCCGGAAGAACTTTTGTCTAGAGGAGAGTTGAGGTTCTCTTTAATCAAAGTCGAACGAGAAAATGAAGAACTCTGGGAGCTGCTTCGTCAAGACCAGAGGAGGACAAGGTTGCAAGAAGGAAAAGGATCATCTTGTTAGAATATCTTGGCCTTTTAATTTCTTTTTGTCTAGTTTGTACCCCTAGCTTTTGGGAATGTGTAACCTTCATTTTGTAAAATGTTGAAAAAGTTTCATTCCTTAATGAAAACCTTATGCTTATGAGACTCCATTTGTTAATGAGAATTTGGGTAAGCTTTCATTTGTCAATGATAAGCACCGCGTTTTTACGTGTTGATCCATTAATTTTGTTCGTAAAAAAACCTTTTGTTTTTCCTTGAATGTGTGGCTTGCATTTGCACGTGCATCCTGCATTTCATTTGCATTGCATTGCATCAGTTCTATGGCTCATCTTGTGCTATGTTGCTGTCAGAAATCACACTGAATACCCACTAATACAATACCAGAGCTAACGCTCAGAGAAGAATGGCTGATCAAGATCAAATAAGCGATCAAATCGACAACAACCTCAAGGGGTTACGCGGTGACATTAGCCAGATTATGGAAGTCCTTCAAGTGATAAAAGAAAAAATCGACACCCATATTACAATGGCATCCGAAATCAATACAACGACGAAAAATCCTCCTTCGATAGTGACTTCAGACCCTGAACATCTGTTTGGTATCGCCATGGATTTCATGCCACCATTCAGCAATGCCCAATAATTCAACCTTCAGCAGCAGATTATTCCGTTA
The DNA here is from genome assembly GCA_963859935.3 of Lathyrus sativus. NCBI lineage: Eukaryota > Viridiplantae > Streptophyta > Magnoliopsida > Fabales > Fabaceae > Lathyrus > Lathyrus sativus. Next base: position 30,394,415 of record OZ012741.1, on the reverse strand, counting down.
ATGACGGAATTCCAAAATCCTATCTACACTCAGGCAGGTGCTCAGGCACAGGTCCGACCGATATTTAACAATCATCAGCAAATATTTGATATACTCGACAGGTCTAAGGTTGAAGATGAGAAGCATGGAAAATTAAGGGTTGAGATAGATATAATGGCAAGACTAATGAGGGCCATAGAAGGAAACAACATCTTTGGTTCCGATGCTAAGGACATGTGCCTAGTTTCAGGTTTGGTATTTCCTCCTAAGTTCACGATTCCCACATTTAAAAAATATGAAGGACCGACCTGCCCAAAAATTCACTTGATCAGGTATTGTCGGTGTATGGCCCCGCACATTGAAAATGACAAATTATTAATCCATTTCTTCTAAGACAGTTTTAAGGGTGCCTCTGCCAAATGGAACCTAAGTCTAGACCAGTAAAAAATCCATTGCTTCCAAGACATGTCCGACACATTCGTTCAACAATACAAGTATAATATAAACTTGGCGCCAGACCTTCGTCAGCTCCTCAGCATGACACAAAAGAGCTCAGAATCTTTCAAAGAGTACGTGCAGAGATGGCGCAAAACTGCCGCTCAGGTGGAACCTCCCCTGAAAGAGAAAGAATTGGCTTATTGGTTTGTAGATGCAGTCATGCCCGAATTCTACGTGAGGATGATTAGTAGCGTCACAACGAACTTTTCCGATATTGTGGCCGTAGGTGTGAAAGTGGAGGAAGGTTTGTAGAACGGTAAAGTAACAAGCTAAGCTAGTAATACCAGCACTAACACAACGAAGAAGCCACCGAGCAATTTTCATAAGAAAAAAGAAGGGGAAACTAATGCTGTAATGTGTGGCAGGAGGGTTCAGAGCAAAAGAAGTCGCCCACAAAATCAACAACTATCTCGTCTACAACCACAACAAAATTATCAGCAGTACCAACAACAGCAGTATGTGGCCGCGATCACGCTATTTTTTCAACCTCGGCCAAATCAGCAAAATCATAATCAACAAGCACAGCAGCAACAAAGAGCTCCGACTCCGAGGTCTTCTTTCCAGAATAGAAGGCCGATGATTCAGCTCATTCCTATGAGTTACACTGAGTTGTACCCCTTAATGATGCGACAAGGCCTGATTCAGACAAGGAAATTGGGTCCTCCTTCGAATCTGTTGCCACATTTTTATAATCCAAACGTACGTTGTGCCTTTCATGAAAATGCTGCGGGACACGACCTTGAAGGCTGTATAGCACTTCAGCACATTGTGCGTGAGTTGATTGAAAAGAAGATTCTCTTCTTCGAGGATAATCAACCCAATATGGAAAAATGTCCTTTAGCAAACCATGGTGGTGTCCATGCCGTAGAGGAAGATTCTGATATGAGAGTGATTTCTAGGGTTTATGAAGTTAAAACTCCATTGACCGAGTTACACAAGAAATTGATAAAGGTAGGTCTGATCAAAGACTCATGAAGACTGCAGTAATTGTTATCATAATTCACAAGGTTATGACTTAGTGCGGAGGATTATTCAGTCGATGATTGACGAGGGTATGCTACAGATATGTAGGAAAAAGAGAAAAGAAGATATCTCGGTGATTGAACCTATATTAAATTTACCAATAAAGTCTGAAAAAATGTCAGTATTCAACACTACAAATAGCAAGTCCGTTTCTCCTGCTGCTGTTAGGCATGTATTCCACAACAACCCAGTACCGACAGTTGTCCAGCCTAAGTCAAGTTCTGATCTAAGAAGAGGACCAGATCCCAATACAAAGGCTGTATTTTGGAAATATTACTATTTCCGGTACGATATGAAAGCTGGGAGAAAGCATGAGGATGTAACAAATATTGTTAGGGCGAGCAAAATGACCCGCAGGGGTCGTATATATTAACCCAAAGAAATTGTTACCATTCCCAAGGAAACTATTCCTAAGGAAACCATCTCAAAAGAGCCTGTTATTATTGAGAAGTCAAAAGAAAAAGAAGTCCCTGAAGAAAGATGAAGAATAGTTCTTGAGAATAATTCGTCAGAGAGACTATAGGGTAGTAGACCAGCTCAATCAGACACCGTAAAAAATCTTAGTCATGTCTATGCTGCTAGGTTCTTCTGCTTAACGACAAGCAGTGCTAAACATACTGACACAGGCCCACGTAACAAAATGTATCATTGTGGGGCAAGTTGATTCTGTTGTTGCTAACATCACGACTTACAATATGCTGAGCTTCAACAACGATGAGTTAACCACTGAAGGTCGCAAGCACAATCGTGCCTTGCACGTATCGGTCAAATGTGAAGATGATACTCTCGCTAGAGTACTTGTTGATACTGAATCATCTCTCAATGTGATGCCCAAGAGAACATTGGCCAAGTTGGCATATAAAAGAGCTGTGATGAGAGCCACATCTCTGATCATGAAAGCCTTCGAAGGATCAAGAAGAAAAGTGATTGGAGAAGTTGATTTGCCAATTATGGTGGGACCACAGGTCTTTGAGGTCACTTTTCAAGTAATGGATATAAATCTGGCATACAGTTGTTTACTAGGAAGGCCGTGGATACTTGCAGCAGGCGCTGTCACATCCATATTACATCAAAAAATGAAGTTTATTACTGAAGATCAGTTGTTCATAGTACACGGCAAATAAGTTTAATGGTGAGCAATCTATCATCCTTCTGGTACATCGAAGCTGATGACGATACATTGGAAACAACTTTCAGCATTGGAAATTGCACACGTTGTATTGATTGATGACGCCATCGTCATACGTGGGCCATATTTTGTCTCTGTCTAGAGTATCAAAAGCGCTATGAAGAAAGGTATTCCTCAAGGTTAGGGAGAAGTAATTGAGGTCAACGTTCGGGCAAAGAACAATCGACAAGGGTTGGGTTGCAAACCAACTCTGGATAAAAGATTAGAGATTGACGGCAAGCGCCTAAAAGCTCTAAAGGAAAACTTTGTGAGTGGAAACATTCAAATAAATGTCGTCGAAGAAGACGCCGAAGTAAGCTGTATTGATAACCTGGTATTTCGAGATGAAGCCGTTTTGTGCAATTGGGAGGCCATTGAAGTTCCCATCATGTTACCACTCTTAGAGTAATATGTTTGTCTTGCTTGTTAGAATTTTCTCTATTTAAAATCCATGGTCACGCCAGAGCCCAGTGGATCATTTTGTATGGGACACACTTTTGCAATTAAAGATCAATCAATGAAAGAGTGTTTTGTTGATCTTCCATTTGCTGTTCATTGTTTTTTATTGTTTTCACTCTTTTAAAAAAAATGAAAATGGAAATCTTTTGAAAACCTAAAAAGAATTCATCATACACATCTCTTTGTGTGTGTTTGATCATTTAAACCCGTTAACACATGCAGAGAACCTCCATCACCCGCTAAATTTGATGATCATCCAATTCCTTCTGACTTTGGTTCACATGTATTCCAAGATGAAGATGAGATTGATGAGGATTTTGAAATTCCTAAAGAACTGATAAAGATGACTGAGTACGAGGATGCTTATCTTCAACCTTACAAAGAACAGATCGACATTATCAACTTGGTCTCTGAAGAAGTAAAAAGAGAGGTCAAGATTTGGGCATCGCTTGGGGAAGAGGTTAAGCACAGATTGGTGATGCTTCTAAAAGATTATACAGATGTGTTTGCTTGGTCCTACCAAGATAAGCAGAAACTTCGAAGATCCAGACCCGACATGGCTCTCAAAATCAAAGATGAGGTTAAAAAGCAGATCGACGCAGGCTTTCTGGCAGTTTCTAAATACCCTGAGTGGGTGGCTAATATTGTACCAGTACCTAAGAAGGATGGCAAAGTTAGAATATGTGTAGATTACAGGGATCTTAACAAAGCTAGTCCGAAGGACGATTTCCCTCTGCCGCATATCGACACTTTGGTGGACAATACGACCAACTTTGCAGTATTTTCATTCATGGATGGCTTCTCCGGCTATAATCAGATAAGAATGGGCCCAACTGATATGGAAAAGACAAACTTCATCATACCCTGGGGCACTTATTGTTATAAAGTTATGCCTTTTGGTTTGAAAAATGCTAGAGCCACATGCCAACGAGCCATGGTGGCATTATTTCATGACATGATGCACTAAGAAATTGAGGTTTACGCTGATGATATGATTTTCAAGTCTTAGAGCAAAGAAGATCACCTTGATCATTTGTTGAAGCTATTTGAAAGACTCAGGAAGTATCAATTAAGACTAAATCCTGCCAAATGTACCTTCGAAGTCAGATCCGACAAACTACTCGATTTCATTGTTAGTCAACATGGAATCGAGGTAGATTCTAAAAAGGTACGAGCCATCCAGGAAATGCCTGCCCCATAAACTGAGAAGCAGATCATAGGTTTCCTTGGAAGATTGAATTATATCTCTAGGTTTATCTCCAACTTGACTCCTACTTGCGCGCTGTTCTTTAAGTTGCTATGGAAAGATTAAGGAGTTGTGTGGAACGAGGATTTCCAGTCGGCATTTGAAAAGATCAAAGGATACCTCCAAGAGCCTCCAATATTGATCCCTCATGTACCTGGAAGGCCTATCTTCATGTACATGACTGTGCTCGAGGAATCGATGGGTTGTGTCTTGGGCCAAACGGATGAGTCAGGGAAGAATGAGCATGTGATTTACTACTTGAGAAAGAAATTCACCGATTGTGAAAGTCGTTACTCTCCATTAGAAAAAGCTTGCTGCACTCTGGCTTGGGCAGCCAAACGTCTGAGGCAGTACATGATTTGTCACACTACTTTGTTGATATCCAAAATGGATCCAATAAAGTACATATTTGAAAAACATGCTCAAACGGGAAGACTTGCAAGATGGCACATGCTCTTATCAGAGTACAACATTTAATATGTTGCTCAGAAGTCAATAAAAGGAAGCATCTTATCAGACTACCTTGCTGATCAACCTGTTGGAGATTATCAGCCGCTCAAATTCGACTTCCCCGACAAAGATATCATGCTTCTTTACAAAGCCAAAGAAGAGCCTGGCCCCGAGGAGCGTCCTGGACTTGGTTCCTATTAGAAAATGATATTCGACGGTGCATCCAATAAAAGAGGCCATGATGTTGGTGTTGTTCTAGAAAATCTGACTAGTGGCTACACTACTGTTACTGCAAGATTATGCTTCAAATATACGAATAACATAGCTGAGTATGAAGCCTGCATCCTGGGTCTTGAAGCTGCCATTAACCTTTGTATTAAGATTCTGGAAGTAATTAGCGACTCTACCTTGGTAATTTATCAGCTCAAGGGTGAATGGGAGACCCGAGATGAAAAATTGATTCCTTACAAAGACTATATTTTGGAGACGATCGAGTATTTTGACGAAATCACTTTCAAACACGTCCCAAGATCTGAAAACCATACATCATATGCTCTGGCTACGATGGCTACTATGTGGAAGGTTTAGTTTGTCAACAAAGCTCCCCTAATTAGCATTGAAAGAAAGATTGCGCCAGCGTACGTCATGATGGCTGAAGAAGAGCCTGACGGAAAACCTTGGTTTTATGACATCAAAAATTACCTTCAGAGTCAAGAATATCCTTCTGACGCCTCTAAACTTGATAAGAGAGATTTTCGAAGATTGTCATCCAAGTTCTTCATTAGCAATAATGTTTTGTACAAGAGAAATCACAACATGGTTTTACTCAGATGTGTTGACAGTAGAGAAGCAGACATGTTGATGACAGACATTCATGAAGGTGCCTTTAGAACTCATGCAAGTGGCCATGCCATGGAAAAGAAAATCTTGAGGGATGGTTATTACTGGTTGACCTTGGAGACCAACTGTATCCTTTTCGCCCGAAGATGTCATAAATGCCATATTTATGTGGACAAGGTGCACGTGCCACCATATCCTCTAAACATATTATCGTCACCTTGGACATTCTCAATGTGGGGCATTGATATGATTGGGGTAATTAAGCCTAAAGCGTCTAACGGTCATCGGTTTATCCTAGTTGCCATCGACTATTTCACTAAATCGGTGGAAGTTGCCTCCTATGCAAATGTAACGAAGCAGGTGGTTGCCCAGTTCATTCAAAAAGATATTATCTATCGTTACAAAATCCCTAACCAAATCATTACAAATAATGGGACAAATTTGAACAATAAAAAAATGAAGGAGCTTTGTGACAATTTCAAGATTGGACATCACAATTCTTCTCCTTACCGGCGCAAGTTGAATGGAGCTGTTGAAGTTGCAAATAAAAACATTAAAAAGATTGTGCAAAAAATGGTAGTAACTTACAAAGATTGGCATGCAATGCTACCATTTGCTTTACACGGATACAAAACATTTGTTCGCCCTTCAACAGGGGCAACCCCTTTCTCCCTGGTTTACGGGATGGATGTAGTACTACCTATTGAGGTTGAGATACCTTCGTTAAGGGTCTTAATGGAAGCCGAGCTCGAAGAAGCTGAGTGGGTGAAAGAAAGGATTGATACACTGAATATCATTGACGAGAAAAGGATGACGGAAATGTGCCACATTCAGCTATATCAGAAGAGAGTTAAAAGAGCCTTCGACAAAAGAGTCCAGGTCAAAGAATATAAAGAGGGTGAGTTGGTACTTAGGAGGATTCTACTGGTGCAGCGAGACATGCGTTGAAAGTGGATGCCAAACTACGATGGCCCATTTGTTGTGAATAAGGTTTTTTCTAGAGGCTCTCTTATCCTTGCAGCGATGGACGGTGAACAACTCCAACATCTCGTGAACTCAGATGCAGTAAGAAAATATTATGCCTAAAAACCCCGCTAAGTTGAAAACTTGGAAAGACAACTTAGGAAAAAAAAGGGAATCCTGGCGGATCATAACCTATGAAGGAGATCCGGGAAAAAAATTAGGGATATAAGAAAAAAAATAAAAAAGCTCGCTAAGTTGAAAACCTGAAAAGGCGGCTTATATAAAAATGAGCGTCCCGGTGAATTGAAAACCCAAAAGGGCGATTCAGACAAAAGTTAGGGACAAATACATTTCACTGCATCAGGAGTTGTCACCATTGTAGAAGATCTTCAAAGAGGCTCACTTTCCTCTACTCTCATCAGAGGCAACGATTCAGACGAACTCTTAGCTAGTTAGGACTGGATTATTGTTGGATTTTGTAACCTTTTCCCATATTGCCATTTTTCCAAATTAAAAATGTTCCATGGGACCTTGCCTTTTACAAGTCTCCGTCTTTGAATGAAATCAAATTTGGACCAATATTTGTTTATGATCTATTGGTTGCCCCACCTTTTTGTTATGCAAAACATCACTTATTTTTTAATAATGATTTTTTAAAGGCAAAAGTTTTTGAAACAAAAATTGTTTTGTAGAAAGTTAATTAACAAGCAAGTCGTAACTTTGATTGTGACATGACGATGTAAAATTAGACTCCTCTCATAAGGACAGAACGATTAAAATCTGATACCATCATTTCAGGGATATGAAGTCTATAGAGATTCCTTTCCGCATGCCGCTGCACTACGAAGTTTCGATATCTCTGATTAGTTATTTTTGTCCGCTATATTGAAGACCATTCTCCAGCGTTGGGATTTCTTGTGATTCTTTTTTGCCTCTGGTGTGATAGATTGTTATCTATCTTTTTATTTCTTTCTCCTGAATAGTCATTCGACATTGCATTTGCATCATACCTTTAACATATGCATTTTTCAGCATACCTCTTGTTTGGTTTGTTCTGGCTGTGGCCATTATAATCCAGTTGAGCGGTTTTCTTTGTCAAGAATATGTCGGGTGTTCCTTCCCCAGTAGTTACTAGATACCATCTTGAGGTCCTTTGGTCATTACCAAACTCATTTTCTTCAGACCTATTGTCACGAGCTTACCCTTTGGTTGTTACCTTAACTTTGTCAAGTTGTCCGGCTTAGGTATTATTGTGATGAATACTTATATCCCCGGGAAGTTTAGTTGTGACTAGCAATAGGCCGGTCGTTGACCCCTATCTGGTATTGCTAATTGGTGGTTACCAAATTTTAGTTGTTACTAGTGTTGCAACTTATCCTTAAGATCTGGTGTTTACTTGAATCTATCCCCCAGTCGATGTTCTATTTGTTAACCGACTCTGCTGAAGTCCAGTAGTTACTGCAATTTCTTTTAAATCCAATTGTTATTGGTATCATTGATTTGGTCATCACCATATTTGCTGAAAATCCAGTAGTTACTGGCGTTTTTATTAATCCAATTGTTATTGGTATCACTGATTTGGTCGTCACCATATCTGCTGAAAGCCCAGTAGTTACTACCATTTTTTTAAAGTCCAATTTTTGCATCTCTATTTTGGTCGTCACCAAATCCCGGGAAGTCCAGTAGTTACTGGAATTGCTCAAAATCCAATTTTTATTGATATCACTGTTTTGATTGTCACCAATCCCTAGAAAGCCCAGTAGTTACTAGAATTAATTGAAAACCCATTGTTATCGATAGTGGAGTGTTTGGTCGTTACCTGTCTCCTCTCGGAAGTCTAGTGGTTACTGGCATTGTTAAGTTCAATGGTTATTGGCAATTTCATCCAACTCTGTTGTGTTCTTTGATTGTTGGTTGTTACAAACATCTCCCCATGAAGCCCAGTGGTTACTGGCACTATTTGAAACCCAATTGTTATTGCAATATGGTTGTAACCTACATATTTTTTCCTTTTAAGTCCAGTAGTTACTGGAACTATTTGATAATTCCAATTGTTTTTGGCATATAGTTTAGTTGTCACCAATCCCTAGGAAAGACTAATGGTTACTGGCATTGTTTGAAGCCCAATGATTATTGGCAGGACTTTTTCTGTACTTTTAGGATAGTTGGTTGTGACCAACGTCCCTAGATATCCCCAGCGGGTCTTGGAGGTCTAGTAGTCACTACCATCCCCGGTGAGTCTGGTCTTATTTCTAGTCTTTTCCTAAAGATCTCGTTTGAACTCTTTATTGAAAGGAAAGTCCCCATTTGGTTTGTTCCCCAATAGGGACCATGTCTCTTGTCTTTTGAATCCCCAGTTGGAGTCCGAGTCTGTTGACTTTTTTCCCCTATGTGGCTTCTTATCCTTGTCTCCCTTGATGCATCTTCCGACTGGATTTGCATTTTCCCAGTGGAGATTTGTCTCCCCGTTGGAGTTTTTTTCCCATGTCCCATTTGTGGAGGATCCCCTTGAAGTACCGTCATTAGTCATGTCTGAACTATTTGTTGGTATGCTTTGGATCTCTCCCTAGTGTGTCTGTGTTCCCAATGAGTGGTTACTCGTTGTTTTGTTCTTCTTTTTTCTTTTGCTCATGTGTCAGAATTTTCTTGGACTCAAGCATCATAAAGCATCATTCTTAGAACTAATTTCATGATAATCATTTTTCCTTTTGCATACCATCGTATCTAAGGGCAAAATTCTCGGTTTGCTATATTTAAATACCTTTCACCATGATTCTATGGAGATCGTTATCTCTCATTGCCATCTGGTAAAGATATTTAAATAGGGGCAACTATCATGTTATAACTAACTAGTGAGTTTGGTGGAGATTTAATCAAGAATTGATGGATAACTTGTGAATCAAGAAATTAGGGTTTATGAAAAACCCTAATTACAAGCTTATTTGGAATGGTCATAACTGTCAAACCACACATCCAAATTGAGTGGTCTAAAGCTGGTTGAAAAGCTCTTAAGAAGTCCTAAAAAAGTGTACTATAGGGTTGATGTCAAAAATGCATGGATTTTGAGTTATGAGCTCATCAAGTTGTGAAGGATTTCCACACTTAGAAAAATTTCTTTTTTCTTGACTTGTAAGTCAAGTTTTGCAGACAACTTCATGAAGATTTTTGACATAGTTTGCTTTGGAATCTGAACTTTGGCCAAAATGAACATTGTATATCATATTTAGGGCTTATTAAAAAGTACAAGAGCATTTTCACAGCCTTTGTGGTTAGGGAGAATCGAAGAGAGCAAGTCAGGGATTTTTCATGTCACAAAACCAAGTTCAGCACTTGCATCTTGATGCATAAACCACTCAATCCTCTTCTAAACACTTGTCTAACTCATTCTCTGATTTTTATGGACTTAATTGATGAGATTACAAAGTATTACCACGAGCAAAAACCAGAGATTGGATATATGATTTGTTTATTCAAGCAAGTGGATGCAAGTGGCAAGGAGAGAGAAACGTTTTGCATTTTCTGCTACACCTCAGCTAATCTCTTTCCTTCACTTCATGTTAACTATTTTCAGGCTATTTGTGATGTTGAAACACATAAGAAGGTTGCTCATGCTCAGAAAAGAAATCCCAAGTTGGATTTGCTAATTTTGCCTCCAAAAAAGGAAAACTTGGCAAGTTGGCACAATCTGCCCATACCTCTCATTCTCCAAGCTTGCTATAAATAGAACAAACTTATAACATCCAAACAACACCAGGATCAACTAGAAACCAAGTTGAATCTCTCTCATTTCTCTGATCACCATCTTCTTGCAAGTGGTAGAGGTTGCTTCCTTGTGAAGAAAAAATCTTTCTTTGCAAAACCTCTGCCTCAACTCAATACAGCTACCAAACACTTGAACCAACACATCAAACACATCACATATGATACATTGAAGTTGTCCGAACCCTCACATTCACCAGAAAACCTCCCATTCCAAAAGTTAACTCTCATACCTTAAAAAATTGACTTTTATGCATCATCATAAACCATAACCAAACAAGCCCTTTTCCAATCATTATAACATTTCAAACACTCTCCATATAAGTTGTTTGAACTATCCATGGCATCACAAAAGTTCTGTAACACCATTTCCTAGAGTTTCACTTTGAAACTTTTAGTGTTTTCTTGCATAAGAAGGCATTATGTCAAGGTAGTGATCTTGGAGGAGTTTTCATCATTTGAACACCTTATTTGGAGCATATTGAAGCTTCTTGGATCATCATCCATCAACTGGTTTTCTTATTTGGTGCATTGACTTGAAAAATCTACAAGAGGTAAGTGTTCTAACTTGCTACTTTTAAGAGCATGATGAATATTGATGTACTTTGAGTATGAACATGCTAGATACACTTTATAGGTCATGTTTGAACCATTTCTTGCTTATGAAATTGTGTATTCATAATTGTCCCTTTGGTTTGGCTTGTTAGCTTGCTTTAAGTGTTATTTCCACATGTAACTTGCTGATTCTGGTTAGGCATTCTTGATTGGTGTTTGTAAACATCATTTATAGGTCATATGTGATATGTTTGATCATTTGGTTGATGCTAAATTGGTACATTTTTGTCTATCACTTTGCTCTTGCACAAACTTGCTATTTTTGCCACTACACATGCCATATGTTGAATGAGCTTGTCTATTGATGTTGATGCTTGTAAGAACTCTCTATATGTCTCATATGTTATGTTTGAATCATTACTTGTTGCTTAGACATGTACATTGGACTATCACATTGCTCTTGACCATAACATGTCATTTTAATGATGCTATTGAGTTTTTCACATAGTGCATGATCTGAGAAAACCACCACCACAATTGGATTCCTTGTGAAAAAAATACACAATTTTCTTTTTTATTTCATCCAATTTGGTTAAGTTTTGAGTGAGTTATGACCCTTCTTGCAAATCTGCCTTGCCTTGGTCTTGCTCTCCTTGATTTTTTGCCCTAGTTGCCCAAGTTTTGTGCCTAGTTTACCAATGTGCATAACTTCTTTGATTCTTATCATTTTGATGCAACTATTTTTGTACTATGCTCCTTAATATGTCTAGTTTCAATGTGTGGATAAAGAATTCAAAATTTTTTATTTTTGAAACACTTTCGTCCACTTGAATGACATGGTCCTTTTTAGGGTTTTCTTTGGTTTTCATGAACTTTCTTGACATAATACTTGATTATTCTTGTAAGATTGATCTTGTATGAATCATTGTTGTATGTCTAACATGTTTATATGTTTGAAAGCACTTGGCTCTTTGCTTTACCATGATTATACTTGCCTTTGTGAATGCATGAATGTGAAAAGTATGCCTTGAAATATCTTTGTGAACCATGATATGTTTCTTGATGTTGTAACATCATTAACATGATCCTTCACCCCCATATTGCTTGTTTATGTGTCTTGTTAGAACCATAACATGTTTAGGTTTTTTTCTTGCCTTGAAAGATACCATGAATCTTGTTTATCTTTCCCTTTGTGAAGTTTGAATCCATGCTTGAACTGTTGTGACTTTTCTTGCCTATCCATGATCCTTCACCCCCATCTTACTTGTTTATTTGTCTTGTTAGAACCATAACATAACATTTTTGGTTTGTTTATTTCCTTGGAAGTTACCATGAATCTTGTTTATCTTTCCCTTTGTGAAGTTTGAATCCATGCTTGAACTATTGTTACTTTTCTTTCTTATCCATGATCCTTCACCCCCATCTTACTTGTTTATGTGTCTTTTTAGAACCATAACATGTTTAGGTTTGTTTCTTGCCTTGGAAATTACCATGAATCTTGTTTATATTTCCCTTTGTGAAGTTTGAATCCATGCTTGAACTGTTGTTACTTTTCTTGCCTATCCATGATTGATTGTCATAAATATATCTTGAATATGATTAAATATGTTACATTTGTATATAATTGATTCATATACCATGTTTGATACAAGTTGTAACTTTTTTGTATGATTTTTTTAATACCATTGATGAAAATGTTGTTGTTACACATGTTTCATGCTTACCTTTGTTGGTTGTTACCTTCATTATCTTTAAACATTGTAATGTTAAATCATAAAACCTTGGTTATTACCATGCTTTGTTGTGTTCAATTTTTTAATTGATCCTACTTTTTTATCTTTATCTTTATCAAGTTTTTTTCCCCAGTGATGGAACTTGTCAGTTCTCATCAATTAGCCTTGTTATCTTCTTTGCTTGATATTATCACAAGCTTGGCCTTACCTTTCTTGGTTGTTACCATGACTTTTATATCTTCATCATGTTTGAATGAATGCATATGTGTGTTTAGGCTTTGTTAAGTTTCCCCAAGTGATGTAGCTTGTTATCTCTCATCCAGTTTCCTTGTTCTCCCCTATCCCAAAGGAAAGTCTCTCTATTGACTTCACTGTCATAAATAGCTCATTATCCCTCCCCTTATCTTGGTTAAGTCATTAGGTCCTTTAACTTAGTTAAGTTAGAATCTATATCCATTAGACTTGGCTTTAAGTCTAAAGACCTACCCCTTGTTAGGAGTATCCTTCAATTAGAACTTTAAGATAGAGTTTGTTAACTCTATGTAAAGATTATTGTCATGATTACTTACTCCCTTCTTGGCTTTTGTCAAAGTCAATCCCCTTGAGTGTTAAACTTAGATATAGAGAGATTTGTCAAACTCTATACAAACATTGTTATGTTTTTTCCCCCTTGGAGTTTTGACCATAGTCAAGTACTCCTCAACCTTAGCAAGGAGAACCACGGTTGCTCTAATTCCATCCTAGTAAGGATACGTAGGCATAAGATGCGATATCTTTGCGAGAAAACTTAGAACTATCCTTATGTCTTTACCTCAAACTTTACCTTAACCTTGATCCGATGACCCTAGCAAATAATAACTTAGATAAGTTAGCATGCATACACAAAAAGGTTCCTGTAGAGTACTACACATGTTTAGGATGTGAATAACTACCCTAGGCATAACCAACCCCCGATCCCCGAAACTCTAGCGTTGTTGTTACATCACACAAAAGATTTTTCTTTCTTTAACCTTTTCTTTGGATAAATCAAAGCTCGGTGGTGAATTTCAATGAATTAAGATTCATGTTAATCAATAGCTTGATATCTGATTCTCACCGCAACAATGAGGGAACCTTATGACTTGATATTGCCACAAAGTTGAGCATGAACCCTTGATTAAGCTTTTGAAGATGAAGATCTTCCTTTGATTGTTGAACCAAATACCTTGATCCCCTGTCTAGAACTAATTCTATGCACTGTTGCCAATGCAAAAAAATGATATGAAACATAAGCCAAGATATAATAAAAGGGATGGGAAAATTTTGGAGTGTTACACGATACAATCTCTATGTAAATAAAAATGGTATCCAACATTCCGAAAAGAATCTCGTATATATAGAAGACAATCAAGGTCTTCCAAGAATGAAGGCAATAAGGGTAGTAAAGCAAGAGGATCATGCTATAACTATGGAAAAGTCAGTCACTATAAGCCGGATTGTCCATTGATGAAGAAGGATAAAGGAAAGGAAATTAATCGCTCACAAAAGAAACAAGGTAAGCCTAGAAGAGCTTACATCGCTTGGGAAAGCGATAGTGAGTCATCTAGAGACGATAGTTCAAGTGACGAAGAAGAGTCTGTTAACCTTTGCCTCTCGGCTCATCAAAAGAAGAAGAATAAAAAGGTATGACATGCTAAATATAAAAACTCTAGTAAATTGTCTCATTTTGAATTACAACATGCCTTTGATACCTTACACCATGAGGCTAAGGAAGCCTTTAAATATTTGGCCTCAAACAAACAAATTTTAACTCACTTGGAGAAAAAGATCTCCGATTCCGAAAGGGAATTAGAGGATCTCAAGGCATTCATGGTGGAAGTAACAAAGGTAGATGTTGAGGAAGATATGAGTAAATGGTTAAACTTTGGATGTGATATTTGTCATATTTGGCAAAAAGAGGTTAGGACTCTTATAGCTAAACTTGACAAGGCTCTAGAACAAAAAATAACTTTTTCTATTGATAGATCACACTTTAGAAAAAGCATGATTAATCCTTATCAAAAATATACATATGTGATCAAAAATCAAGGTAACAAAAGTGATACCAATGTTAACCTCACTTGCTTGTATTGTTGCAAAAGGGGCCATACCATTGCTAAATATCACTTTAGGAGGTTTTTAGTTCCTAAAGGGGTTTATCAATGGTTTCCTAAATGCAACCAAGATTTAACTCACAACCAAGGACCCAATAAAAAAAATTAGGGACCTATTTCCCTTGATTGTTTGTGTAGGTATAAATTCTTGAGCCAACGGAGAAAACATGAGTTCTTGATAGTGGATGCTCAAGACATATGACAGGAGACATATCTCTCTTCATTGACTTTGTGGCAAAGAAGAAGGGATTTGTAACCTATGGAGACAAAAACAAAGGGGCGATACTTGGAAAAGGTAGTGTAGGTAATCCCTCGTCTACTACTATCTCCGATGTGCTATTAGTTGAGGGCCTTAAACACAAACTTATAAGAATTAGTCAATTATATGAAAAGGGGTATAAAGTATCTTTTTCAAAAGATTGCTGCATAATTGAAGATAATGATAAAAAGTGGGATGTGTTTAAAGACTTGAGGGTAAGTAACGTGTGTATGCTTGATTTGAGTGAAGTGTCATTGAGCAGCGACAAATGTCTCATCACTATGAGTGAAGACTCGTGATTGTGGCATACACGTTTTGCGCATGTCAATTTTGACTTGCTAAATAAGATAGTCTTTAAGGACCTAGTGATTGGCTTACCCACAGTCAAGTTTTCAAAGGACCACTTATGTGATGCGTGCCAAATGGGGAAGCAAACAAGGATCATTGGCTTACCCACAGTCAATTTTGGCTCATTGTTTCAACTACGAGACCCCTTGAACTTTTTCATATGGACCTCCTCGAACCATCTAGAGTTAAGAGTCTAGGTGGTAACTACTATGGTTTTGTGATAGCCGATGATTTCTCTAGATTTTGCTGGACTATCTTCTTGGCTAGCAAGAGCGATACTTTTTCTGCCTTTGAAATTTTTTCCAAACTTTCTCAAAACAAGTTGAACACAAACATTATATCAATTAGAAGTGATCATGAAGGTGAGTTTGAAAATAATCTCTTTGAAGAATATTGTAGTATGCATGGAATCGATCATAATTTTTCTGCGCCGCGTGCCCCTCAACAAAACAGGGTCGTGTAACATAAAAATTAAATTTTAGAAGAATTAGGAAGAACTATGATCAATAAAAGCGGCCTTCCTAAATATTTTTGGGCCGATGTAATTAGTATGGCTTGCTATGTTTTGAATAGGGTGCTCATCCGTCCTATTCTTAACAAAACTCCATATGAACTTTTGAAAGGGAGGAAGCCCAATGTATCTCACCTTCATGTATTCGGTTGTAAATGTTTTGTGTTGAATAATGGTAAGGAGAGTCTTGGTAAGTTTGACACCAAGGCAGATTAAGGTATCTTTCCTGGATACTCTCAGTCAAGTAAAGCATATAGGATATATAATAAGAGGTTACTTATCATTGAAGAATCTGTTCACATTACTTTTGATGAAACTTATCTGAAAAATGTCAAAAAAGGTATTTCTTTTCATGGTGCAGGTGCATCTTCTGAAGACATTCTCAAAGACACTGAAAAAGAAATTGATCAGCCTGAATCAGTGAAAGTTGAGGAGGAAAAAGATCACCATCATGAGGATATTGAGGAGAATCATCCGACTAACACCAATGACCTTCCTCCAGCTTGGAAGTGTTCTAAAGACCATCTTATCGACAACATTCCCGGTGACATTTCAAAGGGGGTGACCACAATATCTAAGCTAAGTAACTTCTATTATCACTTTGCTTTCGTCTCTCATATTGAGCCTAAAAGCCCTAAAGAGGCATTACACGGTGAACATCAGTTCTTATTAATGCAAGAGGAATTAAATCAGTTTAAAAGGAATGAGGTTTGGGACCTTGTCCCTCCTCTGCGAGGCCATTGAGTAATTGGCACCCGATGGGTGTTTAGGAACAAACTAGACGAAAATGGAGTTATAACACAAAACAAGGTGCCCTTAGTTGCGCAAGGGTATAACTAAGAGGAGGGAATCGACTATGAGGAAACTTATGCGCCCGTTGCCCGACTCGAGGCTATACTCCTTTTGCTTGCTTACGCATGTGCGAAAAATTTAAAATTATTTCAAATGGATATAAAAAGTGCTTTCCTAAATGGATATATCAACGAAGAGGTTTTTGTAGCCCAACCTCCTAGTTTTGAATCCCATGAGTATCCTGAACATGTCTACAAGCTTAAACGAGCTTTGTACAGAATCAAACAAGCCCCTAAGGTTTGGTATGACCGTTTTAGAAAATTTTTACTTGATCAAGGGTATTCAAAAGGAATGTTTGACACAACCCTCTTCATTAAACGTAAAAAAAAACACTTAATTTTGGTACAAATTTATGTAGATGATATTATTTTTGGATCTACTAACATGAATATGGTCAAGGAGTTTTCTAGATTGAGGCAGGGAGAGTTCGATATGAGCATGGGCAGAGCTCAACTATTTCCTCGAATTGCGAATCAAGAAACTCGAAGGGGGTACATTTATGAGCCAGACAAAGTATTGCCTTGAGCTTCTCAAGTATTTTGACATGGCAAACTCCAAGGCGATTGATGTAACACCCCCTTCTATACCCCCATATAAATGCATATACAAATTTATCAGAGTGAAAATTTTAGAATAAGGTATAAAGGAAGAATGTCACAATTTCACCAATGAAACACTTTAACATTTGCTCCATAAAATATGTAACATTTTCATGGTTTTAGAAATCACATTTCAACATTAAAATTTAAGCGGAAGATAAGATCATTTAATCATTTCCAAAATATTAATTCACATACACATAAGATATCCAGATTAATACATCATGTCAGGTAATTACAAAGCCACATCAGCTGATAAATCGCAATGTATCACAAAAGAATACTATACCAGCCTAACTACCCGGTGTTACATAATCAGAGCAGTCCGACTCAAAAGAATGAAGCTATACTTCACAAAAGAAAGACTCCAGCATCCTAATCTGCAATGCCTCGTAGAGCATTATAAAACAGCAGAAGGGTGAGAAATATAACCATATTAATCAAAGCATAAGATGATATATATATATATATATATATATATATATATATATATATATATATATATATATATATATATATATATATATATATATATATATATATATATATATATATATATATATATATATATATATATATATATATATATATATATATATATATATATATATATATATATATATATATATATATATATATATATATATATATATATATATATATATATATATATATATATATATATATATATATATATATATATATATATATATATATATATATATATATATATATATATATATATATATATATATATATATATATATATATATATATATATATATATATATATATATATATATATATATATATATATATATATATATATATATATATATATATATATATATATATATATATATATATATATATATATATAACAGCAAAAGGGTGAGAAATATAACCATATTAATCAAAGCATAAGATTATATATATATATATATATATATATATATATATATATATATATAATCTTATGCTTTGATTAATATGGTTATATTTCTCACCCTTCTGCTGTTATATATATATATATATATATATATATATATATATATATATATATATATATATATATATATATATATATATATATATATATATATATATATATATATATATATATATATATATATATATATATATATATATATATATATATATATATATATATATATATATATATATATATATATATATATATATATATATATATATATATATATATATATATATATATATATATAGGTAATCATATAATTCAACTCCATATTTCTCACCACAATTCACCCTTTTAGTCATATATTTTTACGACACATATATAGACAACATGAATATTCACAAAGCATTCCCACATCATGCATACACTCACATTTCCACAATCTTATCATTCACACATAAGCATCTCTTCATGCATATGTCATATATCAATGTGACTCAACAACTCAATGCAACTCATGCAATGCGGTACCGACTCTCGTTATCATTTTTCGGTTTTTACATTAAACCGGGTCCGCTCTTCTAGACCGATAACCCGTTATCATTTTTCGGTTTTTACATTAAACCGGGTCTACTCTTCTAGACCGATAACAACAAAGGCCCGTCCTCTAAGCCTTCAAACCCACTCTTCTAGGTTTGGGACAAGCCACTAGTTTCCACGAAACTAACAGACATTGCCTCTTGACTAAATGATGCATATGCAATCAACCACAACAATGCACTTAAGACCGTTCTCGCATCTTAATCTCATGCATTTAATAATTCATCTCTTCAAGAATTACACAATGATTGCACATACAACATATATCACAACAATCAAGGTATTCACATCACAATACCAATCATACAATTACAAGTTATGCACACATATTCACAATGTTCTCATGCATACTCATCACATAATTGTATACACATCAAGCATTCACAAGTTCATTAAATAATACACACATAATCACCTATTATGTTCACATGTATTTATACTTGATGCAATTAACATTCAAATCACAATTCTAGGATTCACGCCCGTAGGCTACCCACAACACATATCATCACAATAGATCACATACATACTCAAAATGTAGAGGTATTAGTCTATGTGAAACAACTAAATCGTCAACACTTAGAAACCACAACAAAGAAAAGATGCTGTCAAATTCGCCCATATTCTCTTGGCGAGGCCTCGCAGCGAACCTTCACTGGACCTTCGCCTGGCGAACCCTCTCAGTGAATACTCGCTAGGCCTTCGCCTAGCGAGACTCCCCAGTGAGCCAAAGTCAATAGCTACTGACTTTGTTCGCCACCATTCGCTAGCACTTTCGCTGGGCGAACATTCGCTAACCAACCTTCGCCTGGCGAACTCGCCAGCGAAGTCCACTGGGACTTAATCATAATTATTCGCCAGCGTGCGCTAGGCTTCGCCCGGCGAAGCTTCGCCTTAGCTCGCCTGGCGAGAGCCAGCGAACCTGCACAGAACCGAATTTTATTCTGTCTTCTCCTTCTCAAACCCACTCCCAAACATCAAAACCAGCTCAAACAACATCAATACATGTTACCCGACTATTCTACGGCATTATTACTCAGTTCCAACCGATTAAATCACAGTTCTACCGATTATTCCAACTTTTGCCCTAAATGAAAAAGGATGGAAACTACACCAAAACCCCAACCCAACATATATAACATCATGCAATGATCAAATAGAAACATTTCTCACCCTTACCTCGATTAATCGGAGCTTTGATGTTGGTTCTTGATGATTTTCCACTTTCCTCTTCTTCTCCTCTCTTTCTCTTCTTCTTCCCTCTTTCTCTTCTTCTTTCTTTCCAAATGTTTCTCTCCAACTTTCTTTTCTTTTCCTTCTCTATTATATATTTCTTTTATTTTCCTTCCTTCCAATTTCCTTCTCAATTCTATATTAATTCCAATTAATAAAAATTAATTTCCAACAATAATAAAAATCCCACTAAATCAATTAATTACTATAATTAATTATTTAATGAAATTCGGGCTGTTACAACCCTCCCCCACTTTAGGAATTTTCGTCCTTGAAAATGTTACCTGGTTCAAAAAGTTCTAGATAAGACTCTTTCATCTGGCTCTCAAGCTCCCAAGTAACATTTCCACCAGCCGGTCCTCCCCAAGCGACCTTCACTAAAGCAATCTCTTTACCTCGAAGTTGCTTCAATTTCCGATCCTCTATCTGCATAGGTGATGTCTCAACAGTCAGGTTATCTCTCACCTGCACATCATCTAATTGGACTACATGAGACGGATCCGCAATGTATTTCCTCAACTGAGATACATGGAATACGTCATGAAGATTAGCAAGCGACGGTGGTAAAGCTACACGATAGGCCACTTCTCCTATCTTCTGCAAAATCTGATAAGGACCAATGAAACGCGGCGACAACTTGCGCGACTTCAATACCCTACCAACACCTGCCATCGGAGTGACTCGAAGAAACACATGATCTCCCTCTTGAAATTCAAGTGCCTTCCTCCTCTTGTCATAATAACTCTTCTGACGACTCTGAGAAATTCTCATCTTTTCTTGAATCATTTTAATCTTGTCTGTAGTCTGCTGAACTATCTCGGGTCCAACAACAGAACTCTCTCCGGACTCAAACCAACACAACGGTGTCCTACACCGCCTACCATACAACGCCTCAAATGGTGCCATACCGATACTCGAATGAAAACTGTTGTTGTAGGTAAACTCAATAAAAGGCAAGTAGCTATCCCAAGCTCCTCCTTTTTCCAATACACAAGCTCTCAAAAGATCTTCAAGCGACTGAATCGTCCTCTCCGTCTGACCATCTGTCTGAGGATGATACGCTGAACTCAAACGCAACTTAGTACCCAAAGCACTCTGCAAGCTCTCCCAAAATCTCGAAGTGAACCTCAGGTCTCTATCTGAAACAATACTCGACAAAATACCATGCAAACACACAATCCTCTCAATATACAATTTAGCCAACTTCTCCAACGGGTAATCCACACGCATAGGGATAAAGTGAGCAGATTTAGTCAATCTGTCCACGATAACCCAAATAGCCTCAAAACTACTCGGCGTCCTCGGCAAACCCGATACAAAATCCATGGAGATACTATCCCATTTCCACTCAGGAATAAACAACGGCTTCATCAAACCCGATGGCTTCTGATGCTCAATCTTTGACTTCTGGCAAGTCAAACAAGAATACACAAATTCCGCAATATCCTTCTTCATACTAGGCCACCAAAACACTTTCCTCAAATCCTGATACATCTTAGTAGCACCTGGATGAATACTTAATCCTCTAAGATGTCCTTCCTCAAGGATACTCTTTTTAAGCTCAACAACATTCGGAACACAAACTCGATCCCGACATCTCATAATCCCATTCTCATCAATCCGAAAATCACCACCTTGGCCTTGGTTGATTAAAGTCAACCGATCAACTAGACTCAAATCCGATTTCTGTCCTTCTCGAATTCCATCCAAAATACCACTTGTAAGCTTTAACATACCCAACTTAAATCCAAAAGAAGTTCTCTCACACACTAAACTCAAATCCCGAAATTGCTCGACCAATTCCAACTCTTTCACCATCAACGCCGATATATGCAATGATTTCCGACTCACTGCATCCGCTACTACATTCGCTTTACCCGGATGGTAATTCAAACCAAAATCATAATCCTTCAATAGCTCTAACCACCTTCTTTGCCTTGCATTCAATTCCTTTTGATCAAAGAGATACTTCAAACTCTTGTGGTCACTAAACACTTCAAACCTCGCACCAAACAAATAATGCCTCCAAAGTTTCAACACGAACACAACGGCAGCCAACTCTAAGTCATGCGTCGGATAATTCTTCTCATGCACTTTGAGTTTCCTCGAAGCATAAGCCACAACTTGGTTATTCTGCATCAACACACCTCCTAAACCCATCAAAGAAGCATCACAATACACAACGAACGGTTCTTCCGGATTTGGCAAAATCAAAACAGGGTTTGTCGTCAACCTTCGCTTAAGTTCTTGGAAACTCACTTCACACTTGGCATCCCAAACAAAAGCTTGACCCTTCCTAGTCAACTGCGTCAACAGCAACGATAACTTAGCGAATCCTTCAATAAACTTCCGATAATAACCGACTAAACCAAGGAAACTTCTAATCTCAAAAACTGACTTCGGAGTCTCCCATTGTGATATCGCTTCAACCTTCGACGGATCAACCGCAATACCATTACTCGAAATCACATGACCAAGGAAACTAACTTCCTTCAACCAAAACTCACACTTAGAAAGCTTTACAAACAACTGCTTCTCTCTCAACACAGATAACACAATCTTCATATGCTCGGCATGCTCTTCTTCGCTCTTCGAATAAACCAAGATGTTGTCGATAAACACAACCACAAACTTATCCAAATAAGGATGGAAAATCCTATTCATGTACTCCATAAATACACCTGGTGCATTAGTCACACCAAATGGCATCACAGAATACTCATAGTGTCCATACCTCGTCCTAAAGGCCGTTTTCTGAATATCCTCAGCTTTCACGCGAATCTGATCATACCCAGATCTCAAATCAATCTTGCTGAACACACTTGCACCAACCAACTGATCCATCAGATCATCAATCCTCGGAAGTGGATACTTGTTCTTGATAGTCACCTTGTACAACTGTCTGTAATCCACACAGAGCCTCATAGAACCCTCTTTCTTCTTAACCAACAATACCGGTGCACCCCACGGCGACACACTCGGACGAATAAACCTCTTTTCAAGAAAATCCTCAAGTTGACTCTTCAACTCTTTCAATTCTGATGCCGACATACGATAAGGAGCCATCGATATCGGACTAGTTTCAAGAATCAAATCTATTGAAAACTCCACCTCTCGCTCCGGTGGTAAATCCTTTATCTCTTCAGGGAAAACTTCCGGAAAATCTCTAACAATTGGTAAAGCACCAATCTCTTCACTTCCACAAATTCTCAAATTTGCCATAAGCATAAATACCTTAGCTCCATCTTGCACTGATTCTTTCACTTGTCTCGCTGTCATAAACAAATCTCTTGCAACGTCCGATTCCGGAAAAATAACCGTCTTGTCAAAACAGTTAATATATACCCGGTTGAATTCCAACCAATTCATCCCAAGGATGACATCGAGTTGGTCTAGGTGAAGACACACTAAATCATTTCCAAAATCTTTACCGAAGATACTCAACGGACAATTCAAACAAACATACGGTGTAGTTACCGAACCCATAGCAGGAGTATCAATAACCATACCGCCACCAATCACAAACAACTCAAGATTCAACCTTCTAAAACAATCCAAAGAAATAAAAGAATGCGTAGCTCCGGTATCAATTATAGCGATCAAAGGTGTACCATTAATGAAGCACGTACCTCGAATCTATCGATCGTCGCTAGCAGTCTCAGATCCAGATAGAGCGAACACTTTTCCGCTCCCTTGATTCTTCTTAGGCTTATCACACTTGGTACTAATGTGCCCTCTCTCACCACAGTTGTAGCAAGTCACACCGGTACCGCTTCTACACTCAAGAGTCTTGTGGCCTGGCTTGCCACACTTGAAACACTTCTGGTCAACACTTTTGCATTCGGGAGCATGATGTCCCGCTTCACCACAGTTATAGCATCTAACCGGAGTAGAAACTCCCCCACTTGGCCTCTTGCCATAACCCATTCTCTGCTTCCCTTTGTCTGCAGGAGTCACATAAGGTTTTCCTCTGAATTGACCTTTTCCTTTCTTATCACTTAAACTCTTGTAGTGGCTAGACCGAGCCCTACTGTCTTCATCATAGATTCTGCTCTTGTTCACTAACTCAGAAAACCGCCTGATTTCCTGATATCCAATAGCTTGCCTAATCTCGGGTCTCAAACCGTTCACGAACTTGAGGCACTTAGACCTCTCGGCATTACCAGTATTGTAATGAGGACAAAATTTGATCAACTCTTCAAATCTTGCCGCATACTCCGCTACCGTCGAATTACCTTGCTTTAACTCAAGAAATTCAATCTCTTTCTTCCCTCGCACATCTTCTGGAAAATACTTCTCCAGAAAAGTCTCTCTGAACAGATCCCAAGTGATCACAATATCATCTTCCTCAAATCTTTGGCGAGTATTACCCCACCAATCTTCAGCTTCTTCTTCGAGCATGTGAGTCCCAAACTGCACCTTTTGTGCATCTGAGCAATTCATAACCCGAAAAATCTTCTCCACGGCTTTCAACCAAATCTGTGCTTTGTCAGGCTCATGAGTTCCCTTGAAAATCGGAGGATTGTTCCTTTGAAACCTCCCCAAAGCACGGAATTCATCTTCAACAACATTCCCCGCATTCACATTGGCCGGAGGATTCTGCCCAATCGCTCCCGCCAACCTTGTCAAAGCTTCTGCGATCGCTTCATCGTTCCTCCCTGCAACCATCTTACTAATTCCAACAACAGAACCACGTAAGAACGACCAATATTGATAATGCAACACACGCATATCAATAACACACAGGGAAAACACTCTAACAACTTGACCGGATGGACCGACCTGCTCTGATACCACTATTGTAACACCCCCTTTTATACCCCCAAATAAATGCATATACAAATTTATCAGAGTGAAAATTTTAGAATAAGGTATAAAGGAAGAATGTCACAATTTCACCAATGAAACACTTTAACATTTGCTCCATAAAATATGTAACATTTTCATGGTTTTAGAAATCACATTTCAACATTAAAATTTAAGCGGAAGATAAGATCATTTAATCATTTCCAAAATATTAATTCACATACACATAAGATATCCAGATTAATACATCATGTTAGGTAATTACAAAGCCACATCAGCTGATACATCGCAATGTATCACAAAAGAATACTATACCAGCCTAACTACCCGGTGTTACATAATCAGAGCAGTCCGACTCAAAAGAATGAAGTTATACTTCACAAAAGAAAGACTCCAGCATCCTAATCTGCAATGCCTCGTAGAGCATTATAAAACAGCAGAAGGGTGAGAAATATAACCATAATAATCAAAGCATAAGATTATATATATATATATATATATATATATATATATATATATATATATATATATATATATATATATATATATATATATATATATATATATATATATATATATATATATATATATATATATATATATATATATATATATATATATATATATATATATATATATATATATATATATATATATATATATATATATATAGGTAATCATATAATTCAACTCCATATTTCTCACCACAATTCACCCTCTTAGTCATATATATTTACCACACATATATAGACAACATGAGTATTCACAAAGCATTCCCACATCATGCATACACTCACATTTCCACAATCTTATCATTCACACATAAGCATCTCTTCATGCATATGTCATATATCAATGTGACTCAACAACTCAATGCAACTCATGCAATGCGGTACCGACTCTCGTTATCATTTTTCGGTTTTTACATTAAACCGGGTCCACTCTTCTAGACCGATAACCCGTTATCATTTTTCGGTTTTTACATTAAACCGGGTCCACTCTTCTAGACCGATAACAACAAAGGCTCGTCCTCTAAGCCTTCAAACCCACTCCTCTAGGTTTGGGACAAGCCACTAGTTTCCACGGAACTAACAGACATTGCCTCTTGACTAAATGATGCATATGCAATCAACCACAACAATGCCCTTAAGACCGTTCTCGCATCTTAATCTCATGCATTTAATAATTCATCTCTTCAAGAATTACACAATGATTGCACATACAACATATATCACAACAATCAAGGTATTCACATCACAATACCAATCATACAATTACAAGTTATGCACACATATTCACAATGTTCTCATGCATACTCATCACATAATTGTATACACACCAAGCATTCACAAGTTCATTAAATAATACACACATAATCACCTATTATGTTCACATGTATTTATACTTGATGCAATTAACATTCAAATCACAATTCTAGGATTCACGCCCGTAGGCTACCCACAACACATATCATCACAATAGATCACATACATACTTAAAATGTAGAGGTATTAGTCTATGTGAAACAACTAAATCGTCAACACATAGAAACCACAACAAAGAAAAGATGCTGTCAAATTCGCCCATATTCGCCTGGCGAGGCCTCGCAGTGAACCTTCGCTGGACCTTCGCCTGGCAAACCCTCTCAGTGAATACTCGCTAGGCCTTCGCCTGGCGAGACTCCCCAGCGAGCCAAAGTCAATAGCTACTGACTTTGTTCGCCACCATTCGCCAGCACTTTCGCTGGGCGAACATTCACTAACCAACCTTCGCCTGGCGAACTCGCCAGCGAAGTCCACTGGGACTTAATCATAATTATTCGCCAGCGTGCGCTAGGCTTCGCCCGGCGAAGCTTCGCCTTAGCTCGCCTGGCGAGAGCCAGCGAACCTGCGCAGAACCGAATTTTGTTCTGTCTTCTCCTTCTCAAACCCACCACCAACCAACTCCCAAACATCAAAACCAGCTCAAACAACATCAATACATGTTACCCGACTATTCTACGGCATTATTACTCAGTTCCAACCGATTAAATCACAGTTCTACCGATTATTCCAACTTTTGCCCTAAATGAAAAAGGATGGAAACTACACCAAAACCCCAACCCAGCATATATAACATCATGCAATGATAAAATAGAAACATTTCTCACCCTTACCTCGATTAATAGGAGCTTTGATGTTGGTTCTTGATGATTTTCCACTTTCCTCTTCTTCTCCTCTCTTTCTCTTCTTCTTCCCTCTTTCTCTTCTTCTTTCTTTCCAAATGTTTCTCTCCAACTTTCTTTTCTTTTCCTTCTCTATTATATATTTCTTTTATTTTCCTTCCTTCCAATTTCCTTCTCAATTCTCTATTAATTCCAATTAATAAAAATTAATTACCAACATTAATAAAAATCCCACTAAATCAATTAATTACTATAATTAATTATTTAATGAAATTCAGGCTGTTACAATTGACACTCTGATGCCTATGTGTGCAAACTTAATCGAGATGAGAATGGTAAGGATGCGGAGGTAAATAAGTATAGAGGTATGATTGGTTCTCTCCTCTATCTTACCGGATCTCGACCCGACATCATGTTTAGTGCTTGTATGTGTGCGAGGTATCAATCATGTCCCAAGGAATCTCATTTGAAAGCTGTCAAGCTCATACTTAGATACCTCTATAGTACTCTAAAGTATGGGCTCTGGTATTCCAAAGGTAGTGATTGTTCCTTTGTTTTCTATTCTGATTCCGACTTTGCCGGTTTCAAATCGAATAGGAAAAGCACAAGTGGCACTTGTCATTTCTTTTCAAATTCCTTGGTGAATTGACATAGCAAAAAGCAAGTTTCTGTTGCTTTGTCAACATTCGAGGAGGAATACGTTGCGGCCAATAGCTGTTGTGCTCAAGTCTTGTGGCTTAAGTAATAATTGCTTGACTTCAATGTAAAACTTGAGCATATTCCTATTTTATGTGATAACACAAGCTCCATTAATCTAACCAAGAACCCCATATTGCATTCATGCACCAAGCATATCAAAATACGTCATTATTTCCTTAGGGATCATGTGGAGAAGGGTGATGTGGTCTTTAAACACGTTGATACTAAAAATTAACTCGCGGATATCTTTATAAAACCACTTGCTATAGAGCCTTTCTTTCACATCCGTAGGGAACTAGGCATTCTCGACATCTCAGATCATGTTTAGGAATTCGTAATTACTTACTCTATATATAAGTGCTTTTCTATATCTTTGTCTAACAATGTGAAGAAGTAATTGAGCCATATGTGAGGGCATCTATCATCGATCTCTGTTGGGTAATATCGTTCCTCTCTAGCAAATTTTCTTGATCACTTAATTTGTGTAAGTTAGTGTACCAATTTGTGTGTTAAAATTGATGTTTATTGCATGATTAAACATGTTTTATCCATTTTTATGTTTGAAATATGTGTAAGATATCTATTTATTCTTGTTTGATGCATTAATGACTCAAAAATGTGTTTTTTTTGCTCATTTTCACTGTTTGAGTCGACCAAAATAGGTCACCGGTCGACTCATAAAATTGTAAGTTTTCATGTTTTAGAAGCAGGTCTGCACAGGTCGACCCTTCGGTCGACTGAAAATGTGAACATTTCTGATTGTCTAAAAATTTCCAGTATGCGTCGATGCACAGACTGTGTAGGTCGGCGCATCGCTCGAATTTTCTGAAAAATTCTTAGTTTTGATGCATCGTTCAAAGTTCCTTGACCCATTAAATGTTTTCATTCTTTCTATGTTTTCATTCTTTCTATGTTTTCAAACATCATCTTCGACATGTCTCCCCTATATTATGCTCCACTGATAAATGTCATGGATACTAGAACCGTGGAAGGTTACGAGTTCAAGGAAGCCTTGAACTCAATGTTAAAGAAATCATATACTAAATAAATTGTGGCTAGTGATTTTTTCCCAAAGTCGGTAACAACTGGTCAGTTAAAATCGGTTGATAGAATATTGCGATGGATTGTTTTTCAAATACTTCGGCCCAAGAAAGGAGGATATTCCCGGGTTGATCAAGCAAAAGTTCATTTGGTGTACATCTTGAAGAAGAATATCAAAGTCAATTGGCCTCACTACATTGCAAGCAGAATTTATTCTCTGCAAGATTCTGGTCGCGATACTGTGTTATCATACGCATCCTTCATTCAATGTGTGCTCAACAATGCTGAAGTGGTTGTTCCCGGTATTCCATACAAGACTTTGACAACTGACCAAAAGTTCTATAAAAATATGTTAACTATGATGGGTTATACATGGGATCCATGTGAGACGTGCTACCGGTTTAGTATTAAGGCTACCAACTATCGCCACAAGAATCTGATGAAAGTGAAGAAGAAGAAGAAGAAGAAGAAGAAGAAGAAGAAGATGGTAATCAAATGGATACCGATGTTAATGCTGATAAACAAGACAATAGTGGTTGGTTAGATCAATCACCACCTTTGGACTCTGATGCAAACCAAGGATGGGGTGAATGGAAACAAACAGGATGGACCTCTATTGGTTCAGATTGCATGTGGTGGAGATACAGGGTACTATGTGCCTCCATATCCTTCGTGTCCTCAACACAATAATGATGAACTCCTCGAGATGATAAGGAACATGCAGCTCCAACAACAGAACTTTGCCACTGTACAAGATGAACGGTTTACGGATCTGCAGAACCAACTTCAAGCTCAGACCATTAACTTCAACAGTTTGTTGCCGCCATGATGGGTCGTTTTGATAATATGGCTGAGACTGATGTAGGTCAAAATCATTCTCTCACCACTAGCTTCAATGTTCTCAACCAGGATGTGTTGGAACTTACGGAGCAGTTGGATGAGTAACAACCTCCACCACCTCATGACTATCAATTTCGAGGAAGGGGCCATCATTTTAGGGGGAGGAGGCTTTGAGAATCATTTGTGTGCTGTTGTGCATGTGATACTATATCTTGTTCATTTCATTTGAATGTTCATTTATCATTATGTTTGTTTGATTAACTAAGACATGGGAATATGTGAGATTCTAATGTTTGTTAAGGAAACTTAGTTTTTGTTCATTTGTTGTGTTTTCTGTTTATCTTCTTATACAGTTCTGTTAACACCTTTATATGTGAATGTTTGTTAATGATTACCTGTTGCAACTTCTATGAATGTGCTTAATTCAATATACTCTGTTTTTGGTTGACTTATTGCTTCTTTATGTTGTCAGAGAGGGAGAAGCGACCAAGCAAAAACAACAAATCATCCTACAAGATTGATCAAACGTTCAGATTGTTTCTAGAAGAATGCATAAAGTTAGGGGGAGGATAATATACACAATGTGCTCAATTTTTCCTACTGTTTTTCTCTCACATACACACACACACACACACACACACACACACACACACACACACACACACACACACACACACACACTCCCGCACACGTCCGTATACACACACACATACACACACACACACACAAACAAACACACACACACACACACACACACACACACACACACACACACACACTCTGGTACCCTATCTTTTTCTATATATTTTTTCCATATTCTTCTCCCTCAAAATATATAGAAGAGAAATATATAAGTTTAAGGGTAGAATAAAAATTGTTCTTAAAGTATTCATTGTATGAAGTACAATCCTTGAAGATATGGCTTGTCAATCCTTTTTAGGAAATCTCTTTTTAATTGTACTTTCCTTGAGTATGCTACTCTTCATAACCAGAGGCTTCATATAAGAGATAAAGTGAAGCTTGATCAGATTCCAAAGCCTAGATGATATAGACTACAAAGTATATTCAGAATGAGGCTTGAAAGTATCAGACTCCATAGCAACTTTGAACAAGAAATGCAGAAGCATATATTATTTTGTTCAAAAGTTGTGATAGTTTTGACGATATTTTAGACGACAGTTTTGAATAAATGTCGTGAATCTACAACCACATCACATAACAAACAAACAAAAATTCTAAAATTTTATTTTTGCAGGTTTCTTTTACTTTTTCCCCTCTTTTACATTTCACTTTACTTTTTTCCTTCTTTCTTTGTTGACTTTTCTCTCACACACAAAAAACAAACTCACATGTTCCAAATTTTTATCACTCAAAAAAGGATAACCATTAGTCCCCAAAGCAATGGATGTAAGTAAATATTTTTTCCCAAAGTAACTCTCCTATTCCAACCACACACTCTCTCAAATCTCCCTTATTCACAAACTCACACTCCATTGTTACCGAAACCAAACTGCATCATTCTTATAACTCACTTACCTTATCTTATCTATTAAACCCTAAAAAAACATATCTCCATTATTCACAATCATTTATTATTCCTTTGAACTCATAGAACCCTAAATTGAAAATCAATAGAACCATAGCTAGAAATTGTTCCCTGGAACTTGCTGAACCCTAAAACCATATCCCTTTGTCATTCACCATCGTAAATCATTCCTGAGCTCCTTAATACCCATGAAGTCATGATCACTGATATTTTGGGAGGTTGTCCGTGTCGGTGAGTAACGATGGTCTTTCAACTGCAGAAGCCAGTAGCTTATTTGGTTCGTTAAACTGTTTTTACCATCTTTAATTTTAGTTTCGATTTTCCTATTGCAATTTATTATTGTACCTATTTTGTATTGTTATTTAGGATATTTTGAGGATAAAGCTTATTTTTGATCATATATCGGTTCAATAGGATCTGCTGGTTTTGGAAAATCTTTTTTAGGATGGGAAACAATATTGAAGGGCTATTTGGGAATTGCTATTTCCACTTATTTTTGTGTCTCTTGCAAAACATGGAACTAAGGACGTTTCTGAGACATCGTATATGGTGTTTTTTAGAGATTTATAGTGACATTAGTTGACCTGTTATTGTAGAAAATACTCAGATGTCTTCTTTTGGTTGATATGGAGTTTATGTTTTTCTTGAGTATTTTCCACATTTGTTTCATCAATGATATTTTCTAGGAATTTTTATATGGTTTCTTAGATTTTATTTGTTTATAGGTGTTTTTTTTCTTTCCTTATCTATAAAGCACTGAAAAATATTTAATCGATTAAGTTTTTTAATAATTTTATTTGTAATTTGTGTTATCTGATTGCATTGCATCTTTGTTACATAGGTGGTATATGAAATTGAAGGTATTGGGTTTGGTGCACCCTGTATTTTTGTATATGTCATTGTAGCATGTGTAGGAACATTTAAAATCTCTATATGATTTTATTTTGACAGTTAATGATTATCTATGGAATGTCATTAACTTATCTTATTGAAGCATTTGTAAACTGGCGAATTTTGGCTCTAATAGGTTACATTCTTATTTCTGGTGTTTTTATCACAAAACAAAACCAAGTGTTTGATGTAATTCTCAACCTTTTCATCTCTATCTTAGGAATTGTTCCTTGTCTTATACAGTTTTTTAGTCTTCCCTTTATCCTGGGTTGACCTAGGTGGCTGGTGCGTTCTCTATGATATGATTGTTCGGGGACGTATCTGTTGGACATGGCTTATCCAAGAAGTTGGAGTTTTTCATCATTATTTTTTTCTTTGATTCAAGACATGCCTGTAGCAGGGAAGCTTGTGAGTGTAATCTATTGATTAAGTTAACTCAAAAATGCAAGAGTCGCCACCGCACTTTTATTTTATCCAAAAGGAAAGGAAAAAGAGCAAACAAAACCTAAACATGTTCTAAAACAAGAACAAACAGAGAACTGGGAAGGGGTTGGTTATGCAATGGGAAGGTGTTAGCATCCAAAACGTCTATAGTACTCTATAGGATCCCTTTGAAATATCTACACTTTTTGGTTTGAAAATGTTTGCTTGAAATGAGATTGGGGAGATGAGAAGAGAATTATTTTAAATATTTTTTTGTGTTTGGAGAGACTGATCGCCTCATGCTTACGTATCCAAAAAATGTAATATAGGATCAAAACCTCATAGTTCGTAGTACAAATAACAAAATGATTTGTTTTGATTGATTTTAAATGTAAAGACAAGTCATCATTTTAAGGAAAAATTTACGACTAGTCGCCCATAAGTATAAGACAACATTAGCATCACCTAAAGATGGAGGATTTTGCTTGGATTAAAATCAACAGGTCTATCACTAAACATCTAAGTGGAAAATGTCAACATCCTAAATATCATGGGGAATAGGAGAATTATATCTCAACTATGGAAATGAATCATGTCTAAACTTATGAAAAGTTTTAAATGAAAAAGTGCATAAAGATACAAAAAGTTTGAATGAGGTGAAGTGTTTTTTATGTATTTTTGAAATTTCTCAAAGAATGATTAACATTGATTGACATTTATTAAAGAAAACAAAGTTTAAAAGTCACTTGACAAAAGTCAAGGTTTATTGTGAAAGCGGTTTTAAGTTTGAAAACAAGAAGATTTTTTGAAAAAGGGGGAACATTTTGAAAATTTAAGAAGGGGAGGAGATGAAGTGACTATCCTAGAAAGCAAAATAAAAGATAGAGATAAGAAGGATCTAACCAAATTGTAGCACACTCCATAGCAAGCAAAATAAGAATTTCATCCATCTTAAAGCATAAGCAAATAAGCAAGCCAAATAAAGGCAAAGATCTATAATACTCAAAGCATAATGAAAGAGACCTAATTCTAAGTCCAAGGGTCCAAAAATAGTCCAAGAGGATAACCACAAAGTTAAGAGCACCAAGTTTTTTAGAGGTTTGATCCTTTATTAGTATTTTGAGCAAAATATGGTCCAAATGGACAAAAGAAAAATGGCAGAAACATAAACATGTATCCAAAGGACAAAGGAAAAATAACGAAAGCATAAAGAGTAATTTGATATGAGATGATAAAAATGGAGCATAAAAATTAAAGAGAGATAGGGAGCAAGAAGGAAACATAAAAAAAATTAGCACAATGATATGGTTAGTGAGTTAGTAATTAGTTGTTAGAACAAATGATCAACGATGGTTAACTCATGCACTTAAGCCACTGGTAATGAAAACTCATTATAGAATTGATAAAATCAAAGCCTCCTAACAACAAGTTTCGTAAGTGATGGACTTAAAAAAAATAATCAACCATAATTGGACTTTTAAACATAGGTTTGAGCCACGAGTGATCACTTTTTGATTACGGGACAATATAGCGCTATGTTAAGCAATCGTAATCGAGTTTATGTAGAAACCACAACTACCTGAGGCCGGTCAATAAAAATATTAGTGATAATGCATGCTAGAGAAGTGATATGTAGATCACTCTCCGAAAGCAATACCGCACGAAAAGAAAGTAGGTAACGATGTCATCTTCATCAAGAACTTGAAATAAGTTCAAACGGTATCGAAGATTTTCATCGATCAAAAGAAAAAAAAAAAGAAAAAAAGAGAGGGGGTGCCAAATTGAACCATAATTTCAAGGTCATTCGATCTTTAAGTTCATCCACTCATCTTGGGGGATTAAAGCACTAAACATATCATTAAATTAAAGCACCTAAAATGAATTGAACAATTCACTTTAAAGATAGACTTGAATTACTGAATGTTTATCCAACTTCATTTACACCCTAAGTCCAATGAATTTAAAGAGGAAAAGGACCTTTAAAATTGTATTTCAAGGCAAAATCCAAAAGAAAATGGAAGAAGAAGAAGAAGAAAGAACAAAGACAGTCCCAAAACAAAGCCAAAATGGCAAAATCAACATTGTGTAATCGATTACCACTAGGAAGGTAATCGATTACACTTGTTAAGACAACAACAAATCCACTTTAAAATTAGCAAAAACTTGACCAATCATTTCTTCAAACACCTCATGATCAAGGATGCAATTGAGCACGAAAATTCAAGTAAAATAACAACAATCAACACCAATAGAATATAATTTGCAAGATCCAAAGATCAAGCAACAAGAATCAACAATTGATCACATTGTGAAGGATGTATCAAGAGCAACATAGGTGGATTAAGAAATTACCACTCCAAATCTGAAAATTCTTCAAATCAAATCCACAAACCACACTCCAAAGCCTTGATCTACTGAACTTACTAACTTAAAGATTAGTAAGTTATAGTGATGAACTTACTAACTTTCAAAGGAAGAAAGAGCTTTGGTGAATTTGGTAGTGGAGAAAATTGAGAGAGTCAAGAAAGAATTTGACTATTAAAAGCTTGTGAAATGAGAGAAATGAGGCATCTATTTATAGGATTTAGGCTTGGAAAATTTGGTGGATTGGAGTTTGGTTTAGAAACAAAATTAGGCTTGGAATTTGAATTTGGCGGGAAATTAATGATCAAGTGGTGATTAGTGAAGGTGTATGGTGGGAATTAATTATGACGAGGTAGGGGAATTAAAATAAAGTGATCTAGAACATTCTCATGATGAAACATTTGAATTTGGTGCCAAAAATGCTGCATAATTTGAATGTGACAATTTTTCACAAAATACGCACAAGGTAGTCGATTACCCCAATACTGGTAATTGATTACCACAGGCATAAATGGAGAAAAATTGCCTTTTTATGTGCTATCTTGGCTCTGGCTCGATTCTTTTTGCTTGTCAAAGAAGGCATGGAAATAAACACATGAACCTTGGAGTCTCTTGAATAAAAGTTGATCAAATCTTGGAAGACTCTTAATCAGATGATTTTGAATTGTTTGCAGATTAACTTTTACTCTGTTCAGATGAAATTCATTCGAGTTGAGGGAATGGTACTTGATATCTTTGATCCAAATTCTTCCTGAAAAAGTTAGAAAAGGAAAAAACACATTTTTTTTTGGATTTTGAATAATGGTTAGTAAACATAAACATAAACAAATATCAAACAAACAAGAAAACAATGGTGCCAGGTGAATTCTCAAGAATAAACACATACAGAAGAAAACAAGAGAACCAAAGCTTGTGATCTTGTTTGTGGAATGAGATGCAAATGATATGTGGGATCTTAGGGGTAAAAATTAGGGTACTACATCTGCCCCTATTTAAGTTTCTTCTATCTGGTGATATGAAGATTGACATATTTGTCTCGACCAGATAGAAGAGACTTAGATATAAAAAAAACCCCAATTTTTAAAGGTGAAATAAGTCCTCGGATAGTAACCCCTTGCGGGTAGTACCCAATTCTTTATCTCAAAAAATTTATTGTGAAAATGGTGTGGCGAATATAGTCACGTCTTCGTATTAAAAGACGAGTATCGAGACCACACACTCTAAAGTGAGTATCCTAATACTCGGAAAGGAAGAAGTATTCACTCATTCCTCTGTCTTCAGTTCAATACAAAGTGAAACTTATTCTCTTATTAAATATGTTTAGATTTTGAATGGTAAGTAATTTATGACATGAACCCTAAAGGTAATGTCATGTACTCGGGATAAGAGAAGGCTTTCGCCTAACCGTTCCACAACCATACAAGTTTATTTGGGAAAGAAGTTTTATAAATGCACTTGGTACAAGACCGAGGTTTTTAGACTCAAAGAGATAAAAGAAATAGAGAATAAAGGTTTGAAAAGAAATGGGTGGTGAATAGGTCAAGGTAGGTTGATGGCGATGCGTGAAGCAATCAACTTACAAGGGTATAATACATACAAGGTTAGTGTGGGGTTGATGAAAGAGATATGAGAAGAGAAGGAGATGAGAGAATCCCTAAGGTGTAAACCAAGTTAATAGGTTTTGAAAAATGACTTGACATTGGATAAAGCCTTATTTTTTATTTATTTTGAAAAGATGTGCTAATCCTAAGTTCATTTTATCTTTCTTAAACAACAAGTAAGCACAGTTAAGAACTTAAAAGAACTAGACTATTACATTGTAATGGGGAGAGGGAAACATGGTACCCACCAATGAGGGAGATGATATGTGAAATATGAAAGAGGTATGAGTGAGAATATATCAAGACGAACTAAAAGAGAAGCATTAAAAAACAAGATGAAAGGTCAAAACCCACAAGATAAGCAATGAGTGATCACAAATGCATAAACATATGAAATATGAAGCAAATGATCAAGACATATAATATATGAGATGAAAACAACATGGGCACAAACTGCATAAACCCATAACTCATCAAAGATCACAAAACAAGTCATGAGAAAAGTATCCAAAGTATGTGCAAAATATAAATTAAGTCGCCTCATGTGAAGTGTGTGTAAGGTAGGGTGATCATGAAATGAAGGCACAAACAACATGAATAATAAGTTAGACATATTATATGAAACATATAAATATCAAAAGGCTTCAATTGACAGATGTAAATGAGCATCAAAGCAAGACTAGCCCAAAAGGTGGCTAAATGGGACACTCAAACACTACCAAACTTGTAAAATCAATCAACATTAGAAGAAAGGTTCAAAGACCATGAAACCAAAGCAAAAATGACCTCAAGGCAGTATGTTATCATATTCCAAAATTCCATAAGCTATAATCAACCTTAATTAGGTCAAAGTATCAATAAACTAGGCCTATGGCTCAAACATGAGGACTTACCAACAACCCTCAAAGAGGCTTTCACCAAAAATAGCAAGACACTCAAATAAAATTACAAAAAATAGTTAAACACAAGCTCAAACACATATTTAAACACTTGCAAAAGATGGGAAGAAGATAGGTTAAGGACAATGCCCAAAATGGTTGAACTACATAAGCTAAACATACAATCGGGTGTGAATCGAAGGTCAAAAAGTGAGAAATGGCAAGCCACCTTAGGTAACTCAAACCAAACCCTAAACAACAATCCATGACCCTCACTCAATGGTCTTAATGTGGCTAAAAAAGCCTCAAATGATGAGCATAAGGTACTCAAATTCTCAATCCTAATTCAAGGGTATCAATGGAAACACCCAACCAAATTAAATCCAAAATAAATAGGAAATAAATAAATAAAAATAAATAAAAAATATGAAAAATTAGTTAACATGTCAAAGCAACTAAAAAATATTTTGGTACATTTTTAAAATAAATGGAAGTATTTTAAAATGAAATAAAATGAAAATGTGAAAATAAAAGAGAAAATAAAAGAAATAATGTGAAAAGGGGTGTATTAGCAATTTGTAAATGCACTGGTTTTCTTCAATGCACGTGTTTGGGCCACAGAGTAAGGTGTGTGGAAAGCAACACAAATCAAGCCCAATCCAAATAAATCAGAAAATCCAAACAAAATAATACAAAAGATGAAACGAATTGTTTCATTAAAACATGCCAGCAGTCACATCAGCCTGATCATACAGTCAAACCAGCCACGCAAGAAATCACACGTAGACGCCGGAGCTAGGGCTCCAACCATCTTCTCCGAGAGAGGACACTAGAGCAGATCCAAAAGCTGGAGAGAGGTCACTGGAGAAGATCCAAAAGCTCATCAAATCTCAAAAACCTCTACATTATTTTGCTTGTTTTTGCACATAGATCCCAAATATGCCAATATTTTTCATTTATATGTACTATAAAACCATGAAAATCAAACACGAAATCTTGGTGCACATTATGAAACAACCTCAAACCAACACAAACAGTATGCAAACATGAACCTTAGCATTATAGGACTCTAAAAATGACAACCATGGACCAGAAACACAATTTGAAAATGAGAGAAAGATTGAAGAAAATGTTACCCAATGAAGAGCTTTAGATTCTGGTTCTTACTTTGAAACTTCAAGAAATCCCTCCTTAAGCTCCTTGGATCTTTAAAGGATGTTGATGCAGCAAGAAAAATGGGCAAATACACTTTGTTGAGTGAGATTCGACAACAAGCAGTTTTTTTGAGAGTGAGGTAGAATTTTTGTTCCTTTGGTTGCATAATTAGCCCTCCCCTATATTTTAGGGTTTACATACTTATATAAAGTGGGTCATGAGGGGTTAATGGGCCTAAACAATAGGAACAAGGCATTTCGAAAATTGGCCATAAAAAGTGAACTTGAGAGTGAGGTACGGGTTGCATGGCTTAAGGTTATTGTTGTTGTCCTTTTATGGGTGGAATTAGAGGGAAAAAGGAAAATCAGAATCAAAGAATGGAGAGACAACCTTGTTATGCAAACTTTGTTCTTTCTCTTATTTTGCCAAACATTCAAAATATGGTGCATATGGTACACATAGGTGTTTGGTCATTTGTGGTAATGTTTTGGTCAGGCAAATGAGGTGGTTTTCGTGAGAAAATGACGAGGAAAGGTTGTTGCATGATTAGTTTTTGTAGCATGAACTAGAGGTCCAAGAATGATGTATTATGTAACAAGTCACATTGCCAACTTTGAAGCATGATATCTCCATGAATTCAAATCCAAATGATGAGATTTTTTGCCCCAAATGCAAGTAGGGAACGTAATGAACAAGTTTCATGT
This sequence comes from Lathyrus sativus, assembly GCA_963859935.3. Classification (NCBI taxonomy): domain Eukaryota; kingdom Viridiplantae; phylum Streptophyta; class Magnoliopsida; order Fabales; family Fabaceae; genus Lathyrus; species Lathyrus sativus. The sequence continues at coordinate 30,355,159 of OZ012741.1, read as the reverse complement.
TCAAAGTAAGATGAAATGAAGTTTGGATCAATGAGAAAATATAGTTTGAAAGCATGTTCTCGAAACTTTCCCAAAATAACTTAGAAAAATTCTAAGTTATGCAACTTTTAGCAACTTTGACATCATGACTTTGAAGGCATATAACTTAATGAGTTTAGATCCCATGATAGAGTTCTTGTAATGGATGGAAATCTTGAAGAATGTTCTTCAACTTTCATGTTGTGTGAAAATTCAATTGAGGTCAAGAACTTAGTGAAAAATGTCTTGGAAGTTTGGTTAAAAAATCTATCTAACCACTTCCTACTTTTGACAATTTTGAAACCCAATTTTGGGAGCATCATAACTTGAGTTATGTACATCCAATGGAGATGATCTAGTAATCAAAAGAAAGCTAGGAGGATGCTCTACAATTCTCATGTTGTGGGAAAATTTAAATGAAGCTTGTATCACCATAAACAATGGGCTTGAAAGTAGGTACTTCAAACTAAATTTTTATACTTAGAAAACTTTCTAAGTGTAGAAATGTCATATTTTCCTTTTTTCCATACTTTGACTCATCATATCTCTTAAACCATGATTCTTTTAGACATGCTTCCTTCCACAAACTTGTAGTTCATGACGTCCTCTTTAATTTGATAGCTAGTTTTCCTTCATTGGATAAAAAATGAGAAAGTTATGGAAGTTGCAAGATGGCTAGAATTAGGGTTTTTACACACTTAGAAAATTTTCTATCAAAACCCTAATTTAGTCTAACTCTTGATTTTATGTTTTTCCTTGATTCTTCTTGTTCCAAACTCATGAAATCACTTGAAAACAAATATCATGCCCTTGATTGGCCTTTAAATTCAAGATCTTGACTAATTGAATCACAATTGACTTTTGTTGACCAGATGAAAATCTAAGACCAATTTCATTGATTGAGGCTCTTGTGATGTCTTGTGATGGCACATGATCCATGTAGAGGGCTTAAAAGGTGTGTGTTGAGCTTTGGAACCAAGTCTTTCCCGAAGAACAAGTTACCAATTTCCTTTTGAATTAAAACCCTAGATAGTTATCCATGAGATAGGATGAGAAGAATCAATGCTCGTGTTCTTGATTCAAGTGGTTGAGTGACATGCCTTGATGGTGATGGATACCTTATGACTTGAGATTTCCACGAAGTTGAGCTTGAGCTCTTTAGTGAACTTTGAAGATGAAGCTCTCCTCTTGATTGTTGGATAAAATACCTTGATCTTTGTCCAAGACCAATGCTAGGTGCAAATGCTAATGAAAATGATGATGATATGGAGGCTAAAGGTTAGGGTGAAAAAGAGGGTGTGACAGGTTACTAGGTAGAAAATAAAGGAATAGACACGACAAAATTATCATCTACTGGTTACTGGGTAGAAAACAAAGAGATGTATTACTTATTACCAATTACTGGGTAAAAAGTAATCCACTTGCGAGAGAATCAACAACCTGTTACTGGGTAGGAAAAGAAACAATTCTAACTACTAGTTGTTGAGTAGCTTAGCGAGAGTAATAAACATAAAGGAAAAGGTTACCAACTATCAGTTACTGGGTAGGATAAACAATATATCAACTACCTGTTACTGGGTAGGAAAAGGAATATTACCACAAGGAAAGATTACCGACTACCGGTTAATTGATAGAAAAATAATGGTAACTAACCAAAAGAGAGACAAATGTTACCTGCTACCAGTTACTGGGTAGGAAAATAAAGGCAACATGCTCGGGAGGGAAGATTACCTTTTACCGGTTACTGGGTAAAAACAAGGATAACCAACCAAAAGGGGTGAGAAATATTACCTACTACCGGTCACTAGGTAAAGAAAAGGCAATATACTCAAAAGGTGAAGAAACATTACCAACTACCCGTCACTAGGTAGAAAATAAAGGCAATGAACTCACAAGAAAATATTACCGACTACCTGTCACTAGGCAGGGTAAACAAAACTTGACTACATGTTACTGGGTAGGAGAAAGAAACAAAGGTCGACTACTTATCACTAGGTAGGACAAACATACTCGACTACCTGTCACTGGGTAGGACAAACATGAAGGTGAGAAAAACACTTAGAGGGGGGTTGAATAAGGGTTTAGAAATAATTATGGAAATAAAAACAACACAATATTTTTATCCTGGTTCGTTGAACTCAACTAATCCAGTCCACCCTATCAAGTTGATTTTCCTTTCTCCACAAGGACTTAATCCATTATATTCCAACAGATTACAATGTCAACCACTAAGAACAACTGTCTTAGTCTTCTCAAAAACTCCTGACCACAACTTGGTCTTCTTAAGGAACCTTTTACAAATAAATGTAAACTAACAAGTGTTTAAGATGCTTTTAAAAATCTATATCATAAACTGCGATTTTTACACTTAGATTAAGAACGAAAAAAAAACTATTCAGCTTGAGTAAGAAAGAATGTATGAGAGTTGTTGAATAATTTCAATGAGTTTGTCAATAATTTGTTAACCTTGAAATGTTGTTGAAGACATCCTTTTATAGACTAGAAAGTCCAATGCTTGAAGATTGTGCCTTGCTGTGTAGCTGTAGCCTTTTCTCTTCTATTGACTCTAGCTTTTCCAGAAGAGGAATGTTCATACAAACCCCTTCTATCTCAAAGTTGTCAACATCAGAGTCTTGAAGTGATCAGCGTTTGATGGATCAGAGTCTTGATGTTATCAGAGTTTTGCAGCCAGTGCTTTCAACGTGAATATCAATCAAAGCAGAGTTTGAATAACAAAGCCTTTGTACTTGCAGCGCAAATTACTCTAGAGTCTTCTTGAAACAATGCTTGAAACTCTTCATACAATTTCTTCAACTATGCTTTAGAGCCTTCTGCAGCTTCTGCTTTAGAGTCTTCTAGCAGCGCTCAGAGTCTTCTGATGACTTGCTTCTGATGCTTCAGAGCTTTGCGTAGTATACTGTTCAGATGCATTTCTGCTTTCATAAGAATATTTAATTTAATATCTGAAACAAAAACACTTTAACAAAATTAGAGTATATATTTTTTTAATACAAAATTTCATTAGAGTTATCATCAAAACATAGAGATAATATTAAACACCAATCTGTGTTCTAACAATCTCCCCCTTTTTGATGATGACAAAAACATAGGAAATTTTGTTCAATAAAAATGATAAATATATAACTCCCCCTGAGATAAAGAATCTCCCCCTGAAATGAATACTCTAATAGAAGAAAATACTTCCCTTTTTGCATGAGTATATTTTTCAGATTAAGAGCATGATTAGAATCCTGGTTAGAATGTGCTTTCCAGAATCAGAGCTTGATTTTCTTTCCAGAAACAAAGCCTGGTAATAGCTTGATTTACTTTCCAGAATCAGAGCCTGGTTTACTTTTACTGATTTTCTTTCCAGAATCGGAGCCTGGTTAGCTTTTACGATCAGAGCCTGGTTTGAATTAACAAAGCCTGGTAATCAGAACCTGGTTTGAATAAAAGTTTGGTTTGGGGATTCTCAGGGTAACTTCAATGAATTTTGTCAGATAATACGTTATAGTTCTGAAAGACTAAAATTCAATGTTAGATATAATTCATTATGTCTGAATTCCATTTTAGTAACTATTTATATTTGAACAAACATAATTTCTTTTTCTCCCCCTTTTTGTCATAATTAAAAAGAAAAACTTTTTAAGACAAAAAAGATTAACAGAGAAAAACAATATAAAAGCAGATAATGAAACATCCAACTTCATAGATAAATAGAATCCAGAGAACATTCAGAGAAAACAACAAGATAACAAAAACATCAAAATCAGCAAACAAGTGCACAAACATAACAGAAAAAGAACTAGGTTTGGCGAGAGGCTATAATCTTCAGAAGGTCTGTGATCTGAGAAGTAGATTCCTCTTATTTAGACATCCAAGTCTTAAACTCATCTGTAGTTTGTTCTTGCTTGACCATCCATGTTCTGATCTCTTTGTTGCTAGCTTCTAGAAGAGCAAACTTTTCTTCTAGATCTGGTCTTTCTGTCTTAATCTTAGAAGAAACAGGTGCAGATGCAGATTCAGTAGCTGGAGCACTATCAGTGACCATAGCAGATGCAGAGGCACTAGTAATAACCATAGCAGATTCAGTTGCTTGAAAAACAGAGTCAGATGCTTTGTCCACAAGCATTAAAGCTGACTGATTATCTACTAGAATGTCTTCAGATGCAGATTCTTCTGGGAGAGCTTCTTCAGCAGATTCAGATGCATTCTTCAGAAGAAGAGTTGGAGTTCTGGGAATGCTAAGAAGAGAAAGTCTGACTACTTCAACAAATCTGACCTTAGCGTCATCAGAACAAGCTTTTTGAAGATTGGAAGCTATAGAATTGAATCTGGTTTTGATTTTCTTCCAAATTGCTTCTAAGTCCTCAGGATTTATGCTTGAGTGACAAGCCTTTCTGACAGAAGTAAACCACTAAGAAATCTCATCTTCAAAATCAGATAACAGTCTGTCCACGTCCAGTCTGGTTTTGGGTTTTAGAAAGGTTTCTAGGTTAGATGGTTTAGGTTCAACAGAGGGTGGTTGAAGTGAAGAAGATGGAATGTAGATAACAGGTGGTTGTGGTGGAGAGGGGGGTTTACGAACAGCTTTAGGTTTAGGTTTAAGAGTGAGAACTTGAGGTTTAATGTAAAAGTGTTTGAGTTTGAGTCCAGAAGGAAGGGGATCAGAGGGATGAGGTTTGAAAGAAGTAAAAGATACAAACTCAGATGATCTAGGTTCATAGCCACGGAGTGAGGGGGTGAGTTGATTTCTGGGGGTAAGTCAGATTCAGATGAATCAGATGATTCAGAAGAATGACAAGATGTAGAAGAGATATCAACCAGAGTTGTCAAAGGTTGAATATCTAGAACTTCAGAATCAGATATGAATGATTCAAAAGGTTGGATAGTTTCTGGTTCAGGATTAGAAGAAATAAGTTCTTCTGTTTGTGGTTGTTGTTGTTCTGGTTCTTGTGGTGTTGGTTTTGGTTCTGCTGGTGTTGGTTCTGTAGGTTTAGTAGTTTGTGGTTCTGGTGGGGGAATTTCAGATGTTTGTTGTGGTGCAAGTGTTTATTTGTCAGAGGGGGGAATATCAGATGGTTGAGAATGTGTAGGTTCAGATGGAGTTGGTTGTTGTTGGGGTACAAATGGAGATGTTTCAGAGTTTTTCTTAGGTTTAGAAACACGAGGAGGAGGAGGTGAAGGAGAGGGTATAGGTTCATAGACAGGTGGATCAGATGTTAATACCTCTTTGACAGTTTCCAAGATAGAATCTAAACTGGCCTTAGGAGGATTAGTCTTTTGCTTCTTGACCCTCTTGGGTTTGACAGCAGCAGCTTCACCAGTAGCCTTCCTCTTGGGTTTTGAAGATCCTTCTTCAGAAACCTTTCTCTTCTTCTTGTGTCTTGCCTCATAAAGATCTGGAGCAGGTTCGCCTGCTTTCTGAACCAGATTTGCTGGTAGAGGAGTTCCATCTTTCAGACATGTAGCAATGTACTTCAGAATAGTCTCCCTTGGTTCATTAGCAAAGAACATAGGAAAATCATCCACTGGTATCCTTCTTTTGCAAACCTCTTCAGAGTTTATCTGATTCGGTGCAGAAGTGAGTTCTTCAACAACCTACATCCTCTGAAGACTCTTCCCATTCAGAGGTTTTCCTACTACAGAAGCTAACTCTTCCTTTAATCCTGCTTCTGTCAGATGTCCAACCAGACCATTCTCAGTCAGAATGTCTGAATAAGTCTTCCCATAGGAATCCAGTTCCTCATCTTCTGATTTTTGGTTCTAACCTCTTCCCTTGACTGTTTAACGTGTGTCCACAGATGATTGAAAAGTAGATAAGGCAGATCCACTTTTGTGCTCTGACTTAGACAGTACATAAAGTACATATGGAAAGTGTTTACATAATCAGGAGAGTTTGAAGACTTCCTGTGGTGAATGCATCCCATAAAGATCTTGGCCCAGATCCTGTAATTTGGCTTAAGATCTTTCACCTTGTTAGAAGCTTCTCCAGATGAGAAAACTTCCCTATACACATCAGTCATATCCACACGCCCAGCTGGCAGATTTGTGACACCATCAATTTCTTCATAACCTATGAGCTTCCTTATAAGATCTTCAATTATGATGATTTCTTTACCCAGAACATAAGAGACAATGAACTTAGGGCATGTAGTAGCATGAATCCAAAATTCCTTCACTAAACAAGGATAAACTGGTCCCATTAGCCTATCAAAGAACTTAGTCCAGCATTGAGCATCAATAATGGGACGAAGATCATACCCATTTTCAGCAATAGATTCAAAGTTAACAATGGATTCACACAAGACTTCCAGTTTGTCAACAGGTGTGAGTAATGTTCTAATAGGTTCCTTGAAGGCAACAACACCCATGTTGGAAGAAGAGACAACGGCCATTAATGATTGAAATTGAGTAGAAGTTGATGATGAAGTATCCATTGTAGTTCTTGAGAGAGTTTTAGGGTTACGAACGGTTTTTGGTTTGGGAGAGAGATGAAAACAATGAAACAAGAAGAAATGCATTCAAGAGTGTGAGAGAGTGAAAAGTGTGAGAAGTGAAGTGTTTTGGCATTTATAGAAAAAAATTAGGGCACACAAGAGTCACACGTTCAACACGCTTACACTTAGCATTTAATAAAAAGAATATAATCATTTCAAGCATTTAATGATACTGACAATTGGGGGGAAAATGAGAAACTCAATATTCAAAAACAGTACCTCAAATGTCAATTCAGTAATGTGCACTCCACCTTTTCAGATTCAGAGTTACACGTGTTTACTTGCATGTGCTTCTGAAACTTCTTTGAGAAATGAAACATTAGCCAACGTTCAGATTCTCTAAGGCTTGTTAGTTCACATTTGCACACAATAAATAAAATAATAAACAATAAATAAATAGATGTAATACTTCAGAGTTAAAACATTTTCATCTGAGAAAAAAAATTTCTTCTGATAAACATTTTATTCTGGACAGAAATCCATACTTATATTTTTCAGAATAAATTTAAATCTATCTTCATCAAGGGGTTTTATAAAAATATCAGCCCATTGATGATCTGTATCAAAAAAGTTTAAACTGATAATTCCCTTCTGAACATAGTCTCTAATGAAGTGATGTTTTATCTCTATATGTTTTGCCTTAGAGTGTAAAATAGGGTTTTTAGACAAACATATAGCAGAAGTATTATCACAGAAGATTGAAATGTTACTCTCAAAATGTTACTCTCATGGATCTGATAGTCTTCTAGCTGACTCTTCATCCAGAGCATTTGAGTGCTACAACCAGCAGCAATGTATTCTGCTTCTGTTGTTGAAAGCGCAATAGTGGGTTGCTTCTTGCTGAACCAAGAGATCAGATGACTTCCAAGAAACTGGCAACTTCCAGAAGTACTTTTCCTTTCTACTCTGTCTCTAGCGTAATCAACATCACAAAATCCAACTAATTTATAATCATCAGATCTTCTATAACACAAACCCACATTAGTAGTACCTTTCAAATACCTTAGAATCCTCTTAACAGTTGTTAAGTGAGATTCTCTAGGATCTGATTGGAATATGGCACACAGACAAACACTGAATAGAATATCAGGTCTAGAAGCAGTCAAATACAGAAGAGATCCAATCATACCTCTGTAGAGCTTCTGTTCTACCTTCTTACTTACCTCTTCCTTTCCAAGAGTGCTTGTAGGATGCATTGCAGTCTTTGCTAACTTGCTTTCAGTCATATTAAACTTCTTCAGAAGCTCCTTCACATACTCAGTCTGATGTATGTAGGTGCCTTCTGGAGTTTGATTGACTTGGATGCTCAGAAAGAATCTGAGTTCTCCCATCATGCTCATCTCAAATTCAGCCTGCATAGAAAGAGCAAACTCCTTTCCTAGTGTAACATTGGTAGATCCAAATATAATATCATCTACGTAAATTTGACAAATTAACAAGTCTTTCTTAAATGATTTACAGAAGAGAGTTGTATCCACTTTGCCTCTGATAAAATTCTTTTCCAGAAGAAAATTACTTAATCTCTCATACCAAGCTCTAGGAGCTTGTTTTAAACCATAGAGGGATTTTTTAAGTCTAAAAACATGTTCTGGAAATTTATCATTTTCAAAACCAGGAGGTTGATGAACATAAACTTCCTCTTCTATAATACAATTTAAGAAGGCACTCTTAACATCCATCTAATATAGAGTGATGTTATTTTGTGCAGCAAAAGAAATGAGTAGGCGTATAGACACTAACCTGGCCACAGGAGCATAAGTCTCTGTGTAGTCAATTCCTTCTTGTACCAACCCAATTTTCAATAATTAATTATTTGTGTTAATTAATTGGTTTATTTGGATTATTCTAATTATTTGAATAATTAGATGATTATTTAAATGGATTGATAAATGTTTTGAGAGAGGAAATATATTGGAAAGAAATAAAGAGAAAGATATATATATATATATATATATATATATATATATATATATATATATATATATATATATATATATATATATATATATATATATATATATATATATATATATATATATATATATATATATATATATATATATATATATATATATATATATATATATATATATATATATATATATATATATATATATATATATATATATATATATATATATATATATATATATATATATATATATATATATATATATATATATATATATATATATATATATATATATATATATATATATATATATATATATATATATATATATATATATATATATATATATATATATATATATATATATATATATATATATATATATATATATATATATATATATATATATATATATATATATATATATATATATATATATATATATATGAGGAAGTGGAAAGAAAAGAAAAGAATAGAAAACATAAGAGAAGAGAAGAGAAAGAAAGAGGAAGAAGAGAAAAGTGAAGGAGATGAGGAAAAGCTTGGATTCATCAAGAACATCCTCTGGCTTCGATTAATCTAAGGTAAGGGTGTGAAATCTTACTATCCTAATCAATGTGTATGATTGTGTATGTGTGTTGGATTGTTTGGGTATTCTTGTATAGTTTTCATTCTAGGTCGGATTTGGAATTAATCGATAGAAATCGATGTTTGAATGGTTAGAATCGGGAATAACTTTCGTAGTTTAGTCGGGATATGTTAGGCTAAGATTATTGAAACTAGTTTGGCGAAAATCGGGTGATATTATGAGTTTCCCATTTTCGGTTAATTTGAAGTTAAGATTTTGAGTGGAAATCGGATGTCGTGAAATTCGAGTTTTATGACCCTAAAATGTCCGTACATAATTAGTAAGGATGGATAGGCATTTAATTGGGTGAAAACCATTTAATCGGCCAACTTTTTGGGGCTTTTAAGCCCAAACCCGTAGCTGTTTTTCCAAGTTTTTCAGGTGTTAATCGGTTAACCATATGTGTTAACCAATTAACACAGTGTTAAGGGCCTAAAAACTGAGTTTTTGGAGGTGTTAACCGGTTAACCATATACGTTAACCGATCAACACTGTAAGTGTGAGAAAATATTATTTTTCAAAACTTCGAAAATTCATAACGTTTTCACCGTTTATCGGATTTTGACGTTCTTTATATCAAACTGAAGCTAATAATATGTTCTACAACTTGGTAAAAAGAAATATTATTTTTAGCCGACTTTTAGCTGATTTTACCGATTAATCGGAATTAACAATTTTGAGTGAGAGAAGCTTAATTAGCTAGAGCGTCCGGTTGTGATCGGTCTCGTCTCGTATGAATAACTTGTGTGTTATTAATTGTCGTGTTGTGGGTAGCCGTAAGGCGTGAATCCTAGTGTATGAATCAATTGTGAATCGTGGCCTTTGGGCAAATTATATGCATTGTTTAGAATTGAATAAAAATGCATGGTAATTGTGATGAATGATGAATACAATATACATTGTGAATGTATGATTATTGTATATGATGAATGTGAAGAATGCATGAAAAATATATTTGCGAATATGTATGCATTTCAAGAATGTCATGAGTCAGTTTGCATGTGAAGCATCATGATATGCATTCTTGTGTTGATTGATCTCGCGTAGGATCTGCAGAAACCTCGTGTGCCCATGTGGGGTGTGAGCGATGGTTTATAATTGATTGAGTCATTTTGCATGTGCAGCATCATGATATGAATTCTTGTTTTGATTGATCCCGTATAGGATCTGCAGAAACCTCGTGTGCCCATGTGGGGTGTGAGCGATGGTATATATTTTGATTCTGCGTAGAATCTGCAGAACGATTGTGTGCCCATGTAGGGTGTAAGCAATCGGATTGTGTGCCCGTGTGGGGGTGTGAGCAATCCTGAAACATCGTGTGCCCGTGTGGGGTGTGAGCGATGGGTGAACATCGTAGGCCCGACGGGGAGTTACTTCAGGAACGAGCGATGGTTCCATTTGGTTCTTCAATTGAACCTGCTGAATGAGTCGGTACCGCATTTGCATCTGCATAGAGTCGTGAGTCGGTCTCTATGAGTTGCATTTATCATCTGTATAATTAAGATTTGTGAATAATCATAATTGTAAATATTTATGTGAAAATGATGTGAATTGTAGAAGCATGATTGATGAATATGCTTAGTTGTGTGCATAGATATGCATTGTGATGTACATGATGAATTGTGAATAATGCCTGCGAATATAATAGTAAATATATATGCATTGATTGGTAAATGTGAGAATGATGTAGATAATAATGTATATGTGAATGATTCGTACTCACTGGGGTAGAATGGCAATGTGTTGTTCCTAGTGGAGTAAGCACTGGGGTAGAATAACAAGATGTTATTCCTGGTCAGGTATAGTGTCGTGGTCGAATACACTGGGGTAGAATGACTAAGATGTCGTTCCTAGTGGAATAATTACCGGGGTAGAATAACTGAGATGTTGTTCCTGGTAGGGTATAAGTGACGTACCCATAATCCTGAAACGGGATTGGTTCTTAATTGATGAGTTTTATATGAGCCACATGGCATGGTTACGAGTGTTATATGAAATATGCATGTGTGTATGAATTGTTGAAATGTGGGTTGCGAATGAGTAATTGTGAAAGATATTGACTAATGAATTGATGATTAAACATGATCGAATATGTTTATACGAATTGTAGAGAATTAAACATAATGTATATGTTTATGTGGATTGATTGCAAATCTGAATGTATGCACGATGAAATGCTTGGTTTTATACATATATACATTGCGATGTATGTTAGTGGATTGTGAGGTATTGTGGTGAGAAGTATAATATGTGTATTTGATGCTATGGAAATCTATTATATGCATTATTATTGTGTTAATATGCATTGTGGTGAGAAAATGTGGAATATATGTATTCTGTACTTGTGCATTTATATATGATTATGTGATTTGATTATTATGGTAATATTTCTCACCCTTCTGCTGGAATGATGTCCTATATGACATCGTGCAGGTATCTTGGAGTTGTACTGCTAGTAGTTGCGAGGTCTCTGCTGGTGCAGTTGTTTAGTATTTTAATTATGTTGGTCGAGTCATGCTCTAGTTATGTAACACTGGGATCGCTGGGTTTATGCCTTAGAGATATATTATGTATTCTAAGTTGTGTTTTAATTGTATTTGAAATATTATGATGATGGCCTATGTGCCTAAGTTTTGATGATTATGTGATGAACATGAATGTTCTGTGAAAAGAATTATGTAAATAAATTGAATCCGCTGCTGCATGCAAAGTGAAAATTTAATAGCATGACTATTTATTTCAATGTTACATGAGTATGACAGGTGAATGTTGCAGTTTGTAAATCATGTGTGACGCCCTTTTGTGAAAGCATGTTAATTTACTCTGATTAATTATGTATTTTTCCGTGGGGTTAGAAGGGTGTTACATTAATGGTATCAGAGTAGGTCGGTCCATCCGGCCAAGTTGTCTAATGTTGGTTGTTCCCTTGTATGCGACATGTGTGTGAAAACACTGTCGGTACGTGTTGGTTGTCTAACCTTTATCTGCAAGGAGAGGGAATGATTAAAGTGGGGGAGAAACTTGTGCTTCTCTAGGTTGCTGCAAGTGCGAAGTTGCAGCTCAGTGTGGTTGAATGCTCTTATAGTTTGGTAAAGATGGTTTATACCCCATCATGATTTTCGACTGTCTATTGACAAATTGAGGAACTGATCACCCTTAATCTCTTGTTGATAGTAGTTGGGATTGTGTTGGATGGGATAGATGTGTCTTGCAAGCTTAGATGGCGTGGTGCAGTGAATTGTTTTGAGTGAAGCCGAGTGCTTAAGAATTGTTTTGATGAGTCGGCGCAGGACAGTGATGAGATGTTTAATTTTGATGGGAATTTTGAGTATTAATGAAAGTGGGAAGTTGGCGGTTTGCCGCTTGATTATGGTTGTATGAGAGTTATCCTGACAAAATAAGTGTTATACAAACAGGACGTGAGGTGAAGTTGTGATCGACTTAATTGCGGAAATTAGTCATATATTGAGAGCTCCATATGGTATGTTTGTTTGGATGGTCAAGGAATTAAAATTGATTGAGTAGTTTTGAGACTTGTGTCTGGTGTGTATGCTACGACAACAGGTTGTGGAGTCGAGTATAAAGGTGGATAATGACTTTCTATGATTATTAAAGAAAGTAAGATGTGGAATATAATATTGGTATAATTAGGCCTTTGAAAATTTCAAGAGTTGAAAATGTGTTGAGTGGCCTTCGGAGTGTGAAAATGTTGTTTTCGTATTTTGACGCACGATTCGAAGCGTTGGACGCTATTTTAATGCTCTATGTGATGGTGAAGTAGTGGCATGGAAATTAATTAGTTTGTTGATGGAATGTGTTTGATAAATTCGAAGAATATAGAGGATCATGTTGAGCATCGGGAACTTGTGTTATCAGTGTTGGAGGAGAAGCGGTGATATGCCACTGTGAAGAAAGTTCAGAGAGTTTTGGGAGAGCTGTCGACAGCTCGTGTGTGGATTCTTGCCGAATTCAACAGAATTGTTCGTTGTGTTTTGTGATGTCTCGTGGGTATGATTGAGAGATATGTTAAGTGCAACATCAACAAGTTTAGTTGCTTGGAGGAAATTTAAAGTATATAAGAGGGATTATCTGACAAGTGACTTAGAGTTGGTCGTTATTGTGTTTGTGCCGGAGTTGGAGGCTCCAATTGGTTAGTGAGAGATTTGAAATAGTTGGTGATCTCAAGAGCTTAAGGTATTGGTTTGAATTGGAAGGATTAAATATGAGACAGAGGAAAACAATTGGAACTCCTGAGGGATTATGGTTTTAGATTGAATTACCATTCGGGTAGAGCAATGCGGTAGCTGATGCATCAATTTGAAGATTTGGTATATACTGATGATGATGGTTGAATTTGATGAATTAAGTCGAAGGACTGATTTTCTTATTAATGGGAATGGTATCATGAGATGTCGTGATAGAGTTGTGTTCTAGATATTATTAAGTGGAATAATAGTATTGTGGTAGATGGAGTATCCATCCTAGTGCTATAAAGATGTAACCGGATTTGAGGAAATTATTTTGATGGCCATAGATGAAGAGAGAAGTGGTTTAGTTGTATGTGTTTGTTAGACTTGTCAGAAGTCGAAGAATGAACGTCTGAGACTGTTGGGTCTGATGTAACCGTTGTATATTCCAGAGTTGAAATCAAATAGTATTCCCATGGATTTTGCGTTGGGTTTTCCGGAGAATTTGAGGAATATGGTTTTAATTGAGTGATTTTGGATGGAATGACTAGATTGGCTCTTTTCCTACCAATGAGGATTAATCATTCTATGTTGGAGCTGGCTGAGATGTATATCACTGAAGTGATAAAGATTGTATGAGCTGTCATCGAATATGGTGTCAGATGGGAATCTGAAGCTTTGTCTGGTAGGAGGTGTATGACTCCTTTGTATTGATATGATTCAGGCGAGGGTGTTGTTCTCGGACCTGAGGATTGTGTAAGAGACGACTAAAAAGATCAAGAAGATCCAAGAAAGGACATGTTCTGAGGGTTACAGTGGTGACGGGTGTTGATCGAGCTTTGAAGTCTCGGAAGCACATACCGTGTTTTGTTGCTTGGTATCAGAGTAGCGCAGCGGAAGCGTGGGAGAAGTATCATGTTAGATTGTCTTACCGTTGTCGCTTGTGAATTTACATGATGTGGTATGTGCCTAATTGAGGAAGTACAAGTGCATTCATTCAGATAGATGGTGTACAAGTGAGGAAGGATTTGACTGTTGAGACATTGCTAGTTCAAATTGATGAGCAAGAAGTAACTTCGAGGTAATGAAGATTTCTTCGGTAAAGACAGTTGGAGGAACCAACTAGAGAAGGTGGGATTAGAGAGATTGAGATGAGGAAGTCGTATCCGACTCGGTTCATTGAGGTAACATTTTCGAGGACAAAAATTCCTAAAGTGTGGGAGAGTTGTAATAGCCCAATTTTCAATAATTAATTATTTATGTTAATTAATTGGTTTATTTGGATTATTCTAATTATTTGAATAATTAGATGATTGTTTAAATGGATTGATAGATGTTTTGAGAGAGGAAATATATTGGAAATAAATAAAGAGAAAGATATATATATGAGGAAGTGGAAAGAAAAGAAAAGAATAGAAAACATAAGAGAAGAGAAGAAAAAGAAAGAGGAAGAAGAGAAAAGAGAAGGAGATGAGGAAAAGCTTGGATTCATCAAGAACATCCTCTGGCTTCGATTAATCTAAGGTAATGGTGTGAAATCCTACTATCCTTATCAATGTGTATAATTGTGTATGTGTGTTGGATTGTTTGGGTGTTCTTGTATAGTTTCCATTCTAGGTCGGATTTGGAATTAATCGATAGAAACCGATGTTTGAACGGTTAGAATCGGGAATAACTTTCGTAGTTTAGTCGGGATATGTTAGGCTAAGATTATTAAAACTAGTTTGGCGAAAATCGGGTGATATTATGAGTTTCACCATTTTCGGTTAATTTGAAGTTAAGATTTTGAGTGGAAATCGGATGTCGTGAAATTCGAGTTTTATGACCCTAAAATATCTGTACATGATTAGTAAGGATGGATAGGTATTTAATCGGGTGAAAACCATTTAATCGGCCGACTTTTTAGGGCTTTTAAGCCCAAACTCGTAGCTGTTTTTCCAAGTTTTTCAGGTATTAATTGGTTAACCATATGCGTTAACCGATTAACACAGTGTTAAGGGCCTAAAAACTGAGTTTTTGGCCTAAAAACTGATTTTTTGGAGGTGTTAACCGGTTAACAATATACGTTAACCGATTAACACTGTAAGTGTGAGAAAATATTATTTTTCAAAACTTTGAAAATTCATAACGTTTTCACCGTTTATCGGATTTTCACGTTCTTTATATCAAACTGAAGCTAATAATATGTTCTACAACTTGGTGAAAAGAAATATTATTTTTAGCCAACTTTTAGCCGATTTTACCGATTAATCAGAATTAACGATTTTGAGTGAGAGAAGCTTAATTAGCTAGAGCGTCTGGTTGCGATCGGTCTCGTCTCGTATGAATAACTTGTGTGTTATTAATTGTCGTGTTGTGGGTAGCCGTAAGGCGTGAATCCTAGTGTATGAATCGATTGTGAATCGTGGCCTTTGGGCAAATTATATGCATTGTTTAGAATTGAATAAAAATGCATGGTAATTGTGATGAATGATGAATACAATATACATTGTGAATGTATGATTATTGTATGTGATGAATGTGAAGAATGCATGAAAAATATATTTGCGAATATGTATGCATTTCAAGAATTTCATGAGTCATTTTGCATGTGAAGCATCATGATATGCATTCTTGTGTTGATTGATCCCGCGTAGGATCTGCAGAAACCTCGTGTGCCCATGTGGGGTGTGAGCGATGGTTTATAATTGATTGAGTCATTTTGCATGTGAAGCATCATGATATGCATTCTTGTCTTGATTGATCCCGCGTAGGATCTAGAGAAACCCCATGTGCCCATGTGGGGTGTGAGCGATGGTTTATATTTTGATTTCGCGTAGAATCTGCAAAACGATTATGTGCCCATGTGGGGTGTGAGCAATCGGATTGTGTGCCCGTGTGGGAGTGTGAGAAATCCTGAAACATCGTGTGCCCGTGTGAGGTGTGAGCGACGGGTGAACATCGTAGGCCCGACGGGGAGTTACTTCGGTAACGAGCGATGGTTCCATTTGGTTCTTCAATTGAACTTGCTGAATGAGTCGGTACCGCATTTGCATCTGCATAGAGTCGTGAGTCGGTCTCTATGAGTTGCATTTATCATTTGTATAATTGAGATTTGTGAATAAACATAATTGTAAATGTTTATGTGAAAATGATGTGAATTGTAGAAGCATGATTGATGAATATGCTTAGTTGTGTGCATAGGTATGCATTATGATGTACATGATGAATTATGAATAATGCCTGCGAATATAATAGTAAATATATATGCACTAATTGGTAAATGTGAGAATGATGTAGATAATAATGTATATGTGAATGATTCGTACTCACTGGGGTAGAATAGCAATGTGTCATTCCTAGTGGAGTAAGCACTGGGGTAGAATAACAAGATGTTATTCCTGGTGAGGTATAGTTTCGTTGTCATATACACTGGGGTAGAATGACTAAGATGTCGTTCCTAGTGGAATAATTACCGGGGTAGAATAACTGAGATGTTGTTCCTGGTAGGGTATAAGTGACGTACCCATAATCCTGAAACGGGATTGGTGCTTAATTGATGAGTTTTATATGAGCCACATGGCATGGTTACGAGTGTTATATGAAATATGCATGTGTGTATGAATTGTTGAAATGTGGGTTGCGAATGAGTAATTGTGAAAGATATTGACTAATGAATTGATGATTAAACATGATCGAATATGTTTATACGAATTGTAGAGAATTAAACATAATGTATATGTTTATGTGGATTGATTGCAAATCTGAATGTATGCATGATGAAATGCTTGGTTTTATACATATATACATTGCGATGTATGTTAGTGGATTGTGAGGTATTGTGGTGAGAAGTATAATATGTGTATTTGATGCTATGGAAATCTATTATATGCATTATTATTGTGTTAATATGCATTGTGGTGAGAAAATGTGGAATATATGTATTCTGTACTTGTGCATTTATATATGATTATGTGCTTTGATTATTATGGTAATATTTCTCACCCTTCTGCTGGAATGATGTCCTATATGACATCGTGCAGGTATCTTAGAGTTGTACTGCTAGTAGTTGCGAGGTCTCTGCTGGTGCAGTTGTTTAGTATTTTAATTATGTTGGGTCGAGTCATGCTCTGGTTATGTAACATTGGGATCACTGGGTTTATGCCTTAGAGATATATTATGTATTCTAAGTTGTGTTTTAACTGTATTTGAAATATTATGATGATGGCCTCTGTGCCTAAGTGTTGATGATTATGTGATGAACATGAATGTTCCATGAAGAGAATTATGTAAATAAATTGAATCCGCTGTTGCATGCAAGGTGAAAATTTAATAGCATGACTATTTATTTCAATGTTACATGAGTATGACAGGTGAATGTTGCGGTTTGTAAATTATGTGTGACGCCCTTTTGTGAAAGCATGTTAATTTACTCTGATTAATTATGTATTTTTCTGTGGGGTTAGAAGGGTGTTACACTTCTTGCTGACTATACCCTTGAGAAACTAGCCTTATTTTGTTTCTTACAACTTCTCCTTGCTCATTCAATTTGTTTCTGAAGACCCATTTAGTTCCAATAATATTGAATCCTTTTGGTCTTTGAACCAGATCCCAAACGTCATTTCTGGTAAATTGATTTAGCTCTTCTTGCATAGCAAGTATCCACTCATTATCATTCAGAGCTTCATCCACAGAAGTTGGTTCAATGACAGGCACCAACCCAAAAAGCGACGTTCCAGATGATCTGAGGAAAGACCTTGTTCTGATAGGGTCATCCTTCTTTCCAATTATCACATCCTCTGGATGAGAGGCTTTGATTTTGGAAGATGATCCTTTAACATTTGGTTCTTCAGAAATATTCAAGTTGTTCATCTAAGCAGCCAATGGAGTTGCATCTGGCATTGCTATTGGTTCTTTCACTTGAGCCTTTTCTGCCTCTGAGTCTTCAGAGTCTGTGAGAATGACTTCTCTATCTGCAGCATTAACAAGCTGCTTTAGCTTTTGATTGCCAAGCTTATCATTAAATCTAACATGTATTGATTCCTCCACAATCTGTGTCTCAGTATTGTATACTCTGTAGCCTTTAGAGCGTTCAGAATACCCAAGCATGAAACACTTTTGTGCTTTAGAATCAAACTTGTTCAGATTCTCTTTAGTATTCAATATAAAACATATACATCCAAAAGGATGGAAATAAGAAATGTTGGGCTTTCTATTCCTCCACAATTCATAGAGAGTCTTCTCTAGAAGAGGTCTTACAGACACTCTGTTCTGAATATAGCAAGCTGTGTTAATTGCTTCTGCCCAAAAATGTTTTGCCAGATTAGTCTCGTTGATCATGGTTCTGGCCATTTCTTGCAATGTTCTATTTTTCCTCTCTACAACTCCATTCTGTTGTGGAGTTCTAGGGCACGAGAAATCATGTGCAATGCCATTTTCATTAAAATATTTTTCAAAATATTTGTTTTCAAATTCACCACCATGATCACTTCTGACTTTAACAATTTTAAAATCTTTTTCATTCTGGACTTGTTTGCAGAAGTCAAAGAACACAGAATGTGACTCATCCTTGTGTTTTGGGAATTTCACCCATGTCCATCTGCTGTAGTCATCAACAATGACTAACCCATACTTCTTGCCTCTGATGGATGCAGTTTTCACTGGTCCAAACAGATCAATATGAAGTAACTCTAATGGTCTTGAGGTTGAAACAACATTTTTAGTTTTAAAAGAAGATTTTGAAAATTTTCCTTTTTGACATGCTTCACAAAGAGCATCTGAGTTGAACTTCAACTGAGGAAGTCCTCTGACCAGATTGAGTTTATTAATCTGAGATATACGTCTCATACTAATATGCCTCAATCTTCTGTGCCAGACCCATTGCTCATCATTAACAGACAAAAGGCATTTTACATTCTGAACCTTAAGTTCTGAAAGATTGATTTTATAAATGTTGTTCTTCCTCTTTCCATTAAATAGGATTAAGTCATCCTTTTGACTGACAGTCTTGCAACATTTTTGATTGAAGATTATGTCATAACCATTGTCACTTAATTGACTTATGGACAATAAGTTATGTGTTAATCCTTCAACAAGTAAGACATTAAATATGGAAGGAAGATCACCATTGCCAATGGTTCCAGAGTCAACTATCTTGCCCTTCTGATTCCCTCCAAACTTGACGTCTCTTCCAGATCTAAGTTTCAGGCTTTGGAACATAGACCTTCTTCCCGTCATGTGACGCGAGCAGCCAGAGTCCAGGTACCAAGATTGGTGTTTTGACTTTGCTGCTAAAGATATCTGCAACAGGTATTATTTTGTCTTTAGGTACCCAGATCTTTTTGGGTATTTTAGGGTTAGTTGCCTTAAAGTTTTGTCTGAACTTCTGTCTTCTAACAGTAGGTTTGTTCTGACTAACTTTAGGTTTAAACACAGGAATGTTCTGACCAGAACGTGTGTGTTTAATATCATTAAGATGACCATACTTAAAAGTAGAATACAGAGGAGTATGCTTAATGATTAGTTTATCAACAGATGTTGGATTTAAATCCTTCTCAGAAGAAGATTCATATCCAATACCCTTCCTGTTATTTCTGCTTACACCATAGATCATTGAAGCCATCTTGCTTTTCTCTAGACTTCTTGACAGACACTTCTGAAAACTATAGTCATATTCTTCTAAAATATTTTTAAATTTTGACTTATTTTCAACTTCAGAATCTTGTTGAGCTTTTTCTAATTCATTTTTAATTTTCAAATTGTTTGCTTTGAGCTCAGCAATTTCTGATTTCAGAAGATCATTCTCAGATACAAGATTGTTTTCACGCTTCTTGTATTTGAGCTTAATTTTACTATAGTTTTCCAACATTTCAGATAAACTCTCAATAAGTTCTGCTCTAGAAAGTTCAGAAAATACCTCCTCAGAATCTGATTCTTATTCTGATTCTGATCCTGATCCAGATGTTTCTGCATGGTCTTCTACGTCAGCCATGAGTGCCATGTTTGCACATCCTTCATCTGAGTCTGATGAAGATTCAGATGCATCTGAATCATCCCAGGTTGCCATCAGAACTTTCTTTTTATGATTAGACTTCCTTCTTGGCTTCTCCTTCTGAAGCTTTGGGCATTCATTCTTGTAGTGCCCAGGTTCCTTGCATTCATAGTAGACAACCTCTTTCTTTCCAGATCTTCTGTGTCCAGAAGACTCTTTACGTTGATCTGGTATCCTGAAGTTTCTGAATTTCTTCTGCTTATGCTTTCAGAGTTTGTTGATCCTTCTGGACAGAAGGGATAATTCATCTTCTTCTTCAGAAGAAGATTCTTCAGAACTTTCTTTTAAAACCTGCAAAGCTTTAGCAGATTTGTTAGACTTTAAAGCAACAGACTTACCTTTTTTCTGGGGTTCGTCTTCTTCTTGTTCAATCTCATGACTTCTCAGAGAGCTGATCAGTTCTTCCAGCGTGATCTTGTTCAGATCCTTTGCTAGTTTCAGAGAAGTGACCATTGGTCTCTATTTGATTGGAAAACTTCTGATGATCTTCTTAACATGATCAACAGTGGAGTAATCCTTGTCCAGAACTTTCAAGCCAGCTGTGAGAATCTGGAATCTAGAGAACATAACTTCTATAGATTCAGATTCCTCCATTTTGAAGGCTTCATATTTCGGGATCAGCGACAGAGCCTTGGTCTCCTTAACTTGAGAATTCCCTTCATGAGTCATCTTCAAAGATTCAAACATACCAAATGTTGTTTCTCTGTGAGTAATTTTCTCATACTCAGTATGAGATATAGCATTTAGTAGTATGGTTCTTGCTTTATGATGATTCCTGAATTCTTTCTTCTGAGCTTCAGTCATAGATTTTCTATTTATCTTTTTGCCATCCCTATCAGTGGGTTGAATATAGCCATCAATGACTAAATCCCAAAGGTCAGCATCATATCCTAGAAAGAAGCTTTCAATTCTATCTTTCTAGTAGTCAAACTTCTCCCCATCAAACATAGGGGGTTTTGTGCTGATCCGATCTCTGTCCTCATATCTGTTGTTGTTGGATGTTGAAGCTTCAGCCATAATGTAAACCAAAATATATCAGGAGTTTTCCTCAACTGGATCTTTTCTGTTCACGGTGAAGTGAGAGCACTAACAGAACCGGAGCTCTGATGCCAAATGAAGGTGAGAAAAACATTTAGAAGGGGGGGGGGGGGTTGAATAAGGGTTTAGAAATAATTATGGCAATAAAAACAACACAATATTTTTATCCTTGTTCGTTGAACTCAACTAGTCCAGTCCACCCTATCAAGGTGATTTGCCTTTCTCCACATGGACTTAATCCACTATATTCAAACAGATTACAGTGTCAACCACTAAGAACAACTGTCTTAGTCTTCTCAAGAAATCCTGACCACAACTTGGTCTTCTTAAGGAACCTTTTACAAATAAATGTAAACTAACAAGTGTTTAAGATGCTTTTAAAAAGCTATATCACAAACTGTGATTTTTACACTTAGATTAAGAACGAATAAAAAACTATTCAGCTTGAGTAAGAAAGATTGTATGAGAGTTGTTGAATAATTTCAAAGAGTTTGTCAATAATTCGTTAACCTTGAAATGTTGTTAAAGACATCCCTTTATAGACTAGAAAGTCCAATGCTTGAAGACTGTGCCTTGCTGTGTAGCTGTAGCCTTTTATCTTCTATTGACTCTAGCTTTCCCAGAAGAGGAATGTTGAGACAAATCCATTTTGTCTGTTTTTCTGTGCCATACATGAATAAGGAAAGAGACGTTTGGAATATGCCAACGGATATATCTTTGAATAATATTTTCTTCAACAAGCTTTTGTCTCAAAGTTTTCAACATCAGAGTCTTGAAGTGATCAGCGTTTGATGGATCAGAGTCTTGATGTTATCAGAGTTTTGCAGCCAGTGCTTGCAGCGTTTTGCAGCCAGTGCTTGCAGCGTGAATATCAATCAGAGTAGAGTTTGAATAACAAAGCCTATGTACTTGCAGCACAAAGTACTTCAGAGTCTTCTTGAAACAATGCTTGAAACTCTTCATACAATTTCTTCAACTACGCTTCAGAGCCTTCTGCAGCTTCTGCTTCAGAGTCTTCTGGCAGCGCTCAGAGTCTTCTGATGACTTGCTTCTGATGCTTCAGAGCTTTGCGTAGTATACTGTTCAGATGCATTTTTGCTTCCATAAGAATATTTAATTTAATATCTAAAACAAAAACACTTGAACAAAATTAGAGTATATATTTTCTTAATACAAAATTTCATTAGAGTTATCATCAAAACATAAAGATAATATTAAACACCAATATGTGTTCTAACAAAACATACTCGACTACATGTCACTAGGTAGGACGAGAAATATATCATTAGCTACCTAATACTGGGTAGCTCAAATCACACAACAAACTTCTCAAATAAAGAGACAACTATTTTTTGGGGATGAAATATTCATTGGGTCGCAACAAGATTCTCATAAGAGGAGATAAACATTTGTTCAAATAACGAACCAAGTCAAATGATAACAAGCTTCCACTATAAAGATAAGGTTCAATTTTTTTAATCAAGTTTTGAACTTGAGAAAGGTCCAAATACAAATTGTCTCTGCTGAAGGGATTACTGTCGCATCGCTGCAAAAAAAGGTGTCAGCAGTGACAAAAGAGTTGCCACCGTTTGTTATTTATCCCAAAAGAGGGAAAGGAAACGATCAGAGAAAATCTGACGAAAACGGGTCATCGCAACCATATCTCGGGTTCGGGAGTCAGTTACGCAAGGGGAAGGTATTAGCACCCCTCACGTCCGTCGTACTCGACGGGATCCACGCTTTGTTATCTATCTAAAAGGGTGTTGAACTATCTACACTAATGGTCTCAGGGACAAGAGAAAAGAAAAGAGACCCGGCAGAGATTGCCGCTCTGTGCCTATGTATTCCCTCGTGCAATGGGAAAGTCAGAGTCAACGTAGTTCGGCTAACTATAGGTGAAAATGGGGAAGGTTGTTCGCCAAGACATCGCCGTCTTGTGCCTATGTATTCTCATCTGGTATGAGAAATCAGAGCAAACGTAGTTTGGGCTAACAAGAACACCGGTTGGTTCAAATGTTTTTAGGCCCGAGTAGGGTTAAAACTTAGTTCTAGCCATTAGGTGTATGAAGCTCGACCATTGGAGACTTAGGCGTTACCTAGAACCAAGAGTTAACAAAACTCTCTTTATGAAAAAAAGGTTCCCAAATTAAGATCCCGAAGGATAAAAGATTTGAAGTTTGTTTGTGTTTTTTTAGAGAAGAAGTGCATTGATTATTGTTTGTAATTCATATTGCACTAAAGACTATGAACTAGGAGTGAATGCGTCGCATATCGTCCAAAGGACGTATACTAAACACTCTAAGCAATTGAGAGGAAGCCCCCTAATCACCACTTCCTAAGTACTTAAGGCTCGTAACCTACAACAATCCTTAACCTTTATTAAGTGTTTTGAAGATGTTTGAAGATGAGAAGAGAAAGACACTCTAAGGGAGACTAAGACTCAACCTAATGTTCTCATACAAAGTGTACCTATTATTGAGGTAAAAGGGAATTCTACCTAGTGTTATCATGCATGGGTTCAAGCCTATGGTCTATCATAATTTCAAGAGATTAGAGATCCTAAGGAAACATGGCAAAGAAGAAAGAAGAAAAAGGAAGCGTGAAATAAGAAAAATGCGAGTATGCATATGCAATGCAACACACAAGAAAAGGGAGGAAAAAGTGTGGGGTAAACACCTCCACAAGCACATTTAAACCTTTATTAATGCAAGAAAGAAATGCTAAAGCAAAGAAGAAATCAATCCAAAAGAAAGCACACAATTGCACACAAAGTGGGATGAGTATGGGAGAATAAATCCTACAACCATTCACACCTCATTAATGAAAACAAAGTTTGAAAATCACTTGACAAAAGTAAAGATTTTATTGTGAAAGCGGTTTTAAATTTGAAAACAAGAAGGTTTTTTAAAAAGGGAGAAGATTTTGAAAATTTAAGAAGGGGAGGAAATTAAGTGACTACCCTAGAAAGAAAAATGAAACTAGAGATAAGAAGGATCTAGCAAAATTGTAGCACACTCCATAACAAGTCAAATAAGAATTCCATCCATCTTGAAGCATAAGGAAATGAGTAAGCCAAATAAAGGGAAAGATCCATAATACTTCAAGCATAGGGGAAGATACCTAATTCTAAGTCCAAGGGTCCAAAAATAGTCCAAGAGGTCCAAGGTCTAAGAATAGTCCATGAGCATAACCACAAAATTAAGAGCACAAAGTTTTTTAGAGGTTTAATCCTTTATTAGTGTTTTAAACAAGATATGGTCCAAATGGACAAAATAAAAAGAGCGGAAGCATAAACAATAATATGATATGAGATGATAATAATGGAGCGTAAAAATAAAAGAGAGATAGGTAGCAAGAAGGAAAAATAAACAAAATTAGCACAATAATATTGTTAGTGAGTTAGTTATTAGTTGTTAGAACAAATGATCAATGATGGTTAACTCATGCACTTAGGTCAAAGTTAATGAAGATTCATTAGAGGATTGATAAAATCAAAGCCTCCTAACAACAAGTTTCATAAGTGATGGACCTAAGACAAATAATCAACCATACTTGGACTTTCAAACATAAGTTTGAGCCACGGATCATCATTTTCTGATCATGGGACAATTTAGCGATATGTTAAGCAATCATAATCGGGTTTATGTAGAAACCATGACTATCTGAGATCGATCAATAAAAATGTTAGTTCTAATGCATGCTAGAGAAGTGATACGTACATCACTCTCCGAAAGCAATACTGCAAGAAAATAAAAATGGTAATGATCTCATCTTCATCAAGAACTTAAAGTAAGTTCGAATGATATCGAAGATTTTCATCGATCAAAATAAAAATAGAAAAGGAGAGGGCCAAATTGAACTACAATTTCAAGATCATTCCATCTTTAAGTTCATCCACTCATCTTGGTGGATTAAAGCACTAAACATATCATTAACTCAAAGCACCTAAAATGAATTGAATAATTCCCTTTAAAGATAGATTTGAATTACTGAATGTTTATCCAACTTCATATACACCTTAAGCCCAATGAATTTAAAGAGGAAAAAGACCTTTAAAAGTGTATTCCAAGGCAAAAACCAAAGGGAAATGGAAGAAGAAGAAGAAAAAACCAAAATAGTCCCAAAACAAAGTAAAAAATTCAAAATGCTCACTGTGTAATCATTTACCACCGGGAAGGTAATCGATTACACCTGTTAAAAAAATGGAAATTCAGCTTTTAAAATATGTAAAACTTGATCAATCATTTCTTCAAATGCCTCATGATCAAGGATGCAGTTGAGAATGAAAATTCAAGTAAAATAATAGCAAACAACACTAGTAGAACACGATTTGCAAGATCCAAAGATCAAGCAACAAGAATTAACAATAGATCACATTATGAAGGATGTATCAAGAACAACAATGGTGGATCAAGAGATTACAACTTCAAATCTGAAAATTGTTCAAATTGACTCCAAAAACCATACTCCAAAGCCTCGATCTACTGAAATTGATGATGAAAAAGTGAATGGTTGAAGGTTTAGCTCAAAGACTAGTAAGTTCTAATGATGAACTTGCTAACTTTCAAAGAAAGAAAGAGCTTTAGTGAATTTGGTAGTTGGAGAAAAAAGAGAGAGTCAATAAGAAATTTGACAAGGTGATTTTGGCTATCCAAAGCTTGTGAAATGAGTGAACTGAGACCTATATTTATAGGATTTAGGCTTTGAAATTGGTGGATTGGAGTTTGGTTTGGAAACAAAATTAGACTTGGAATTTTAATTTGGAGGGAAATTAATGATCAAATGGTGATTAGTGAAGGTGTATGGTGGGATTTAATAATGATAAGGTAGGGAAATTAAAATTAAGTAATCTAGAATATTCTCTTTTGTTTTGGGACCTCATGATAAGGTAGGGAAATCAAAATTAGACCTCATGATGTTTTGGGACTGTTTTGGTTTCTTTTCTTCCTTCTTCCATTCCTTTTTTTTGCCTTGAATTTTGATGTTTGTTGGTCGAATTTCTCTTTAAATTCCATACATTTTGGTGTTGATGAGGTAGGATAAACCTTCATTAGTTCAAATCTATCTTTAAGTGGATCATTGGATTCATTTTAGGTGCTTTGAATTAGTGATAGGTTTAGTGCCTTAATCCACCAAGAAGAGTGATAGAACTTAAAGATGGAATGATCTAAATGTTATAATTCAATTTGGTTTCCCTTCTCCCCTCTTCTCTTTTTTTTCTTTTGATAAATGAAAATCTTCAATATGATTGGAACTTGTTTAATGTTCTTAATGAAGATGAGATCGTAACCTATTTTCTTTTTGTTCGGTATTACTTTCGGAGGATGATCTACAGATCGTCTCTCTAACATACATTAGCACAAACATTATTATTGATCAGCCTCAGATAGTCGTAGCTTCTACATAAGTAGGATTACGATTGCTTAACACAGCGCTAAATTGTCCCTAAATCAGAAGTAAGTCAATTTTCTAAGTGAGGTGTTATTCTCTTAATCTCCGTAGCGTAGTTTGAAATAATTGGATATTTTGTTACCCATGGGGGTTAGTTGGTATACTCGTTGATTTTAAAATGGAGTGATCTAGAATATTCTCATGATGAAACATTTGAATTTGGTGGCGAAAATGATGCAAAATTTGAATTTGGCCAATTTTCACAAAATGCGCACAGGGTAATCGATTACCCTAATGCAGGTAATCGGTTACCACAGGAAAATAGGGTGAAATTAGCCTTTTTATTGTGTTGTCTTAGCTCTGGCTCGATTCTTTTGCTGGTCAAAGAAGGCATGGAAATAAACACATGAACGTTGGAGTCTCATGAACAAAAGTCAATCAATTCTTAGGAGACTCTTGATCAGATGTATTTGAATTGTTTATAGATTAACTTCGACTTTATTTAGATGAAATTCATTCGAGCTGAGGGACTGGTACTTGATATCTTTGATCCAAATTCTTCCTGAAAAATTTAGTAAAGGAAAAACAAACATTTTTTTGGATTTTGAATAATGGTAAGTAAATATAAACATAGTCAAATATCAAACAGACAAGAAAAACAAGGGTGCCTAGTGATCTTAAGAATAAAATCACAGAGGAAGGCAAGAGAACCAAAGCTTGCAATCTTGTTTGTAGAATGAGATGCAAATGATATGCGTGATCTTAAGGGTAAAAATTAAGACATTACAGCTACCCCTATTTAAGTTTCTTCTATCCGAAGATATGAAGATTGACATTTTTGTCTCGACCAGATAGAAGAGACTTAAATATAACAAGTAAACCCAATTTTTGGCCCTAAGAGGCCATAAAATGATATGATTATGCTAAAGTTATACAGACAAAAGACCTCTGTGGGGGAAAATAAGACACAAGAGAGAAAAAACTGCTGGAGAACAAAAGAAAGGAAAAAAGACTCCGCAAGGGAAAATAAAAGAGCAAGATCTTATTCCGATAAAGGAAAGGAAACAACTCAATTGGGGAAGAGATACCAACTTTCCGGTTACTGGGTAAAGATACTCAAACCAAAGAAAAGAGGTAAAATACTTTATACACGTTACTGAGTATAAAATAAGGGCAATAAACACAAAAGAATCATCATTTACCAGTTACTGGGTAGAAAACAAAGACATGTATTACTTATTACCGATTATAGGGTAAAAGTAATCAACCTGACGAGAGATAATCAACTACCTGTTACTGTGTAGGGAAAGAAACAATGCCAATTACTAGTTACTGAGTATTTTAGAGAGAGTAATAAACCTGAAGGAAAAGGTTACCAGCTATCGGTTACTGGATAGGGTAAACAAAATATCAACTACTTGTTACTGGGTAGGAAAAGGAATATTACCACAAGGAAAGACTATCGATTACCGGTTACTGTGTAGAAAATAACGGTAACTAACCAAAAGAGAGACAAATGTTACCTGCTACCAGTTACTGGGTAGAAAATTAAAGGAAACAAGCTCGTGAGGAAGAATTACCTTTTACCAGTCACTGGGTAAAAACAAAGGATAACCAACCAAAAGGGGGGAGCAATATTACCTGCTACCTGTCAGTGTGTAGAAAAATAAAGGAAATACACTCAAAAAGTGAAGAAACATTACCAACTACCCGTCACTAGGTAGAAAAATAAAGGCAATGAACTCATAAGGAAAGATTACTGACT
Source organism: Lathyrus sativus (assembly GCA_963859935.3). NCBI lineage: Eukaryota > Viridiplantae > Streptophyta > Magnoliopsida > Fabales > Fabaceae > Lathyrus > Lathyrus sativus. The sequence goes on along the minus strand of OZ012741.1, from coordinate 30,326,690 downwards.
ACCTGTCACTGGGTAGAAAAAATAACGGTAACGAACCAAAAAGGATGAAGGATATTACCTACTACCTGTCACTGGGTAGAAAATAAAAGCAATCTACTCAAAAGTGAAGAAACATTACCGGCTACCCGTCACTAGGTAGAAAAATAAAGGTAATGAACTCACAAGGAATACTTGCTACCATTCATTAGGTAAGGTATTACAAATGTCGACTACCTGTCACTGGATAGGACGAAACAAACTTGGCTACCTATCACTGGGTAGGAGAAAGGAAATAAAGGTCGACTACCTGTCATTGGGTAGGACAAACATAATTCAACTACCTGTCATTGGGTAGAAGAAAGAAATAAAGGTCTACTATGTGTCACTAGATAGGACAAACATACTCGACTACCTGTCACTAGATAGGATAAACATACTCGACTACCTGTCACTAGGTAGGAGAAAGAGGTATATTATCAGCTACCTGTCATTAGGCATCTCAAATCACACAACAAACTTCTCAAATAAAGAGATAACCATTTGTTGGGGATGAAATATCAATAACTCTGTCGGGGATCTTAAAAAGAGATACGAGCAAGTTAAATCATACAACAGACTTCTCAAATAAAGAGAAAACCATATGTTGGGGATTTCCCAACAAACTTCTCGCTGGGACCTTTCCACAGGTATGCCATTTGATGGAAAAGCTAGTTGAATAGGGATACAACATTTCACAATAAACTTCTCTGTTGAGGATGAATTAGAGACCTACCATTTATTGCGAAGATACAAATAAATTCCTGAAGATTACACAAGCTACTCAAATAAAGAGGCTTCTATTTGTTACCAGGTGAGGTTTACCTTGCTGAGGATACACAAGTTGCTCAAATAAAGAGGCTGCCACATGAAGTCTCACAAGTAATTACTAAGAGACTGTTATCAAAACACCGCTAGGGAAATCAGATCTTCATCTTTTGATGAGGATTAAAAAATAGATTTCTGCTGAGGAAAATAAATCCTCAAAAGGGAGAAATAAATACCTTCTTGTCATCTAGGTTTCATAGCCCAGAGGAAATCAAAATAACCGCTGCAAGAGACCAAAGTTCCATCCAGAAACAAACTAGAGAGAAACAGTCAAACAAGACTCGACCCAGTGAGGAAATAACTCAACTGGGGATCAATTCCATCCAGATAAAAGCTGGAGAGGAAATCTAAAACAAACGTCTTCCACAAGGCATGAACTCATTGGAGAATTAGAAAGAATAGGAATTTTCTGCTTAGGGTTGACATTCTAATGGAAAGAGGACACACACACTCTTTGCAGGGAAAACAGTGTCAGAGAGCAAAGAAACACCAACACCAAATGCTAGATGCACAATGCAAAAAAAACATGTTATGCTCAACAAAATACGCATGTTATGCATATGAGTATGAATATACTGACAAAAGAGACAAAGAAGGATAAAAAGAGGGTGAACAAAACATCACAACACCACTGAAAATACTCGGCTAATCTCAACAAAGGGGATAACAACATCAACTCTACTTCAATGGCAGAAGATAAAATGTTGGGGGAACATCAACCCAAATCTTCTTGACCCATCTAGGGGATAAGAAATAAAATCAATCAAAATTTGCTTCAAAAGGGATGGAGATATTTATTGCGAAATAAAATGGACCCTCTAGGGATTGTAATCATGTAAACAGCTACATAAACTCCATTGGGAAATATAACAGTTCTTCTGGGGATATAAGAAAGAACTCTGAGGACTATCTAACTCTGAGAGAAACATCTTGGACTTGCAGGGGAATAAGAAGTTAACATCATAGCAAAAAAGTCAAGTCGTGAGGGATTTTAAATCAATACCCAACAGAAGGTGAGGGAAAACTTTACAGGTGACTGCTATATCAACACTTCTTAGAAGAAAGCAACACTGCTTTTTTCTTGGGAACATACAAAGTAATAATTCATAATCTCCACTAGGGATCAGTAAGGACAAAGCTCTACGTGGAGAGGTGGCCCTCAAAACTGCTCAACTGCCTGACCATATCCTGGCTGGAGCAAGGAAACATACTCAACTGGAGAAAAATTGAATCAAGACTTAGATGGGGAAAACCGAACAACACTGTCTAGTTATCCATATGAGAAAAACTCTAATGAGGAAATATCAACAAACCCTACTGGAGAAACATCAACTTAACTCTACATGGGAGCTGTCAATAAATTCTACCCAAGGAGTAAGAATGAATCATGCTGAAGAAAACATCAACAAACTCTGCTGGAGAGACATCAACTCAACTCTACTAGGGAGCTATCAATAAATTCTACCAGAGGAGTAAGAACGAACCCTGCTGAGGAAAACATCAACAAACTCTTATGGGGGAGAGTATCAACAAGAACAGACTTCACTGAGGACAACACTAAGCTTTGCGCTTCGAGATTTTACCATTCTTGGGATTACTGTATACATTCCTTTTTATATTCATAAATCAAAGGAAAATATTTTTATAATTTTCAAAATTTTAAATCAATTATTCACATTTGTTTCAAAAATCATCATAAAAAATAAAATGAAACTCCGCACACAAAAACAAAATAAGGATTGCAAATAAAGGGACAAAAGACCAAATTTTATTGATAGAATGGAAGTTTGCAAAAGGCATAACTCCACGGATCATTACAAAGTTTGAAAAATGGTAAGTACAATGGAAGAGGTTACATTCAAATACAATGGCCAATATTCTCCCTAACAACTTTGAATTCCACTGTGCTTGAGACTTCAGCTAAGGATGATTGAAGTAAAGTCCTTGATAGGAAATGTTCCTTCAAGCGATCAAGACTGCCTAGATGCAGTTACTTGCCATAATCCCTAATATTTACCTAGATTTCCCTCTCGGGTTTTTAATTTACCAGGATAATTATTTCTATTTTTGTCTCTAATTTTTTCCTGGACCACCCTTTTGGGTTTTCAATCCATCGAGACGCTCATTTTTGCCTAAGACACCCTTTCAGGTTTCAACTTAGAGAGCTATTTACAGGATGAGTGAACTCTTCACCATCCGTAGTTGTAAGAATTGATGCACCGCCAGAGAAGGCTCTCTTAACAATATACGAGCCTTCATAATTAGGAGTCCACTTGCCCTTAATATCATTGGTAAAAGTTGAGATCTTTTTTAGCACGAGGTCGCCTTCTCTGAACACACAAGGTCGAACCTTCTTGTCAAAAGCTTTCTTCATTCTCTGCTGATACAATTGGCCATGATACAAGGCATTCATTCTTTTCTCCTCAATTAGATTCAACTAGTCGTATATACTCTGACACCATTCAGCCTCATACAATTCAGCTACCATAGAAGCTCTTATAGAAGGGATTTCAACTTCTACCGAGAGCACTGCTTCCATACCATAAACAAGAGAGAAAGGGGTTGCCCCTGTTGAAGTGCAAACGGATGTAAGATACCCATGCAGAGCAAAAATGAGCATATCATGCCAATCTTTGTATGTAACAACCATCTTCTGAATGATCTTCTTAATGTTCTTATTAGCAGCTTCAACAGCCCCATTCATCTTGGGTCTGTAGGGAGAAGAATTATGATGCTCAATCTTAAACTCATCGTATAATTCCTTCATCATCTTTTTATTCAGATTCGAACCATTATCAGCGATAATCTTGTTCGGAACACCATACCGACAGATGATTTAGTTCTTGATAAATCGGACCACTGCTTGCTTGGTCACATTGGCATATGATGTCGCTTCGAACCACTTGGTAAAATAGTCAATAGCCACCAATATGAAATAGTTTCCGTTTGACGTTTTAGACTCAATCATTCCAATCATTTCAATGCCCCACATGGATAAAGGACATGGAAAAGAGATAACATTGAGAGGAGTTTGAGGCACATGAATTTTGTCAGCATAAATCTGGAACTTATGGTATTTCTTCACATATTTACAATAGTCAGATTCCATTGTCAGCCAATAGTAACCTACCATTAACATAATCTTAACCATTTCATGTCCATTGGCATGGGTACCAAAGGATCCTTCATGAATTTCTTTCATCAAAATGTCTGCTTCACGCTTGTCTACACATCTGAGCAACTACCAGCCAGTCTTCTCAATGTTTTCTTATCCTTTTTGGATGACCCAAGTGGGTACTCTTAATTCTGAAGAAAACATTTAATATCATAATACCAAGGTTTATCATCAACAACCTCTTCAAATACAAACACGTGAGCTGGTCTATCGAGACACTAACATCAATTTTTGGCACATCATTCCAATGATTTACCAATATCATGGAGGATAAAGTCGCTAAAGCATCTGCCATTCGATTCTTTGCTCTAGGTATATGGTGAAATTTAACCTTGTTGAAGAAAGTTACCAATCTTCTTGCATAATCGCGTTAAGGAAACAAATCAGGTTGACATGTCTCCCACTCCCCTTTAATCTGATTACTCCCATGGCTGAATTTCTATGTAAATCAAGAATCTTAATTCTTAAATCAATAGCTTCTTCCAAGCCCATAATACACGCTTCATACTCTGCCACATTATTTGTGTAAGTGAAGACCAACTTTGTAGTAAAAGGAATATGAGAACCATGAGGAAAAATAATAATTTCTCCAATACCATTGCCATACTCATTAACAGCTTCATCAAAAATCAAACCCCAACGAGACCCAGGCTCAGGCCCTTCTTCAGGTAATGGTTCCTCACAATCTTTAACATTTAGATACATCACATCCTCATCAGGAAAGCCAAGCCTGATAGGTTGATAATTATCAATTGGTGGGTGTGCCAAATTATCAACCAAAACACTTCCTTTTATCGCTTTTTGAGTTCGGTACTCGATCTCATATTCTGACAACAACATTTGCAAACGAGCAATCCTCCCAACTAAAGCAGGCTTTTCAAAGATATACTTAATTGGATCCATTTTAGATATCAACCAAGTTGTACGATTCAACATATACTGGCGGAGGCGCTTGGCAGCCCAAGCTAAAACACAACACATCTTTTCAAGCATCAAGTACCGAGATTCATAATCGGTGAACTTCTTGCTCAAATAATAAATGGCAAATTCTTTTCGACCAGATTCATCTTGTTGACCCAGAGCACAGCCCATAGACTCTTCCAGCATAATCAAATACATGGTCGAAGGTCTTTCTTCCACAGGAGGAGACAAAATAGGAGGTTCAGGTAGATACTCTTTAATTCTTTCAAAAGCTTTCTAACAATCTTTTGTCCATACACAACCCTGATCTTTGCGGGGAAGCTTGAAGATCGGCGCACATGTGGCAGTCATATTGGATATAAATCGGGAGATATAATTCAAACGTCCCAAGAATCCTCTTACTAATTTTTCTGTTTTTAGTGTAGGCATTTCGTGAATAACTTTAACTTTACCAGGATCAACTTCGATGCCTTTCTGACTGACAATAAAACCTAACAACTTTCCAGAACAGACACCAAAAATGCATTTATTTGGATTCAGACAGAGCTTAAAGTTAATCAAATGTTAAAACAACTTCGATAAGTATTCGATATGATCTTCTTCAGTCTTCAACTTACAAATCATATCATCCACATAGACCTCAATTTATTTATGCATCATATCATGGAACAAAGTGGTCATAGCTCTCTGGTACATTGCACCAGCATTTTTCAGACCGAAGGGCATCACTCTATAACATAATGTTCCCCAGGGTGTAATGAATGTTGTATTTTCCATATCCTCAGGCGTCATCTTTATTGGATTATAACCAGAAAATCCATCCATAAAGGAAAAGATTTCGAACTTACCAATATTATCTACCAACATATCAATGTGTGGCAGTGGAAAATCATCTTTCGGACTTGCTTTATTCAAATCTCTATAGTCAACGCACATTCAGACTTTTTCATCTTTCTTTGGAATAGGCACAATATTGGCTACCCATTAAGGATACTCAACAGTCACAAGAAAACCAGCATCAATCTGCTCCTGAACCTCCTCTTTAATCTTCACAGCCATGTCGGGATGAGTTTTTCTCTATTTCTATTTCACAGGTGGACATTCAGGCTTCAATGGAAATTGGTGCTCCACAATATCAGTATCAAGACCAGGCATGTCTTGATAGGACCAAGCAAACACATCAACATATTCTCTAAGAAGCTCTAGCAATCTCTTCTTAACATCTGACTAAAGTAGTTCCCCAATCATGACTTCTTTCTTATCAAAATTAGAACCCAAACTAACCAATTCCACCGGCTATTCATGAGGCTGAATGGTCTTTTCCTCGTGCTCAAGCAATCGGGAAATTTCATCTAGAATTTCTTCAACATCCTTTTCTTCCGCTTCAAACACAGAGAATTCAAAGTTGGGAGAGGGCATATGGTCATTGTTTTCAATGGGTTTAACAAACAATCTGCACAATGAATTATGTTTGAATTTAGAATATGAACAAGCACTAGTAGAAAAAATACTTTATAGTAGAGGTTGTTAAGTCAGTTCACCTGCCACCTGACTTAAGAAGTGATGCGGTGGCAATTTCGTAAACCTGCCACCTGACTTAAGAAGTGATGTGGTGGCAATTTCGTAAATATTTGTACATTGCTATGTCGTATCTATGTTTAACCGACTTACAAAGATTACTTAAATGACTTAAGAAATTACCGCAATTTCGTAAACCTACCACCTGACTTAAGAAGTGATGCGGTGGCAATTTCGTAAATATTTGTAACATTGCTATGTCGTATCTATGTTTAACCGACTTACAAAGATTACTTAAATGACTTAAGAAATTTATTTATTAAGTCACGTATTTATTACCTGACCTAAGAGGGTCTTACAAGACTCCGGTTCGATTCTCACTTAATACATTCTAGTGAAATAAAACAATTATAATATAATTTATGTTGATATGAGGAATCGAACAGATGCCCTTAGCCTCCCAAAAACGTAAGTTTACCACCAAGCTAGCTAACATTTATAGTACATTTATCGAAAATATATTATATATAATTAAAATAAAGTTTAGTTAATAAATTTTAATTAAAATAATTTCTTATAGGTTCTGCGCGCAGTGACTTTGTCTTTCTAAGTTCTGGATAACAAAAATTTTCACCACGCACAACTTCTTCTCTCTGCATTTTGAGGTATGCGTTTTGTCTTTCTAAGTTCTTGATAACAAATTTTTTCACCATAACTTCTTCTACCACCGTCACCATACTCACTCTTTTTTCTCCAGGTTCTCTCTTCTCTCTGCGTTTTGAAATGTTAGGTTTTGAAATTTCAATGAATACATTGTAAAGAGTATTTCGTGTTTTCAAATTTGAAGTAGGTACTTGTGGAAAAATTGTTGGAGGTTTTGGTGATACTAGCAAAGCCTTTGAACTCTGCAGATTAGGTATGTTTTCATGATTATTCATGTATGGTGGTTCAATTTTTTTGAATGTTTGATGGAGTATTGATGAAATGTTGTTGTTAAATTGAAGATGGAATTGATTTGAATTTTAGTTTGGATAGGTTTTCTAACTGGTATAGCTTTGATATGAAATGTTGTTATTAAAATGTTGTTGGTATAGGTTTTCTAACTGGTATAGTTTGGTATAACTGGTATAGGTTTTCTAACTGGTATAATTGGTTTTCTAACTGGTATAGGTTTTCTAACTGGTATAACTGGTTTTCTAACTGGTATAGTTTGGTATAGGTTTTCTAAGATGAAATGTTGTTGTTAAAATGAACCGATTTAGCTTTGATAACATCCTTATATGCAACATCACATATGCTAGGATCTCTAAACTTAGATCCTGATATTGATACAAAAAACTTTATAGGTGGATGCTCCTTTAGCAATTTTCCCTGTGCTTGATAACCTATTAAAAGTGCTAAAAGTGTTGCACCCTGTGAGAACCCAAGAAATCCATCAAAGGGGCCATTGGCTATGATGTATTCAGTCAAGTATGTGATGCATTCTTCCAAGCTAGTATACTCAATGAAATCCTAAAATATATGGTCAAATCAAAATGATTGTTGGGGAGAGACATGTTTGGAACATGTGTGCCGGCAAAAATGCGGTAACTGAATTTTAGTGGACTAGCATAAACACCACTGCCATCTTCACTAATTATAATATTGAGACTCTGATTAATCAGAATACCAGGTATAAGAGTAGGAAAACTAATAATATAATCTTAGGACTTTTCATCATTTGAATGAGGTATGTTAATATCATTGTTCACAATATCATTCTCATCATTCCCATGACTTGCTGGATTTTTCTCATCACTAGAGTCGTCAGTATCCACGTGATAGTCATTAAGAATGTCATCTAAGAAGGTATATATGACTGGAATAATAACATTAGGGGCTTCTTCAGGATTATTATTCAAAATATTATCCATGTTATCTTCCCTATGGGGCTCATCACAAGCATGGATGAGCTATAAGGTTTGTGATGCGAGTATTTTCAATCTCTAAACAATTTTCAGCAATATTTTCAACTTCCCTTTTAGCAGGTTTGGTATTAGGGGTATTACCTTGTAGATAAACTGGAATAACCATCTGAATTGGAGCAATATCAAGGATTTCCTTGGTAGAATGACTTACAGATTTAGCTGGATTTTGACAACTCACAAATGAATTCTTAATTCTTAGTTGTGGAAACTGCAAATAAACAAGTTTGGAAAGGACTATCCTCTTTGTATAGTATTAGCATTAGCAACTGTTGACTTACAACAAAAGAATATACTAGCAACTGTTGCCCTCTCTGTATAAGGACTATCCTCTCTGTATAGTATTAGCAACTGTATAGTATAAGGATTCTTTGTATAGTATTATTAAAAAAATGGCTCTAAGAGTTAAGATTCAACTCACTTTTGGCCAGGATTCTGTTTTCAAAATCAACTACATAACTAATAATGAAGCATGCTCATTAACACCTTAAAATACCCTTTAATCAAATTTAAATTACACTTATGTCTTTTATGGTAATTTACTAAATAGAAAATAACTGACTAATAGAACTGTCCTATTATGCTAAATGGCTCATGCTTTTGGTAGTAATCTTCATTTAACATATAAAAATACCAGCAAGCAAACTTACATGATAAACTCCTTAAACCCAACATTGGTAGACCTAGGATGTTATAATATTATTATAAAATATGCAACTTTATATTTATTTGTATTTATATTTATGTATATCACAATTAATAGTTGTTTTTGTTGTCTAGTATTACTTTTTTCAAGGGCCAAATTTTTTGGGATATTGGCATAATAGAGTATTAGTCACACTTTGTATTTAATGCTAGCAGAAAGAGATATTACATGTCAACTAAAATCTATTGTTTTTCTACTGTTATATGCTGCTTGTGTGTGTCATTACTAGCAAATTGATAGTTTCATTACAAACTTCCTATGTTGTAACACTTTGTTAATAACTTAACTTACTGCATTGAACTTCCACCAACTTTAAAATCTAATAATACATATATAATTTAAAGGTAAATTGTAGTGTGAACCTATGCTACATTTTCTGCACTATCAGATACATTATGGGCTACTTTCTGTAAATTTACTATGTTGATTTGCAAAATCCAAATTTAACTATCATGAAAATTTCCACTATAGGCAATTTGTGGGCCATACTTGTCAATGTATATCTAATGTAATTTATGAGTCTGTTTTTGTTGGAGTGACATGGATTTTATCTATATACTTTGGTAATGTATACACTAGCATTAAAGGTATCATGTACAGGTAATTTGTGACCACTAACATGTCAATGGAGTAGCCTGAATGAGGTTGCTTTGATTATGTTTTCTATCAAACTCAATAACTATGCATTTAGCATGAATTTCTAATAAACTAACATGCTGTTAGAAAACAATTGTGTTTTCATAATCTATAGAACTATAGAAATTATAATTGCTGCTAGAAATCAAACATGGTAGGAAGATGGAAAAACTACAAAGTTGATGGAAAAGAGCCTCTAAATAATCAGTACATAATATACATAGAACTATATTTGACACAATATCTAACAAAGAAACTTCTCAATTAATACAGGCATAACTGCAAGAATTCAATCACTTATGTTTGTATCTTCAATCAAGTAAATACCATCAACAACTTGGATTATCATCTTCTTTGGATAGGTAAGTTGATCATGCTTACTACATTGGACATGGTTGTTTTTTGGTCATGACATTTGCGTACTGTTTTTTTTTGTCGACATAAAGTTTGTTGATAAGAGGTGTAAATGCTTCAATGAATCACTTGCTACTAGTAGTTTCTCTGCATAGCCATACCTTTCATGGCGTTCCAGTATCTGCTCCATGCTGTTTCAATGAAACAGTACAGCCAAATTTACATTCTTTTGCATTCTTTAATTATTTTTAGTTGTGCCTTACTTCTTCTTTGGTGGGACATATGCCTCTATTGAGCTCCTAAGGGAAGATATTGTAGACTTGTGCATGGGTACAAAAGAATTAGGCATCACTATCTTACAAGTGTGGCTCATGTAAGTATATTTTATTTGTAAATTCAATAATTTATCATTTACTTAATTTCATTTATAATGCAAATAACTTTCAATATGTTATAGATATCTACACCGCCTCTCTATGGAATTGGGCAATAATAATGTTTATGGATTTATTGAATTGTAAGTGTAACGCCCCATATTGCTTTCAGGATTACCGACTGACCCCACAAACCAACACGGGTCTTTTCAGCATGCTTTGTCCTCAATCACACGCTTTCCGGGAAACTTCCCAGAAGGTCACCCATCCCAGAATTGCTCCAAGTCAAACACGCTTAACAGTGGAGTTCTTATGAACGGGCTACCGAAAAGAAGATGCATCTTGTTGGTATAGGTAGTACCAATTAATCCTTATAAGCCTCCATTCAACCTTGCAGTCCCATACCTGCATAGCCTCAGGATCCCTCTCATTCGGATGTGAATTTGGTTTTCCCCTAGAAGCTGCTAGGAGTGTCTCATTGTCATGCCTCATGACACTGACAACCACTCCCTCGCCCACGGGTGTTACATGTAACCACCGTCCTCTTTCACCTCGGGTGTTACATGCCCACCAGCTTCCGCTTGGTTCGTCCCCGAACCACATCGTACTGGGAGAGGTATGGCTCTGATACCATTTTTGTAACGCCCCATATTGCTTTCAGGATTACCGACTGACCCCACAAACCAACACGGGTCTTTTCAGCATGCTTTTTCCTCAATCACACGCTTTCCGGGAAACTTCCCAGAAGGTCACCCATCCCAGAATTGCTCCAAGTCAAGCACGCTTAACTGTGGAGTTCTTATGAACGGGCTACCGAAAACAAGATGCATCTTCTTTTCGGTAGCCCGTTCATAAGAACTCCACAGTTAAGCGTGCTTGACTTAGAGCAATTCTGGGATGGGTGACCTTCTGGGAAGTTTCCTGGAAAGCGTGTGATTGAGGACAAAGCATGCTGAAAAGACTCGTATTGGTTTGTGGGGTCAGTCGGTAATCCTAAAAGCAATATGGAGCGTTACAGTAAGTCTATACTACACTTGTCAATTGATTCAACTTGTAAGTAAATAGTATAAAAGTGAAGTAGTAATATTACTATACTATGATTTTTTGTTTCTTGTTTCTGTTGCAAATTTATCAAATGATTTATGGTTCTAAAACAAATGTAAGTATCTTATTTATTTTGTTAATTGTAAATAATTGCAGAGCTTTGGGAGCTTATAATAAGTTACAACGTGTGAGAAAGCAAAAGAAGGTAGAATGGTTTTATCCCACTGTAAGTTGTTTACTTTACATACAAATGAATAATTCCATATATATATATATATATATATATATATATATATATATATATATATATATATATATATATATATATATATATATATATATATATATATATATATATATATATATATATATATATATATATATATATATATATATATATATATATATATATATATATATATATATATATATATATATATATATATATATATATATATATATATATATATATATATATATATTCTATAACAATTTTTGAGTAATATCTATCGACTAGACGTTCACATTTGATAATAAATTTTAGAGTCAAAAGCAACAAGTTAATTATGAGTGCGACTATTACATCATGGCTCACATGTTGAACATTATATCTGCTACTGTTGTTGGTTCATGGACACATGTAAGTAATATAATATTTTTAGCAAGTCGTATCAATTAATTAAAAAAAATTATGTTGATATATTAATTTTATTTTATGTCAACATTTGTTTATTTAGATATTTCAGGATTCAAATCCATTACAAAAAGAAGAAGTTAAAAATGTTCAAGAACTTTGTGCAAACATGATATTGGAATATATTGAAGCAAGTACAGACAATGATATAAATTAGGTGCAATTCTATGTTGGATGTTGGTTGTTGGCTGTTCAGAAGATGATATAATTTTTTCAGGCCAATATTTAAGGTTTCTTATTTTTATGATGTTTTGATAAGTACGTACTTGGTGCTTTAGAATTAACATGCACGTGTTTGTTTGTGTATTAGTATTATTAATATACGTAATTTTGTTTATAAGTTGTTGGTATATTTTATTTGATAATTAGGGGTTTTACTGTGATGTGTGATTTTTTTTTGGTGTAATTTGTTGATTGAGTTGGATAGTCTGATTTGGGGGTAAATTATTAAATGGGAAAACTGCATCTGATTTGTGTGATTATCCACACACAAAAAATAACTTCTTAGGTCGGTTAATTATACCCGATTTAAGAAAGTAAGTTCTTAGGTTGGGTATAAATGGTTTCTGCAGGCTAGACTTATTAAGTCAGGTTCTGCCTAACCGACCTAAGAAGTTGTTTCTTAAGTCAGGTCCACAACCGACTTAAGAAGTCAAAACTTCTTATGTCGGTAATTCTTAGGTCGGGCTCGGACCCGACTTAAAAAGTCATTTTTAACCGACTTAAGAAGCCTTTTTTCCACTAGTGAAGGATTGCAAATATTATGCAGATAAAAGTGATTATCACATTATTATTTTTGGTTTTTTATGTTACCATTTTTCAGAAATAAAGCAAAAAGGGAAAACAAAATATGGATAAACAGAATGAAATTTTATTGATGATGATAAAAGTTGAAATAAAGCTCTCACAAATTCACTTTCACCTTGGGTAGAGTGAAAGGATTTTTGAAAGAAACAACAACAAATTACTTTGAAACATGAACATCAGTAGGAATGTCAACAGCGAACAATTTCTTTGCATATCAATCCACGCGTCACAAAGTTGGGTGTTTCCTCCTCTTGATCATCCTCAATGATGGCACTGACTTCATACTCATGTTCCCTAAGCTTCGGCCGAGGAGAGTAAAAGGGTACATATGCATCTTGTGTCTCAGAATCGTATCCAGGATCTTCCAAAGAAGGCTACCAGTCTTCAGCAAGAATGGAATCATTTTTAAAATCGTCTGAGATATAATCTTCAGAGTTATCTTCAAGAATTGCACCTGTAGAATGATCTTTAGCATGGATGAACCCATCACTGCGAAAAACCTCATGATTATTCTTCAGCTCTTTATGGGTTGAACCAGATACAAAACCCAAACCAGCTATATCTTTTTTCTCAGCAACTTCAATGACTCGTCCCCATCCATCAGCTAAGCCACTCTTCAACACATGTTGTGCATCTTTCAGAGAAGACATGTAGACTCCATTCTTCTTAACAGCATTATCAACCACAGAAAGAGCCTGGAACAAAGTTCCAACATCCTCGTCAGCGTAAATATAAGAAAAAGATGACAAACTGCTTACCAATATAGCATGTTCTCCACCAACAACAAGTTTGTCATTTTGAACAAATTTCATCTTTTGGTGGAGTGTCGAAGTGACAACTCCGGCTTTATGAATCCAAGGGTGTCCCAGAAGACAATTGTAAGCAGGACTAATATCCATTACCTGAATTTTAATTTATGTTATACTCCAAATTTTACCCTTAGATTCTTTGATCTTTTGCACACCATCCTAGGTCAATCATCCACGCATAGCTAACCAATTTATTATTTTTTGTTTACTTTGTGAAGATATGGTTGCTGAAGAAGGTTCAACGGTCATGGAGGCTTTGTGTGTGCTCCTAGTCCCCTGCAAGTTGTGTTGAATTCTGGTGGAGATGAAGGAAAGATATGTCCTCGTTCTTATGGTCCCTTAGTCAATACAAGGTCAACTTTCGTCAAGATTTCTTAGAGGTTTCCTCAAGGAAAATTAGGGTTTCCTATTCATGGATGTTGAGCATGATCATTTAAGGATTGGTTATGGTTTTCGTGGTAATTTGTATCACAAGTTGTATCATTATTTTTCAAAGAATTCCTCAGGCCATGGTTCGTGTATCAAGTTTCAGTATCGTCTAAATCTTTGATTGCACGGGCAATAGATGTTAAACAGGTTTCGTTTTTATTCATGGAGTTTGATTATCATGTTACAAGGTTCAAGAGGCTATCTTTCAAAGTTTAGATACGTAAATACTTCAAGTTCAAATTCAAGTTATTCAAATTCCAAGATTCTCCCATTTTCAAATTCAAAGGTTCTTTTACCATGAAAAAACTCATCGTTCAAAAAGATTCAAATTATAAAAGCAAGGAGATTTTCATATGACTTGTGTCAATTTTATTTTTAAGATTTAAGAAGTTCAAGAATTTAAGGTGATAAGTAATTCAAAATTCACTTAAAGTTCAAGGGACATTAGTCTATGTTCTTCACAAAATTCAAATGTAAGATTGATATTCAAGTTCAAGTCATTATTCCAAGATTCAAGGAAGTTCAAACTTTAAAGATTTACAAGATTGAATTCCAAGACTCAAAATTCCAAGATGTTCATGTCAATTTCAATCCATTCTCTTCCTAACAAGTTTACAAGTTCAAGTTGTAAGATTACATGTTAAGCTCAATTTCAAGATTGCAATACGAGTTAACATTTGTGCAAGGTACAATTCAAAATCCAAAGCATTTGGAATCTCAAGGCCAATACAAAAGGGAGGTTTAATTTAAATACTTGGGATTATCATCACATTCAAGGTATAAAATACAAAGGGATTGTTATACAGAACTTGAATGCATTGTTGCAATACTATAATCTCAGCACTCAAGACTTATCCATAGGAACCATCCTAAATAGCAAGCTGCTTGGATACCATAGTTTGCTTGGAAGGCCTAGGAAATTGTAGGTTAAACAAATATCTTTATCATCTGCATGGTTTTTTCTTTTGAATTGGATGTTGGGCATAAGGATTTGATACCGAAGATTCTGAAAAACAATGAAGATAGTGATATGGATGCTGCTGCTAATGATGATGCTCAACGGGAGATTGATTGAACCATGTAGGAAATGAAAGTTGTTCTTGAGAAGAGTGTTAACGCGAGGCTTAGTGCGGCACAACCCAAAAATGTTCCTAAACATAATTCTGATGCTAAGTATATAAAGTATAAATCATCCCAACAAAATGCGACTTTCAATTCTGGTGCGAGGGAGAGGGTTATTAGGATTGTTGAGATACCTGTGGATCCACTTGAACCTCTAAAGTCCAAGCACAAGCGTGTTCCCAAGGCTTCGGGTTCGCCACCTGTGCTGGTGATGCATTCACCTCCTCGGCCTATTACTGTGAAAGATCAGTAGGACTGGAAGATACCTCTTTGCATTTCAAATTGAAAGAATCCCATGGTTATATTATGGCAATTGTGAAATCAAAACAGGTTAACCATGTGCACGCATGAATGAAAGAGCATGATAAGATCAAGGTAGGTTTTTGAAGAAATTTATCATGGCGCCGACACTAACCATGGACAATATACATTACTTCCGTTTGTCACAACTACCTGTTTGTCATGTTTAATAAAAATGATTAGAATATAATTCTACCCAAATACAATGGTAGCTACTAGCATTACTACTAAAACGGAAGAACATGTGTTTTAAAAGCTCCTACTAAAGAAAAAGGGCTAATCCAAAAGTGGCTCACAGACACAAGAAAACATGTCGAGTCTAAAAAGGAAAGAACCGAACCTGTTTCGAACATGTTTAATTGAGAAAGAAATGTCATCATCTTTGGAAATCATATTCAAAACAGCCATTAATTTTATTTCCAAAGTAGACCGTAAACATGTAGTGGTGAAAACGGAAAGAGCATCTTACAATTTAATAGCATTAAAGCTTATAAAAGGTCTAAAACACACATAAAACGGGGGGAAGACATACACAATTTCAAAGCACAACAGTGAGAAAAAGAAAGAACAGTAGAGTCCCAACAACACACCCATATACAAGGTCATGAATACACAAATAACAATCACAACAACATACTTGAAATGAGGTGCTAAAAGAGCAATCACAGAAGAAAAGGAGGGATTCGTAACATAAAAGGGATAAATTCGAATTATTTACCTTTGGGAAGCTCTCGGTGTTCTGGCATCGTCTTCATTGCAACAAAATCTGAGGCGAATCGCAGTCTCACATGTAAGTAGCATGGCTTCTTTTGTTCTTTAAACTTGTGTATCAATTATATCGTGTAGTTTGTAAACGTGATCTTGATTTTGCGAATTTGAGAGAGGAAATGGTGAGGACGCTAAGTCAAGCGATGCCGTGAGGGTTTTCTACACCGTAGCGGGACGTTTGTGGTATTGGGGTAAAAATCATGATGTCAAGCTATTGATTAACTTGAATCTTAATTCATTAAATTCACAACCGGACTTTGATTTATCCAAATGAAAGGTTAAAGAAAGAAAGACTTTTTTGCACGATGTAACAACAACACTAAGAGATTCGGGGATCGGGGGTTGGTTATTCTTAAGGTAGGTATTAGCATCTTAAACATCTATAGTACTATACAAGAACTTTTTGTATGTTTGTATGCTAAACTTGCTAAATATTTTCGATGGCTTGGAATTGGGTATAAGATAAAGGTAAAGACCTAAAGATAGTTTCTAAGTTTTCTCGCAAAGATATTGCATCCTCTGCCTACATATCCTAACTAGGATAGAATCAGAGCAATCGTAGTTCGCCTCACTAGGGATAGATGAACACTTGATTATGATCAAGGTTTGAATGGGAGCAAACATAACAATGCTTGCATAGAGTTTAACAAAACTCTCTATTCTAAGTTGTACACTCAAAGGGATTGACTTTGACAAAAGTCAAGGGGGAAGTAAGTAATCATGACAATGATTCTTACATAGAGTTAACAAACTCTATCTTAAATTTCTAGTTGAAAGATACTCCTAAAAAGGGGTAGGTCTTTTAGACTTAAATAAAAGTCTAATGGATATGGGTTCTAACTTAACTAAGTTAGGGTTCAAAATGAATTGACAAAGTCAAAGGGGGAGTAATGAGCTATCTATGACCCAAGGGTCAATAGAGAGACTTTCTTTTGGAATAGAAAATGATGAGGAAACTGGATGAGAACTAACAAGTTCCATTAACTGGGAGATAACTTAACAAATTTTAAAGAAACAAAGCAAGAACATGTAAAAACATGTAAATAATAATCAAGATCAACATTTAACATTTTAATAAAGATGAAAAGCAAAGAGGTAACAACCATCAAGGCAAGCAAAAAACATGTGTAACAATAATAAGTTCATCTATAACATTCAAATAAGATTGATGCAAGCAAGTTACAACTTGAAACAAACATATTATAGGAATCAAAAGATATCAAATGTAATAACATAAGACCAACTAAACATGCATTTATGACAATCAAGCAAGCAAAAACACAAGAAATGTTACAACAGTTCAAGTATAAGTTTATGATTTCATGGAGAAAAGTAAGCAAGTTTCATGGTAACAACCAAGTCAACAATCAAACTCTAGCATGTTATGTTTCTAGAAAGACACATAAACAAGTAGAATGAAACACGACAAACACATTCAAGAGATTACAACATCAAGAATCATGTTATAAATCACAAAGAAGTTTCAAGGTATACCATTTATGTTCAAGCTTTCACAAAGGCAAGAAACAAACCCTAAACATGTTATGTCTCTAATAAGACACATAAATAAGTAGAATAAGACATGGTAAATATATTAAAGAGGTTACAACATCAAAAATTATAAAAAAGTTCACAGATGAAGTTTAACATGCCATTTTCACATGTATGCATTCATAAAAGCAAGTATGAATATGGTAAGACAATGAATCAAACAAATTTGACTATTTAAACATATTAACAAACGTGTATGAATCATACAAGATAAATCTCACAAGAAAACTCAAGTTACAAGTTGAAAAAGTTCAAGAACATCATGGTAAAAACCCTAAAAACAGTCATGGTAGCATGTGAAATGCAAGTGGAAAGTTCACATTTATGAGTTTTAGGTTTACCTCTTGAAGAAAGCTTAAGAAATAAGAAAACCAGAGATCTTGAGAGCTCTTCCAAGGTCTTGAAATATTTCTAGGATGATGAATAGATGCTCCAAACAACCTCCAAGCAAGCTAGTGGACGAAATGCCTTGTAAATGAAGGAAAGTCTCCAAAATCCAAAGATTTCAAAGACCAACTCACTCAAAACTTGTTACATAAGTGTTGAAGTGATTTGGATAGCTTCAATACATAATATTTGATGTGTTTGAAGTGTTTCTTGAGTTGGAAGAAGTTTGGAAATGGTTTTGGAATGTGTTTTGCAAAAGCAGATTTTGAGGGATTATGGAAACTTAGTGAGATTTTGCAAGAACTTGTGATTGTGTAAGGAAGGGAGTTCTAGCTGGTTTCTAGCATGTAACTTGAGTTTTTATAATGTAGGAAGTGAGTTCTATTTATAGCCAAAGGCCTTGGATCAAGGTATGGGAAAAAGTGAAGCAAATTGCTAATTTTAACCTTCCATCATGAAAATCTTTGAGTTTTCCAATGCAATCTTCATCCTTGAATTTTTCATCATGCTTGATAGGGTAGGAGGTGACTTGTTGAAGTTAAGTTGATGATTTGACAAGGGTAGCCACCTTTTTTCTCTTTTTATATTATTCACTTTTGCAACTTGCATTAAATAATGATTTCCTTTGATCTTTGTGCCATTTTCGTAGGAATTAATGTTAAAAATGTTCATTAACAATGTAAACATCATAAATGAGGCTTATTCTTTGATTAGCATCGATTTGGAGAGGTTTTGGAATCAAAAAACTCATGCTGACTTGGTTTTGCCAATGTGAGTTTTTGCCAACTTGTGGACCTTGGTTCTCTCTAACCATGAAGAGTTATGGAACCCAATTTTACTTTTTAGAAATCCCCAATTAGGTACTACAATATTGATATTTGTGTTAGGAAATCATTCCTCTTGAAACTAGGTCAAAAACCCTTGTGTGGTTAAGGAGTTATGGCTTTGCCCTTTTCAAAACCTTAATTTCCCAACTTTTTCCGATTACCACGAAACTTCATGATTAGATGTGAAATGATGTTGGGAACAAAGTTGGATTCAATCTTGGGTCAAAACCCTATTGGTTAAAGGGTTGACTTTTCAGTCAGACGAACCGAACAGTTGAAACCCTCCGAATCGACTGTTAGTTTTTTGGGTTCCCTAAGGTCTTGAAACTTCTTAAGGGGACTTCAATAAATCATATAAGCTTCATGGACCATGATTCCACCATTGGAATACTATTTAAATCAAAAGTCAAATCATAGTTGACTTTTCCTTATCAGAAACCCTAATCGGGGGTCCTGATTGCACTGCTTTTCTTCCTTGGGTGACAACCTCAGATTGGATTCATATTTGACCCAATGTAGTATTCCTGATGACATAGGGAGTTGCTTCATGGAGAATCAGTCCAAGATATTAACTGATCAAACCAAATAAAACCCCAAATCTTGACTGTATGGAACCCTAATTCATATGCATCTTTACAAAGACAAACTTGAAATAGGTTAAGGTTAGATAAACAATAATTATGCTCCTATAATGATGATGGAATCTAGGGGTCAAAATTTGGGGTATAACATGTGGCATGGCGTAATGAGGGAGGAAGATGGTCGGAGTCGAACTGTGATTGGAAGAAGAAGATTAGACTGTGAGAGAGAGACCGTGCCAGAGTGAGGGGGAGAAAGCTCGATGAGGAAGAGAGGAGAGGCATTGATGATTGATGTGTTCATTCTTTCTGTTCTCTTTTGTATCACAAGGCAATGTGTTGTTGCTGATGGGTGGGTTATATACACCCGGCCCAACCTTTTTTATTGTTTTTTATCTTGTTTAGTTTTGTGGGCTTCAAGCCCACCCTCTTTCTAAAAAATATATAATAAATAAGTAAATAAACAAGTTTTCTTTTTTTATCTTATTTTAAATTAATTTTGTTTAAATATTAAGAATTTTATTATTAGATTTTTATGTAATAATTTGAGTAGTGGAAGTTAGTTAAATTTGAGACTCCTACTTACTGTGAATTTACGATTTGATTATAATCGATTTTTGAGTTTGTAGATTTATTTTGATTTATCTTTGATTAGGTTTTAATTAAAGTTTTAGTGATTTTTCTTATTGATTTTAACTATGATCTTAAGATATCTTTGCTGGCATATTGCGCCATGAGCTTGATGTATGCCTTTTGCAAATATTTACTGACCTATCCACATGCTTCTCTAAGTTTTGATTCGATTACCTCCTTTGAATTAGAGCTTATCTTAGGTTTCGACCCTTAGCATTATAATAATAAGGTAGTTGGTCGCCATTCAAAAGGAAAGGATCCCCTCCTGTTGACTGCCATGTCATACTTAGGAAAACTTTAGGTCCTTACCCTTCATCCTAGCCTTAGGATTGGAGTCTCCGCACTCTATGTAAAGTATTGCCATTGACTCTTACTCATTTACTTCCTTTCATCCTAGTCTTAGGATCGGAGTTACTGCACTCCATGTAATGTCCATCCATGGACACTTACCTCCCTTTAAACATAGTCTTAGGCTTGGAGTCTTGCACTCCATGTAAGTGCCTCACAATGAAAACTTACTTCCCCCTGGAACCTTGACCACAGTCAAGAGTCCCTCACCCTCTTCGAGGGAAACTACGAATGCTCTGATTCCATTCCTATCAGGATACGTAGGCACGATATGCGATGTCTTGGCGAGCATACTTAGAACTAAACCCTTAGGTCTCCTTTTAACCCTTTAACCGATAATATATAACAAATAACACAAAAAAAACAAGAGGTTCTTATAGATTACTATAGATACTTAGGATGCTAACACCTTCCCTAGATATAACCAACCCCCAAACCTTAAATCTCCTGTATTGTTCTTACATTGCAATTAGGTTTTTTTTTCGATCTTTACCATTTCCTTTGGATAAATCAAAGCTCGATGGTGAATATTTAAATATTTTTTATTCAATTTAATCAATAACTTGATATTTGATTCTCACTGCAACAAAAATGGCAACTTCACTAGGGACGTTAATTTTAGAGGGTTACCCCTAACTTGTTTGATTTGTGATATTTGTTGAATATATGTTTTTGTATATATTTGTATGACTGTATCTGCTTGGATTGTTATCGTTGTGTTGTGAGGTAAGTCCTATCCCCGGACTTGAGTGTACTTATGATAGGAAGGTGATATATTCAAGAAGGCTTATAGGGAGATGATTCTCGACCAAGCTGGCTTGAGAAATCACCGCTCAGTGGAGGCATTATTGAGAATATTATTGTTGAACGAGCATTCGAAAAACATTACTACTTCAACTTAGGAGCCCGTTGTAACACCCCATATTTCTCCATCCTTTTCTCTTCATTTATGCATAACATAGTTCTAGACAAAGGATCAAGGTATCTTGGTTTGGTTCTCAAGAAGGAGAACACGATTCTTCAACCTCAAGCAAGGTTTTCTTCTTAACTTTGTGGAATTATCAAGCCCCAATGGTCCCTCATCATCAAATTTGATTCAATACAACATAATTTCAAGGTCATATGTGACTCACCATGTCTTAATTTGCAAGAAATGATTAAGAGAGTCAAAGTTGGTTCAAGGTGTTTGACCTAACTTAGCAAATTGTTGACGCTAGGGTCAAATGGGCATAACTGTTTCAATTTTCAACATTTTTAGGTGGTTATTTTTCTAATGAACTCTTCTCATCATCCCCAACAAACTCTCTTTGTGTGAAAAGGCCCAATTTTGCTTGGAAAGTCATCAAAAGTATGGAGACACTATACGTCATTTTGAGTTTTAAAGAGACTT
The DNA here is from genome assembly GCA_963859935.3 of Lathyrus sativus. Classification (NCBI taxonomy): domain Eukaryota; kingdom Viridiplantae; phylum Streptophyta; class Magnoliopsida; order Fabales; family Fabaceae; genus Lathyrus; species Lathyrus sativus. The sequence continues at coordinate 30,304,512 of OZ012741.1, read as the reverse complement.
TCTTGCCAACTTCCAATGGTTATAACTTGGTCAATTTTCATCATTTAAATCCCACTCTATATCTAAAATGAACTTGAAGATATCCTCTACAACTTTGATTCAGCATGAAAGTTCCAAAAACCTATGGAAGATCTTGGATTTTGTCAAAACACTATAGGTCATTCTTGGTCCTTAAAAAGACTTGAATTTTTTTAAGTGTTTTATGAATTTGAACCCTTTGTTGCAAGCTGCTTTGAATATCCATGTCTCTTAGCTAATATTTCCAAATCAATACTTTCTTTTTACATTAAAAAGCTTGCATCTTCCTCAATCCAATGCAAGAAGAATCAGTTCATAAAGCCTCCTACATTGGGAGAACTAAGGCTGCAGAGTTTGAAATTTAAAATTGAGTTTTTCTTTGAAGTCAGAAATGGATTTGGTTGATTTGACCTCTAATAATCAAATTAAGGCGCAAATTCAATCTGAACATGATTAAAAAACTTGCATGGGTTAATTAGAGCAGTGAAACGCAATTTTTTGATGAATTTTGGCATGCTGCAAGTCACACTTTGCTCATGACACAAGTGTGCACCAATTCACCTCAAATTGCATCATTCATCCTCCCTCAGCATTCCAAACTTCTCTCCTACAAATAAAGACTTCATTCCACCCATTTCCACAAGCTTTGATAGCTAGAATCACCCTGCTGAGATCCCATTTGAACTCTTAAGCTTGAAATTCGTTTCTTCATTTCCACACCCTAATCCCTCAAAATCTCTACTCAGTTAGCTTTGTTAGAACACAAATTGGTTCTTAATATATCTCAACATTTTGATGTTAACATTAATGAAATTTTGTATAAAGAAAATATATACTCTAAATTTGTTCAAGTGTTTTGTTTCAGATATCAAATAAATATTCATCTGAAGACAAAAAAAAGAATTCCTCTGAACATTATATAACGCAAAGCTCTGAGCGTAGAAAGCACATCACAGAAGACTCTGAGCAAAGCTACAGAAGACTCTGAAGCGCTACCTACAGAAGACTCTGAGCACAGAGTATAAAGATTCAGTATATTCTGAAGACTCTGTGAGAACTCAACGCTGCAACCTACCGAGGCTCTAAGAATCAAGTCAACTCTAATCATTCATTCACGTTAAGCACTTTGCTGCAAAACTCTGGATAGAGTGACTCTGATAAAGAAGAACATGAAACATCATCAGAGGATATGATGCAAGATTATTTTTCATATTTGTTCATTTGAAAAGATATTGTTCAAGAAAGAAACGTTGCTAAACCCAATGTCTACCAACGACACTATTTCTCATTCGTGTATGGCACAGGAATTCAGACAAAAAGGGAATGTCAAATCAAGACGAAAAGCATTTGTCCTTTCTATCTACATCCTACAGTACTTTCATCTACACACTATTTGAGAAAGTGGAGTATATAAAGAAGTCTCCATCAGCACTTCAATGTAAAGATTTCCAAAAACAATCCAAGGAACATTTGAAAAACAATCAACGTAGAAACTCATACAAAGAAAAACACAAGTACATCAAACAACTTTCTACATCAAACACATAAGTTTTATTTTTTCTTCATTTTATGTTAAAATCACAGTTGTGATAATAGCTTTTGAGAAGCACTTAAACACATGGTATTTCATCTTTGTAAAAGTTCCTTAAGAGACCAAGTTATGGTCAGGATTCTTGAGAAGACTAAGACAGTTTGTCTTAGTGATATCACTGTAATCAGGTTTTGATTTAGTGGATTAAGTCCTCGTTTGAGAGAGACGAAATCACCTTGGCCGGTTGGACTAGAGTAGTTTGAGTTCAAACGAACCAGGATAAAAATAACTTGTCTTTTTCTATTATCATAGTTGTTTTTAAAAACCCTTATTCAACCCCCTCCCCCCCTTCTAAGTGTTTTTCCTACCTTCAGTTGGTATCAGAGCTCCGGCTCTGAAGTGCTATCACTTAACAGTGGCAGAGAAAGATCCATTTGGGAAAACTCTTGATTTATTATCCTTGATATATTATGGCTGAACAGTCAAACAACAAATATGATGATAAAGATAGAATCAGCACCAAACCTCCCATGTTTAATGGAGAGAAATTTGATTATTAAAAGTATAGAATAGAAAGTTTCTTTCTAGGCTATGATGCTGATCTATGGGATTTGGTCATTGATGGATACATTCACCCCACTGATGGTGAGGGCAGAAAGATTGACAGAAAGTCAATGACTGACCAACAGAAGAGAGATTTCAGAAATCATCACAAAGCTAGAATTATTTTGTTAAACGATATATCTCATACTAAGTATGAGAAAATCACAAATAGAGAAACAGCGTTTGACATGTTTGAGTCATTAAAGATGACACATGAAGGAAACTCTCAGGTGAAGGAGACAAAGGCTCTTGCCCTTATTCAGAAGTATGAAGCCTTCAAGATGGAGGAAGAAGAATCTGTGGAAACCATGTTTTCAAGTTTCCAGATTCTGAGAGCTGGTTTGAAGGTCCTTGACAAAGGATACTCCACTTCTGATCATGTGAAGAAGATCATCAGAAGTCTACCAAAGAAGTGGAGACCCATGGTCACAGCACTGAAGCTATCAAAGGATCTTAACAAGATCACTCTGGAGGAACTCATTAGTTCCTTAAGAAGTCATGAGATAGAGCTGGAAGAAGATGGGCCTCAGAAGAAAGGTAAGTCTATTGCTTTGAAATCAAATAAAAAATCTGACAATAAAGCTTTTCAGGTACTTAAGGAAAGCTCTAGAGAATCTTCCTCAGATGAAGATGAACTGTCTTTACTTTCCAGAAGGATAAATCAACTCTGGAAGCATAAACAAAAGAAGTTCAGAAACTTTAAAAGACCAGAACAATGTGGAGAATATTCTGGACACAAAAGATCTAGCAAGAAAGAAGTTTTGTGCTTTGAGTGCAAGGAGCCAAAACACTACAAAAATGAATGTCTCAAACTTCAGAAGGAGAAACCCAGAAAGAAGTTTTAGAAAAAGAAGAAAGTCCTGGTGGCCACGTGGGATGACTCAGATGATTCTAAAGCCTCATCAGAGTCAGAGGACGAATGTGCAAATATGGCACTAATGGATGACGTGGAGGAGCACGAGGAAACATCTGGATCAGAATCAGATTCAGAAGAGGTATTTTCTGATCTTACCAGAGCTGAGCTAATTGAAAGCTTATCTGAGATGCTTGAAAGTTATAGTAAGATTAGACTCAAATACAAGAAGCTTCGGAGCTATCTTGCATCTGAGACTGATCAGATGAAATCAGAAATTGCTGAGCTAAAAGTAAATAATTTTCAAATAAAAACTGATTTAGAAAAAGCTCAACAAAAGTCTGATTCAGATACTATGTCTTGCTCCAAAAATATTTTAGAAGAGTACGACTATAGTTTTCAGAGGTTCCTATCCAGAGGCCTAGATAGAAGCAAAATGGCTTCCATGATCTATGGTGTTAGCAGGAATAATAGAAAAGGAGTTGGATATGAATCACCCTCTGGGAAGGATTTAAATCCAAAACCTATTGATAAGCTGATCATCAATTATACTCCTTTGTACACTCATTTTAAATATGGTCACCTAAATGACATAAAGCACACACGTATAGATCAGATCACAAAAATCTTTATTAAACCAAAACCTCGTCAGAACACAAAAGTTTTTAAGGAACAGAAGTTCAGGCAGAACTTCAGACCAACTAACCCCAGAGGACCCAAAAAGATATGGGTACCTAAGGATAAAATAATTTTTGCTGCAGATGTCCTTAGCAGCAAAGTTAAGACACCAGTCATGGTACCTGGACTCTGGCTGCTCACGACATATAACGGGAAGAAGGTCTATGTTCCAAAGCCTGGAACTTAGATCTAGAGGAGACGTGAAGTTTGGAGGAAACCAAAAGGGCGAAATCATTGGCTCTGGAGCAATTGGTAATGGTAACCTCCCTTCTATCTCTAATGTTCTGCTTGTTGAAGGATTAACACATAACTTATTGTCCATAAGTCAATTAAGTGACAATGGTTATGATATAATCTTTAATCAAAAATGTTGTAAAGATGTTAGTCAGAAAGATGGTTCAATCCTCTTTAATGGGAAAAGGAAGAACAACATTTATAAGATAAATCTTTCAGAACTGAAAAATCAAAATGTTAAATGCCTTATGTCTGTTAATGATGAGCAATGGGTCTGGCATAGAAGATTGGGTCATGTTAACATGAGACGTATATCTCAGATTAACAAGCTCAATCTGGTCAGAGGACTTCCTAAGTTGAAGTTCAACTCAGATGCTCTTTGTGAAGCATGTCATAACAGAAAATTTTCAAAATCTTCTTTCAAATCTAAAAATGTTGTTTCTACCTCTAGACCATTAAAGCTACTTCATATTGATCTGTTTGGACCAGTGAAAACTGCATCCATCAGAGGCAAGAAGTATGGATTAGTCATTGTTGATGACTACAGCAGATGGACATGGGTAAAATTCCTAAAACACAAGGATGAGTCACACTCTGTATTCTTTGACTTCTGCAATCAAATTCAAATTGAAAAGAATTTTAATATTGTCAAAGTCAGAAGTGATCATGGTGGTGAATTTGAAAATAAATATTTTGAAAAATATTTTAAAGAAAATGGCATTGCACATGGTTTCTCTTGTCCTAGAACTCCTCAACAGAATGGAGTTGTAGAACGAAATAATAGAACATTGCAAGAAATGGCCAGAACCATGATCAATGAGACTAATATGGCTAAACACTTTTGGGCAGAAGCAATAAATACAACATGTTATATTCAGAACAGAGTGTCTGTAAAACCTCTTCTGGAAAAGACTCCTTATGAATTGTGGAGGAATAGAAAGCCCAACATTTCTTATTTCCATCCTTTTGGATGTGTTTGTTTTATTCTGAATACTAAGGATAATCTGAACAAGTTTGACTCTAAAGCACATAAGTGTTTTATGATTGGATATTCTGAACGCTCAAAAGGCTACAGAGTATACAATACTGAGACACAGATTGTGGAAGAATCAATTCATGTCAGATTTGATGATAAGCTTGGCAATCAGAAGCCAAAGCAGTTTGAAATTTTTGCAGATAGAGAAGTTCTTCTCACAGACTCTGAAGAATCAGGGGCAGACAAAGTTCAAGCTAAAGAACAAGAAGCAACGCCAGATGCTACTCCATTGGCTGCTCATCTGCAAAGCTTAACCATTTCTGAAGAACCCACTCTAAAAGGATCCTCCAAAATTAAAGCTTCTCACCCAGAGGAAATGATTATTGGAAAGAAGGATGATCCAATCAAAACAAGATCCTTTCTCAAATCATCTAGAACTTCATTGTTTGGTTTAGTGTCAATTATTGAACCTACCTCTGTGGATGAAGCTCTGCAAGACAATGATTGGATACTTGCTATGCAAGAGGAGCTAAATCAATTCATAAGGAATGATGTTTGGGATCTGGTTCCAAGACTAAAAGGATTTAATAATATTGGAACAAAATGGGTTTACATAAACAAGCTAAATGAGCAAGGAGAAGTCATCAGAAACAAGGATAGACTGGTTGCTCAAGGCTACAGTTAGCAAGAAGGTGTTGATTACACAGAGACATATGCTCCTATGGCAAGGTTAGAATCTATACGTTTGCTTATTTCTTTTGCTGCACAGAATAACATCACTCTGTATCAGATGGATGTTAAAAGTGATTTCTTAAATGGCTTAATTGAAGAAGAAGTTTATGTTCATCAACCTCCTGGATTTGAAAATGAAAAATTTTAAGAACATGTTTTTAAATTAAAGAAATCACTCTATGGCTTAAAACAAGCTCCCAGAGCTTGGTATGAGAGGCTGAGTAATTTTCTTCTAGAAAATAATTTTATCAAAGGAAAGGTTGATACAACTCTCTTTCATAAATCAATTAAGAAAAACATTTTAATATGTCAGATTTATGTAGATGATATTATTTTTGGAACAACAAATATTACACTTGGAAAGGAGTTTGCTGAGTCTATGCAGGCAGAATTTGAAATGAGCATGATGGGAGAACTCAGATTCTTTCTGGGAATTCAAGTCAATCAAACTCCAGAAGGCACTTACATACATCAGACAAAGTATGTGAAGGAGCTTCTGAAGAAGTTCAACATGACAGAGAGTAAGTCAACTAAGACTCCACTGCATCCAACTAGCACTCTAGGAAAAGAAGAGGTAAGTAAAAAGGTAGATCAGAAGCTCTACAGAGGTATGATTGGTTCTCTTTTGTACTTGACTTCTTCTAGACCTGATATTCTCTTCAGTGTTTGTCTTTGTGCTAGATTCCAATCAGATCCTAGAGAATCTCACTTAACAGTTGTTAAGAGAATTCTGAGGTATCTGAAAGGTACTACTAACATGGGTTTATGTTACAGAATATCTGATGAATACAAATTAGTAGGCTTCTGTGATGCTGATTATGCTAGAGACAGAGTTGAACATAAAAGTACTTCTGGAAGCTGTCAGTTTCTGGGAGGCAATCTGATCTCATGCTACAACAAGAAGCAACCCACAATAGCACTTTCAACTACAGAAGCAGAATATATTGCTGCTTCTGGTTGTAGTACACAGATGCTCTGGATGAAAAGTCAGCTGGAAGACTATCAGATATATGAGAGTAACATTTCTATCTTTTGTGATAATACTTCTGCTATTTACCTCTCTAAAAATCCTATTTTACATTCTAAGGCAAAGCATATAGAAATTAAACATCATTTCATCGGAGACTATATTCAGAAGGGAATTTTAAGTTTAAATTTTGTTGATACAAACCATCAATGGGCTGATTGTTTTACAAAACCCCTTGCTGAAGATAGATTTAAATTTATTCTGAAGAATATTAGTATGAATTTTTGTCCAGAATAAAATTATTATTCATAAGCAAATTTATTCAGATGAAAAATGATTAATGTCTATATTCTGAAGTGTTGCATCTGTAATTTCTTTTGTTACCTTATTTATTTTATGAAACTCTGAACTAACAAGCTTCAGAGGATCTAAACGCTAGCTAACGTTTCATTTCCTAAAGAGTTTCAGAGACACTTAAATATCAAACACGTGTCACATGAAATCTGAAAAGGTGGAGTGTACAAAGTGAGGCGCCGTTTGAGGTACTATTTGAATTATTGAAATTCTCGTTTCCCCACTTTTGTCAAATCTCATTAAATGCTTGAAATCATTATTTTTATTTTTAATTAATGTCATTAACTGCTAAGTGTGGTTATGTTTTTGTACCCTAATTTTATCTCTATATATACCATGAACTCACATTTCTCACACTTTCTCTCTCTCACACACACACCTTTTATGCATTTTGGCCTTCTCCATTGTTTTCTCTTCTCTTCCAAACCTAAAAGAAGATCAATTTATCTCACAAGTTCGTCAATGGCAACTTCGTCATCTTCGTCTCAAAATTTAGCGTCAACAATGGTTGGGGTATCATCATCAGAAATGGGTATTATTCCATACCAAGAACGAGAGAGAACTCTTCTTACACCTATTTAGAAATTAGAAGTTCTTTGCGAATTTATGGTGGATTTTGAATGTATTGCGAAGAACGGTTTTGATCTTCGTCCAACTGTATCTTCTCAAGGATGGGGGAAGTACTTTGATAGATTGTTTGGTCCAGTCTTTCCTCAATTGGTTAAGGAATTCTAGATAGATGCAAAGGTTTTCCCCAAGTTCATATATTCATATGTTTTGGGAAAAGAAATCATAATCACTGAGGAGATGATTCGTAAACTGATAGGGTATGAAGAAGTAGATGGTGTTACTCATCTTTCTACAGGACGGGTAGACATGGATGAGGTCTACAGAGAAGTTTTCACTCCTGGGATGTCTTCAAGCAAGATCAAGGATTTGAAGACACACTACAAAATCTGGGCAAAGATTTTTCTGGGCTGCATTCACCATAGAAAAGCATCTAATTCTCCAGACTACATCAATGCAGAGCAGCTGTATTTTATATATTGTTTGGGAAAGAACATCAAGGTGGATTTTCCACATCTGTTGTTTACTCATCTGCGGAACCATGTGAACAAGTCCAGAGAAGTTATTAAAACCAAACATCAGAAGATCAGGAATTGGATCCCCATGGGAAGATTGGTCTCTGATGTACTCCCTGAGAATGGCTTGGAAGCTCATCTGACTGAGGCTGGTCTGAAAGAATAATTAGTTCCAATACTTGGGAAGCCTCTGGATGGCAAAAGCCTTCAAAGAATAAGGTTGGTGGAACAACTTTCTTCTGATCTAGTTAAGATAAACTCAGGTGAAGTTTGCAGAAGAAGAGTCCCATTGGATGACTTTCCACTGTTTATTGCAGAGGAACCTAAATAAGCTCTGCTCTTCTATATTGAATCATGTATAGCAAATGGCACTCCCATGCCACCAGATTTGATAAAATGAGCATCTGAACCTGCTCCAGAAGTGATTGAGAAGAAGAGACGCAAGAAGAGAAAAGCCTCTGAAGAAGATTCTTCTGAGAAGACCACTAAGCATTCCAAACATCCAGGTAACATTTCTGTTGTTCCTGTTTTAAAAACTGTGACAGAAATTCCAACATTTCAACCTCCTCCTCCCTATGACCCTATTTCTACTCCCTCTCCTTAACACACCACTTCTGAACACATTTCATCTGAAAATGTTCATGACTCTGTTCCCTCTCCTCAACCACAACCATAAACATCTCAACACCAACCACAACCCTCTAAATCACAACTATCTGAACCTCAACTATCTGAACATCAACCCTCTAAACCTCAACCCTATGAACCTCAACCATCTGAACCTCAACCCTCTGAACCACAATCCTCTGAACCTAATCCTTCTGAACCTCACCCATCTGACCCTAAACCTGAAATTCTTGATGTTATTCCTCTTATGACTATTCACCCTGTTTCATCTGGATCATCTGAATCATCTGATTCATCTGATTCTTCTTCAAGTCTTTCAGATGTCACATCACCCACTCATAACTCTCCTAACCATCCTCAGAAAATTTCATCTCCAACTCCCATTTCCATTCATACTTCCATTACCATTCTTACTCCCCTTCCTTCTCTTTCCTCAGAACAACCCTCATCTTCTGATAAACCTTCACCTTCAGTTGACCCTAAGGAATCCGTCTTAGAAGCTCTCCTTAAACCCACACCTAGATCAGATGTTGTGACTTTGTTATATGGTTTCGAGACAGAAATGCAGATGTGGTTGTCTGTTGTTAGGGAAAGGTGCCTGAATAGAGTGAATCCTCATGAAGTATTTTGGACTACTTTCAGAAGAAGATTCAACTCTGTGACTGAGAACCTTCAAGCTGCTTGCTCTGCAGATGCCCAAGAAAAATTTTCTAAAGCTGTCAAATTTGCTCTTCTGGGTGTATGCAGAACTCCTACTCAGCTTTTGGAAAACACACCTGTAAAGGTTGTGTGTTCAGCATCTGAAGAAACTATTGCACTTCAGATTAGTGTAATTCCTCAGCCTGAAGAAATTATCACAGAGGCTGCTATCTCTGAAGAGACTCCTGCATCTAATAAGCCTTCTGATATGGATTTAGAGACAACATCTATTTCACTGGTCATTCCAGAATCAACAGTTTTGAAGAAAGACTCTGAAGAAGTGAAAGTTTCTGAAGATGTGAAAGAAAAGCTTGCTCAGCAAGAGGCTGCCACTAGTGAAATTAAGGCCTAGATGGTAAAGCAAGAACAGACTACAGAAGAAATCAAGGACTGGATAGCTAAGCAAGAAAAATCAACATCTGAGATCAAGACTTGGATGGCAAAGCAAGAAAAGTCAACTTCTGAGATAACTAATCTTCTGAAGATTTTAGCATCTCGTTCCACTTAATTGTCTTGTTTGTGCACTTTTGTGATAATTGTTTGTTTTTGGCTTATCAATATATATGTGATTGTTCCTTCTATTTTATATTTGTTTTCTTACTCTTAAATTTTTGCCTTAAATGATTTTTTTTAAAATCACTTTTTGATATGACAAAAAGGGGGAGAAATTGAAATTTTGATAGTTCACATAAACAGATACTAAATGGCTACTCAGACATTTTAAAATATATTTGATCATATATTCAGTGTTTCAGAGCTATAACTATTCATCTAACAAATTGCATAGAAGTAACTCTGAACAATCTCTGAGAGTCCACAAGCTTCATCTGACTCTGAAAAGAATACTGGTGCTGAAAGGGAAGTATTTATCTTTTCTAGCAGTATTCATTTCAGGGGGGATTCATAATCTCAGGGGGAGATATATATTTTTTCTTGTTTTGAACAAAATTTTGTATAGTTTTTGTCATCATAAAAAAGGGGGAGATTGTTAGAACACATATTGGTTCTTAATATATCTCAATGTTTTGATGATAACATTAATGAAATTTTGTATAAAGAAAATATATACTCTAAATTTGTTCAAGTGTTTTTGTTTCAGATATTAAATAAATATTCATCTGAAGACAAAAAAAAGGATTCCTCTGAACATTATATAACGCAAAGCTCTGATCGTAGAAAGCGCAACATAGAAGACTCTGAGCAAAGCTACAGAAGACTCTGAAGCGCTACCTACAGAAGACTCTGAGCGCAGAGTATAAAGATTCAGTATATTCAGAAGACTCTGTGAGAACTCAACGCTGCAACCTACAGAGGCTCTGAGAATCAAGTCAACTCTGATCATTCATTCACGCTAAGCACTTTGCTGCAAAACTCTGGATAGAGTGACTCTGATAAAGAAGAACATGGAACATCATCAAGGGATCTGATGCAAGATTATTTTTCATATCTGTTCATTTGAAAAGATATTGTTCAAGAAAGATACGTTGCTAAACCCAATGTCTACCAACGACACTATTTCTCATTCGTGTATGGCACAGGAATTCAGGCAAAAAGGGAATGTCAAATCAAGACGAAAAGTATTTGTCCTTTCTGTCTACATCCTACAGTTGTTTCATCTACACACTATTTGAGAAAGTGGAGTATATAAAGAAGTCTCCATCAGCACTTCAATGTAAAGATTTCCAAAAACAATCCAAGGAACATTTGAAAAACAATCAACGTAGAAACTCATACAAAGAAAAACACAAGTACATCAAACACATAAGTTTTATTTGTTCTTCATTTTGTGTAAAAATCACAGTTGTGATAATAGCTTTTGAGAAGCACTTAAACACATGGTATTTTATCTTTGTAAAAGTTCCTTGAGAGACCAGGTTGTGCTCAGGATTCTTGAGAAGACTAAGACAGTTTGTCTTAGTGATATCACTGTAATCAGGTTTTGATTTAGTGGATTAAGTCCTCGTTTGAGAGAGGCGAAATCACCTTGGCGGATGGACTGGAGTAGTTTGAGTTCAAACGAACCAGGATAAAAATAACTTGTCTTTTTCTATTATCATAGTTGTTTTTAAAAACCCTTATTCAACCCCCCCCCCCCCTCTAAGTGTTTTTCCTACCTTCAAGCTTCATCTACATTCAGTGAAGTTAACCAACTCAAGAACTTGAAAGATCGTGGCCTGAGTCAAGCTTGGTGACTCCATTTTCAGAGCTTTAGAGTTGAGCTTCAATAGGTACAATTCTCAACCATTTTGCTTCAAATTTGTTGGTAAGATGTAGTCCTTGATGCACTGATGTTGTTAGGATCGTTAGATTTTAGTTGTTGTTGAGTTTAGCATGTCTATTTTCAAATCCATGTTTTGAATTTCATCTAGTTATTTCCAAATCGATTGAGTTGTGTGTAAAAGAAATTTGGAGAGATGATATGGTTGAGATCGTCCTGAAAAGACACATCAAATGATACCACTATGAGCATCAATGGTTATGGTTTGATGAAACCATGAATTTCTACAAATCTCTGTTGATTTCATATGGTTGGAGTTTGAAGATGATGAGTTGGTATCATCTGACCGTCCAACCTACCACTTGTTTTAATGTTGTGGTTTCGACTTTTAATGGCTGGATGTGATGAGTTTGACTCAGATCCACCGTAGATGTGCACTCTCATGCCATTAGATCAGCCACGTCAGTTAATGAATGGAGATCCAACATGCCATACCTTTCTGTTTTATTTTCTTTTTCAAAATTTGTTTTAAATTCATTTTATTTTCAAAAATTCATAGAAAATTCATTTTTCATCAAAAAAATACCAAAATATTTTCTAAATTTTCCTTTTATTTTTCTCTTTCTGATTCCTATTTTTCTATTTTTATTTTTTATTTTTCTATTTTTATTGAATTTTGATTTGTTTGGATTAATTTTAATTGGTTTAAAATTACTTTTAGGCTTTTAAAATTATGACAAAAATATCATGTGATCCTATGAAGGTCTTTGACCTATGGTGATTTTCTTTGATTTTTATTTTTGGTTTTTCTATTTTACATAAATTTTTATAGTATTTGTTTGATTTTTTTTAGTTTAAAATTATTTTTAGACATTTTAAAATTGTGAGAAAATAGTATATGATCCTATGATGGTCTTTGACCTATGGTGATTTTCTTGGGTTCTTATTTGTGTCTTAACTAATTTTTATCCTTTTATAGGTTTTATTTTGAACTTTTTAATTAGTTTTTAATTAGTTTTAAGTTGCAAAATTATGTAAACTTGTTTCTAATCCATTTAGGTTGGTATTATGATCTTCCTCTAGTCATTTGAGACTTGAGTGCTTGCTTGATATTCCTTTTCTTTTGCGGATGATTTTGATGTATGATTCTTTCTTGAGGCTTGTTTTGAATTCAACTTGTGTGATCTCTTTTGTGTATTCATGGATAGATGTTAACTTGTTGATCATGTTGATGGTGTGGCTTCATGTTAATTTCATGTCATAATCACATGCCTTTTCCTTTATGGTTATCTTTTGCATGCTCATTTGGTTTGGCTTTTGACTTGTTTATGAATGAGATGTATGACATGATTCTTTGTGCTCTCTCTTTGATTATTGGCATGACTTGAGTATGATATATTGTGCTACTGCCCTACCATGTTTCTTGTCTCATTTAACTTCATTTCACATTGCTTGGTGATTGATGATGCTTCTTGTAAGTTGTTTAGGTCACTTAGATGTGTGTAGGCACTTTGTTTTTCCGTTGTGTTTTGGTTTTCAAATCTTTTGGTTTGGTTTGATATTGTGATTGCTTTTTTCTATTCTTAACATGGTGTAAATTCTCACCTTATTTGATATTTTGTGTGTTTGATACTTCTTTTTCATTTGAACTTTCACGCTTGTTCTTGTTTATTGTATCTTCCTCCCTCTCCTACTTTCTTCTTCATCTTCTCTCTTCTGTGAGACTTGTTTAAGTTTCATCTTTGTTTTCATTTGTGATTGAATTAGATAGTGTTTACTTGTGCTTGCTCACATGATCCCTTAGGATTCCTAATCCCACTTAATTTCTGATTAATGTGTGAGTAGAAGGGGCGTTAGGCTTTCAATCCTTTGTATGATAACAATTAGGATAGTCCCTCTTTGACCTTAAATTTAGTTTCATCATTTGTATGATAACATTAAGTAGACTTCCCTTTCATCATAACCTTAGGAACATTTTGTATGATAACTTTAGGGTTTTCAGTTTCCCTTTAGTGTTTTCTTTTGTGTCTTATCTTCTCATCTCAAACAAATCTAAGACACTTAATATATAATGATGAACGTTGTGTGCCACGAGCCTTAAATATGTGGGAAATGATGAGTGGGAGGTTTCTCTTCATTTGTCTAGAGTGCTTAGTGTATGCCCTTTGGGCGATATGGGATGCATTCGCTCTTATATCATAGCCTTTAGTGCAATGTGAATCTCAAACAAATTCAATTCACTTCTCAAAAAATCATAAACCAAATTCAAACTTTTTATCCTTCGGGATTCGTTTCAAAATCATTTTCAGAAAAGAGTACGTTACTTTTTCATTCTATCGCAAACAGACATTGACCCTAACTATTGGAATGGGAACTTAACTTCGCTCATAAAAAACACTTAACCAACCAGTGGTATAGTTTATCCGAACTACATTTGCTCTGATTTCTCATACCAGATGAGGATACATAGGCACAAGACAGTAGTGTCTTGGAGAGCAACCTTCCCCCCCATCACCCGTAGTTTTCCGAACTACGTTGACTCTGACTTTCTCATTGCACGAGGATATACGTAGGCATAGGGCGGAGATGTCCTATCGAGTCTCTTTTTTCTTTTTCCCGTCTCATTTCTATTTAGCAGTGGCTTTTAGATAACTCGCCCTTTGATTAGACAACAAGCATGGATCCCGTTTAGTACAACGGACGTGAGGGGTGCTCATACCTTCCCATTGCGTAACCGACTATCGAACCCAAGATTTGGTTGCAATGACCTTGTCTTCTCCTGTTCATTTAGGTTTTCTTCAAAATTTTCCTTTCCCTCTCTTTGGGATAATAACCGGTGGCAACTCTCCTGTTTGTTTCTGCCGGACTTTATCGCAGTTGTGAAAGATGGCGACTTTGTTGGGGATATCTGGTTCCCTATGCGAGTTAATCCTAGCGATTGTCTATTTTATATCATTGGGTGTTTATTTTTTGTGTATATGTATGTTGTATTTGTATATTTTCTGTTGTATTGCATTTGCATTTTACTTTCTACACTTTATCATTGTTATCATATACGTTGTTGTGTTGTTGGATGGGTTTTTCCATGAGAGATAAGCCCAATACCCAGGCTTTAGTATACACATAGGATTAGTGATGAGAGTAATGTGGACTTGTGTGGCATCTTAACTAGCAAGAGTTCATACAAAATTTGCATCTAGACAAGATTTTCTTTGAAGATATCCTATCATGTGCATATTGGACAGTTGAGGGGATGTTGGATTAGAAAGCTAACGAGTCTGAAGACCGTTCATTGGGAAGTCAATTGAGACCTCTTTGATTGACCATGATACCAAACCAAAAAAGGTGAACGTATGATCGTTTCTCAACCTGAGAGTCCATGATACTGACGACATGCAGAGGATGTCGTACCTTTCAAGACTAGAACCTACCTGTGAGAGGGATGGGTTTTGTAGGAAACTTTGACCTCCAATCAACCTATTTTTCTGGTTTTCTTGTCAGAGCGGACCTTTGACCTTGGATACTATGGTTTTCTGTCAGAGTTTTGGATTTCTGGGTCTTCTTATTAAAGTGGAGCTCTAGTTATATTCAGTCAATAGCTCAGCAACATTGGATACCTCGACCCCCTTGTCTTCATTTGCATAATCATCCTGCATATTAACATTTCATGTATGTGTGTTCTCAGGTTCTCATCTTTCCTTTGATTCAAGTAGTCTGATTTACTATTGAGATGGAGGCTGAGATGAAGAAGATCGTCATATACAAACTTCCATTACCAGAGTTGGGAACTTTATTTGGTCTGATTTCTATGGTTGATCCTGGCATTCTTGAAGATTTCAGAAAGGATTATGGGAGGATTCTAAGTCTTGTCCGTAAAGTCACAAACTACGAGCAAGGAGCCATTCATACTTTGCTACAGTTGTATGACCCTTCACTATGTTACTTTACTTTTTTGGATTATGTATTGGTTCCTACTTTGGAGGAGTTTGCTTTTATTTTGGGAGTTTCAGTCCTAGACGAAGTACCATTCTTTCATTCAGAGGAAGAGCCTGATCTTGAGAAGTCTGCCAATGCTCTTTATTTGAGCCAGTCTGAGTTGGTGGATGACGTAGTCTGCAGAAATGGAGCTTCTGGCCTTACCCTATCTTTCTTGGTGGGTAAAGACCATAAATATGCTAAAGAAGGTTGTTGGGTAGTTTGCAGCGCTATTCTGGCCCTACGTGTATATGGCATTATATTTTTTCCCAACATACCAGATTTCATTAATATGGACGCTTTTCACATCTTCCTTTTCAAAACCCCTGTACCGACTCTCCTAGGAGACTTATACCATTTAGTACACTATAAGAATGAAAAGAGGAGAGGAAAAACTATTTCTTGTTGTACACCGATTTTCTACAAGTGGTTTATAGATGACCTCCCTTGTTCCGGAGCTTTTGTTGATACGAGGATTACATCTGAATGGTCTAAGAGACTTATGGGTTTGACAACTAAGGATATTGTCTGGATTAACTGAGATATGCTTGACACAGAGATTATCTTTAGTTGTGGTAGCTTTCCCAATGTATTGTTGATGGGAAGAAAAGGGGGAATCAATTATAACCCTTCTCTTGTCGTTAGAAAATTTGGGTATGCTTTGAGGGGAGCCCCGAAGGATGAGGAAGTGCATGAATCTCTGTACTTCACCAGAGTAGTTGATCTCATATTCTGGCCAGAGTAGTGGAAGCATGGGGAAAATTTCATAAAAAGGGCAAGCTCTCTTTGGGCAAGGGTGACTGTAGAGCTTATGATCCTTACTTGGATTGGATTCACAGGAGAGTTGAAAGGATATTGTTGTCTTTCCTTGTTGAAGAACCCTTATACCCTTTGATATTTGAAGAGCCTACAACGGTTGATATCCTGAAATACAATAAGCTTTGGGTAGAGAAGGAAGAGTTGTATAAAGAAAGCGAAGAACTGAAAAAGAAGATCAGCCAGTTGAAGCATGACCAGAACGAAGATGTCTACTTAGCTAAAGTGAAGATAGAAACCTTGGCTAAAAGGGAGAAGGAGCTAGCTGAAGAGATTCGGGTGCGAGAACGAGTTGGCCAAGATCTAAAGAGTACTAATAGCGTCCTGAAGCATAAAAAGAAGGATTTAGATAGAGTTTATCTGGAGATATCTAAATTCAATGATCAATGGAACGCTGCAGTAACTGCCAAAAAACGCAAAGATAATGAGCTTCACAAGATGATTGACAAATTAAAGGCATAACTCAGAGCTAAAGAGATAGAAGTTTCAGTAGATTAATCTTGTAGATGTACAAGTGAACAGAGGCTTCCAGAAACTTTATCAGCGTTTGAAGAACTCAAGGTGAGAGCAGAATTGAAGAAACAGAGGCTTGAAGACGTCTTTGGCGAGGATGTTTGGGAGGAATATAGTCATGGTTTGAAGGATGTCATTTGCATAAGAGACTTCCTCATCCAATAACTAATTGTGATACCAAAGCATCCAGACACAAAGAGGCTGCTCGAGGAAGCCCAGACTTGGTATAAAGACCATAGTGGTTGAAGAAAATTGCCTCTAGTGATGTTATATCTCAGTAGTCTTTTCCTTTCTTGTATTTTGACCATCACCAGACTTGTTGGATGGGGTCACGGGCTTGTATACAGTTGTTTTTCCTATTGGTGGTTTGTGTACAATGACTTTTGGTTCTCATTTTATTTATGAGCAAGGCTTTGATCCTTCTATTTATCTCTATTGTTCTATTATTATATGTGAAACTAGAATCTAGGGGGAGATCTCCCAGAAACACATACATATTTGCATTTTACATTATCATTTTCATTTGCATAACAGGTGTTCCCGGAGACTTCAATCTTATCTCTGCTTGGTTTTCTATATTAGTTGACAGGTATGCGGAATCGGGTTTTCACAGATATTCTACTCTGGGAAATTATCAAAGAGTTATGGACCATGTTTAGAACGAGCTCCAAGAGGTCAGAGATCGTATGACACAGTTCATGGAAATGATGCAGAACGTGGCCAACGGGTAGGAACAATTAATAACTTTGGTTCAGCTGTTGATAGCATGGGTTGATGGAAATAGTATTCTACATGGAGGAACTGTTGTTCTTCCTCCACCTGTTGATGGTAATATTCCTCAAGGAAATGGTATTCCTACAGTTGTTAACCCTTCGGGCGAAGGTCCTCATGGCAGAGTTCATATAGGAGATGCTGAAGATAATGTATGCAATGTTCATGGGGCTACTAGTCCTCAGTGAGAGGAAGATAATCAAGACGACATATTATCAATGAGGGACATGGATGTTGGTCTCCGCTCAGAGGCTGATAAAAGATTCAAGTTAATTGAGGAGAAAATAAAAGCCTACGAGAACCAAATTTTTCTGGGTTTCGACATGTCAGATTTGGGACATGTGTTAGGGGTCAGAATTCCCCCGAAGTTCAAGGTATCAGATTTCGACAAGTACAAAGGGACGACCTGTCCTAGAGTACATCTCTGGGTGTATTTCAGAAATATGACTGTGTATTCCAATGATGAAAAGTTATTGATGCATTTTTTCCAAGACAATTTATCAGGGCCATCTCTGGAATGGTATATGGGGTTAGAGAGGACCCACATAAGAAGCTGAAGGGAGTTGGGGGGAAGCTTTTGTTCGCCACTATCAATATAACAGTGACTTGGCCCCAAATAGGGTGCAACTAAAAAATCTATCGCAAAGGAAGCAATGAAGGGTTTATAGAGTACGCCCAGAGGTGGCAGAATTTAGCAGCTAGAGTGTAGCCTTCGATGATGGAGTGAGAGCTGGTTGATATGTTCATGGCTACATTGCCCGGGACATACTATGAAAAATTAGTTGGTTGTATGTCAGGGTGTTTCTCAGATCTGGTTATGGCAGGAGAAAGAGTAGAAAATGGTATCAAGACAGGGAAGATACAAGGTGGAGCAAGGTCCTCATCCAGAGGAGTGAAAAAGTCGTATAATGAAAATCCTAAGAAACGAGAAGGAGATGCTAATTCAGTATCTTCTTACATAGGTAAAGGCCGAGCGCAACCTTATTATGACCAACAAGTTGCTACTGTAGCCATACCGGCTGCACCATAACAAAAAGTTAACGCGCCTCGCAGTTACCAAGACAAAGGAATAATGGCTAACAAACAGTTCGAGACGCCACCAATGCCTTATTCTCAACTATTATAAAATTTGCTGCAGTTGAAACTTATTTAGAAGATAAGCTTGGCGCCTCTCACCAGTGCGCCTCCTCTAGGTTACGATGTAAATGCATGGTGTGAGTTCCACTCAGGAGCTCCAGGCCATCATATTGACAACTGTAAAGCATTCAAGCACAAAGTCTCGGATCTGCTTGATTCAAAGGTGATCAACTTCACTAATGAAGGCCCAAATGTAAATCAAAACCCAATGCCAAATCATGGTATTGTCAGGACTAATGATGTGATAGAGGGGGAGAGGTTAAACTTGATCATGGACGTTGAAGAGCTGAAGAACCCTTTAAGCTTTGTGAAGGATAAGTTGTTAAAGGGAGTTATTTTCCCAACATGTTCGGTTGAATGTTCAGAGTGTGCTTTGTAGCCCGAGGGTTATATTTTATTGAGAATGGTATCCAAAAACTGATTAATGAAGGTTTTCTGCAGTTTGACAGAGTTGTGGGAGAGGACGTGGATGATAGAATTAGTAATGACGAAAGTGAAGTCGCCACGATTTCAATTCCCTACCGGACAATTAATATTTCATCGCCTGCAAGGCCAGCGCCAGTTATCATTACTACACCTGGACCTGTGCCATACGAGAGCACTAAGGCCATCCCATGGAACTATGGGGCAGAAGTGTTCTGTAATGGACAGAAGCAGGAATTGGCAGTGTCGTCATATGGTGGTTCTTCGATTGAAAATGTAGTCAGTGCAGGAGGAATCACTAGAAGTGGGGGGGTATTTTCTCCACTTGAATCTAGCAATGATAAGAATGATAAGGGGAAGGTTAAAGCAGTGGTTAAGGAAGACATCCAACAGCAGACTGGTAATGATGCTTTTTCAAAAGACGCCGAGGAATTTATGAGACTCATTCGTAAAAGTGACTACAAAATTATGGATCACTTACATCAGACTCCGTTGAAGATTTGTATTCTATCATTGTTGTTGTGTTCTGAGGCACACCGAAATGCACTATTGAGGATCTTGAATTCGGCATTTATACCGCAAAATATTTCAGTGAACCAGTTGGAGGGGGTGATAGCGCATGTCAACGCTGGCAACGGTTTAGGTTTTACACAAAACTAGATTTAACTCCTGCTCTGAGTAATCATAACCATGCCTTACACATATCAATAAGTGTAGAGGGTCCCTATTGTCACACGTCCTGGTTGATACAGGATCTTCCCTTAATGTGCTACCCAAGAAAGCGTTAATGAAGCTAGACACGCAAGGTTTGAAGTGTATGCCTAGTGATTTGGTGGTAAGAGCGTTTGATGGCTCGAAGAGGTCGGTGTTCATAGAAATTACAATGCCTATACAGGTTGGGCCTGAGGTTTTTGACGCAACATTTTACATAATGGATATCCAATCGGCTTATAGCTGTTTACTTGGTCGGCCATGGATACATGTTGCAGGAGAAGTCAATCCAACATTGCATCAAAAGCTAAAGTATATAATAAAGGATAAAGTTATTATGGTGTGTGGTGAGGAGTATCTTGTGGTGAGTCAGTTGTCTTCGTTTAAATACGTGGAAGTGGATGGTGAAATCCACGAGACGCTCTTCCAGGCTTTTGAAACAGTGCAAATTCAGGAGAAGCCTCATGTTGAAGTTAAAAGCCCAGAGGTCTCAATGTCATCGTTTAAAGAAGCCCGTGCTATCGTTGAATCTGGATCTTCCCAGAGGTGGGGCTAGGTGCTTAACGTTCCTGTTAAACAAGAAAAGTTCGGTATATGGTACAAGCCCTCTATTCCTTCTCATGACCCTCTGAGGTATAAAGGACTTGTTTGATTCACCAGCGGTGGAGATATCTTTGACAAGATTCATGCTATTGGGGATGACGAAGGTGATAGTGAATGTGACACGAATTCCTGGATCCACCCTTGTATCCCTGGACAGAAGCTATGTAATTGGACCGTGGAGGAAGTAATCCAAGTCACTTCTGAAGAATAATTTCCACTTGTTTTTTATTATGTCTAGTCGTACATTCTGCCCAAGATGTAGTGACTCTTTTTGTAGGGCCCTTTTTGATATTTTAAAACATTATTATGAATAAGAGGACATCCTTTTTTGCATTCAAATATTTTGATCCCTGTTTTTCCTTTTTTTTTTACTTTTTGTTTAAACAAAAACATGACAATGTGTTTTGTTTTTTGCATCGCATAATAAACAAACATCATCATGCAGGTCTTTTCTATCAGATACCATCAATTCTGATTCAGCTATGGCTTAGTATGATTTTGATATTCCTATCTATCAAGCTGGAGAAGAGACTGATGAAGGTGGAAGGAATTCTTATTTGGCTTGCCATGGAGTTTTCTATCTTTTGGTTAGATCCTTCTTATCTCTAGCCATTTTTTTTGCTTTCTAGGGTAGTCACTTCTTCTCCACCCCTTCTTCAATCTTCAAAATATTTTCCCTTTTTCAAAACCTTCTTGTTTTCAAAATTAAACCTCTTTCATAAAAAACCTTGACTTTGTCAAGTGATTTTTTTCAAACTTTGTTTTCTTTAATAAGTGTCAATCAATATTAATCATACTTTGACTAATTTCAAAAGACAAAAAAATACAAAAACTCATTCAAACTTTTGGTGCTTTTGTGCACTTTTTTTAAAACTTTTCATAAAGTTTAGATATGAGTCACTTTCATAGTTGAGATGTAATTCTCCTATTCCCCCTAGTATTTAAGATTGTTGACATTTTCCACTTAGATCTTGAGTGATAGCCTTGTTAACTTTTAATCCAAGCAAAATCCTCCATCTTTAGGTGATGCAAATGTTGTTTTATACTTCTGAGCGACTAGTCTTAGTTTTCTCCTTATTGTCTTTACATTTTAAAATCAACCATAACAACCCTTTTTTTATTCGTACCACCAACTACGGGGTTTTGATCCTATATTGCACTTTGTGGAAGGAGCGAGTCCTTGGATACTAACACTACATGACAAGCGATAAAGAACTGGTGCTAAAAGGTTCCCAGAATCGTGACTCTTCATGAATCAAGTCGTGCAACAGGCTAGCTGTGTTACAACAAGATCTACGAATAGGTCTCCTCTGTGGAAGCTTTCATGTTATGCACGCAAGGAGCGAGTCCTTTGGAACTAACACTGCTCGACTTCCAAATCCAAACAATGTGTTCCCTCTGCATTTACCAAAGCTCGGGCGTAGAGCTTTACTCATGATATCATCCCAAGATCCGACAGGCAAGCATTATTACAAGCATATAAAAGCAATAAGATAACAAATATGTAAATAAGAAAAAAACAAGTAAA
This sequence comes from Lathyrus sativus, assembly GCA_963859935.3. Lineage (NCBI taxonomy): Eukaryota > Viridiplantae > Streptophyta > Magnoliopsida > Fabales > Fabaceae > Lathyrus > Lathyrus sativus. The sequence goes on along the minus strand of OZ012741.1, from coordinate 30,282,463 downwards.
TAAAGATAACGCTCTCCATAAATCCCTAAGTTAGCCTTAACTCTCTCTTGCATGGAGCAAACTTTCCCAACAGAGTCGCCACCTATCGCATCTCAAAAAATACAATCGAGAACACGATCCTCACGCAAAAGGCGTGGAAATGCAGTTCAACAGAGTCGCCATCGAATTTATTTATCCTAAAAAGAGGAAAAGGAAAATATCAAGAAAACCTTTAAGAGAGGGATAAGAACATGGTCGTCGCAACTACATTGTGGGTTCGAGAGTCAGTTACGCAAGGGGAAGGTATTAGCACCCCTCACGTCCGTTGTACTCAACGTGAGCCTCTTAGTTAGATTTGTAGTGAGTGTTATCTAAGCTTGTTTGTTTTCTTCTCAATAATAAATTTGAAATGGTACAATAAAAAAATTCGATATTAGGGGAGAATGGGTGGTCGTACAATAGGGTGCTCACCAAGAATTGGGGCCCTTGTGCCTACGTATGCTCATCCGGACAAGAATGAGGAATCAAAGCGCTTGTAGTTCTACTACGGGAACGGTAGAGGGGGGAAACGGGTGATGGAGGAAAGGTAGACGTAAACGGGGAAAAAGAAAAAGGTAGCTCGCCAAGATCATCGCAATCTTGTGCCTACGTATCTTTATTCGAGAATAAAGAATCATAGCATCCGTAGTTCTTGGATACAACCACAAAAAGAAGGGGTTGAATTTGTTGAAGTTTGGTTTGGAAACGAAGGATTGAATGACAAACAACCGAAGGGGCGTGCCTCAGGAGCTGTCACTCAAGAATCCAAGGAATGCGAGATTCCAAGAACTCAGTTCTTTCAGGAGTTGGTTGAAAAGGTTTTGAGAACGGTTGAACGTTTTGAATTCGAAAGATTGAATGAACAGAAACCCAAGGGGCATGCCTCGAGAGCCATTCATTCGAAGATCCAAAGAATGCTAGATTCAAAGAATCTCATTCTTTTATAAGTTTGATTATGAAAATGTTTAGATAAGAATTAAGTATTTTAGGATGAAAGGTTGAATGAAAAACAACCCAAGGTGTGCTCCTCAAGAGTCATTCATTCAAAGATCCAAAGAATGCTAGACTCCAAGAATCATCTTCTTTTGAAGTTTGTTTAAGAAAGTGTTTAAAAACGATCGAATCGGATTGGTCGAGAAAGGAGGTTGATGGCGAGGCAAAAGGCACTCGACATACGAGTTTGAATAAAATGCTACTTGACGTTGGATTAAGGGTTTGTGAAAGAGGTGATAATCGATACTAGTCCTAGGGGTGCTCCAAATAGTGAAACCACGATGAAATGTGCAAGTGTGTGTGTGTTAGATTGATGGCAGATGCTAACGAGCAATTGACTTACGGTGGGTGTTTGGAAACGGCTCGATGACGAATCAAGAATTAGTTTGAAAATTATTTTTTCTATGCTAGTCCTTAGGGGTGCTCCTAGTAAAAAAACCATAATCACAGCAAAACGAATGTGTACATCAGAATGGGAATGGGGTACATGTAAGTTACACGGAATTGCACGAAATAGAAAGGTTCGTTGTAAGATAGCCTAAGAGGAAACCGTATGTGTGCAATGTGTCCTAAACTAAGCCTTGAGAAAGATTCGGACAAAAGCTCCAACCTAGGGTTTCTTTACAAAGTCTAAGTGCTCGGATAAGTAACCAACAGTCCACCAATTTAGGCTTTTAGGGTTTCGATCATTATTAATGTGATTTCAAGAAGTGTAAACAAGATATGAACAAGATGAATATGATACGAATAATATGATAAATATGACAAGATAATATAAAGAGAATATAATCAATAGTATATGAATAATGATAATAAGATCAAGATATATTGACAGAAAAGTAAATCAAGAATATATTGACAAAAATTAAAGCAAGAGTATATTGACTGAATTTAAAGTTAGTGGTTAATCGTTATTTCTTTGAATCGGGACGACTATAGCACTAAACCGTCGCAACACATTCTATGACGAAGATCATACTATAGGAGGTCGCGTAAGTTGATATTTGTGCTAAAATACGATGTATAAATGATATTGAGAACTATTCTCCAAATAAATCGTGCCACACGAAAAGAAAAGCATATGGTCTCGTCTTAATCATAAACTTGTGTCGATTAATTGAAGGTAACCTATCATGATCCAAAAGTATAGAAAATGATCTCGATGATCATTCACTACAGATTTGAAATAATGAAGGTTAAACAACCTCAATCAACCAACATTCGTGAATAAAAAGACTTCATGAACCGATATTGAAATTGACAATAAAATCGAAGATGAAAATCAAAGTGAAAATGAAAATAATAAATCAAGAAATAAAGTAATAAATAAAGTTAATAATAAACAAAATATTAACAAAAGTATTAACTGATAATTAACAAGAAAATTGATAAAATTGTTTAAAAAAATAATTAGTAAAATAATTAAAGGGGGGGGGGATAGAAATAAAGAGTGTGTATAAGAAATAGGTGGAATCATGTAAGGCTTAGCCCATCATCCACCCTTCATTCCACACGGTGCATAAAACAAAAGGGGTGGTTATATGAATTCCACTATGGGCCAACAAGCCCACTCATCTCCCGAAAGCAAGGTGAACGAAAGGAAGAGTGGAGATAAAGAAAATCAAAATGGGCCCACTAGCCCATGATCCATCAGCCTTACTAAATAACCATCAACTTGAAGGTCAGTAGAAACGTATGCAAGCAACACACCGAGAATAAGGCCACACATCAACAACAGATCTAACTTTAAAACGAAAGAGAATTGTTCCTTCACAGAAAAGAGGTCAAAGGAAAAATCGTTGTGTCCCAACCTACATGAACAAGATCGATTCACTATCCCTCTTCGTATGGATTGTTCCTACTTGTCTCGTCTGATTTGCTTCACGTTCACGATTTAATTTTGAAGTTTTGTGTTTCGTGTTTTCTTCTTACTTTATGTTTCAGTTTGTATTAGTTTGAATCTCACTCCCTTCATCTCTATTTATTCTTTCTGATTCGGGTTGGATTTTGTTGTTGATTTGGGACGAAGAAGAAGATTTTGGAGAGATTTTGGGGTGGGTCGAAGGTTGATGAATGTTTGTGAGGTTCGATTTGAGTATGAAGAAGATTTGTTGTTGAGTGAGTGTGGAGGTTGAAGGAGATTTGACAGGGTGTAATTGGAGAGCTTCTTTTCTTTATTGCAGTGAGGAAGGAAATTCATTTATTGGCGTGTGTGTATTTGTGGGGTCAGTTTGTCGTTGCTTGAGGTGTTGTGGGATGATGCCTATTTCAGGTTATGTTGCATTGGATGTGGTGTGAGGCGAGTAACGTGGTGCGAAGGTTAATTCGTGATATTTTATTACAGAGTTTTTGCGTGAGCTAATGCGTGTGTTGAGTATGTTGTGCTTTTGAAGAGGTCGTTGTTGTATTGTTGTGAATTCCAAACATTGTGGCGAGTCGGTTGATGTACGGTTTGAGGGTGTGTAGTGTTTGCGCGAGGATGGTTGTGAGTTTGTGTACATGATGTTTGGAAATGTGCATTAATGAGTTGTGGGGCCAGATGTTTGGAGGGATTATGTGACTTTTGCGATGGAGAGTTTTGGTAGATTTGTAAGCTTGAAAGAAACTTCATGGGTCGTGCCTTTCTTTATGATCACTCATTATTATTACTTTTGGAATTTTTTTGTTGTAATCAAAAGGTTGGTGATGGGCTTTTCTTGTAAACTCAATTCTTGGACTTTTTGTGTAATATCTATGTATATAGAAACAATTTGTAAAAAAGGATTTTGAATTTTATTTGTTTGGACACTTAATGGTTTTATGGATCAAAGACTTTTGTGTAAAAAGACAAACAATAAACTTTGATGCACACTTTGGACTTTACAACTTGGTGTGCACCTGCCTATGAATTCCACGATTCGTAATTTGTAAAATCATGACAATTAGAATTGAAACTCCAATGAAAATCAGATTCCAACATTCTTGACATCTTCTCTTGAAATGAATTAAAACCTGAATCAATCCTTGAGAAAAAAATCGAGCATGACACAATTTTGACCTTGAATGAATTGGAATTTTAAATCAATAAGTCGATCTTTTAAATTTATTGTGAACCGCAAATGAACTGATGCCTTAAATCAGTGAGTTTTTCTTAATACCAGTAAACCCAAGACTTCATTATGAACCTTCGTGACCAAAAACCATGCCTTGAAATAAGAGGGATTATGAAATGAGATATGAGCTTCAGAATGTTGCATCAAACCCTAATAGAACTCTCAGACAAACCCACCAGATAAGTCCTAAACTCTGGCCTTGATCTTGAAAGAAACCATTGTCTAACTAAAATTAGGTCAAAACCATTGACCTTCATTCAATACTGCATACACATTTAAGATATAACAATATGTTCAAAGCAATGAAGTAACTAATCAACTGCAATAAGAATATCATTTATCAAGTTATCTTTATTCATTTGTGCATGCATTTCTTATGCATCATTAATTTTTTTTTTATTTCGATTAGAATTATACTTTAGTCTGTGCATTAAAATAAATTGTTTTTAAAAAATTTATTATTTTGAATTTAAAATTCTTGATCATGCATTTTTTCAAAATTTCAAAATATTCAAATTCTTAGTTTATGATTCGAAACACTAAATTTATGATTCGAATCAAATGTCTCGGTATTTCTCTCATTTAGCCCCTTTTGGTCTAATTTAAATCACAATCTCTTTTGATTTGAATCAGAGCATGCCATTACGAAAAATTATGTCTTTGATTCAAATCACAACCAATTTGATTAGAGTAAAACACCAAGCATTGCCTTTTGATATGAATCACACCATATTTGATTTGAATCAAACTCTTAAAACTCAATTTTTTGCTAAAATGTGTGACTCTGCATTTCTAATCATTAAAACTCATTTATTTCTCATTAACTCACACAAAATATCTTAATATCAAATCACTAAACCTTTATCATTTCATTTCAAATTTCAAATCATATTCATCTTATATAATTAGCCTAGTTTTACTTATTCAACCTATTCATCATATTCATTTGTTTCATCTCATCCCATCTCATAAACTTATACCTCCATCTCCAAACCTTCATCATTCATCACCATGGATCAAAAGAAAATGAGAAGCAAAAGGGAAAAAGGAAATTTTTATCTTCATGAAGGGTACATCTCCACACACATTTTGGGCTTCAGTACAAGGGTATGGAAGTCTGTATATCTAATGACCCCAGGTTCAACAGAGCTGGATTTGTAACAATGATCTCAAAGTCATTGTTCAGGGATCATCTAAATACGGCGAAATTTCAAATTATCCAGATGAAATGCAAAGTGTGTATGTTGTACTGGGTTGTTGTTAAGATTATGTACATGAAGCCTAGAAATGAGGCTAGATTTGATGACATGGATCTTTATCTGATGTAGGTTTTTCTAACATAAAATGAAGTCAACTGGGTAAAGTTTATCATGGTTCAAATAAGTATTTCAACCGATCTTTAATTTTGATTTTGTTTTAGATGTTGCTTCAAAACCTTTTCCATCTGACCTCAAATAGTTTAACATGCATTCCAGTGTCATCATTTGCGTCATTTTGTGACTGTTTATTTATCTTTACGTTGGATATCATCTTATATTGTTTTACATGTTGTAACTGATTAAGTTTCATTTTTGGTTAATTACATGTATGACATGGTTTTAGCCAATTTGGTTAGTTTGATTGTCTGTTTTACGTTAAATTTATCCTGCTATTTCTTTTTATCTTGCAAATTATCTCGTGTGTGCGCGTGATTGTCTGCGGTTTGCTAGCTTTAAAAGAAATCGTTGTTGAAAGAAATTCTTATTCATTTTCCATGTTGTTTTATGCTTATATAAGTGTATATTATTGTTTTTCCTTTCTCTTTTTTATTTTTTTTAAAGGGGAGAAAGTTGCGAGATATTATGTTATATTTACCTGCATTAAATGTTTATTTTAGGGGGAGCTTAAGAGTTTAAGAGATGTACGTTCACAAGTTTTCTCTCATTCAAATCATTTTCTCAAATCAAATTGGATCAATAATATCTCGAATTTACCAAATATAAAAAAGGGGGAAACTGAAATTGCGTTACAGAGGGCGTCATTTTATTTTGATGTTTTGTATGAATTTGATCTTTGTGTGTGTAAATTGATTTGGCTTGTATTTGTAATTCGTTTGTAATTTGATTATTTCAATTATTTGATTATTTATGTACCTTGTGAGATAGCCTTACACTTAATGTGTTTTGTTAGCCTTACACTTAATGTAGCTTGAATCATGAGTTAGAATATTTAACAAGGTTTTTATGAAGTCTGATTCAAATCATACATGTTGTGATTCAAATCAAACATTTCTTGGAAGTTTAAAGTTTTGTTATACCTTGATTTGAACCAGTAAAATGTGTGATTTGAATCATAACACTCCTTGACTCTAATCGTAAGGCTTTTGATTCGAGTCGTGTAAATCAAATATTTTTCGAAACTAACTTTGATTCGAATCATACCTTGTGTTAATCAAATCTATGACACAAAACATTATTCAAATCAATTGACAAATTCTTTACTTTACTACCTTTAACTCTTTTCATTCTTTCTTTAATCCAAATCACAACCTCATGATTTGACTCAAATCTTATTGTTTTTTTTCCCATCTTTTTGAGCCAAACCACTTGCACCTATTTAACAAAATTAATATATCTGTTCTAAAGGGAGATTAGAACTGATGAAAGTATGCTTAGTTGAGAGTGATCAAGATATTCATCAAGAAGTAATACATATTTTGTACAGAAACTTGAGAGAAGACATGAGAGTTTTCTTCATTCACAAGCACATTATCTTTTTTATTCAACCTTGTGAAAAATTTCCTAGAATTTTGATGTTGTGATAGTTTATAGCTGTGTTGTGTGAGATCCTTTAGATATTATTCATCATCTTCAACTTTGTACTAAGAAACCATTTTTGTGATGCTCAACTCTAAAGATTAAGTGTGAGAGGTAGATTCAAGGTACATAAGAGAATTTAATGTTTTTTTCTTGAATTTTTGTTCTGTTTATCAGGAGAAAGAACCCCTTCTTGTCTAAGGTATTTGATGTTTCTTATCAAGAAATAGAATAATTTCTCTATCCTCCAAAGAAGACTATGGTTGAATCGAGTAAAGGTTTTCGCAGAGCCAAGTTGGGAGTTATCTAATAATTCTTGGTTAGAACAATTGCTAAAACAATACTTCTACATATAAGAGTAAAAGGTATTGCAGAATTGAAGTTTGGCGTGGGATTATTGTGTAGCAAGTTTGTTGGATCAAGATCATTAGAGACATTGAATACTGATAGTTGCTTAATTTCCTTCCAAAGAAGGAAACATCATTTTAGATATGTGTTGGTTAAAGCATTGAGCCTTTAGTATTTAGTTTGATGATAATTTGTGTTACTAAAACTTTTATATCATTATCTTTAAAACAGTGGAAGACGTTTCCTTTTCCGATGGTTAAAATCATTGACGAGTGGAGTAGACACAATGAAAAAGAATTTTCGAAGCAAAATATATTAGGTGCACGTTTTCCTTCCTTGTATCTTTTAATCTTGTGCATCATATCATATGTATTAGATTTTATCCATATTTAAAATGCCATCTAAATTTAGATCCTGTTTATAGTATTTTATCATACAAAGTTAAGTCTACTATGCATCTTGTTTGTTGAACGTTCTATGCTTTAGCTAAGATTTCATTTACTCTATCTCTGTCAATTTCAAATTTGATTAAGTCATCCTTATAGGCAAGACAATGAAACATATCATTCTTGAGTCCATCTACAATATTTTACTTCCGCGCTTTAACCTGCGATTTTGTAAAAGAAAATTATTTTTAAAAATGATTTAAGTGGACTGCCGCATCATAGATTCATAAGCATGTTGTCGCAATTGCAAAAAACACCCGCCGGAAAAACAGAAGAGTCGTCACCGAACGTTACTTATCCCAAAGAGAGTGAAAGGAAACGATCAAAGAAAACCTGAAGAACGGGAAAAGACAAGGTCATCGGAAACAAATATTGGATTCGGGAGTCGGTTACGCAAGGGGAAGGTATGAGAAATCCTCGTGTCCGTTGCACTCAACAGGATCCACGCTTGTTGTCTAATCAAAGGGTGTTTTTATCTATAAGCTACTGCTAAACAGAAACGAGAACAAAGGAAAAAGAAAGAGACTCGATAGGACATCGCCGCCTTATGCCTACGTATTCCCTCGTGCAATGGGAAAGTCAGAGTCCACGTAGTTCGGAAAACTACGGGTGATAGGGGGTGGTTAAGTATTTTTTATGAGCGACGATAAGTTCTTATTCCAGCAGTTAGGGTCGATGCATGTTTGCGATAGAACGGAAAAGTAACATACTCTTTTCTGAAAATGAGTTTGAAACACAAATCCTGAAGAATGAATTTTGTTTTCTTTGTGATTCACGTTGCACTAAAGACTATGATATAGGAGCGAATGCTCCGCATATCGTCCAAGGGGCATACACTAAACACTCTAGACAAGTGAGGAGAAGCCCCACACTCATCATTTCCCATATGCTTAAGACTCGTGGCGCACAATGTTAATCGTCTTTACTAAGTGTATTAGCATTGTTTTGAGATGAGAAGAGAGAAATACGCACGAGAGGTCTAAGGGGAACTCGGTCCTAACGTTGTCATGCAAAGTGGCCCTAAGGTCGGGATACGAAAGGAAGTTCTACCTTAATGTTAGCATGCAAAAGATGGACCTAAGGTTAAGGCTAAAATGGGACTAGCCTAATTGTTATCATGCTTGGATTGTACTTCTAATGTCTATCCTTATCCCAAAATTAGTCGAAAATTAAATTGGAATAGGAATCCTAAGGGAGCATGCAAAGGCAAGGCAAAGAGCAAGAAAACAAGGTAAAAATATCTGCTACAACAACGCCTCCTACATAAAACAACAATAAAATCTAGCAAGGCAGCACAACAACATTTAACAGCTACTAATTCAGCACAAAAGTAGGTGTAAAAGGGAAGACAACAAGCAAGCATAGCAAATACAACATGCAAATTTAGAATACAACAGCTGTGAAAAGCAGGGCAGCATGCATGTCTCAATACAATCAAGTATGAACAAACACCAATCATGAACAACTAACATGCAAGAATGGACATGCATCAACAATCAAACATCATTGTTCAACAAAATTGCATCATCAAGAATAATCAAGAACAACATGCTTTTCAAATCAATTACGCAATCAAACGAACATACAACAAATAAAATCGGAAGTAAACGCAAACATGCATCACACTATCCAGCAAGATGATCATCAACAATCAATCATTAACATGACATAAACAATCCAAGCATGTGTTCACCATATCAATGAAACAACATGAACATGTTTAAACATTCAAACGGAAACTAAAAGTCGCATGTCGAAAAATCGAGATCAAACAATGAAGACACAAATACATCATATCAATCCATGAAGGTTAGAGGTGCAAAGAAATTAAAACATGCTTGAAAACAACAAAAAATCGCATTCTGGTATAGTGTTAATCGATTAACCATTTTCCTGTGCAAACTGGTTAATCGATGAACCACTTGAAAACTTCAAAAATTACACTGGTAATCGGTTAACCAGTTTTGTACTACAACTGGTTAATCGATTAACACTGCATCAAAAGCAGAAAAACAGCAATTCAAAAGCACTTTCATCAATTAATTCAATGTGCAATCATCCAAATGATCATGTAATCAATTATGCACGAATTTAACACCAAAAATCAGTGATCAAACATCAATCAAACTTAATCAAGCATTGAAATCACAAATCACAAAGATCAAAATTAACAAAATCAATCAAAACTTGAAGATTTACATTATGATTATTCAAATAAGCTCAAAACAAGAATGGATCTAGAATTAACCAACCTTCAAAGCTGAGATTTGCTTTGATAAGTGTTGATCTACTGCAAATTGAAAGATCCAAGCAAGAAACCCAAGAATTCTTCAAGATCCAAGAGCTTTCTTGCACTAGAATTGAAGAACAAGCCAAAATAAGCCAAAATAGATCCAAGAACCACTTATAAACTTGCTTCCAAGGTTAGATCCAAATTCAAACGAAAATCAAGTGATGAGTTGAAGATGATGGAGATGAATGATGAAGGTTTAGCTCTAGAATTCAATGATTCCAATGAAGGATCAAAGAACTCAAGTGAAAAAGAGCTTTAATGGAGGTTTTGGAATGTAGAAAAGTTGAGAGAATTTTGAGAGCAAATTCTCAAGAATGAGTGTGAAATCTGAAATTGTGAGGGTGAATGTGAATTATGGTGGGGTTTGGAGCAAATTCACTTAAGTAGGTTCTTGGTTAGAAGTAGAATTATGGTTTGGAGCGAGGTTATGGAAAATGGAAAGGAATTAGGAATGGAAAATTGGAGGAATTTGAATTGATTTTGAAAGTTAATCCAAATTTAGAGTGATTATAGATCCTTCTTCTGGTGTAAAATCAAATTCACAAGTGATCAAAAGAGACCCCAAAAGTGACAACATTGGAAATGTACGCTACTGGAAAAAATTTCCTTTGGTTAATTGATTAACCATTTGATAGTGTAAAATGGTTAATCAGTTAACCACTCACAAATTTTGAAAAATAGCGCCATTTGGAGAGAAACTTGCACATTTGCCTGTTTTCACCCGTTCTGAGCCCTATTAAGCCTCTAAAACTTGCCCTTTGAGATTATAACTGTGCGAAAGCTTGAGATACCTTATGACTTGTCTCCTGTGTTGAGAATAACTTGTTGAATAAAATAGAATCGGCCACTCGATTGCTAGGAAAAATAAATGTCGAAGCCTTCGATGCTCGCTATTTAAACTCTTGCAATGAAAAAGACCCCTGAACCATGAAAAATCAGATCCCGTGTCTCGAGAACCAATGTCATGATATGCAGAACTGCAAAAATGCAGAGAAACATAAGCCATTAATCCAAGAAACGATGAGGCAAATTTTAGAGTGCTGCACATACAGATCATCCAAACCTGCCAACAGAAATATCATACGTCTAAATTTCCCAACACAACATTGCATACCCTAATTTCCATGCACAATGCATCATACACCCTAACTTTCCTACATATTACACCACATACCCTAATGAGATAACCCACCCTATGATATCATTTGGATTTTGTCGTAGGATTGCGTGTTTAGTAACACCATAGGGTTTATGTGAAATTGTATGCATGAATATTTGACTCCTATTAAACCATATTCTAAATTTCCAAATTTGGAAACACGTAACCAAGCGCTTTTAAATGAAAAACATGAATTCCCACCATTATTGTCAAATATATTCACATTATTCATATAATGATATCACACATCAAAACCCTTTATATCCTAACTATCATTATCACTCATACTCATACCATGCCCCTAACGATCACCATTTGTAAAAAAATTCAGAACTTCATGAAAAATTACACAACCACTTGTATTCACATATGTTCACCGATTCAAACAAACATCAGGTACACATATATCACCAAATACAACAGTTCAATATCATAAGCATGTAGAACCACAAAACACAGGATGATAGAAATAGAAGGCATTGTTGCTTGGAATACTTTCCATAACCCAAACACATCAACTCCACTATATTCTTGCTCATTACAATTCAGCAAATGACTTAACATCAAAATAATTCTGCAAGGGGGTTTTCTTTTACCTGCCTACCTCATACAACAATGATATATTTCACTAGGATAAGCTACATTCCTACAACACTTAGGGGGTTAAAATTCAACACCTTTAGAAAAATGATTACACTAAGAATTATTAATCATAGATTACACTACAAGAAAAATGTGTTTTAGTTTTAAAAAACAAGCATCAGTCACAACTCTGACGCTAATAGTGCTAGTTATACTTTATAAAGGCGGGCGATAATGAGTATTTATAAAATGATATTGTTTTGTTGGAATTCAACCACGATATATGAAAACTTCTTCTCAATCTTAATCTCAAGATTGTTATGTAATGACAATAAATAAAAACAAAAACACGTTTAAAGAATATGAGTATGAACTGCAAAGTAACTCTTTGCCCACAACTGTGGAATTTAATTATCACTTTCAACTGCAAAATCGTAATTATCCAACTTGATGATTATAATGAAAATGGTTCCTCCTTATTTATAGATTTAGATTAACTTGAATCTCAAGCTAAAGCACAAACTATAAAAGGCCAAAAATATCTAATATAATCTTTCTAAATCAAATCTGATCTTTCTAAATCAAATATAATCTTTCTAAAACAATGAATTACATATTTAACACACAATTTAATTCATTGTGTATAAACTATCCACATTTATCATAGACCTTAACTTCTTGAACACTTCGACTGACACTCCCTTCGTCATGATGTCTGCTATCTGATTCTCAGTTCTGCAATTTTCAAGTTCATCTTCCCTTCTTCTACCTGTTCTCGAAGATAATTAAACCTTATTTTGATGTGCTTGTTTCGAAAGTGTGCTATTGGATTCTTCGCCAAGGTTATAGCTGACATGTTGTCGATCTTCATAGTAATTACTTCATGACTATTTGTTGTGATCTCTACGACCAAGTTCACCATCCAGGTTGTTTGACATGCACAAAGAGAAGCAGCTATGTACTCTGTTTCGCATGATGAATATGCCACTACTGTCTCATTTCTCGAACTCCAAGCAACTGGTGCACCACCTAGCATAAACACATAGTCAACTGTGGATTTTCTATCCTCAGCATCACTACACCAACTTTAATCAGTGTATCCCACTAACTTGCATTCTTTTCCTTCATCAGTTGCAGGAAAAAATGCCATAGTCGAGAGTTCCTTTCAGATACCTCAGTATCCTCTTTGTCACTGTTAGGTGAGATACCTTTGGCTTCTGCACAAATCTACTTACCATACCCACATTGTATGCTATGTCAGACCTTGTGTGACAAATTTATCAAAGTAACCCAATAAGTCTTCTATATTGGGTTGGGTCGACATCATCTTTATTGGAATCCTTCGACAGTTGCAATTTGGTCTCAGCTGGAGTCAAAGTTAGGTTGCAATCTTGCATCTTAAATCTCTTCAGTATTTCACTTGCATATCTTCTTTGGTTCATCATCAAAACTCTATTAGTCTTTTAGAATTCGATACTAAGAAAATACGAGAGGTCTCCCAAGTATGACATTTCAAACTCCTCACTCAGGTTATGTTTGAAGTTTTCGATCTCCTTCTTGCAGCTTCTTGTTAACAACAGGTCATCGACATAGAGGCATAATATAAGCAATTCACTACTTCTTCTTCTTACATACACTCCATGCTCAGTTATACACTTTACGAATTCCTTCTCCCTTAAGAAGTTGTCGATTATCTTATTCCAAGCTCTTGGAGCTTGCTTAAG